>JALMGJ010000001.1:223837866-224437866 GCA_023362775.1 Charina bottae
TCAATATAGATTCTGTGCTGAAATAGATCCTTAGCTTAAATAAGTAAATCACTGTTAATTATATCAGTAATCTAAACTGTCTTAGTAAAATCCAGAAAGACTGCTTATGATGTTTCAAAATGGAATCTAGTGAAGAAGGTTATGATCCCAGTACACTGAGTGTTAAATATACTTTGGCTGGTTATCTCTGCTGCCGTGGACTGATTAGTGGCTTAGGAGGATGATAGATGCTATAACTCTAATAAGTTTGCTTTGATCTTTGTATTTACAAGAAATATGTGCAAAAATTTCTTGGCAAGCTTACAACTTAATTATGTGCCATTATATTGTGCATGAAGAATAATTGAAATGTGGCCCTTGAGACTAAATGGTGCAAATGTACTGCATCTTATTTTAGTTAGATAGACAGGCTAAATTAGCTGTGTGATGAATTTGCTATGAATACAATTATTGCATTGATAAGTGGATGTAACAAGTCTGAGTCTGAAAGGACTCTCATATTATGAACTATTCCTGAATCAAACAGTTTGTGCTGCAAACCAAACTCGTTAGAAGCGAATGATTAATATGGATGAAGACAAGGAGTGTGTGCAACAGATGAAGTCTGTTGCATTGCAGTCGTTTTGATGCATTGATTCAGGAAAATCCAGTCTTGCCCTTTGTTTTCTTAACTCCCTTTGGAGCTTCAGTTATTGTTTATAACCTGAACATATTTAGCTTTAAAATACAGGTAGTCTTTGCTTAATGACCACTCATTCAGCAACTGTTCGAAGTTACTACGGTGCTGAACAAGGAGACTTATGACCGGTCCTCTTAGTTGTGGCTGTTGCAGTGTCCCTATGGTCACATGATAGCAATTCAGGCGCTTGGCAACCAGCTCACAATTATGATGGTTGCAGCGTCCTGCAGTTACGTGATTGCCATTTGGAACCTTCACTGCCAGCTTCTGACAAGCAAAGTCAATGGGGAAGCTGGCAGGAGGTCGCAAATGGCAATCATGTGACATTGCGCTTAACGACCCCGCAGGATTAACTTAATGATGGCAACCGGAACTGCCACAACTGCTGTTGTAAGTCGGCGTAGTCATGTGACTCACACTTTACAATTGCATCACTTAGCGATTGAATTGCCAGTCCTAATTACTGTTGTTAAGTGAGGACTACCTGTAGGGATGGGCTATAGCTCCTCATCTTCTGTATTGAGATGATCCTATGTTGGTGGGTCTTCTTGAAAATCTGGCATCTGTTGCAAATTGTGGGGAGGGGGATGGCAAGCACCTTGGAAGAAGAGCATTAACCCTTCCTCCCCAGCAGCCTTAGATGTGCGCAGATTGCTGAAAGCAGAGAGGCTTTGTGTGTATACAGATGTCTGTATATGTGTGCATTTGATGGAAATCTGAATGCACATGCATATTTCTGATTCCTGACCCACCATGACATTTGGGAGCAAAAATGTTGCCCATCCATGCTTTAAAACATAACAGATATAAAATGGTAGCTTTATATCTTGTTTTCAACGTTGAATTTGGGAAAAATGACAAGGTCACCATAGGAACAGAAATTCAATCCATTGTTTTCACTCTATAAACTATTCCTGAAACAGTAATGCTGAGTTATTTGGTAGCCATCCTTATTAGGTTAGACTGTTTGTCCATGTTGCTGGTAAAATTCTCCAAATTTTCAAGATTTTAGCTACAATCACCAGAAATTTTCTACATAAGATGCAATCTACCATTGGGTATTGCACCTGTGAAGTAGCTTTTAAATTCCCTCTCTTCTCATGCTCTGTTTTTATCAAAACCATTTCCTTTTGACTTGGTTGAACCAGTTGTATTCTATTTTGTCTTGCATTAACTTAAAAATGTTTGCTTCATCTGCATACAGTATAACAAGATATTAGCTAGGACAGGAATGCTAGCCCAGCATCCTTCTATGTTGTTTGGAGCTGCTAGATGATGTAATTCAGCAACTATAGATTTCCTACTCTTCAGTTGCAAAACCCTTTCTGGTGTATCTTATAAAAATATCTGTTCTAGACATTTTTTCTATTTTAAGTCTAAGTACTTCCAATTCTACTCTGGTTTCAAATCTGGTACAAGATACAACAGCTGTACAGTACTACATATTGCTGTTATGTTTCATTAGGAGTGGATTTCAAAGAACAACCCATTAGGAATGCTCATCTCTTGCTTTCACTTAATGTATTGAACTGCTGATCTGTATTAGTCAAATAGGTTTGTTGGTCTATTTTATGTTTTTTGCTAAATATCATGAGGTGGGGATATCAGAAATACTTGTCAATGGTTTGGAATGAAATGAAGAATACCAGTTGCCTAATTTATTTGTTATTGCCCTATGATAGGCTTAACATTATAATTATCAATGCATTACCTTACTGTTTTGATTAGGTAAGCGTGGTCCAAGACTCAGTGAATATATCAGGACTGTCCAGTACAAACACTCTAAAGGTACCTGAATGCCAACTAGCTGAAGATTTAGGGAATCTCTGGGAAACCACAAGATTCACAGATTGCAGCTTTTATATAGGAGGGCAAGAGTTCAAAGCTCATAAATCTATCCTTGCAGGTATCTTTTACTTCTGTATTAATTGTTTCATAGTTTTTGTTACAGTCTTGATGTGCTATTAACACTCAAGTTTCTTCCTACAGCCCGTTCACCTGTTTTTAATGCCATGTTTGAACATGAAATGGAGGAAAGCAAAAAGGTGAGTGAAGTGTTGCTTCCATTTGCCATGCAGTGATGTCCCAAAGGACCTTACCTTTTAATCAGATTAGGGTTACAGAGACCAGTCAATCGGTTAGGTAAAGAAATCTCATTGGCCAAATAGTACTTCAGAGTTTAGTTGAACAATACATTTTTTAAAAAATGTAATACTAGAGGAAGTGTTACAAATGTGTGACCCATAACATAAAATAAAGTGCTTTGCTTTTGATCTCTCAAAGGAGGATGTGCATTTGCAGTAAGACTAGTAGATGGCATACTAGAGCCTTGAAACGTCTTTTATAAGATTGACCTTTCTGGATTGAATAGGCTGATATAAGGATATTGAAAATATGGGTTGTCTGTCAAAACTATCCTTACTCCTCTACTTAGTTATGAAGAAATAAATGATCCATCAGAATAAACTGGTTTCATAGTCTGCTGATTGTTGCCTCTTTTGACTCATTTATTTTTTTCTCATTTATTTGAATCCAAATGGAGCACTAAGGCAATACCATGGTCACTTTTCCTAATTCACAGCAAGGTTCTATCTGATTTCATGGGAGAAAAATGTCATTGTCTGAAGGGACAGAAAATAGGTTTAGTTAAAGTTTCAGCAGCAGGTATAATGGGAGCCTGATGTGTTTTGTAGCTGCATTGTCTTAGGTTGGGTGGCTTATAATGCTTTACTTCAAAATCATAACAAGATTTTTCTGATCTGTGTAACAGAATTGCGTAGAAATAAATGATGTAGATCCTGACGTTTTTAAAGAGATGATGAGATTCATTTATACAGGGAAGGCTCCAAATCTTGAGAAAATGGCTGACAGCTTGTTGGCAGCAGCAGATAAAGTAAGTAAAGAAAAGCTATATAAGGGATTTACCATTTGTTTGAACAAAATGTAGAAAGTGCTCATTTTGATGTTTTCCTATAATTATGAATACTACCAATACATTGAGTAGTATTACATTATACAGAAATTATATAAACATGTTTTATACTATTAGTGAAACAGCTGTTCATTATTTTGGGCAGTGTTCTGGATAACTGGGATGAATCACCACCCAGACATGTACAGTCAGGACCAGAAATATTGGAACAAGGACAACTGTTTTGGCAGTTGGCCTCTGTGCACCACCACATTGAAGTTGAAAGGAAACACACCCAGATGGGAGCGAAGTCAGGACTTTCAGCTGTAATTCAAGAGGTTTGACAAAAGGGGGGCACTAACCATTCAGGAAGTACAGCCAGTGGCACACACACACACCCATCGTTGGTGGATCATACATAATGGAACAAATGGCTGACAAGCAGCTGTATGGCCAGGTGTGGCCTGTTTCCTGGGTAACCCATGACCAATCAAGCAGATAAAAGGCCTGGAGGTAGTTCTGAGTGTTATATCTGCATTTGGTAGCTGTTCACTGGAGGTGACCATGCGAGTGAAGGAGGCCATAATTAGGCTGAAGAAACAAAACAAACCCATCAGAGAGATAGCAAAAACATTGGGAGTGGCCAATACAAAAGTTTGGAACATCCTGAAAAAGAAGGAATCAACTGGCAAGCTCAGCAACAGCAAAAGGCCTGGAAGACCATGGAAGACAACTAAAGTGGATGACTGCAGAATTCTGCTAATGGTGAAGAGGAACACTTTCACATCTAGCCAGGTCAAGAACGCTCTTGAAGAGGTAGGCATGTCATTGTCAACATCTACAGTCAAGAGACGGCTTTATGAATGTAAATACAGAGGCTTCACAACAAGGTGCAAACCACTGGTAACGCTCAAGAACAGAAAAGCCAGATTAGAGTTTGCCAGCAAACACCTAAAAAAGCCTGCCCAGTTCTGGAATAAGATTCTTTGGACTGATGAAACCAAGATTAACTTGCACCAAAATGATGGGAAGAGAAAAGTATGGAGAAGGAAAGGAACAGCTCATGATCCAAAGCATACCACATCATCTGTCAAACATGGTGGAGGCAGTGTTATGGCATGGGCATGTATGGCTGCCAATGGAACCGGGTCACTGGTGTTTATTGATGACCTGACTGCTGATAAAAGCAGCAGGATGAATTCTGAAGTGTATAGGGCTATACTTTCTGCTCAGATTCAGCCAAATGCTGCCAGGACGCCGCTTCATATTGCAGATGGATAATGACGCAAAACATACAGCAAAAGCTACCCAAGAGTTTCTCAAGGCAAAGAAGTGGGATGTTCTTCAATGGCCAAGTCAGTAACCTGATCTCAACGCAATAGAGCATGCTTTTCACTTACTGAAGACAAGACTGAAGGCAGAAAGACCCACAAACAAGCAGCAGATGAAGGCAGCTGCAGTAAAGACCTGGCAAAGCATCTTGAGGGAGGAAACTCAGCATTTGGTCATGTCCATGGGTTCCAGACTTCAGGCAGTCATTGACTGCAAAGGATTTTCATCCAGGTATTAAAGGCGATCTTTATGTTTGTAATGATGTTGGTTTGTTCCATTACTTATGAGCCACCAACGATGTGTTTGTGTGTGTGCCACTGGCTGTACTTCCTGAATGGTTAGTGTCCCCCTTTTGTCAAACCCTTTGAATTACAGCTGAAAGTCCTGACTTAGCTCCCATCTGGGTGTGTTTCCTTTCAACTTCAATGTGGTGGTGTACAGAGGCCAACTGCCAAAACAGTTGTCCTTGTTCCAATATTTCTGGTCCTGACTGTAGTTGTCTATTTAGAAAGAAGGAAAAGCTTTTCAGACCTCTTGTTGCCATAAATCCCTTTTCCAGGCTATCACAGTAGCAGACTAGAGAAATGAAATTCATAGGTTTGGATTAATATTTTTTATTGGTGTTTTAAACTTGGAGAATGAAATCATTTTAATAACTAACGATGGGTCAGTATACTTAAGTCTATAAGATTTTCTTTGCCAGATATGTAGCCACTGGGAGATGTTGTCCCTCATGCAAATTCATTGAGGGAAGGCAGTACATGCTCTGTTATTCAAAGCAATTGATAATTCTTTGTGAGGGATCAAGGATATCATAGTTCCTACCAGACTTATGTGTATTAGAGATTTATATTTCAAATTTCATCACCGCTTATTCCCTCAAAAGATGTCTGCTTTTCTGAGTGAAATGGCATAGAATATACGCAAATAATTTTTTCCCTCTGGTCAGTATGCACTTGAACGGCTGAAGATCATGTGTGAAGAAGCTCTGTGTAGTAACCTCTCAGTAGAAAATGTTGCAGACATTCTGATTCTCGCAGATTTGCACAGTGCAGAACAGTTGAAAGCACAAGCAATAGATTTCATTAACAGGTATGTAATTTGTTTCCTTGAAAAATCTTTCTTCTTTAAAGTGAACGCTTCAGAGAAATAATATTTGCTTATTTTCTCATGCCACAGGTGCAGTGTTCTTAGGCAACTTGGTTGTAAAGATGGAAAAAACTGGAACAACAGGTATGTACATTGATCTCACTTAAGTATTGTCTGTAATCTAGCTGTGTTGTCTTGATCTTGAGAGATAAAAAAGTGGAATAAAGAGTGAAACTCAATTAATGTTAAAGCCAAGCATATGACTATTGAAGCGTGTCCTCTATCTTTTCATTACAAATTTTTCTCTATTTTATGTTTATTGTATTTTAGTCTTTTGTGAGGTGCATTACATATCTATTTCATATTTGTGTATTTATTTTGTAAACTTGATCAGGAAGCCAACTAAAGATAAGCTGATAATATGGCCTTGGAATTAATGGGATATCCACCATAGCTCACATATCAAATGCAGTATTAAATGAAATACAATATCCACTCAGAACAATTGGAGGGATTTGCTGAAATGGCAAGCAAGTTTCCCAGCCCTTCAGGTACTGAAAGGTAGCTTTCTGCAAGCCGTGATTACACAGGTTGGCTTTCATAATCACTGACTAAAACCAGAAGATATGCTATCAGTTAGTTTTGGTCCCGTATCTTCCTAATCAATTACTTGAATCTCCACTTGGAAGTATGTCCTAGTCAGCTTAATGCAGCTTGACTTTTGAGTAGACATGCTTTTTTTTTATCCGTTCAGTCGTGTCCGGTTCTTGGAGACTGCCTGGACAAGTCCCTGCAGTTTTCTTGGCAAGGTTTTTCAGAAGTGGTTTGCCCTTGCCTGCTTCTTCCTAGGGCTGAGAGAGAGTGACTGGCCCAAGGTCTCCCAACTGGCTTTGTGCCTAAGGCGGGACTAGAATTCATGGTCTCCTGGTTTCTAGCCTGATGCCTTAACCACTACACCAAACTGGCTGTCAGACATGCATATAGTACCTTGCAAATCTTCTCAACCCAATTTTTCTACATCTCTTTTCTTTACAGCCAAGCAACAGACATAACGGAAACAGCAGGGTGGAAATCGATGATCCACTCCCACCCCCACCTAGTCGCTGAGGCCTTTCGAGCCCTCGCCTCTGCACAGTGTCCGCAGTTCGGCATTCCACGCAAACGACTAAAACAGTCATGAAATCTTCCATGAACTCTAGGGAACTAACGACTTCTAGTCCATACCCAGAAGGGGTTTTGCAAACCATCTGCCAGAATATGCTACCCTTCTCTGCAGAACAGAACCAGAAAGCTTTTAAGAATGGATAATATATGGTTTAATAATCAGCTTTAAATCAGACTGATAACTCTCCAGTTCACTGAAAGGCCTTAACGTCAATGATTTGTGATTTTCCTTGTTTTTGTTTTTAAAATGGTGCCTCGTCATTTTTGACTCGGCTTTGTAGGATTGCACTAGCTCCATAAGGCAGTAATGCTGATAAATGAAGACCGTTTTCAAAAGGATCTTCCTTTTCTCCTTTCCTTTTTTTAAAATCCCCAAATGAAGATTATTGGTTGGTCTTATGGTAACTGGATTTCAACTAGCCTCCTGTTAAAAGCACTTGAACTGGGGGCAAACAAGCACTCCAGTCCAAATACTGTATTTAGGATGCATCTGCCTATCTTCAGAGAGTGCTGTCAGGCATGCGGTGGCAATATACTACTCTGAATATAATTTATTTTTCATTGGTTCAGGTGACTGAGGGAAATATGCAATGTCTTGGCCCAGAAATGTATTTTACTAGTATTTATAAATGCTTACTATGTGAGTGTGCCCATCAATGGAAAAAAATACAGTAATTTTTTTTGGCCCATGTTGCTTTACAATCCATTGTTCTTTTACCTTGTACTGAACCAGAGTGAGAGTTGGTGCGGAGAGGAAATAAGGGATATGTGCTGAGGAAGAAATTGTTATTTCTCAAATAGAATACACGGAAGGTCAAGGATGCTTAAGAGTGACCAAATGTAAATTTCAGAAATGGGCCAAAATGGAATCTCAGTATGCACTTTTAATGTGTAACTTTTGTATGTTGTGTGGTACATATATATTTTGGTTTTGATAAATATGGTACAGTACTTGTGGCCTAACTTTTGAAATACATTAAGATGCCCACAGCCACATGGGATTTAGTTTTGTTACTGCAAACAAGGAGCGCATGACTTAGAGATGTTGATTTTAAGTTAATATCTCAAGTGTTCATGTTAGAACCCATTCTGTTTTCACACTTTGGGTAGGCTTAACTCTGTTCCCTTAGCGTGTGTACGCACAAGCCTATTCTCACTAGTGGAAGTTGCACAGACACACACTTAGCAGGAAGAATAGTAGTCTGAAATGTCAGTATTTATAAGCACTGACCTGCTATTTTTAGCCTTCATTATTGTATTAGCATTGCTGATGGTATTGAAATTCTGCATAATGTGAAAAGGATCTTATAAACAACCTTGTAAACTGCTTGTAATGGAGAAGGGTTTTTTTATTACTATAATTATTGTTACTATTATCATTCAAACTTTAGCTTTAATGCCAACACTTTCAGTGTGTGTGTGTTAGCATTGTTTACAATTGGAGGGATTTATCTGCAACAATGCACATTAGAAATGTTTTATTATGTTGAATTTACCTTAATAATGGTGATGATGTGATATACCTGTTGTGAGGGAGAAGTTGCATTGAACCATAAGTAAAGGGAATTTCTTGTACTTTTACATAAAAGGTTTTAGGTGGCCCATTTGACTCACATGCTCAGTTCATGAAGGTTTCTTTAGCTTTTCAAAAGATATATTCTCTCTGTTTTCAGCAGGGGAGCATTAATTCAAAGATCTAAGGCACATTTATTCTGAAAGATTATTATTTGGAATATATGTAAAGAACAGTTGGGAGCAAAAAGAGTGCTTCCAAGCCAATGCTAAAACTTGAAAGAAATCCACATTCTGGCTCAACTCTTTATTTAAGAGGAAAGGCCAGTGCAGAATTTGAACATGCATCCTTGAGGCACAGTTAAAAGGACCATTTTAGATGCACTTCTGGTGGTTTCAATGGGCCTAAACATTATTCAGTGAACCAAAGTGGTACAGCAGTGTTCTATCCAGAGATGCATTATACTTTTTAATATTTCTAGGAAGTTTCTGTTTATCTAAATTAAGAACATGTAGGTGTTCTTACCAGTGAAAGTAAAAGAATGTAATGTCCCGCAGTGATAGAAGAAAATTTTGCTGCACGGTAACAACATATTCCTATAAGGAACTTTGCATTTCGAATGTTGCAGCTATAATATAAAAGTGACTTGAATATTTACTAGAGTGATTGTCCTTTTCAGCTTCTTCTGATAGTCCTCGACGCAGCGGTCAAGTAGAACATCTTAAACATTTTATTTAAAGAATTTTTCAAATCTTAATAGCACACTTTGTACCAAAAATATCAAGCACTGTGTGGTAAGAATAAACTACTTGTCTAAGGCATCTTATCAAAATTTACAAGACGTTGCCATAGATGACCATAATAGCCAATCATGAGAATTGATCTAATGTTTTATTTGTTGGCTATAGCAAAGTACTCAGTAAAGAGTAAAATTAATGTTGTTTTCTATGGATATGCTAATCCATCTTTCTTTTATTAAGGAACCACATCCAGTGTTCTTATTCTTCCAAAAAAGCTGGCAAGAACAACCTGTTTGTATTTTCCATGTTTCTGTACCTACTGGCTGAAATCTGGAAAGTTTGTGACGATAGGGAAGCCCACTTCCCCAGATTTTCAGCTAGCTCAAATATCAAAATGCTATTTTTGGCTTGCCGACTCTGCTCCTCTCCATCTGCCCTCAGCATCAGCCCTCTTTCCCTGACCCCAAAGAGAGCACCCTGCATGTGTTGTGTTAATGATGTGTGGGTTGTTTTTTTTTTAAGTAAGATTTGTTTTCTGAAAAATGGGACTCAGTTTTCTGCTAAAAGTGATAGAGTTACCGTTTAAATTACTTATGTCGATGATGTTTTTCAATGAAGGAAGCCTCAGTAACCCATCCAGATTTTGGCAGTCCATTTACTGCATGCTGACATATAATGCCTTGTGCCTTTTTAAAATGCAAGATGATGAAATGAAAAAAAATTGGAAAGTTGTGGGAGAATCTAGACAGAAAGACTGCTAAAGAAGTCATGAACATTAAATCTGGTCAGCTCAATCAAATTTGTTCATCTCAAAAACTGAAGATGCCAAATATGGCGCGTTTGTTTCTCATAACCAATTGCATGTTGAAAACCACCCTGGATATCCTAGAAAAAAGGATTATTAAGATGAGACATATTTAAGGTATGCTTTGCTCCTTTTGTTTTGTAATTCCTTTATTTAAGTATGGCAATGCAATGAGTAATGGTCATCCGAAAGTAACTAACAAGGCATTGATGGCATGATGGCTCCATTATGAAGGAGTTCCTTCAAGCTCAAAGCTAGATAATTTTGCTTGTCAAATTCCTACAGAAAAATATTAGGATAACCATTTTGGGATGCTTTAAGGTTATAAATAATTTCTTAAAACAATTGATGCTTAGCCCAAATTTAATTTTTATTGACTGGATTGATCGGAATCCTTCCTATGGACTCTCATTAGTTTCAGTGCACAATACAGTTGCATTGATTTTCTTGCTTTTTTGCTTGCAGCAAATGGACTATCTCTGAAATGGATGCACATTATTTTTGTCAGTGTTTGCTGTGGTTTGCGTTTATCATACTCTGTAGTCTAGTTAATCCTGGATTTTGATATGTCCCAATGAAGGTATATTTTTGAGTCCTGTTTTAGAATCTAAAGATTGGAAGAATTCAAGCCTGTGCTTAATTATCCACATTACCTATCATGTTAAAACACTTGCATCAAACCATCCAGCCTTTTATATCTGCCTGATGTTAACAGTGAAATACTTCAGTGAAATACTTTTTGTACCTTGTTGCTGAAAATATTTTTGCATTTCAGGACATCAAGTTACAATAAAGTTGTTACTTATAAAGAAACATGTGCACATTGATGTCTTTGGGATATTGATTTTGTTGTAGTTCACCCTCCCCTAATAGAGGTAACATGGGCAGAGCCTTATAGGGGCTGTACTAACCATGTTGCTTCAAGTTAGATCAAACCTTTCAGAAGACACAATAATATTTTACTTTCCTGTTTATGCAGTGTTTTTTAATTTATTTCAGGAACAAAAAGACAACAGCTTGTTAATGATAATTTCATATAAATCTGGTGGCGCTAATTTCATCGTAATAAGTGGCAAGAAAATGCTTTAAAAAGCAATGTATTGAACAGGAAAATAATCCAAACTACTTGTTGTTTGAGTGAACTTCAAGTGGTTTCTCCTGAGATAGAGACAAGATCCTTGAAAAAGTCTGGGCCACAACCCGTTACCCGGACCTCTGCTCTTCCTGGCTGGTGGGGAGTCAGCTGGGAGAAACCGAGACAGTCACAACCAGCCTGGTAAGGAATAGGGACTTCACTACTTGTCATTCATGCCTCGGTGATTCCTCAAATGGATGTCTTTCATGTGCTCTGCAGGTCATTCCCTGAAGGCAACTTGGAAACTTAAACTAGTACAAAAATATGTAGGACCAAAAAAAGGTATAGTTTAAATAGGTTCTGCCCTGCTTTAAAAAAAATTATGAAGCTTGTGAGTGATTATAAGCTTGGGTCTTAGTTCTTTTCCGATACCAGAAAAGTGCCAATGAGCTCATAGGACAGAAGAGAAATGGATGGCTACCTGCATGGGCTGCCTTCCCATTTTAAATTCTCTCACTTCTGAACAAAATGCTTGGACATTTTAAATGTCCCCTCTGCAAATAGAAATGAACCATTTTCATTCAGCAGAGGATTCCTCTTTTGGAGAGGAGGCCATTTTCATTCCCTTTCTCTGCTTCACCATTCTTCTGCAACCTTCCCATGCAGGCAGCAACCCATTTCTCTTCTGTCCTGTGACCTCAATGGCACTTTTCTGGTATCGGAAAAGAACTAAGATCCAAACTTACAATCACTCACAAGCTTCATAAATCATTTTGTCCAAACAGAACATACCTGCCTTTCTCATGCTGAAAACAGGATAACACATGCTAGCACAAGCTTGCATCCAGTGCAAGAAAGAACTGCAATATTACTAGTGTTCCAGCATGGAAGTTCCAGCTGTCTATGATGTTTGATAAATCCCTTGAAAAATAAATTAAAAGCAGTGTTCAGAGAATCACAGGATGGAAGGGACCCTGGAGATTAGCCCCTGCCTAGGACAGGAATCCATTACTACAGCATCCCTGACAGGTGCCCGCCAGTCCCTGTTTAAACACCTCCAGCGAAGAAGAGACCATCACCTCCTGAGCCTGCCTTTCCATTTCTGAACACCTCTTGCCATGAAGATTTTTTTTCCTGATGTCAGAAATACTCCCACAATAACATGTTTAATGTTCTCATCAAAGTAAACAGTACCGCCCAACTATCATGCTTGGCAATATGGTGATTGCCGAGTTGAAGGGAACTGATGGAGGTTCTGTGATCTTGACGTCTGATATCTCAGTCTCAAGTCATTAAGGAAATTAAAAATTAAGAAAGAGGAAAAGGAAGGCTTTGAAAACTAAGAATGAGTTTCAGTCCTGTGACAGAACTACAGGAAGGAGGTGCTGATGGGGTTGTCTGCTTAATTCCATGTGTTGTTTCCGTGCACTTGCAGTTCCATATATTCATCCATATTTATCAGGATGATGTTTCTCAGATCGAGCATTAATATGAATGGGTATCTGCTTAAGATGTTAAGCTGTTCTGGAAGAATAATGGATATATTTCACTTATTGAACAGCAGGCTGTTTTTCCTTTCAGAGCTTGAGTTTAGTTTATGTCTCATGAATTGGAATGTATTTGCATAATTTTTGCAAACCAGTTTTGTGCCAAAACTATCCTGACATGTGTGACTTAATATTGGGATGTGTTTTCTCTTGTTTTTGCCACCTTAATGGAGACTGCTCTGCCAACTGTATACAAAACCGGCCTGGCAAGGAAGGGAATCTGAACCCAAACTCTTACCTTTCTACAATTGGATTCTTTTTCATGCAAGGGAAAGGGGCACATTTAAACATGAGCTCCTTGTTTACGTGTTCAGTACATTCAATCGATCTGATTAGTTTCTATTTCTAAGCACTGGGAATGTTTATGAAATCAATGTATAATTTGGTTGATTTTCCCCTTTGCCCCATTCACATTAGACTTCCAGTTAGTGGAATCACTTTGACAGGAAATTAAGTCACCACATTCTTTTTTATTTATCTATATTGAAGTTTTCAGCATAAAGATAATTAAAAGCAAGCAGACACAGCATCTTATTAATCAGCCACTGATTCATAATATGATTCGCTATAGATTGCAGAAAGTAAAAGTTTGACAAAAGTCCATTCAGGTGTTATGGAAAGGTTTTTCTTCCACACTCCCTTCTATGCCTGCAGGGAGAGACACTTTCCACAATAAAGAAGAGCAGCAGGAGGAAGGGAAATAAAGACTACCTTTTCCCTTGTTCCCTCCTTCCCAGAAATGCTTGGTCAGCTGAATCTGAAATCTGTGGGTGGAAGACGCCCTTCCATTTCTTGAAGGGTGACTGTGGGTCCAAGGCATTATTTGTTCATGCAAAATGTTCATGCAAAATTACTGGGCAGCCTGCTTTAAAGCAGGAATCTACCCGGTGGGGACCTTTGGCATTTTGAAAGCATGTTAAGGACATTCTGGGAAAAATGGCCGCCATGAAGGGCTTCATGAATAGGACTGTGCAAAGTTTCAAAGAAGTACTTTGTCTATATCCCTAATTACTAATTCTGGAATGGCATCCAGTGAAACTTTTTAGGAGAGTTTTATTTCTGATATTTGGAATAACCTCTTTAACTAGCGAAGACAAAAAGAATACCCCACCAGGTTTGGTTACTTTGAAAGTAACTATTTAAGAGGATTCAAACTATACCACAGGGGGAGGGGGGAGAGAGAGAGAAACTACTTTCCAGTATTAATAACAGACTCCTACTTTTGACAAGCTGACAGAATTAGAGAATTGAAACTTGATGAATCTTTATTTTTTTCTGTCATGTAGTTCAATTTTCCCAAATTATTTCTCTAATTAGTTCTAGTGTTTTGTGAAGGAATGTCTAATGATAATTAATACATTCTTTAAATTTGCATATTCAAGCTCTAGCATATCTAAAACATGCAGATTTGTTGTCAGGGTGAGTCAAACTTCCTTGGTGGGATAAATGGCTTCAATGCACACTTCTCTGATAATGTTCATTACTGGTAAGTCTACAGGATTTTCAAACACAACCTTTTCCCTCACATAAACCTGGTCTCGTGATGAGCAGCTTATTTGGGATTGAACCTATTGAACCTATTTAATAGTTTAATTGGACTCACCTACTACTGAGTTCATTTCTTTTTGCCAGTGAATGTGAGGCTTGTTCCTATAAATTATCTCCACATCAGAGAACTTTATCCATGTGTATGTTATCATTGATATGTAGTAAAACTTAACAATGCGCTGCAGGAGTAGAAGGGTGGTTCTATTTTTCCAGTTTTTTCCCATTACAATCTCTTCCTCCCCACCAAAAATCCACCCATTCCTGATGGCTCCCCAACTCTCTGGTGTACCTTTTGAAGCCAAAACACCCAGCTGCACTCTATGTCCTACCTCTCTCAAACCCATGTTTCTGTTTTGGGGTAAAGTCAAGTCTCCCTCAAATTGAGCTTCATTCCTGGTGACTTTGTGTACAGTTGCATTCTTTTGGCAACAATACACAATGGATGTGCCATTGCTCTCTTCTGAGATTATTTTTTCGTTTATTCCTAGCCTACCCTATAGCCGTAGGCTCTCCTTGTGGTCTCCTATCGAAGAAGCAATCTAGTTTTTTGAGATCAGCCAAGTGTGGCTAACTGGGCCATGTAAATACCGGTAGTTACTTCACACATTCATTTTACGGTCATGAACCATAAGCCTAGGCCAACATGTAATCCCGAGCCTCTCTTTTGTGAGCCCTCCAAAACTTCCAACTGCACTGCTATATTTTGAGAGTACAACTGTTGCATATTGGTAGCAGAAGTTCCTATGTATCTAAGGCTGGAAATTGGGGGTATGGTGATGAAGTTTTCATATGAATGAGCATATGAATTTCCCCCCCCCCATCAAACCCAGGTGGGGCACAATATGAGATGATGGGAAAGACCCCTTGCAGGGTGACAGTTGCCACGCAGGGAAGCCACACACCCCTCCACACACACACACCACCAATTGGCAACAGTTCAAGAAAAAAGCACAGCAGTTCAGCTTGGCCTGCTTTCTATAGAACACTGCTCTTTAAATATTAGAGAGCTAGTGTGAAATAGTAGTGACAAGAATAGAACTAGGATAGAAAGACTCGAGATTTTAGTCTGTTCTGAGCAGATTCACTAGGTTGACTGGGAGCAGTCATTCTTTCTCAGCTCAGCCTACCTCAAGCTCCCTTACAGGGACCTTATTATGGGGAATAATGTTTTGAATGCTGTTTTCCCCTCTTAGAAGAAAGGTGGGATTTAAATCTAATGAATATCCAGAAGCCTGTTCAGCTGGGCTCTCCCTCTGTCTTCCTCCCCATAGCTCTCAATTACTTTGTTGGAAGGATGCTGGAAGTCGTTTTCTTTCTAAATAATATTCTGCATCTTGAATTTACTGATTCATATCCCAACATTCCAGATAACAGACTTCCCAGAGCAGCTAACAACAAACTAACAATTGTTATCCTGGAAGATGGAGGAGTACTAATAATTCTAAGTGCATTTGTAGAGTCTTTTGCCACAGGTAACTGATCAAACTGATGCTGCTTTGCAGAGGTCTTTCTGTTCTAAACCAGTGAATAGATAAAACTTCCCATGCTAGAGGCTGGATTGAACATCAAGGGAGCTGATCCTTCTGGATAGTTTTAAGATTAATTCACAGAGAATTTGTCAAGCAAGCTTCTTTATATATGTGTACAACCATAGAACCCCCTGTTCAATAAAAAAAAATTGCCACCTTTCATTCTTCATTGGAAAGAAAAAAGTTCTGGCCTGGGGAATGGGCAGAGAAAGCAATCATTTCCATCTGCTAAGACTGGTTTTTGAGTCAAGAAGCTATGCCAACAATAGGAATGCTATCAGCTCTGCATGGACAGACTTTGCTGTACAAAGAGAGCAATTATGAGAGCCAGGGTGAGCAATTTTGCTAATGCTACCTGACTTCATGCTTCCAAACAGAGCAATGATCAAATTTATTTGTGATGCGTGTTGCAGAGAATGCAAATGGAACACTTCACTGAGTGCTTGTGAACGGTAAATAGAGCATGAAATCATTTTCTCACAATAATTCTATAACATCTACATTCCTCCCATCCCACCCAACTTTCCCTCCCCTTTACCATGGCATTCTGCTGTGAGAACACTAGAAATTAGTGAGAGAAGGACAGTTAACAGAGAGAAAAGATAGAGCAGAAAGTCCGTTTTGACAGGTGGGTCCACTATAGAAAGAAAGTAGCACTGGTGAAGTCCTGGTGAAAGCAGCTGGGCAATACATCATGTATTCCAGTGGAACATAATGCAATGGCCTCTGAACTGTGGCTGGTGGCTTTAAATACAGGATCCTCAAAATAGAGGCATCACTTTGGGAAGTGACATGTAGTTGAATATGTAAACAGTTTTGCGTGTCGGCACTGGTCTGTGCTCATAACGCATGATAAAAAGCTGTGGACTATATTGTCTGGTTGGCAAGAACTGGAACAGTGATGCCATTTTCTGCCCTGCCAAAAGACCAAAAAGGGAACAGTGTCAATCTGCATAGACTATTTTACACTATATGTGTCCAAATTGCAAGCACTTAAATAGAAATGACATATATTTTATCAGAGAGGGGTGGGGAAGGGCACGTCCTGTACAACACTCCAGATGCTGATTTTTGAAGGTCCCTGCTCTCCCCTCTTTTAGATCTTTCTTTCCAAAGAGACTGACTCCCTACTCAAAGCGGGAACCCAAACTAATCCATCCCTCTGCTTAAATATATCCAAATGAAGGGAAACCCACCACATCTTTCAATTATCTAGCTAGCTGAAAAACAGCCAATGCCTAATCAAAAGTTACAAAATAGGTAATTATAATAGTAATGATGAGTAAACAAAATTCAATCATAATAAAACCAAAATGAAATAACATAAATAATGAAATCATGTTAAGTAAACTCCAAGTAAAAGTTAGTAAAGAAGAGGACAACAAATTATTCTCCAAATACTCACAAGCGTTCTATCTTAGGTAGCTTCCAGCAGCGGTTACTGTCGGGAAGCTTTTCTTAACATTCAACCTATTATTCCATGTCCTGCACTTTGGGAGGATAGAGGTCTGGGCTTTCTTCATGTGATATCCCTCAGGTAAGCACAGTTGTATTTCTCTCCCCTACCCCTACCCATACCCCCACGCCACATTCTGTTTTTATTTCTCAAGGCCAATTATTCTCAAGTCCCTCAGTTTCTTTTAGTAAAACTGAATTTCCAGTCCTCACTGCCCTTCTTTGTCCATATTCCGGTCTATCAGAATCCTTCGATTTACAAATCTGAATGCTCTTTGAGATGGGGAGTCTGACCAATATAAAACAGAGTGGGACCCTTCCATTCTGTGACTTGGAAATTATGCTTCTAATGATGCAGTCTAAAGCTGCGTTTGCCCTTTTTGCAGCCACATCCTACTGATGACTCAGTTTAATTCATGATAATCTACAATTACAAGATCCTTTTCATTCATACTATTACCAAGCCAGGTATTTATCATCTTCTGCATCTGCTATACAGTATGTTTCTTAAGTGAAGAAATTTGCATTTGTCTGTTTGTTCTAATATTCTCAGCCTGTTCTTCAAACCTATCAAAGTCGTTTTGAATTTTACATCTTCTAAGGTATGAACATGAATTTGAGTAAACTCCGGGAGACAGTGGAGGACAGGAAGGCCTGGCGTGCTATGGTCCATGAGGTCACAAAGAGTCGGGCATGACTAAACGACTGAACAACAACAACAAGATATTAACTATCCCACCCAATTTTATGTCATCTGTAGATCTGATCATTCTTTAGATTTATAGTTCCTTTCTTCCCATATGGCACTTAACCACTTTGGAACCTGAAAATGTAAGTTTAATCATCTCTAATAGCACTGAAGAACCTAAATAATCTTTGAATTTTGCTTCCCTGACTGCTCTTATGCCTTGGGGCTGTAAGACTGAAAGACAGCATATTGTGGCTCCTGTCAGAAGCCAGTATCAAAGAAAAACTACATCACTGCAAAGAGAAACTTCTGTCCTCATTTCTTGGCCAAAGAATTAGCAATTGTAGGAAGTTCCCTGCTACAAAGAACACTGAACTTCAAATGACAGCTGTGTGATGGTAAAGCTGCAGACAAATACGTTTGGGCCTCTGCTGGACAGAATGTACTTGCGTTAAAGTTAGAGATGCTTATCTTTCCAGTTCTGATAGTACCATTAGAATTATGTTCCTTCCAGAGCTGGTCCCTGAATTGATTTGCTTTCATCTTTCCTCCCCATTTTTTCTAAGATTGTGGAGCTGCAGGCAGGAGCTGCCTTGATTTTTAGTCTCTAGACAGTGATTAGAAAATGTTAGGTACCTTACCAATAGTAAATAAAAATAAAACTAACAACACTAGGAATCCATATATTCTTATGGATACTTTTTTTCACTGGCAATTTTTCACTGGCACTTTTTTTTTTTAAGATCTGGTTTTTAGAGCTCAGGGTCAGATGAAAAATACTATATTTACCCAAAAATAGACCCTGAATTTAAAGTGGACCCCTCCCCACACACCTTTTTAGAGGAAGAATAGACAGATCAAACCTCCCTGATTCTTTTATTGTATTCTCAGCAGTTCTGAACTGCCACTCCCAGTTTAATGAGAAAGGCCTACACATGAAACGAATATAATGATTTTGTAACTTCTGGCCTAAATTTGAGCCTGAATGTGCAGGGGTTCCCCGAGGCCTGAAAAATATTTCAAGGAATCCTCCAGAGTCAAAAGATTGAGAAAGGCTGCTCTAGCGAGTTGCATTATGTTGAGGATAATGTAAAGCAGAGCTTTCCAAACTGTGTGTCGCGACACAAAAGTGTGTCGCCACACACACTCTGGTGTGTTGCCACACAACCCGGAAGCGCTGATCATCATCAGCGCTTCCGGGTTTTTCTGCGGCGACACACCAACGGTGGCGTGCAAAAACCTGAAAGCGGCAGCAGCGCTTCCGGGTTTTTGCGCGCTGCCGCAATGGCGGCACTTCCGGGTTTTCCCGCGGCCACACACCAACGGCGGTTGGTGTGTCGCCGCGGGAAAACTTTGGAAAGCCCTGATGTAAAGAGTGTCTAGTCTTATTCTTGTCTAGTAGTTCTTGTCGGAGAGTGTGTTTTCTTTCTTTTTTTTTTAATATATTTTATTGAGTTTTAAATATACATAGATAAAAGTTGGAAACGGAAAAAGAAATAGAAATACAAATCAAAGAAAGAAGAAAAAAAGTGTAGCAAAGTAAAGAAAAAAAGAAAAAGATGAAACATAGAAATTAGTCAACTTCCGATTTATCCCTGGTCATAGTAATTTAAAGAGTTTATCTTACATGCTAGGTCTATATATAACATTGAAAAACATTTATTGTCTAATATATCAGTTTATATATATTTTAATCTTCAAATCCCCATATAAGCTTTGCCCCTCCTGCATTTTGCAAATAGTCCATTAATGGTTTCCACTCTTTAAGAAAGTAATAATTTGAATTTTCTTTTAATAAACATGTCAATTTATCATTTTCTGCCATGTCCATCAATTTCAACATCCAGTCTTGTATCGTAGGTGTAGTCTGATTTTTCCAATTTTGTGCATATACAAGTCTTGCTGCTGTAATCATGTATTGCATAATTCTTGTAAATTGTTTTCCTATTTGTTCTTCTAATATTCCCAATAGAAATAATTCTGGTTTAAATGGAACTTGAGTTTGTAAAATATTTTGCATCAATGAATGTATCTGAGTCCAAAATTTCTTTGCAATCTCACATGTCCACCACATATGGTAAAATGACCCCTCTTTTTTTTTATATTTCCAACACAAGTTGGAAACATTCCCATACATTTTAGCTAGTATTTGTGGGGTCATATACCATCTGTACATCATCTTATAGAAATTTTCCTTCAGATTATAACACAAAGTAAATTTTAGTCCTTTAGTCCACATATCTTCCCATTGTTGCATTTGAATATTATGACCAATATTTTTTGCCCATTTAATCATGCAGTCTTTAACATGTTCCTCTACCATTTCACCTTTTAACAATAATTTATACATTTTAGCAATTAAATGATCATCTGTCTCACATACTGTATATCTCAAATTCCGATTTAGTTTGTTCAAATTCAAATTCTTTTTTATCTGATTTAAATTTTTCTACAAGTTGCATGTAAGAGAGCCATTGGAAAGTATATCCTTCTAAGGCCAGTTCTTCTTTTGATTTGGTTTTATATTGTCCTTGTTCTTTTTTTAAAAAGTCTTTGTAAGTCAGCCATATGTCTTTAGCTCTTACTTCTGTTCTGTGAAATGCTTCTTGCGTGGAAATCCATAAAGGTCTTTTATAACATAAAGTTAATTTATATTTATTCCAAATTCTTAACAAAGATCTTCTAATATAATGATTTTTAAAGTCCACATTAACTTTTACTTTGTTGTACCACAAATATCCATGCCATCCATATCTTAATTCATGACCCTCCAAGTTCAATATTTTTTCATTTTTCAGAACTATCCATTCTTTAATCCATACCAAGCAACAAGCAGCATAATATAATTTCAGATCCGGTAGACCTTGTCTGCCTCTTTCTTTTGAATCTTGTAAAACTTTATATTTTATTCTTGGTTTTTCCCCTTGCCAAATAAATTTAGAAATATCTCGTTGCCATTGTTTGAAAGGTTGTTCTGATGCCAATATAGGTATTGTTTGAAAAAGATATAAAATTCGTGGCAAAATATTCATTTTAATTGCTGAAATTCTACCTAATAATGATAGTTGCAGTTTTTCCCATTGATCCAAGTCTTTTTTAATATCTGTCCAAAGCGGGATATAATTATTCTTAAACAACTTAACATTTTTAGTTGTTAAATATACTCCCAAATATTTTACTTTTTCTTCCATTGAATATCCCGTTATTTCTTTTAATTTCTCGTTGATGATAGTCCATATTTTTAGTCAACTTTTGTTTTCTGTAGATTCACTTTAAACCCTGCTAACAACCCAAAGTCTTTCAATTTCTGTATCAATAATTCAATTCCATCTAGTGGATTCTCCAAAGTAAAGACTAAGTCTTCAGCAAAGGCTCTTAATTTATAAACTTCTTTTTTAACTTTAATACCATAAATACCGTCATCTTGTCTAATATCTCTCAGTAAAACCTCTAGTACCAATATAAACAAAAGTGGAGATAATGGACAACCTTGTCTTGTACCTTTTTGAATTTCACATGGTTTACTAAATTCTCCATTAACAATTATTTTTGCAAATTGGGGAGTATACTGTATATTATAGGAATCCAAGATGGCGACCGCAAGCCGCTGCCGGCTGCTGCTCCAGGAGGAAGACTCCGTGAAAAGTTTGTAATCCCTTCCAAACTTTTCTCGATACCCCTGAATTCTATCTTTGGGGTGTAGAGAACTTACAGCTGTGTTTGGGTGGATGGACTTCCTCGGACGGACTACTGCGGCGGAGTTTGCCAGAGTCCTGAGAGTCTCTGTGACGCGGAGCCCGGTGGTTGCGGCGGAATCCAGCAGAGCCCAGTGGAGCCTGGTGGAGCCCACCACGTGAGGTCGTGGATGTTCCCAGGCCTGTTTTTTGAGACCGCTTGGCTGGAGCTGTGACGGAGCTGCGTGTGTGGACTAGAATTGTGGGGTGCACAGCACAGCAACCTCGAGGCTAGCCCGACGGACAATTCTTGGGGGCGTGGCGAGTCCCACTGACGGAGCTGAGCATGTGGGGGGAACAGCGAGCACGAGCTCAAGATTGACCACCTGATGGACAATCTCTGGGGGTACGGCAAGTCCCGGGACAGAGTTGAGTCTGGAGTTGGATTTGTGGGGAGCGTGGTGATCCAGGGATCGGCCGCCCGGTGGACAATCTTTGGGGGCGTGGCATATCCCCTGGCGTCGTAATTGACTCCGGAATACAGACTAATTATACAACGGTGAGCCTGACGATCTCTGAGTTTTAATGGACGCCAGTAGACCTGGTACACCCCATATGAAGAGCTGTGGGAGTGTATGGGATATGAGCTGGACAGTATTAAAGACCCAGGTGGAATGGTCTGGAATAACACCCCCGCTGATTTTAACATCGTGGACTCTGACATTGTGGATTTTTAACATCACAACGGCTTGGTGGATGAAGGGAAGGGTTGGCCATCCCCATTTTTTAGGGCGGCAGAACGATATAGGGTCCCTGTGGGATTGTGAGGTTCCCCCCTGTGAGTGAGAGTCACAAGGGGGGTCCAAGATCGTATGAGTGTGGGAGAGTGCCTATTCCTGAGTGAGAGACAGGGTAGGCAGGAGTGCTTGTGTGGCCCCTTCTGTGACCAGTGAGAGAAGCCACAGAGGGGCACAGTGAATGTGTATAGAGTGTATGGGGTGGTGAGGCTTACCAGCGCCGAGAGCGTGAGCTGGTGCGCTGGGAGCCTTACTATAGCCCAGGAGAGATTGGCTATGAGAGGATGGATGGATGTGGAAAGGGACCCTTGCCTAAATCCAGGTTTTCCAGGGGCTCGGGAGTGGAGGCGACTGGGCTAGGAAACTCTGGGGGCTATGGGGAGGGTAAATTGATCGAGGTGGTGACAGGCAGGGGATATTATGACGGGAACCGGAGGACAAGCCATTTTCGGGGAAGGCGCCCCCGGTGTTTAGTACCGGTGGCGCGTTCCGGTCCTCTGAGTTCAGCCCCAGGTTCTGGACAGTGGATCTTTGAGGGCCCCGGTTTTCGACTGCTGCTGCTGAATGCCAGGTCAGTAAATAACAAAGCCCCTCTCATAAGTGAATTAATCATGGAGAGAGGGGCTGACCTGGCGTGTATTACTGAGACCTGGCTGGGTCCAGAGGGAGGGGTAGCCCTCTCGGAAATGTGCCCAGCTGGGTTTCAGGTGTGGCACCAGCCGAGACACCGGGGTAGGGGAGGAGGGGTGGCAGTTATCATCAGAGAGTCTTTGTTGGCTTTCAGGGGCCTTGCTCCACAAGTAGCCGGATGTGAGACCGTGTTTTTCAAGTTGGGTGCCCGGGAACAGTTGGGAGTGTTGCTACGGTACCAGCCTCCCTGCTGCGTAGCAACCTCCCTGCCTGAGCTGCTGGAGGCTGTCTCGGGGTTGGCAGTGGAGTTCCCCAGGCTGATGGTCCTGGGGGATTTTAATCTGCCGTCCCTGGGACGTGCCTCGGAAGTGGCTCGGGAGTTCATGACTACCATGGCAGCCATGGGCCTGGTTCAGATTATTCGAGACCCAACTTGAGACAGTGGACTCACTCCGGATTTGATTTTCTTGTCTGAGCAATGGCAAAGTGACCTGAGGGGAAAGTTAGAACTATCCCCGTTGTCATGGTCAGATCACGTCCTGATATCTCTAAGATTCTCTTATGCCGCCCCACTCCGCAGGGAGGCAGGACCTATTCGATTGGTCCGCCCCCGGTGACTTATGGACCCAATGAGGTTTCAGAGGGAGCTGGGGGTAATACCCGATGATCTGCTGCACGGTCCAGCGGAGGCACTGGCCGCTTCCTGGAATAGGGAGGCGGCCGGAGCCTTGGACAGGACCACGCCGATGCGACCTCTCCAACCCCATTCGACCCGTCACTCCCCGTGGTATACGGAGGAGTTGAGGGTCTTGAAGAGGGTAAAGAGACGTCTAGAGCGTTGCTGGAGAAAGACGAAGGCGGAATCGGACTGAACACAATCTAGAGCCGCTATTAAGGCCTACCTTGTGGCGGTAAGAGCGGTGAAATGTGAATATTTCTCCGCTCTTATTGCATCTGCAGAATGCCGTCCGACGGCCCTGTTTAAGATTACTCTATCTCTCTTAGGTAGGGTGGAGTTGACCACCCACCTACAGGGCCGTGCGGAAGAATTTTCTGAGCATCTGCAGGATAAAATCGCTCGGATTCGGTCTAAGTTGGACTCCATGCGTGAAATGCAGTCTGGGGAGATGCCGGGAGAGTGGTCTTGCCCTATTATCTGGGAACAATTTGATCCTGTTGGACCTAAGGAAGTGGACAAGATCCTCCGAACTGTTAATTCCACCACATGTCAGTTAGTTCCCTGTCCTTCCTGGCTAGTAAAACCAGCCAGGGAGGTGACATGTGGATGGGTCCAGGCAATTATTAATACATCCTTGTTGGAGGGGGTGTTTCCAGCAGCCTTCAAGGAGGCGTTGGTGCACCCCCTCCTCAAGAAGCCATCCCTGGACCCTACCATTCTGGACAATTTTCGTCCAGTCTCCCACCTTCCCTTTTTGGGAAAGGTGGTTGAGAAGGTGGTGGCGTTGCAGCTTCAGAGGACCCTGGATGAAGCGGATTATCTAGACCCTTTCCAGTCAGGTTTCAGGCCGGGATTTGGGACAGAGACTGCATTGGTTGCGCTTATGGATGATCTCTGGCGGGAGCGGGATGGAGGTAGTGCATCCATCCTGGCTCTCTCAGATCTCTCAGCGGCGTTCGATACCATCGACCATGGTATCCTTTTGGGACGGCTTAGGGAGTTGGGGGTGGGCGGCGTAGTTTTGTGCTGGTTCACCTCCTTCCTCCAGGGCCGTTCCCAGTCGGTGGTGGTAGGGGAGGAGAGATCCAGCCCGTGACCACTCCTGTGTGGGATGCCGCAGGGTTCGGTTCACTCTCCTCTCCTATTCAACATCTACATGAAACCGCTGGGCGAGGTCATCCGACACCATGGGATGAGGTATCATCAGTATGCAGATGATACTCAACTGTATATCTCCATCCCAGGTGAAGTAAGTGATGCAGTGACCACCCTGTCCCAGTGCCTGGGGGCTGTGAGGGCCTGGATGGGGAACAACAGGCTTCAGTTGAACCCTGGCAAGACCGAGTGGCTGTGGATTGATGGCTTAGCATCTTCTAGGAAATTATCATCTTTGGTTCTCGATGGGGTAGCACTGCCCCATTCGGAACCGGTGCGCAACTTGGGGGTCCTTCTAGACTCACGACTCCTGCTCGAAGAGCAGGTGGCAGTCGTGGCTAGAAGGGCTTTTGCACAGCTTCAGCTTGTGCGCCAGTTGCACCAATTCCTGGATCGCGATGCCCTCCGAACAGTCACTCACGCTCTTGACATCTCCCATGTAGATTATTGCAATGTGCTCTACATGGGGCTACCCTTGAAGACTATCCGGAAACTATAGCTGGTGCAGAATGCAGCCGTGCGGGTGATTTTAGGTGCGCCGAGATCCGCACATATAACACCTTTGCTCCGCAAGCTGCATTGGGTGCCGGTTTGCTTCCGGGTACAATTCAAGGTGTTGGTTATCACCTATAAAGCCCTACATGGCATGGGACCAGAATACCTGAGGGACCGTCTTATCCCCATATTATCGACCCGCCCCACCCGATCGTTCACGGAGGGCCTGCTACGAGCCCCATCAATTAAAGAATGTCATCTGATGGGAGCTAGGAGGCGGGCCTTCTCTGTAGCAGCACCCACACTATGGAACATCTTGCCCCCAGAGTTGAGACAGATCCCCTCCCTCCCGACCTTTAGAAAAGAACTGAAGACCTGGTTCTGCCGCCTGGCATGGGAGGGAGGAAACGATAGTTCCTCATGGGGGTGGTTAATCCCATACTTTTATAATGCCCTTCTTTTATTAATACTATCTCCCACTTGGATTTTTATACTTATTTATTATATTAATTGTATAAATTGTTGGTTTATGTATTTTATATTTCATGTTTTATCTAATTTTATTTTGTTGTAAACCGCCCAGAGTTCCCCGTCGGGGGAGATGGGCGGTTATATAAATTAATTAATTAATTAATTAAATAAATAAATATTGATTTAATCCACTTAGTAAAATTTCCTCCAAAATTCATATTTTCCAATACTTTAAACATAAAAGGCCAATTTAAATTGTCAAAGGCTTTTTCAGCATCTATAAATATCAAGGCAGCTTGTTTTTCATAGTGTTGTTCCAAGTATTCCAGTATATCTAATATATTTCGGACATTGTCTCGAATTTGTCTCTTAGGTAAAAATCCTGCTTGATTTTGATGGATAAAGTTCTTAAGAATATTTTTCATTCTTTCTGCCAATATAGTTGTAAATATCTTATAGTCATTATTCAATAAAGATATTGGTCTATAATTCTTAGTTGAAGTCAAATCTTGTTGTTCTTTAGGGATCAGTGTTATATGCGCTTCTTTCCAAGTCTCTGGCATGGTTCCTGTTTCCAAAATCGAATTCATAGTCTTCTGCAAAGGTAGACATAATTCATCCTCGAAGCATTTATAGTAAGCTGCTGACAGGTCATCCGGTCAGGAGAGTGTGTTTTCTTGCACACTCAGAGTATCAGAAAATGATCAGCACCAGAGACCAATTAATGACACCAGTCATTGTAGTAACTTAGTTGCAGTTATATTTGTTACTCATACAAACAGATACTTACAGTCCTCTTCCAGATCCCCGGAAGTATTACAATTCCACATACCAGATAGTAGAAAACAAACAGGACTAAACAGAAACAGAAACAGAGAGTAGGAAGGCAAGGCGGGGCAGGCAGGCAGGCAGGCAGGCAGGCTCTTTTATACTCTTCAGCCTGGATCACAAGTTGCCTGACCTTTCAAAGTTTGCAGGTGATTACCTAATAAGAAGAAAAAAATATGAGAAATAGATAACTTCCAATCTATCCCTGGTCATAAGAACAAGAAAATATATCTTAAGTGCTAGTTTTTCATGCAATAAATAAGAATAATTCTTTGTCTAATATACCCTATTAAATTTATAATCTAATCTTCAAATCCCCATATAAGCTTCGCTCCCCCTGCATTTTGCAAATAGTCCACCAGTGGTTTCCACTCCTTGAGATAACGACAACTTCAGTTTTCTTTCAGTAAACAAGTCAGTTTATCATTTTCTGCCATGTCCATCAATTTTAACATCCATGCTTGTATCGTTGGTAAAATCTGAGTTTTCCAAAATTGTGCATAAAGAAGTCTTGCTGCAGTAATCATATATTGTATAATTCTGACAAAGTGTTTTTCTATTTGTAAATCCAACATCCCCAAGAAAAAAATTCTGGTTTAAGCGGAATCTGTATTTGTAATATATTCTGCATCAATATGTGTATTTGAGTCCAAAATTTGTTTGCAACCTTACACGTCCACCACATATGGTAAAATGACCCCTCTTGTTCGTTACATTTCCAACAAACGTTGGAAACAGTCCCATACATTTTAGAAAGTTTTATATACCATCGATGCATCATCTTATAAAAGTTTTCTTTCAAATTATAACAGAGTAAATTTCAATCCTTTAGACCACATATTTCCCATTGTTGCATATATATATTATGACCAATGTTTTTTGCCCATTTAATCATACATTCTTTAACCTGTTCTTCAACCATTTCCCCTCTCAACAATAATTTATACATTTTAGCAATTAAATGTTCGTTTGTTTCACAAAGTTGTATTTCAAATTCTGATTTACTCTGTTCAAATCCAAAATCTTTTTTATCTAGCTTAAATTTCTCTGTAAGCTGCATATAAGAAAACCATTGGAAAGTATATCCTTCTACGGCAAGTTGTTCTTTCGATTTAATTTTAGATTCTCCATGTTCTTTTTCTAACAAGTCCTGATAAGTCAACCATTTATCTTTATCTCTTGTTTCAGTTCTATAAAATGCTTCTTGTGTAGAAATCCACATAGGCATCTTAGGACATCAAGTTGGTCTATATTTATTCCAAATCCTTACCAAGGATAATCTGATATAATGATTTTTAAAGTCCACATTAACTTTAACTTTGTTGTACCATAAGTATCCATGCCATCCAAATCTTAAATCATGGCCTTCTAACCGCCTAGAGTCCCCTCTGTGGGGGGAGATGGGCGGTGATATAAGTGGGAGAAATAAATAAATAAATAAATAAATAAATAAATAAATTCAGTAATTTTTCATTTTTCAAAAGTATCCATTCTTTAAGCCATACTAAACAACAAGCAGCATAATACAACTTCAAATCCAGAAGTCCCAAACCACCTCTCTCTTTTGCATCTTGCAAGACTTTATATTTTATTCTCGTTTTTTTCCCTTGCTATACAAACTTAGAAATGTCATGTTGCCATTGTTTGAAAGGTGCTTCTGAAACCAATATAGGTATTGTCTGAAAAAGATATAAGATTCTTGGCAAGATATTCATTTTAATCACTGATATTCTGCCTAATAATGACAATTGTAATTTTTCCCATCTGTCTAAATCTTTTTTTATATCTGTCCAAAGTGAAACATAATTATTCTGAAACAAATTAACATTCTTTGATGTTAAATATACTCCCAAATATTTCACTTTTTTCTCTATTGTAAATCCAGTTCTCCCAATTTCTCTTGTTGGTGACGATCCATTTTGTTGTTGTTGTTCAGTCGTTTAGTCGTGTCCGATTCTTTGTGACCTCATGAACCATAGCACGCCAGGCCTTTCTGTCCTCCACTGTCTCCTGGAGTTTACTCAAATTCATGTTCATTACATCGGTGATGCTATCTAACCATCTCATCCTCTGCCGTCCCCTTCTCCTTTTGCCTTCAGTCTTTCCCAGCATCAGGGTCTTTTCCAGTGAGTCCTCTCTTCTTATTAGGTGGCCAAAGTATTTGAGCTTCAGCTTCAGTATCTGTCCTTCACCCGTCCTTATATCTAATTTGAAGGATTTAATTTTTTCCTACATGTTTAATTTGATACTTTGGGTTTTCAGTTTTCTGTTCACTTCCCTTGGATGCTATATTTGCTGGTTTGCAGTATTAGCTAAGTACTTAGAGGGTGTTAGACTTTACTAACTGAATTATAGACAACCTTAAGGAGATGATTTCAGAGTTCTGTGCTAAGATCCATGCTGACTTTAAAGAAATTATTCATGAAACTACTCAAGTTATTTTGCAAGATAGATAGATAGATAGATAGATAGATAGATAGATAGATAGATATATCCACTCGTCCCAACCAATCATGCAGAGAGGGCATGCTACGGACCCCATCTATAAGGGGTCCAGGAGGCGTGCCTTCTCTGCAGTAGCTCCCGCCCTGTGGAACAACTTGCCCCGGAGGTAAGATTAGCTCCTTCGCTCCTGACCTTCCGGAAGAACCTGAAAATCTGGCTCTGCCGCCTTGCTTGGGACCAAGGAAGGAATAGTCACTCTTGGGGATGGCTAATACCTTAGAGAGCCCCTCTCCTACATTGGATTAAGTAAGATAATTTTACCACTCTTGCCTCTTGGATTTTAATCTTGTTTTATAATTTGTATTTTATATTCTATGTATATTTTATGTTTTTTGTTTTTATTATCCTGTTCAGCCTCAGGCATTGCTTCTAGGGTGCAAATTAACGTATCCCACGTTTCATTCAGTGAGGATAAAATAATGTATGCTTTTGTTAGAGGTGTAAACTCCATTCCTCTCTCTTGCAGTTCTACAAACAGCTGCTGAGTGTGGTTTAAATGTTCAGGCAAACTGCCCTCCTCTGACAAATAAGCTTTATACAGTTTTCTAGTGAGAGAAACCTTACTGCCATCTGTTGCTTTTATATGCAAATCTCTTAATTCTTCCCACAGCTGTTTGGCAGATTGTAAACCATGCACATTTACTAGCTGATTGTCTTCAACTCCCAAAATAATGGATGCTTTGGCACGTTCATCCAGTCTAATCCATGCATTGGAGGGATTTGCTGGAGTTGGTTCAGTGATGGACCATAAATTTTCCCTCCAAAGATACATTTCCATCCTTAAACTCCAGTTTATATACAGTAATTAGAATCTGATAAACATTTGAGTGGCATTCCTGAGTAGTGATAATTGGCCATGGCTTCTATCTTTACACAGCACCTTGTAAATTCCTCAGCTTAGCTTTTCTGCAGACAGGTAGCTGCTAGAAGCCTCCCGGTAAAGTTCAAAGAAAAACACTTCACTTGCCTTGTTTACTTGTCTTCAAATGCAAATGATCTGCCGCTGAGCTGGTCTCTCTTCGTGCCATCTGGGCCCATAACCTGTTGGAGAGTGTGTTTTCTTGCGCACACAGAGTATCAGAAAACGATCAGCACCAGAGACCAATTAATGATGCCAGTCATTTTAGTAACTTAGTTACAGTTATATTTGTTATTCATACAAACAGATATTTACAGTCTTCTTCCAGATCCCTGGAAGTATTATAATTCCACATACCAGATAGTAGAAAACAAACAAACAACAGGAGGAAACAGAAACAGAGAGCAGGAAGGAAGGCAGGACAGGCAGGCAGGCTCTTTTATACTCTTCAGCCTGGATCACGTGCTGCCTGACCTTTCAAAGTTTGCAGGTGTTTACCCAATAAGGCTATATTGCTGTGACTTACTCTTGAAAAGAATAATACACCAACAGTTCTTAGATATATCCTCCCCATCCACCAAATTGTTCCCATAATGGTGCAGAATATAGGAGGAATCACCTGATGACCTATTATCCATCCCTATTCTGCTGTCATGATGTACATTAAGATTGGAATAATCTTAAATTAAGATTGTTAATTACCCACAGTGTTGTTTCCAACAGCTTTGAAAGTTCTGTGCCTTTGGATATATTGCTAGAGATATATAAATAATGTAAATTTTTGCCTGGTGTTCATGTCTCTCTCTGCTGACTTTTCCCTGTCTTTTGTCTCATTTTTACCAGCTAACTGCTTTTGTTGTTTGCTGAGGTTTAATAAACAAACAACAAGCTACATTTTTTTGCTAGATGAATGGTGTGTGTGCTTTCTTTGATATGGATATAGGAACTGACTGGAAGTGTGCTGGATGCAAAGTCACCTGGAAACTACCCATAGTAATTTTCTAACACTAGTCCATACATCTGGAGGACATAAAATGAGAACAGGCTACTTAAATCATTCTTCTCTGTCTTCTGCTGTTGCCTTCCATTTCAGTATTTCTCATCTATTTTTTGAAATCCATACTTAGAAACATGTCTTGATGGGTTTGCACATCCCACTTAGTTTTAATATACATTTTGGGGGGTTGGTTTAATGTCATAAGTGAACCTGGGATGGTGGCTTATTTAACAAAACATGGCTGAGTAGAGGTTAGTACTTCTTTTGAACCCACACAGTGAATACTTTCCTTAGTTGGAAGTATCTGTGCAATCAAATATATTTAACAGAGCTCAACTTCCCTTACTGTAATAAAAACAATTCCATGATCAGAGAAACCCAGGTGGGATAAAAGTTGTACCATCTGTGGCTTAGATTACTTCCATAGATTAACTGGAAAGAAGGGCATAACTTCATTACTCATCTTTCCATTCTTTTTAACTGCATGTAGATGTAAAAAATAAGTGAATGCTTCACACACTGTGTTAAGCCATGATGCAGTTTGGTTGAGATTTGTTTAGTGAGATTTGTAAAGTTACCCATTGTGGTTTGTAAACCATGGCTTTAAGGCTTAATACAGTCTATTGACCATCTGACTCTTTCTAGAACTTAAATTATGCTGATGGAAAATTAATAAACTGAAAAAGAAAGAGAGAGAGAGAGAGAGAGAGAGAGGGAGGGAGGGAGGAAGGGAGGGAGAGGGATTTTCATACAAGTCCCCATTGAAGAATATACAGCAACTTCAATTCTTTAATATGTTATTAAATCTAGGCCATATTTTAAAAGATTTCATTGTTAATTTCTATTAGATATTTTATGCAGATAGACAAATTACTGAGAAAGTTTCTGTGGAAGAACAAAGGCCTTCAACTCTTTGGTTAAACTGAGGTTGCTGTATGAAGATTCAGTTTCCTCCTGGCATACCTCCCATGTAGATGTAGTTTGTGCAGCTTCTTTCTAACGATAGATTGATGCACTGTGACATAAATAGTGGCAAGAACTACCTGTAGGTCACATGATGAAATTCTGGGGTTCTTAGACTCTTCTTTCAGCATCTTGCATTCTGTTCTCAGGCTGAATGTGCTGGGATGGCCTAGCCTGCGCAAGTTGGCAGTGGTCTGAAATCTTCTCCACTTGTAGATGATCTTCTGGACAGTGGAATGATTGATGTCCAATTGTTTGGTGATCTTTTTAAATCCCTTCTATAACCTTCCTTCTGAAGGTCTCAGAGAGGTCTTTAGATCTAGGCATGATGATACACACACTTTAACAACAAAGAGCAAATCAAACTAAATGTCTGAGGTTTAAATAAGACAGGTTCCTCCCAGATCCTCTCTAATGAAGTTTGAATCATTTGCACCTGATCTGGTGCACCTGAGTTTAATTTAGGTATTTGAGGTAGTGATAAATGTAGGGATGTGCTTACTTTTTCCACATGTGAAATTTGCATTCATGTTTATTTAAATTACACAATGGACTACAAAATGCAAATAGTGCATGATATTTGTTTTATTACATCTTCTTTATCATATTGTTGAAATAAAGATCAGATATCTGTATGTTAAATTATTTTAAAAAGTTAAAAATTTCAGAGTTGTACTTACTGTTTCACATGACTCTGAGTGGCTCACAATATGCCACAGAGAATACAATACAATACAATTTAAAAAAAACAATAGGATAAGGAAAAAATAAAGAACAAGATGGCAGATCTGGCCAACAACACAAAAAACATATACTGTATCAACAAAGCCCGCACTGCTACATTTTGAGCCAGCTGAAATTTCCAAGTCGTCTTCAAGGGCAGCCTCATATAGAGCACATTGCAATAGTCAAGCTGTGAGGTGACAAGGGTATGAATGACTATATGAAGGGCCTCCCAAGCCAGGAAAATGTGCAACTGGCACACCAGATGAAGCTGTGCAAAGGCCCTGTTGGCCACAGCTGCCACCTGCTCATTGAGCAGGAGCCATGAATCCAAGAAAAATCCCAAATTGTGCACCACATTTGAATGAAGAAGTACAACCCCACTCAAAGTTAAATATCCCCAGATCTAGGTGGCCCTAATATCCACAGCCACTCAGTCTGGACAGAATTGACCTAGAGACAGTTCCTCCGCATCCTGGCCCGCACAGTCTCCAGACACTGGGACAGAACATTAACATCCTCACTTGGCCAGCTTGGGGTTGAAAGATATAATTGGATATCTTCAGCATACTGATGATACCAAAGCCCAAATTGGCAAATGATCTCATCCAGAGGTTTTACATAGATGTTCAATAGGAAGGGAGTGATCACTGAACCCTACAGCACTCCACAAAGGAGGGGGCCTAGGGAACAACCTCTTCCCCCCCCCCAACCAATACCAACTGGAACTGGCCCTGATGGAAGGAAGAGAACCACTGCAAGAAGGTACGCCCAATTCCCAGCCCCCAGAGCTGGTCTAGAAGGCTACCATGGTCAATGGTATTGAAAGCATCAACAGATCAAGAAACACAATGATGTCTATGAAGGTTCTCAGTCATCCAGGTGGAATTGTCTGTAGCTTGAATCATGTCAACTGGATTTCTATTTTCTCAGTGGTATTTTCTCAGAGTAGGAGCGAAACGTTTCCACTGAGAAAATAGAAATCCAGTTGACATGATTCAAGCTACAGAAAACACAAGGATGGATTCACAACCTCCAACCCAACTCTGCTACAGGTCATCAACAAGCACAACCAAGGTTGTCTCCATACAGAATCCCAGCCTGAAACCTGACTGAAATGGGCTGAGATAATCCACTTCTTTTTGAACAGCTACATTCCAACCACTTTCTCAACAACCTTCCCTAAAAAGGGACAGGATGATAGATATCCAGGACCAATGATCCAAGGGTAGTCTCTTGAGAAGGAGGCATACCACTGCCCCTTACAAGGCTGGAGGCATCACCCCCTCCCTCAAAGAGGCTGACACCACAGCATGGACTTAACCATAGATCACCTCCTGATTATTACATTTGTGGAGGCAAACTGGATTGAAATATTCAACACTTTCTAGAGTTTGGGGTGGTTTGGGAAAGAAGAACAGTTACAATTTCTAGCATCTAAAGAGTTCTGAAAAGTTTACCTTTATTGTATTTATAAAGGTTTTGCATATATTTCCATCTTTTTCACATTTGTGAAAGTGAACTACACAGAACTCTCTTAACTCATAGTGTTATCTAATTTGTTCATTAAAAATCTTTGTGGAGGCCCAAGCTTTCAATGTTCACAATTTATAAATTTAGCATAGAATTTACCAGGGCCTAGGTATCTAAGATACCACGTTTCCTAGGTAAGTTCTGCCCACCCAACCAGGACAACCAAGGAGCAACTGCTGAAGATCTCCTTCTCTTGTTAGGTTTATCGGAAGAGGCTGATAGGCATATGGAGACTTCCTTCCTCTAGAACAGCTGCTCCCCCAAGACAAAGATGGCCCCCACTTCTATGGCTTTCCAAAGGCTGTACTTTCCAAAGTTCAGTCCTCGGTGACAGAATGGTTGGTTTAATTTAGCTTATTACTTCCATATCTTGAATATCACCTGGAGTCCTTTGGAACTGAGACAGTTAACAAATCAATTTAATCAATAAAGTGCATGTTATTATGCCTTATTATGCTTCCTCTCTCCAATTTTGTCCATAGCTAATGTTCTCCCCTCCCACTGCGTGTTCCTCCTTTTTCTCACATGAAAAGTTCAGCTCTTATTCTGGCAGCCACTCTAATCCCCACGTTGGCCCAGAATATGTGACTTCTATTGATTGCTATGTCTATTTATATCCTAATTTGCTGAGCCATCCAAAAGTGGTATAAATTATCCGTTGTTTCAATAGCTAATCAAGGAGATAATTATGAAAATACACATGTGTTTCAAGAATCTTCATTGAACAAAGTATATCCCTTCCCCAGGAGGAACTGAGTGCATTTTTTCCAGCATCCTGTAAATTATGCTGTCATATTCTGGACTCAATTAAAATGTCAGTCATATTTTCCATAGTTCAAACAGTCTGTCCTCTACGCCTCCGGGAAGGTTTCTGTGTGTCTAGTTTTGCTTTGGCCACAGTAATAAAAGAAGTGTACGGAATGAGATATGTGCCAAGCAGGACGGCAGGATGTCAAATTTGTACCAAAATAATGAGTTCGCACCAAATGCTAATTAAATATTGATGAAAGTCATACTTTCAATTATCTTCATTATGGACTGATATTTTATGTAGACACTAAGGCTTGGAGTAGGAACACATATTGTAATTAGTTATGTGGTATAAAAAATACAAGTTATTTTTCTTCTGGGAGGAAACTATGCCTGAGCTGAAAGAAATTATTCAGCAGTGACAAAAAGGCAGACGTTCCCTGTGGTGATTGTTTCATTTAATTTTCATAGCGTTAATGTGTGTATTATAGTAAGTATTTTTCTGCTAACTACTGTGAGAGATGCAGATTCAGTTGACAAACAGGACACAGTGTTAATCAAATGAGAGGGAGGGAGAGAGAGGGAGGAGGTGCCAAGAGAGGGCTGTGTTATTGGAGGGCTTTGCCTTTCTACACATGAATCAAAGCTTATTTTGCATAACTGACCCAGATTCCAGAATTCCAGAAACCTCAAATGCTGGCTGCTTCAGGTTTGAATGACAAAACAACCAAAGAACTTTGCTAGAGTGAAGCACATGACAGGACAGTAAATGAAGATGGTTACCTGAACTTTTGGTTAGTTTGGCTTTGGCTTAGCATGGCATGTGAATCCAACCACGGTGCTTTGCAAACCAAATTTATGGTTTGGTACTTGTGTGTTAAAATGCTGCACACAGATACCCTGGGTGTGAACTCATATGTCCTTGGCACCCATCAGGTTTCATGTCCCACTTGATTTCATTTCATTTTCATTTTTTTTTCATTTTAAAAAAAGGGAATTTGCACACTCAAGGGCAGGGCTTTCCAAAGTGCCGCCACTGGCGACACACCAGTGGCGGCGCGCGCGCGCATGGTGGCGACGCGGGGGGGCGCGCGCGCATGGTGGCGACGCGGGGGGGCGCACATGCACGGCGGCGGCGCGGGGGTGTGTGCGGCGGCGTGCGTGGGCATGGCGGTGGCGGCAGCGGCGGCAGCCTCCGCTAAAACGCGGAAGCCGCGCCGCGGCCACGGCCGCCATGCACACGCACGCCGCCGCTTCCTGGTGGTGTGGCGACACACCACACTGTGTGTGGCGACACACTTTTGTGTCGTGACACACAGTTTGGAAAGCTCTGCTCAAGGGGTTTACAACATAATGAAATATGAAAGCCAGCTGGGTGACTTTGAGCCAGTCAGCCTCTCTCAGCCCATCCCACCTCACAGATTTGTTGCTATGGGGAAAATAGGGGGCAGGGGCCATCCTGAGTTATACTAAACAAAAGCAGGATATAAATCTAATAAAGAAACTGTACATTGTGACATCACTACCCAAGCTCTGCCGTTTAGTACTTTTGTTGCAACTCTCACTAAAGAACTGTACATAATGAGTACTGATTGTATCACAGTGTCACAACATACATTTTGTCACTAGTCCTCCCTGCTCCAACCCCCATGGACACCTATGAGCATGTTGCAAAGCGAAGTATTGTAAGAGTTGGTGGAGGCTTCAGTACTAATTCCTTCTACATGAAAATAGACCCATCTGATAAATGGGGTTTTGTGCCTGGACATGCCCATGCTGTCAGCCATTTTGTGAGAATACCTATAACATGCTCTCAAAATTACAAATAAGCCCATCTGCCAAAACCAGTTGGGATTCCTAGCTTAGCATTATATATGAATCACATCATTTTGGGTTGTTGAATAAACTATGGGTTAATGTAGTGTCTTATTCATCTTTTACGATAATTGGAGAATAATTTAGCTTAGAATACTGATTAGCACTTGTAGAAAGATAGGTTTTTATAAATAGTTCTGTCAGTGAGTCTCAAAGTGAAGTCCCGAACTGGTAGAGCCTGTCTCCCTGTCATCCCTTCTGGAAGGAGAGACCTCAAAAGCTCTTATCTCAAGATGTAATGGTCCTAAATATCAAGATATATTAGCTGAAGGGTATATAAATACAAAGTGAAAATAAATTTGAGGGACAGCTTCTATAAGGACAATTCCAGTTTTGGAATTACGCCTCCCTAAAATAAAATAAAACCTATAAAACAAAACTGAAATCTTGGCTACAGCATGTACAATTAAAGACTGAATACTACTTTTTTTTTTAATCCGTTCAATCATGTCCAATTCTTGGAGACTACCTGGACAAGTCCCTGCAGTTTTCTTGGCAATGTTTTTCAGAAGTGGTTTCCCATTGCCTCCTTCCTAGGATTGAGAGAGAGTGACTAGCCCAAGGTCACCCAGCTGGCTTTGTGCCTAAGTTGGACTAGAACTCACAGACTCCTGGTTTCTAGCCTGATGCCTTAACCATGACAACAAACTCTGTACTATTAAGAGCCATTTAATTAAATTTAATTAAACCACTTTCTTAATAATGCAGGGGAAGAGGGATGTTATGTAATTAAAGATAGTACATTTGCACATGATAACTGGAAATCTAAATCATGCAATGTACAATGAATTGTGAGCAGCGTAACAGAAGGAGCAAAGAAAAATGAAATTTTGGATTATTTCTTAGAGTAGGAAATGTTAACCAAATTTTATTTAAGCATGAAGAGATTTTAAGCATTTTCTCACTATTGGGTGGCTTTATCATTTCTTTCTTCACTTTATCATTTCTTTTTCCACTGAGTCAAGGTTGATCTGTGTTTCCTAACAATTCTTAAGTTTTGCTCATGTTTTAGTGCCCCTCTATTTTTTTGGCCTTTCATCCTTCTTTATTTCATCATTAAATCAGATTCCCCACATCAATGTAGAATCATGATTCTTACCTTGCTATGCTTTCTTGTTTGCTCATGAGCTTTGAATCATATTTCCTCCAAAGGCAAGCCAACAACTGACTCTAATTTTTCTGCAGGAAGAAATAAAAGTATAAAGGCATGTTTTCAACAATGGATCATTTGAGATGAGATGGGACAAGTATATTGAATGAAATTAAATGGCATGTTGCATGATTAACATCACTCATCTCTGAAATGCTGAAGTATAGTCATAGTGTTATCTAACACAACAACAACAACAGTTTGGTCTAGTGGTTAAGGTGCTGGGCTAGAAAGCAGGAGATGGTGAGTTCTAGTCCCGCCTTAGGCATGAAAGCCAGCTGGGTGACCTTGGGCCAGTCACTCTCTCTCTCAGCCCTAGGAAGGAGCCAATAGCAAACCAGGAGACTGAGAGTTCTAGTCCCACCTTAGGCATGAAAGCCGGCTGGGTGACCTTGGGCCAGTCACTCTCTCTCAGCCCAACTCACCTCACAGGGTTGCTGTTGTGGGGAATATAGGAGGAGGAAGGAGTATTAGTAGGCTGACCATATTTCCTTGAGACAAAAACGGGACATTGGGATGGCAAAACGGGACAGGTCTTATGTAATATTCTGTATTCATGAAAAAGACAGGGGTCCCCGCCCCCCTGGTCCACGCAATTGGCTCCCGCCTGCAAACCCTGCCCCTGGTCCATGCGATTGGCTCCTGCCTGCAAACCTTGCCCCCCGGCCTGCCCTCCTCTCCGCCTCTCCGCCCTCCTTTGCCGCGCGCTGATAGGCAGGAGGGCTTCCTCTTCCGGGCTGCCTCCAATCAGCAGCTCCGGCTTGGATCCTCCTTCTGCGCCATTCCCGCCAGGTTTAAAAAATGGGACAAAATTGAGATTTTTATCAAAACGATGGGACGGTTGAAAAATGCTAAAAGAACGGGTACAGAGATTCTTGGATTTTGCAAATTTTTATAGAAATTTCATATTCAAATATGCAGAAAAGGCACGGCCCCTCTCACAGCTCTTAAAGAAAGGAAAAAAATTCATCTGGGGTGAGCAGCAGCAGGCAGCTTTCCAAGAGTTTAAGCAACTTTTTGTATCTCAACCTCTTCTAAGACAACCCGACCCAAAGCGGCAATTCATTGTCCACAGATTCATCTAATTTTGCAATAGCAGCTGTACTTCTGCAGGCTGAGAACATAAAAGGTTCCTTGTGCCCTTTTCTCTCACACGCTGTCACCGGCAGAGAGAAACTATGATGTTTTTAACAAGGAATTGCTAGCAATTAAAGCAGCTTTCCAAGAGTGGAGACACTGGCTGGAGGGGGCAACCTTTCTGGTAAAAGTTTGCACAGATCATAAGAATTTAGAACTTTTACAAAACACCAGGTCGCTCACTCCACGCCAAGTCCGATGGAGCCAGTTTTTCTCCCGTTTCAATTTCATAATCTCTTACTTGCCTGGCAATCAGAATTGTTTGGCTGATGCATTATCTCGCCAGCCTCAGGTCGCTTCAGCCTCCCACCAAAGTGCTCAGGCTACAATTTTACAACCTCACAATTTTGAGCGACCTCCCGAGGGGAACCAAACAGAGATTGTAGCAGCCAGCAGGCAGGTGAGGATCTCTTTGCTAGAATCAAAACTCAGCAGCAGCAGGACCTGTACGCAAGGGCTAGACTGGATGAACTCCAGGGCCCCCGGCAAGGAACAGTTTCCTCATTCACGGTAGATGCGGGGATTCTTCGGCATAGTGGATGGCTTTATGTTCCCATCCCTTTGAGGGAAGTGGTGCTAAAGCTATGTCACAACAGCCAAACGACCGGACATGGAGGAGTGTTCAAAACCCTGCATAGAGCGCTCAGAGACTACTGGTGGCCTAAGATGGCTGCAGAAATAAAGACTTATGTGGCCTCTTGTCACACCTGTAGATGCGCAAGACCCATCACAGGGAAACCTGCAGGACTTTTACAGCCCCTGCCCACACACCCCTAGCCCTGGGACACTGTCTCCATAGATTTCATCACTGACTTGCCACTGGCCCAAGGTTTTGCTTCCATATTAGTGGTGGTGGACTGTTTTACAAAAATGGGACACTTTATTCCTTGCAAAGGCCTTCCATCTGCAGAAGCAACAGCACAGTTGTTTTTGGACCATGTCTTTAGGCATAGAGGCATGGTTAATCACATAATCAGCGACAAAGGCTGTCAATTCACTTCCAGGTTTTGGAGGGCGCTTTTTCAGTCATTAGGGGCCCAAATACACTTATCATCTTCGCATCATCCTTCTACTAACGGAGAAGCCGAGAAAATTAATCAATTATTGCAACAATATCTCAGATGTTATATCAATTATCGCCAGGACAATTGGCCAGACCTACTCCCCATGGCAGAATTTTCTTATAACAATTCGGTGCATTCCTCGACCAAGATGTCCCCTTTCCAAGCACTCTATGGGTTTAATCCTTGGGTTTTGCCCACTTCCTCGCAACAGGGAGTAGTTCTGGTGGCTGCAGACTTTGTCAAAGAGCGACAAGCTGCTCATGAAATGTTAAAGGAACAGCTGGACAAAGCCAAGACTGATTATAAGAGAACTGCAGACACACACAGACAAGAAGGGCCAGCGATTACTGTGGGAGACAAAGTGTGGCTCTCTACCAAGTTTTTGACCTCTAGCAGGCCTTCTAAAAAATTGGACTCTAAGTTCGTAGGCCCTTTCACAGTGTTACATCAGATAAACCCGGTGGCTTATTGTTTGCAGCTACCAGACTCAATGAAAATCCATCCAGTGTTTCATAGATCATTGCTGGTCAAAGAATCGCCCCCAAGTGCCTTGCGCTCACAAATCCCTCCCCACCTCCAGTTCTTGTAGACAGGGAAGAGGAATACGAAGTAGGAGAGATTTTAGATTCAAGGTGGCAGGGCAGGGGCATCCAATGTTTAATACACTGGAAGGGGTATTCAGAGACGGAATAGTCCTGGGAAAATGCCAAAAATGTACATGCACCCTTGCTGGTTCACAAATTCCATCAGCTTTTCCCTCACAAGCCAAGGCCTCACAAGCTCCCTGAAATTGCTCCCTTGACCGAACAAGGAGAAGACTCCCAAGCAGAGGAGTTCATAAGTTGGCAACTTTCACCACCGCGAGAGGCCCAGGGGCCTGAGCAAGGGGAGGGGGAACCTCAGCCCTCCACCTCTGGCATGTATTTCCCAAGAGGGAGGGGGAGAACTTCTCTAACCCTCTAGCTGTTTTGCAGGAAGAGCCACCTGCACGGGAGGCGTTATCAGATCTTTGAAGATCCTTCTATGGAAGAGCTGCCCCTCCTCCCCAGTTTCCATGAGAATTCAGAGGAGGAGATGGACTCCCATGAGAAAGTGGACAGAGACAAGGACACTGGAGGGGAGGGAGACTTGATGGAATGTGTTTTTGGAGGGGAAGGTGGTGTCAGGGAGATAACTGGTGGAGAAGCAGGGGGCTCCCTCCAGGGTGATAAATGCATGTGCAGTACTGAATTGCTTTGCTTTCCTCACAAAAGGCTAAAGAAGGTCCTGCCCTAGTTTCATGGGCCTTTTCTCTGAGCATCACTAATTCATTTCAGTTTAGCTGGATTCTGTCTAGCAGAGTAGAACAATAAAACACTAGCGCTTTTACACCAAATCTCAGCATGTTCCTTCACTCGAAGTCAGGACAGTTTTTTAAGGTTTAATAGGGGTAAGATTGAAATAACAGTACTAAGCATAAAAGTAGATAATTTAAATGTTTTTAATGCTTTTACAATTTGATTGTTAATATAGAAATATAATATAGAAATTAAGAATAAGAAATATATTTTTAAATGATTATAATAATTTGATTGTTAACATAGTGGCCAGAAATATACAGAATAGTGATAGGAGGGAAACATTTTATAAATGATTTTTATGGGGGGGGGGGGCGGGGGGAGACGTTGATTTGAAATTTTATACATTTATTTTTTATATATATATAAGGGGAAGAAGCATTTGCTTTTATTGATTTACATAATGTCCATGGAATGATTTATAGAAATAATGTGATTTTGGTTAAATTTCGAGAAAGGGATTAATTATGGGAATTGCTATATATTCTTGTTGTTGAAAGTTGGAAGTCACTTCTTATGTAATCTTTAAAAAAAAATCTTGTTTTTTTCACTTTTTTCCCCTTTTTTTGTAGTTTTTATTTTTTATTGTAGTTTTTATCTATGCTCTAAATTTAATAAAATTCTTTTTTTTTTAAAAAAAAAAAAGATAGGCCAGGTCAGGAAACAGACCTCACAAGGACTACTGGAACTCTACTATTGTAGGGTATAATAACAATATCTTGAAAGCCTGCTAGAGTTTCCTTCTGTGCTCCATTATACCATGTAGAATCAGGACAGGATTATTATTATTATTTTTTCTTATGCTTACTTCTTTTCCCATGGCCAAGATTTCATTTACCGTCTCTTTTATCTGTTAACGGCTCTTGCATTCCTTCACCAACATCATCTCTGCCTCCTTCTATGATAGGTTACTAGGATATAGAATATCAATTGCAGATATTCTACACAGATGTTTCTCACCAGATATGCATATATAAGAACACCTAGACTGAAATGCTTTTTGTGCAATAATTGGGTAATATAAAGATACTACAGTACTTTCCTTTCTTAAAACTAACAGACATTTCTACTTCAAGTGGGGAATTCTTTGCCACTTCCATAGCAAGTATCAATGTTACTTGATTTGGAGAGAAACAAATCGGGAGAAAAGAAGTAGCTGTTAGGTAATAGATACAGATACATGCCCTTCATGTTATTCCCTTTTGGGATATGCAACATTATTCAAAGTGCAGAAAGGGAGTAAGAAATGGTAAGTCAAAGAAATTAAGGGCATGAGACATGAGAAAGAAAATTAGATATGTTGACATTATTACATTAGTTACCAGTACGATTCCAGCCCAATTTAATGATCTAGTTTAAACTTTTAAAGCCCTGCATGGCTTGGTGCCTGCATACTTGCAGAACTGTCTCTCTCAACCAGAATTAGCGTCTTGGGTTCATCCTGAGTTCCCATCACACATGAAGTTAAGGGGATGGCAGCCCAGAGGCAGATCTGCTCAGTAATAGACCCATATTATGGAACAACTTACCCACTGAGATGAGGAGTCCCCCACCTTGTTTGAGTTCCATTAATCTGTCAAGACCATCTTATTTTGTCTCCCATAACATCTGCTTGGCCAATTCGATCCTGCAGGGTTGGCGCACTATAGGCCCCTTCAATTAAACAATGTCATCTCTCCAGACCCCAGAAGCGTGCCTTCTCTGTAGCAGTGCCTGCCCTCTGAAATGAGGTTCCCCTTGAGATCCAGATGGCCCCCACTCTGTTGCTTAGAAGAGCTGTGAAGACCTGGCTCTTCACCCAGGCCTTCAGCAAGGGAGGGCGAGACCCCTCACTTCATCACGCTTGCCTCCTTTTCCCTTTTTTTTTTTAATGTTTTATTGTAATTTCTTGATTGTTGTGAGCCACCCAGAGTCATTGAGAGTTGGGTGGCATAAAGTTTAATAAATTATTATCATTATTCTGAAGTGCTCTGGGGACAGACAGTGGACCTCGGTTTTCTTTGAAATTTTAATTGTACCTTAATTGTATTTTATTTTTACTATGTGAACTGGAAATTAGATGATATAAAAAATAAGCCTACACAACTAAATCTAATTTATGCCAATACTACAGTATTCACTATATCTCTCTGTACTTTTCTATCCTTGCAAGCCATCTTTACTTCCACTACATCCATACACTGCTTCATACATTGCCTTTAAAGTATTATGTGAAAGGCATCAAAGAATAATCAACTTTTTCATTAAAAGCAGAAAAAAACAATATATTATCTCGATTAAACTAAACAGTTTCTTCTCTGTATAGGATTGCATTAGGTACAATTCAATACAGTAGTCCTTGTTCAGCAACTGCCTCATTTAGCAACCGTTCGCAGTTACGGTGGTGATGAAAAAGTAACTTTACAACCAATCCTCGCATTTATGACCTTCGCAGGTCTGTAAAGCAAAGGAAAGCTGAAGTAAGATCATAAGCACTGTCAGTTTCACTTAGTGACTGCTTTGCTTAACGACCAAGTTGCCAGTCCCAATTGTGGTCGCTAAACAAGGGCTACTTGTACTCGCTAATTTGGTAATATTCATTATATTTCCTAGCATACATTTTATTCCTACAAATAGTGCGCAAGGCACCAGTGTAATCTCATACATCAGTTTAGACACACTTCTATTCTAAGCTCTAGTCTAAATTGTGATGTTATAAACCCCCTCCTATATTTAAAGCAAATATATTCAGACTGCTACACTGAGAAAATTTATTTTCAAAAGGAAATCTAGCTTAAACAAATGACAGATTTAATCAACTCTCTTTATTTACATAGAAATATGTGTACACATGTATTCTCTATTTGTACACATACATTTCTAAGTATATATACATTTATAATTTCCACATACTCTACAATAAACAATTTCATTTGTATTTAAAGTGGCTACAGAATTGGGTAAAAATACATGTCCAAAAATAACAGCTTACGACTAAATTACAAAATCACCCAATATTGAACTCATAAATTTTAGCAAGAAATCCTAGCTTATATACAGCCAGATCTAGGCCACATGATACAAATGTGAACTAGAATTTTAGTGATGTATTTAAAAAGAAAGAACTGGGGGGAAAAGTTAATGTGGCAACACTTTTTTCAACGGACAAAATAACAATAGGGAAATGCTCAGGTTTATGACCACGTAAACAAAAACATACACCTTTTCAAACTCTTAATTTCTAAGATCATTTCTTTCTTTTAATGAAATGATCTTGGGCATACATTTTCCTGCTGAACAGTATGGGTGGAGATAGGGACCAACTAGATATATAGATGCCTGGGATATGCTGGTTGGGATATGCTTATAATGCAATCTGAACTGGAGCTCCTCACTGCTGGAAATTGCTGGACCTCACAAGGGATTTCCCACAAGAAAAATGCCATATGAAATAAATAAATAAATTGCTGGAAATCATGGAATGTTGACCCTGCCAATTTCCCCCAAATTAAATCCTGGTCAGGAAGAAGTCTGTGTCAGACATGTAGGTAAGGTAGCTGCTAATATTATTAATATTGAATAATATGGGACGGGATACTTTCTCACTATATGCCAAATAACACTTCAATTTGCCCCTTCTTAAATGGCTGATCGTAACAAAAGCAAACCTAATGATCTGATCCTTACATTATCAGAAGCCAGCTATTTTCTCTCCTTTCTGGTCCTTGTCTTTTTGGGCAAAGAGGTCCCTCCCACTTCACAGACAGAAACCTCACATTACATATTTTCAGTGCAGATACCACTGCCATCACAGATTTATTCCAAAAGCTGAGTCTTTAATCTTATCCCTCAAATATGATAGTAAATTTATTGAGTATCTTATTACCGAGTTGCTAGAGTTTGTCATTCATTTTGCAAAAATGCATTCTACTCACAGAATAATAAAATGGAGCTGATGGCCTGCTTGTGTATGCGGCTAAGAGAGTAATCTCCCATCTTTTATGCACAGAAGACCTTTGAATCCCAAATGTAGCTGAGTGGTGTTTCATGCAATGTGAGAATTGTTTGGTTATCACTTTTGTTGCAACAGTGAATAACTCCTATCTCTTTCTATAGGGAGACATGCTAGAATCTGCTGTATAAAGACTGGGTAATGTTTCATCACATGTAACAATCCCAAAATGGACAAAGATGTCACAGTTTATATGCCTCTTTTATCTGGTTTCTCTTGGGAATGAGGAGAATATTTTATTCTGGTTCTCAGAAGTACAATGGTTGGTGGGAGTGCCATCCTACATACATCTGGGGTCTTCTTTTTTCTCTCCTCTCTCTTCAAATATGCCCCAGAAAATGTGGAACAGATTTGTGAAGGGTAGATGCAAGGGGGAAAGAGAATCTATTTCTGCCACTGGAAAAAGCAGATGGATATAACTGAATTTTCTCCTATGCAATAGTAATAATTCCTGGTAACATTTTAACAAATGGTTAAAAAGAGTGGTTGGAGGATGGAGATCTCATTGCTGAAGCCTATCAGGTCTGAGCTGAGTTAGTGCCTAGATCACCTGGGAACTACCTGTATGCAGCCAATTGATTCATATCAGGAGGAAGGCAGAATATAAGTATTTACATAAGTGAATCACACCCTGCTTTGAAAAATTAAAGAAACATACAAACTCTGGAATAGTCAATTAAAGCAAGGTGGTAAAAATCTCATTATATTATTATATGAGGTTTGTTCTTCAAGAGTTTTTCTTTAACAGTCCTGGCAACTGTTCATGATATTAAAATGCTGAGTCCATTTGCATCTGAACATGATTCCACTGCACACAGGGAGATGATCATCCATTGCTTCATGGCCTCACTGAAATCAGTGTTATAGCTTACTGCATATAATGAAAATAGTCTCCTTTAGAGACCTTATGATTTTAATTTTCATATGCTTTCACAATGGCAAAATTGGTAGAGACCCCAATTTCTGAATTATGTGAATAGGCTTTAAGGATAACCCAGTTTAAATACAGAAAACATTTCTCAAGTTTTTTGTATTAAATGGATGTTTCAATAGAATTTTGTTCTATCAAACTATGTGTTTGTTCTGTCCACTGATCTTGAAGAAAAAAATTCCTGTGTTTACTGCTTTTCACTGACTGAATGAAGTATGGCCCTGTCTGCAAATCTATATAGTGGGCAACATATCCACAGAACACTTTTATCCAGTTCTGCATCCTAATCTCTGCTCCTATTACAACACATACTTTAGTAATAAACATGGCTTTAGAGTTGTGCAACTGATCTACCCAATTCTTACATAAAGGGCATAGTTCTGTCAGATTCTAGCTAAAATGGTTGTAGGTATTTAATAAGCAAGTAATATTGCTTGTGAATGATTCATTCACGAACAGATTATGCAAATCTCATAGAAATTCTTCTAATTTTAAATTCCTACAGAATTTTTGCCTAAGTTTTAAGCAAAATTCATGGCAGCACATGTGAATGATTTCTTTCTATGAATGTTTTTCCCTAATCTCATTAAAAAGTTTAACTACTTTCAGAAACCATTTTAATAACATCTCTACATGTTAGAGGGTCTGAATATTACCTTTGACAAATCTGCTGGCAGGGACAGTTTAACATTCCTGAAATGCTAACAAAGAATGTTTCCTCCTCTACCAGCTGAATCTGCTGTTGCAGCAAGCCTTAGTAAAAGATCGATTGTGTACTTATCTATATACTATTAATATTTGATAAGATCAGACACAATCAGAAATTAAATAAAATACTGTATTGTGAAAAAAATGATACAGGTAGTCCTTGACTTACAATTACAATTGGGACTGGAATTTCCATCATAAGTTGTTGTGGTCATAATTCAAGTCACCATGTGACTGGACCCGATTTCACAAACATTTTTTTGGCGGTTGTTAAGGAAATCACAGTGGCCGTTAAGTGAATCCAGTTCCCCAATGGGTGTTTTTTTGCCAGAAAATGGCAAAAAACATCGCAAAATGCAATCACATGACCACGGGACACTGTAACTGGACATAAATGCGAGCCAGTTGCCAAGTCCCCAAAATGAGATCATGTGACCGTGTGTGTGTGTGTGTGACATTTTGTGATGCTCAGTAGTGCTTTACAGGCCGTAAAGCACCCATTCCGAGGCTGTTGTAACTTTGGACCATCATTAAACAAACAGTGATAAGTTGAGGACTACCTGTATTTCTATTTTTGGATATTGAAATATTTATGATAACAGCAAAAACTTCAGGCTCGTTCACCCATTCAGTGATTCATCATGGAATCACAACTGCATAACCATATAGAGACTTTGGTCAGAAGTCTTATGAAAATGCTATACAGTGCTTGATCATGACGGTTCACTAACATATGCAAGTTGCTACTTCATGTTCTAGTCATCAAGTGAAGATCATGCTTGGGTGAATCAGCCCACAAATTATCATTTTCCTTTAGGGAGAAGAAAGCTGCTTAGTTAACCTGATTAGGAACAATGTCTTAAGAAATTTAAAACTAGAATTTCAGACAGATTTTGTTTTACTGATTTAACAGTCATTGAAGAAGAGAAAGTACATCATCCAGAGGATAAATATGGTGTCTCACTGTGGTAGTTGTAATCAGGGCAGACTTTCTGCACTAGTTTGTAATCAACACTGTAGAAAGCAATGTAAATACAGATGACCTTAAATGGTTTAGAACATAACCAGGACACATGGCTTTGGGTCTGCTCCTGGTAGCAGATTTTTGAAGGGTCAAAGTTACACAATGCAGTTTTCTTAGCCCTATCTGTTTTCTCATACTCAATTCGACAGTTGAAAGACTTTGATTCCTTAGTCTCTAGAGTTGATTGAGGGGAAGATTCAAACTCCACCACCTTGGAAGGTGGCACTAGGCTCACAGAAACATTTCCAAGGCCTGTTGAATTGTGCCGGAAATAAACACTAAAGGTTCCATTGCCATGATCAACAATCTTCCCTGTTATCAGAAGATTCAACTTCACAGTTTTGATGTTAGAATGGAAATCGCCCCATCCAAACATTTTTTTGAATTTTCCAGTTTTTACAATTGGTCTGCGTTTAGTTCGTGCAAGAGATTCCTGAACTTCAGTGATATTGGATAACCAATCCCAAAAGTTGTCTGTGTTGTCTGAATATGACATTTGCCCATGTTTCATTGTTGGAGAGGGCTTCACAAAAAGGCGTAAAGGATTGATGATCCGTGAATGGACTACATTAGCAATCAATGTGTCTGTAGCATCTTTATCCTCCCAGTCCAGTAAGTCTGTGGCCTGGATGATTTGCTTAGCATCACAGAATATCTGTTTCAAAAGAGAAAGAGAAAAGAATATAAGAAACAGAAATCTGGTATTTTTATCATCCCTTTCTTTACAGAAAAAAAAATCAAAAAAGCTTATAACATTACTGAGCTATTGTACAATATTTGTATTAACTGAACTCAGTTTTGCTGGATTCTACCCAAATCTTATTCCTTTCTCATAATTGTCAGAGCACAGTGAATTTTCTACAACTGACTTGATATGAATCAAATTCTGTATGTTTCCTTCCCAAACTCTTGTTAAGAACTATTTCACCTGCTCTTTATATAATCTTATGAAATAAAAATGTGAGTCTGTTCATTTTCTTTTTATATCATATGTCTTAGATTACAAGCCCTAACTATAAAATAGAAACTCCTTGAATTGTTTCACAGGAGGACAATATACACATATAGTAAATAAAATAAATAACTAAATTGGAAGTACTTCATGAATAAGTGATAGCACTTGTGAATTATTCATTCATGAATATTTTAAGAATCATATTGTTAAACACAGCAGTTTTAAATGCAAAGTGCATCACAAATCTTTGATAACATTCTACTTGTACTAGTATAAAAAGCTTCTTTTTCTTTCTTTCTTTGGAAAAAATACTTGTCTTAGAAGTATACTTACGCAACATTGCTTAAGAGTTACCAAATATTTATTTCTATATAAAATGTGATTGGATAAATACAAAAGGTATATAAATAACATACCTTTTGTATTTATCCAATCACATTTAAATGTAAGATTTCCAATCTAAGTGTTAAGGCTCATAGAACTTGGGTAGTAAAATTATGTGCAATGAAAGATCAGGGCTACTATATTATTGAGTCATCCTGTTTTCCAGAAAGCTAGAAATGTTCCTACTCTGAACTGAGAGATGGATAATAGTGCAATATAGCAGACCTAAATGTTGTACTAGTGACCTTGTCCTAAAACTGAGATATTTTTTTAAAATGAGGATGAGATTATTTTTTTGCATGTGAACTGCAGCATTTTCAGAATCATTATATTCAGAAAAGGTAGATAATTTTAAAATATTATTGGAATTTGTCATTAAATTAATGCTTATTCTAGGTCAATCTAGCTGTGAATATTTTACGAGAATATTTTGATTACTATTTCATCTCATATTAAAATGATTGTAATTCTTATCACAATGTATTCTTATGTAAAACTAGTATTCTTTACTCTGTGTGTCTGCATAATATCCAAATACATTTTTTATTTATAATTAAAGTATAGAAAGGAATATTCTTGTCACATGGAATTTTCAAAGTTTTTTATTTAAAAATTCTACCTTTATACAAGTTCTGTTTATTACTATATTTGGTCGTTAGAAGGCATGTGAAAAATCATGTCACTTTCTGTAAGGCTTCTTCTCAATTTGACCCTGAACTTTTTATTCAGGGTCCTCAAGAGTTTACATTTTCCAACGTTTCAATATATTTTATAGCTGTTATTTCACTTCTACTGCCCTGTGACACAACCAGATTACAAAATGAGGTTGACACTTAATGTTGTGAGAAGATAATCAGCCATATTTCTTTTTCTTTTCTTTGTTTTACAATGTAGTCTTGCCTAAGAAAAATAGCAATATGGTATCAGATGCTACTTGGAGTGAGTTTTAGTCAGGTTAGTTCAAAATCATAAGTATAGTCTGGTTGGAAAATGACCCAGCCCTCACCTCTCTCAAAGTTTCTGTGCTGAGAGGTAAGCAAAATACTTCCAAGGTATATTCTTGGCACATAATGTGCACATAAAGTATGTAACTTTGGGCCAGTCCCTCTCTCTCAGCCCCTCACCTCACAGGGTTGTTGTTGTGGGGAAAACAGGAGGAGGAAGGAGTATGAGGTATGTTCGCCGCCTTGAGTTATTTATAAAAATAATAAAGGCGGGAAAATAAATAAATAAATAAATAAATAAATAAATAAATATTGTTTCCCTGCTGTAGGTAAATATCTCAAAAAGATTTCCTCAATGTTGCTTCTAATTAAATATTTTATTTTTGTGCGAATATTGTTCTGAATGCACAGTACTGGGGAATTAAAATAATTTATTTCCTTTCTCTGAGCAACTTGTTTTTATAACAGTGAGCCACCACGCCCCTTCTTTATAAAAACAGGTTCTGTTAAAAAAATCTTTTAATCTCAGTTTAGTCTTTTTATGACCGCATTAATATAATTAGCAAAGAGACAATGTACTTTGCATTCGCTTTTTTTCTTTCAATTAGGAATGCAATGTAATATGAACAAACATCCAGTTATGCACTGGAATTTCTCCCTGCAGCCTCCTCTCATCCCTCAGGAGCCCCTTCCTGTTTTGATTTAGAACTGCAGAACAAGTCTGCTCCATCAGCAACATTTGCTCCAGTTCTGGATGGCATTAGTTAGTATTAAATGAATCTTTAGAGGCGAATAACTATTTCCATTTTTTCTTAGAACAATTAATTAAAACTTTCTAGATTTATCTGCTAGTAAAATGATAGTCTTGGTAGACCATTGATGTGATCAGCAGCACCTTTTCCTTGGGTTCTCTTCTGCTTACCCATATACTTGGAAAGAGTTACAGTGTATACTGTGTTACCAAAGTGTTAAAAGCTGCAACTCACTCATTTTTAGAAATGATGTCCCATTATACATCCCTCATTTGGTAATAAAGAGCAGCCATGATAATGCTTTTGTTTTAGAAAATAAGGAAAATAAATTGACTTCTTAATATGGTGTCCTTCAAATGTGTTGGATGGCAATTCCTATCCCTTTCAGGCATACTTAATAGAATAATAAAAGTTATAGTCCAACACTTAGAAAGGGCACCCGACTGGAGAATACTTCTAAACTTTCTTTCTAAATAACCAATACATACATTCCACTACCTTTTTAACCCAATAAAGTAGAATGTATTCTATTAATTCATCAGAAAGATCAGAACTTAGACTTTGCTATTAATCACATATGTTATTCTATAAAGGCAAAAGATGGATTGGATTTTATAGCAGCAGATGTGACTGCCATCAGTAATGTTGTAAGGATGTTAGGAATTCCATAGTATCTTTCTTTAACTTTTTATACTGGATTTTACCCATTCAATCTCATCTTTATGTGCTTTCCAGAATTAGTTGTGGTGACTCTAATTCTGGTTCTATACCTGAAGCAGTACATTTTATCCTCTAGCTCTATGTATGCCCAACTGAAATGATTACATTTTTAATATCTTAGAGAATTTGCTGCCTGAAGTCTTGGGTGAATCATTCATTCATTCATTCATTCATTCATTCATTCATTCATTCATTCATTCATTCATTCATTCAATATGGCTGCCCATATCACCGTAGCAACTTTATAGGGATAGGAACATGTAAAAGCACAATACAAAATAATATAGAATAACATTAAAAAACGTATAAAGGCAGTAGTGGTAAAAATCAATGCATCATAAATTCAGGATGATAACCATGTGGGCTCCAACCAACTGCCCAAACCTCAAGCCTGTGAACACATCCATGTCTCTAAAGCCTTCCAAAAGACCAACAAAGTTGGGGCCAAATGGACTTTGGTGCCAAAGGGCAGCACCGTGAAAGAAAAGACCCACTTCTGGGTCCCAGAAGATGACAAACTTTAATTGACAGGACCCACAACATGCCGGAAGTTAGGCACATTAATAGCCAGGTACAGTGAAAACAAGTTCCTCGTCCTTTACCTTTCAAACTTAATCACATATAATTTATTGCATCTACACTATCCTCCATGATGCCATGACAGATGAGAACAGCAGCCCCTTCCACCACCAATGACCTCATGATCCATGGTGATGCTATAGTGGAACCCCTGCACCGCCCTTTCCAACTCTTTCCTGGTCTCCCTAATTTAATAAATGGACTGCAAATACACACAGCAGTACAATTCATATATTTACAACATAAAGATTTGTGTCAAGGTAGAATTATATTCTGCAGTCATAAGCAGATAGAATAAAAATAAAGATATATTGAAGGCTTGTTAGGTGTCCACAGATAGGTGGATTATGCATCTGATTTGGGAAGATGGTAGCATCAACTCATGCAGATCTGATAATTAGCTTAGCTTAGCTTAGAACTGATTATTATTTGAAACAATTTTGCCGAATGTTATTAATAAGTGGAAATGCATGACTTAAGAGAATGCCAAGCTCTCACAATCTTGCCTGATGAGAGACTTGTTTACTGCATCAACTCTTTCTTCTAATTCCAAAGGGTTAAACACAGTGATTATTCTCCATGAAAATCTATCATTAATAAAAAGCACTCTTGTTTTTCATGAGGGAGTTTGAGACCTCTTTTGAGGTGATCTACAGAATGAAAGGTTTTTGAATAATAACAACTCTTTTTCCTTCTCCTCCTCCTCCACTTTCTCTCACGTCTCTCTAGCTCAATAAAGCTTCCTTATTTGGAATTAGGGGTTTGACAGTGTTATTTAAATAATCCAGCTACAGTATCTTTCATGCATGCCAGACTGCAGTTCCATGCTACATGCATTAACCAATGAATAGTAACAAGAAAACAGAGTGAAGCAGTCCAGTGATAACTGAGAAGCTATCTGGTAGATGCCTCCTCCTGAGGTGGAAAATTAACCTGCAACTCATTCGATTTCTCTGCTTGGAGGTTAGGATCCTTTGAGAAAAGGTGGCAGATATAAGAGGATGTTGCAGATAGGCATTACTCAAGGCCTCTGGGCATATCCACAAGGGGTCTTTCACACATCACTATTACCTAATTTTTCTAACAGTAAATGCCAGGAACTGAATCAAAGACTTGACAAAAGATATTATTTATCGCTGAAGAATGATCCCTTCTTAATTGTTTGTAAATCCTTTTGAGCGAAAATTTTAACGGTGCTTATTCTCATCCCTCTTTTCTTGGAAGTAATAATTTTAGAGTGTTCTCCTTATAGTTTTCATTGATACAAGCTTCCACTAGTTCAGAACAAGTTTCAACAAATACACATTTTTTAGAAAAGACTACCTGAGTGTTGTGTTCGACTTTTCAGTAGAGGCATATCCAAAATCCAAGTGGGAAATTGGATTTTACAAGTAGATCTAATAGGTTACAAGAGTCAAATCCCTAATGCATTTGAGATTGCAAATTTTGTTTCCCACCTAGCAATTGGTAAAGCATTTTCAGTTATTACAGTTTTACTGCACTAATGAAAAGTGGCTAGAAATCCCTTGTTCAATAGCTTACTTAATTGGATTGTGTTAAGAATCCTGTCCTGTCTCCTTTAGTTAACCAAAATGACAAGCTGCCTCATAGCAGGAAAGGAGGGGGGGGGAGCCTATTCATGATCAAATCTAGCAGCACATTAAATGTTCTGCTTGTAAATAAATCTTTAAAAAGAACTATCCAGCCTTTAGAGGTTTAGGTACACCAAAATCTCTGCTAACAACACTGCATGCAGATCCTACTCCATAAAACATCAGTGATAAAGCTTCTACCAAAACCATATATCTTCTGAATCTGTAGGGAATTGTCAGAGCAGCATAATAGGAAAATGATAGAAAGTGGATGAGGAATGACAGAAGTGAGCTATATATCAATATACTAATTGTAGATATTAATATTTTCCAATGTAATATATCACTTTCTGAAAAGCTGGCAGAGCTGATGAATGTTAGTAGGAACTTTAAACATGAGGGTGGATAAAGGAAGATAATTATAAATGGTGCTCAGTTTTCCTAAAAGCTTCTTTTTCTTTTGTGATCTTTTTTAAAAAAAGACTACTCAAAAAGCTGTTGAACAGATGGAGGGGAAAACATATAGAAAACATGAATGGACGGCAGATAAATATAGGACAGTGGATATAGAAGCCCCCTCCTTCTTTTTTCTTATCTGTCAGTAAATTGGGAATAATTTCTAGAAGTGCAGCAAAACACATCAATTAGTAATATTGCTTTGTTATCCATAGTTGCTTGTATTACCTTATTTACACATTTACAATATTAAATAGTTGATAAAGAAGATAGATTACACACTGCCATAACATGTTTGATTTCTATTTTACACTTTCTTTTTGAGAAATTAGATAAGAATATAAGAGTGCAGTAGTATTTACAGCGAGTTTGTTTTTGAAAGGCAACTATCCTTATGTTGGGAGACATAAGTACAGGTAGTCCTCACTCAACAACCATTTGTTTAGTGAGGGTCTGGACTTACAACAGTATTGAAAAAAGCAACTGGTTCTCACACTGACCGTCACAGCGTCCCCGTGGTCATGTGATCATGATTTGGGTGCTTGGCAACCGGTTTGCATTTATGACCATCGCAACAACCCGTGGTCACATGATCACAATTTTTGACCTTCCCAGCCAGCTTCTGGCAAGCAAAATCAATGAGGAACCACGTGATTCGCTTAACTGCCGCAAAAAGGTCATAAAATCAGGTCAGATTTGCTTAATGACCGCTTTGCTTAGCAACCAAAATTCTGGTCCCAATTGTGGTCGTTAAGCAAGGACTACCTGTAAATGGTGTCACTTAGTTTTGGGACATTCAATTTAATACAATGATGAAACCCTTAACTAATTATTTTAGAAGACTCCAGCTACATTTTCTCCTCAAGATCCTGCTTCTTCTTTCTAATTCTGGTATGAGTGTCTTGAATATGATCTGAGACAATGGCATAGGCACTAATAAAAAAAGTTGTGGAGCCAAAAATACCAGTAGTGCAATATGATGATCCAGAAGCAACTGAGAGAACATTCTTGCTTCAAAAACTGTATTAACCTCTAAGTCCATTTAAACATATTCAGAGGGAGGGAGGGAGAAAATGAGAACAATCAGACTGCTCAACTGAAGACCAGAGTCTTCCATTTAAGTTTCTGTATTCCTCAGCAAGGTTGTGAAACCTGAAAGGCATGGTCCAATGAAGTACAATAGTACTCAGATGAAACTAAGCTGTTATTGAAATGGCTCAGACAAACTAAGCCAAGTGTTGGTAAGACAGTGCCTGGCAGCAGCACACCACTTGCAACACCCCTAAATGGCTCACACAGAATCCCAATTTATTTTCTTTCTTTGGTTAAAATTTCAGCAGATTCCAGTATTGTTTCATGAAGTTTCAAGGATGATAGCAACATATTTTTTTTGAGAATCTGGCCATCTCGTACGATTTTGGTAATTTTTATTTATTTATGTATTTTTAATTCTTGTTAGATACAATGGTATTTACCACTTGAATCAGTTGCCTACCCTTGAAGTAAGGCTTTAAGGGAAATGTGTCATCTCCCAATAACATTGGAAGTTTCTGTGCTTACCCTCACTTTCCAGAATCTTCGATCAAGTTTCAATATTGCTTGCCTGCTATTTTGGTTTTGTTTCCTCTGTGCATCCTGCCTCTGAGCTTACATTCTCTTTTCTGACTCATGACAAAGCTTGTTCTCTCTCTGGCTCTCCTTTCATAATAAGTAGTAGCAAATTATGCAAACTTGTTGATAGAAGAGTAATGACTGCACTCACTAATTGCAGTGCCTGAAAGCCTATCTAGATGTACACAGAATTACAGTGATAACATAAAGTGCATTTTAGGTTTGGAATTATTTCCATTTTCCCCCAAGATAAAAATATTACATGATTATTATGAAGACCAACCAGAAAATTTGGAAACAGCTTGATTATACTTCAACAGTTTCAAAAGCTACTCAAATAAGTTCTGGCTTTGATTCAAGTCTTATTAAGAAAATATGAGGCTTTCTGCCTCCACATTGGGATACCTATGAACAACTATGTTTGTTTTGCTTTTTGATAAAACTGGGTGAAATTTGTAAAGTTGAGGGCAGTTTAATGTAATACAGGTAGACTTCAGTTACTGACTGTCTCATGCAGAACCGTTCGAAGTTACAACAATGTTAAAAGATAACTTTGCGACCAATCCTTACATTTACAACTGTCGTAGTGTCCCACAGTCACATGATCGCCATTTGCATGCTCTGCAACCGGCTTGCAACAAGCAGAATTAATAGAGAACCCTGAAGTAAACTCATAAGTTGCGGTCATGTGATTTTTCGCTTAGTGACTGTGTTGCTTTGCTTATTTATTGAAAGGGAAGTAAGATCGTAAGCCTGTCATGGTCATGTGATTTTCTGCTTAGCGGCCATGGTGCTTAGCGACCAAGTTGACGGTCCCAATTGTAGTAGCTAAGCAAGGACTACCTGTACAAACACAAAGGTTCATTTAGGAAAGAAGCCTATGTTCAGGAAGTTTATGAAGGTGCAAATAGAGTCTTTAACATTTGGGGAATTCTAAAATAATGTCTTGCCACCCTGCTCAAGTTAGATACAGAAGCTTCCTACTGAATAAGCAGCAGCTTTAATCATTTGTTAAAGCCATGAGCACTGCTGCCATAGGCATATAGTCACAAAAGGTAATGAGAACATGTGGATGATATTTCTAAAAGCAAACTGTGGACCTTCCAAAGAGGCATAAAGTCGTAATAATGGTTCAGTTGGAAAACAGACTTTGTCAAGCATGGTCCTTCCACAAAATCCCTAACCTGTCCTACTGATAACTTTCTCCTTCACAGGATGAAGGAAGACACAAAAGGAATAGTTATCCTTTCCTTGATCCTAAATCAGAGGGAAGACTTAGTAAACAGAGTGAAAATAGCAAGAACCTTGGGATGTACAAGCTTGTAATAATAAAAAATATTTTAAGAAAAGACAAAACAGAGTGTAGTCAAGTGCACACCTTGGACTTCAAGATAGATATGGCTTAACAAATGCAGAGCAATGATAACTAGGATTGCGGGCAAGAGAAACTTAAGGGAAAATAAGCCAAATAAGAGTTTGAATTCATAAAAAAGAAGATACAAGGACAATGACAGACTAATGATTAAAAACTGAACAGCAGAAAGCAGCTTAAAGAAAGTATCCTATTTTTCTTTACGGAAACATAACAGAGTAACACATATTGAACTCAGAACAATTTAGCTGATTTTCATAACTTACATAAAATTCTAATTGAATATCAAGAGAATATTTTGTAGCTAAATTATTTGATCATACTTTATAGATGAACCATACTATTATATTTAATATACCAAACATGACAGTTTTATGAGCAATTATTTTATGTAACACATTTTATATTTCTGAAATAGCAAAGTGACTATTATTTTTTAAATACGCTAAACATTAAGTATTTCAGATCTTCCAAGATATCAATTAAACACTGGGAGCAGGGTGAAATAGCTTCAGAATTTCCAGCAGGTTTTGTTTTGTTTTTTAAATCTCTAAGAATCAGTAATATTATTAATAATAATAACAATTATAATAAATTATTTATATATTAATAATTAAGTAATATATTATTAATAATATAATAATCAGTTACAACACTTTTCTTTCCCTGGCATAATTTTATATAGAGAGTTTTTGCAGAAAAATTATCATTTGAGGGGTAAGGTTCAAAATATTTTATAGAGGTTTAAAGGCCATAAATACACTTTGGAACTATTCAGTGGGTTTATGATTCTCTATAGCAAATCCCAGATCCACCTGATTCAACGTTAGGATGCATCTGAATCTGACAGACGACCCTAGAAAGCTAGGATGAGGAAATCCCATAGAGAATTTTTCAATCCAAGGATGAAGGTTATAATAAAAACGTAATAGTAGAATTCTGGAAGTAGACTTCCAATGGCTGTGTCCTATGTCATTTCTGCTCCTTTTTAAAACAATAACAAAAATTATATGCATATATGCTTTTTTAAAAAACAAGTGATCCAAGTTTTGCTTATCAGCACACTGAGAACATTTTCTATTTATCTTTTAAACATTTGTTCCCCAAGAAGCATCATGGATTCTCATTTTTCCTAAAATTTCAATCCACATGCCGATGCTTCAACACTTCCCTGGATAGAACCCAAATTAGTTTTTTTAGGTTGCTGATTGAAACAAGCACAGCTAGCATTTGTTTCCAAATGGCATCAGCTAACCACCCTTCTGCTGAGCTTTACCATTTAATGGTCCTCCCTTCCTGAGTATTTCTTTAATGCCTGGGGATTTCGTTTTACCTTTACTGAAATCAGTTCATTAAAATACTAATTTCAAATTGTAATTATATGTTGGTTTGCTCTGTTGGTTGAAAAAGCTATAGTGTGGATAGCTGCTGAACTGCAAGTTCACAGATGTTCTACTCCCCAGGAGACGCCACTGTGCTTAGAGACAGTCTTCAAAAAGATTTAGGAAATGGGCTTTTAAGAATAAAGCACTTTTCAAGTGAATATAAGAACAACAACTGTGGGCAATAAGAGAGATGCTAACAGAAATATATTAATCTGACTTCTAATCTAAATGCCACCTAGCTATCTTTTATGTATGACAAGCCTTTAAATTAAAATTGTTCTAAAAGAGCTCTTGCAGTTTTTCCTCAGTTTTAAGATGTTCATAAATCTTTATAATCTGGCTAAGCAAAGTATATTTTACTGAACAAATAAGATTTCTGTTTGGACAACAGAAACACTGTTAATGAGTTGAGACTTAAAATAAAAGATTTCTCTCTTTAGATGTGATGTAAGAAAAGTAAAGTTTTGACTGAATTGTTTAGTGTGAGGATGAGGACCGGGTATCTTCTAAAGCTGAATGTCTGGTAAACCTGTAATAGGAGTTTATGCATGCATAATTTACATTTTTACAAATATATAAAATGAGAATGAGATTTTACAAGCATGTATTTTATGCCTGCACATAATGCCTGATATATATGAAGTCCATTAAATGAACGTCTATTTAAATTAAGGTTTTCTATATTCATCTGTACAACCAACAAGGTCTCAGCAGCTTGATGTGTTTTCAGAAATTGAAACCTTCAAAAATACTATAGCCCATGAAGGAAAGACAACAACAACAAAAAAGGTCAGAGAAGGTTAATGCTTCTTTGGGGAGTAACTAAAATATCACAAAGTATGCTTTTGAGTTCTCTAGGACAGTCTTCAGGTTGGATGTTTAAAAAAAAACAGGGGATGGGGGCAGGGGGAGAACAAAAAGGGAAAGAAACTACTGATGCTAAAAAGCCTGCACTTTCTAATAAACTTAAGATGGAGTGCAAAAGCTCTGCTGGGTGCGAAACAGGTTTCAGGATCCATGTTTAATAATCCTAATCATAGTCTTGTCATCCAGAGATATAATTTACTTTTCCAAATACTTTTTATATATACAGGCAGTCCTCGAGTTATGACTGCAATTGCGACTGGGATTGCCATCACAAAGTGATGCAGTTGTAAAGCACGATGTCACATGACTGCTTCACTTACATGTGTGCATGTTTGTGAGTGCAGGGGGGGCTGGGAAAGAGGGCATGAGGTGCGTGTAAGTGTCTGTGCGAGCACAGGGAGTCTGGGGAAAGAGGGCACAGGGTGCATGCGTGCGAACACAGGAAGGCTGGGAAAGAGGGTGCGGAGTGTGTGTGTCTGAGTGCAGAGAGACCTGGAAATGAGGGCATGGGTTGCGTGTGTGCGTGCGAGCAAAGGGGGGAAGGAGGGTGTGGTGTGTGTGAGTGCAGAAAGTCTGGTGGAGTGGGGGAGACTTACTGGAGCGACTTGTGACCTTCCCTGCCAGCTTCCCCATTGACTTTGCTTGTGGGAAGCTGGCAGGGAAGGTTGCAAATGGCGATCACATGACTGCGGGATGCTGCAACTAGTTGTAAGTGTGAGCTGGTTGCCAAGTGCCCAAATTTTGTTCACGTGACTGCGGGGGTGCTGCAATGGTCGGAACTTTAAGGACCAGTCATAAGTCCTTTCATTCAGCACTGTCGTAACTTCCAACCATCACTGAACGAATGGTTGTAACTCGAGGAAAGAATATACTCTCTCTCTCTCTCTCTGTGTGTGTGTGTGTGTGTGTGTGCATAATTGATTTTTACATGAATAAAAGGGAAACGTAAGAACATATATAAAGGAGAGTTAAAAAGAAAAAAGATAAAATTTGAGAAACAGTACAAATAAAGAAAAAGATAATCAAAGAAGCGACTTCCGATCTTCTTTACAGCAGTTACAAACCAACTTATTATCCCTCCTCCCTCTCTAAGATTATATCACATAGTTCCTCTCTATCCCATATGCAACCCATTTAATCAGCAAATTCAAAAATCACCATTTTGTTTTTTTTCCCATTTTCAGCAAAAAGTCCATAAAAGGTTTCCAGTCTTTTATAAAAATACTTCTTGTTTTATCCCTGACCAAACAGGCAACTTTGCCATTTCTGCAAATTCTGCCATCTTCACAATCCATTCCTCTGTTGTGGGTATTTCAGTATTTCGCCAACGTTGTGCATATAAATAGCCTTGCTGCAGTTACCATATACAAAACCAATCTTCCATGAGTCTTTACTTGCCAAGTACTTTTAATGTTCCTCTCTACCTTCCCTAAAGTCTGCAGCTCAAATCAACTCACACCAAAATGTGAATGAATTTGAAAAAGCAGAAAGCAATACATAATTGTTGTTTTTAATGCTAATCTTGAAAACAATAGGGCACTTTTTAAAACGTGCAAATATAATCCCTATTTTATCAAAGGCTGCACAGCTGTTCTGTAACACCTTTCTGTTTTCTCCTTGTTCCCTAGAAAGACCCTTAGTCTTATTTCATTTCAAAGGCAGGGTCACCTGAAGGAAAAAAAAACTTTTCCATCAGGCTGACCAGACAAACAGAAATACATTGTGGAAGTTGTTCTTAAATGAGAGTTATAAAGTGGAGAGTAATTTAAAATACAGATTGCCTTCATTGCATGACTTCTTTTGCATGGTGATGGAAGTTGTTTATACATACTCTTTTTAATGTGAAAGATGTCTGTATAAAAAGAAAGCTATAATAATACAGCCCTTTTGCCATTTTATTTGCCTTTCAATTTTACTTTATCAAAAGTGTAATTCCTGCATAATGTTAACTTGCAGCAGTAAAGAGAGAATATTTGGAAAATGCTCAGCTTTGACTCTTATACTGCAACATAACTATTTCCACATCCTCCATATATGCTGGGAATACAGACAGAAACACACACAAACACACACACACACACACAGCCAGACTGCTAACTCTCTAGGGCAGGGGTCGGCAAACTTTTTTATGCCGGGAGCCATTTTGACATTCTCGAGGACATTTTGACATGCTCGAGAGCCAGGGGGCGGGGTTTACGGGCGGGGGCCAATCACGTGGAAGGGGGCGGGGTTTTCAGGCGGGAGCCAATCACGTGGAAGGGGCGGGGTTTACGGGCGGGAGCCAATCTCATGGAAGGGAGCGGGGTTTGGGGGCAGGATCCAATTGCGTGGAAGGGTAAGATACAGGGCTGCGCTGCGCTTGGCTGGCCGCCCCGGCCCTCACTCACCTTCGATGGCCGGTCCTTGTGGGCCGCCGGCAACGCTCCCATCCCGCTGCACCCCAGCTCTCCAAGGCCGGGGCCACCCACACAACCCAAGGCATCTGCGAAGTGGCAGAGGGAGAGATCCAAATCACAGCCCCGCAGACGCGATTCCTCCCCCTTCCCAGCCCACCTCGGGATCGTAGCCGCTTCCCATACGAGCGGCGCCGCGATCCCCGACCCGGCCACGCGCGCCTGCCCGGGAACGCCGCGGCGCCCAGCAAAGCTCCCGGTTGATCTTAATGTTTCCTTTTCCTCCCCTTCAATATGTTCCAGCAAGCGAGGGGGAAGCAGAGAGCGGCAGAGGCGAGGCGGGCGGCGGCGGCAGCGAAGAGGCCACGGGCGCAGGAAGCAGCAGCCTCCGGTCGCTACAGTCGCCCTGGCATCTCCCTTTGGCCTGCCGTCCGCGGCCCCTGCCCCCGCCCCCACGCCCAGCCCTGTCCCCCCCGCCTCCCTCCCTGCAGGCAGCGGACAAACTCGGCAAGGAAGCCCGCGATGGCGGCTTCCCTCCCGCACGCACGCCCAGGCTCGGCTGCGGAGCTCAGCTCAGGAGAGGCGGCGGGAAGGAGGGAGCGTCGCGGAGCATGTGCAGAGGGCTCCGCTGGGCGCCGCGGCGTTCCCAGGCAGGCGCGCGTGGCCGGGTCGGGGATCGCTGCACCGCTTGTTTGGGAAGCGGCGACCGGAGGCGGCCAAGGGGAGAGCAGGCGGCTCTTCGCCCTCGGCGCGCTGCGGGGCCAGACGAGCCTTCGGCTGCTGCTTCCTGCGCCCGTGGCCTCTTCGCTGCCGCCGCCGCCCGCCTCTTCCGCTCTCCGCTTCCCCCTCGCTTGCTGGAACATATTGAAGGGGAGGAAAAGGAAACATTAAGATCAACCGCGAGCTTTGCGGAGAAGCGGAGAGCGGCAGAGGTGAGGCGGGCGGCGGCGGCAGCAAAGAGGCCACGGGGGCAGGAAGCAGCAGTCGGAGGCTCATCTGGCCCCGCGGCGCGCCAAGGGCGAAGAGCCGCCTGCTCTCCCCTTGGCCGCCTCCGGTCGCTACAGTCGCCCGAGATGCCAAGAGAGCGCAGCCAGGCTGGGCGCCCCATCCCGAGAGGCGGCCCGGGCACCGCTTCTACGTGGGGGAGAATGCAACTCAGCAGAACCCCATGCGCGAGGTGTGGGTGGCTGCGGGTGGCCACGGCCTTGGAGAGCGAGAGCGCGTAAGAGCGTAAGAGTTTGGGGGCGGGATCCAATCGCGTGGAAGAGGCGGGGGTGAGTTCAGCTGCAGAAGAGCCACACTCAAGGGGGCCAAAGAGCCGCATCTGGCTCACGAGCCGCCATTTCCGACCCTTGCTCTAGGGGATTAAATCTAGGTAGTGTTGAAAAGAAGAGCAAAACCACTTAAGTCAAGGGGCCAAAATAGATAATGGAGAAGTCACATGTATTTATCATACATAAAGCCACACACATTCATTTAATCATAAAACAAAAGCAGGGAGAATATTTTTCACATGGAATTAAATAGACCTCATCTCTTTTATCTTTTTCTCATTTCTTTTCTTCAAAATTTCTAACCTACTCTGAAACCGCAATCCATGCAGCAGACTTCAGATGTAACAGACACATTTTTATTTTTACTTTGGACTTCATCCTCAAACAATGGACAAATAAAGCAGTTTGGACAATGGAATTGACATTATCTTCATCAATTTATGGCATGGTATAAATACTCTTTTTACATCATCTGTATCAACTAATGTAATTTGCATAATTATGTCATTTGTAAAATTATGTCATGTTGCTTACTCAATTCTTTAATTTTGTAAATAAAAGAGCCAGTTTGGTCTAGGGGTTAAGGCAACAGGCTAAAAAGCAGGAGACTGAGTTCTAGTCCCGCCTTAGGCATGAAAGCCGGCTGGGTGACCTTGGGCCAGTCACACTCTCTCAGCCCTAGGAAGGAGCCAATAGCAAACCAGGAGACCGAGAGTTCTAGTCCCGCCTTAGGCATGAAAGCCGGCTGGGTGACCTTGGGCCAGTCACTCTCTCTCAGCCCAACTCACCTCACAGGGTTGTTGTTGTGGGGAAAATAGGAGGAGGAAGGAGTATTAGGTATGTTCGCCGCTTTGAGTTATTTATAAAAATTATAAAGGCGGGATTAAATAAATAAATAAATAAATAAATGACACAAATTAATGTAAAAATGTAAAAAGATCATACCAATGATATAACGTATATTGGCGATGTCATACAAACTGCTAAAAAAACAGTGGCCACAATTCAATCTTTTCAATTCACGAAAGGAGCACAGCATATCCCAGCAGCATTGAAGCTGTATTCAGCTAAGGCTCGTGCACAACTACTTTTCGGTGCCCAGCTAGGACCTTACCCTTCCTTTACTCCTCTTGAAAGGGTGCAATCTAAATTTCTAAGGGCTGTATTCCAGGTAGCCCTTTGCATTCCAAATGTAGTATAAAGGAGGGAGGCAGGACTGTCTAAAGTCGAAAGAGGTGCATGGACCAGTATCATAGCACACTTATTGAAGTTACTGTTCTTTCCCACAGATTTGAGTTTTCTTATTGAGGACAATTACAAATCAATATGGTTCAGGACAATCTCACAAAAACTTCAACATCTTGGCTTTTCCAGGGAGGCATTCCTTTTTTTTGCAATAAAGTTTTTTATTATTTTTAAAGACAAAGATAAAAAAACTACAGAAAAAAAAAACTACAGACAAAGCACCCAATTTGTTTTTTTTAAGTTTTGTATCCTAAGAGAAGCTTTTTATAGTAGGAAAAAGTGGAATCTCTTGGTGAATATAGTGATTTCTGGAGATTTTTAACTATAAAAAATAGTTCTGGCTTGTTTTACCATTTGGATTGTATTGAGGGCTGAAACTGTAAGATTGCCATTCTGTTGCTATTTTTGGTGCTGAATTTGAAGGACAGTGTGTTTTCCTACATGTTGCTTTTGATTTATTTTAAACTCTTGGCTTTCTGTTTACTTTCTTTGGGTTGTCTGCTAGTATATTTTCCTTTGTTAATTTTGGATTAATTCACTAACCTCTATTTCTGTGAGTTAACTCTTTAGGGGGTGCCATAATTTACTATGAAAGATTTTAAAGAAGATTTTAAAGAAGACTTCATAGAATTTCATTGTCAGCAAGAAGACATTTTTTCAAAGGGTTGTCAAGTTATTATGCAGATTGTTTGGGACATTCGAGATGAGATTCTGGCTAAAATCGGTAAACTATATGAAAATACGGTGATGGAAGAAGCTGGAAAAGATGGCAATTTTACTGCTGTGAGGGAGATTGAAGTATTCCCAGCTGAAGACTCTGGATTGGTGCTTAGGGAGTTAAAACAATTGTTTAACTTTAAGATTGCACAAGGAACTGCCATGCTGGGGAAATGTTATGACTATCTGGATCAATGTTATGGGAAAGAAGAGTATGTTATGTGGGAGTTTTTTTTCTCTCTTTTGCTGTAAAGTTTGTATCTTTGGAGGTTATTGAGTTGTTGGATCTTTGTAAAAAAATGATTTTGGTGTAATGGTGAAATATTTAAATGCCCTGGTATATTTTGAGGAGGGGTAAATTAATTGGACTGATAATGAGGTTAACATAATTTACAGGATTTTTGATTTGTAAGACTTAAAAGGTATTGACAAGTTATAATAATATTTTATACTGTTTTTAGGCTTAATAGGGTTAAGATTGTTAATTATAAAGGTAGACAATTTATAAAATTAAGAATATTTAATTAGATTGATAATGAGGATAATACGATTTTTTTTCTTATGGTTTGGATTAGGATTTATAGGATTATAGATTTGTAAGACTTAAAGGATATTGATAAGATATAATAATATTTTATATTGTTTTTTAGGTTTAATAAGGTTAAGATTGTTTATTATAAAGGCAGACATTTATTTATTTTTACAATTTGATGCTTATTGTGTAGATAGAAGTATGTAGAATAGTAGTAAAAAGAAAAAAATTAAATGGATTGTTTTTTAAGAGGGAGGGAACTTTGAAGTAGAAATTTATATATATATATATATATATGTGTATGTATGTATGTATGTATGTATGTATATGTGGGGGAGGAATGAGCAATTGTATTAGAGATTTGTATATGTGTTAATGGAAGGATATAATGTTATCATGGTTTGATGTAGAGGAAGGGTTTGTTTATGGGAATTGCTGTATATTCTTACTATTGAAAGCTAGAAGTCACCTGTATAGGTAACTTTCTAAAAGTCTTTTTTCCAGGGGGGCATTCTTAATGATGGGTTATGAGCATGCACTCAGCACATTTAAACAACGTATCAAAGACCTGATGTTAGGGAAAGTGGAAGGCAAAAGGAAGAGGGGCCGACCAAGGGCAAGATGGATGGATGATATTCTGGAGGTGACGGATTCGACCGTGGGGGAGCTGGGGATGGCAACGGCTGACAGAAAGTTCTGGCGTGGGCTGGTCAATGAAGTCATGAAGAGTTGGAAGCGACTGAACGAATAAACATCAAAGACCTGGAAGCCCAAAAGGACCAGTCTGCTCTACCTAAGAATGTTTTCTCAGCAGTCAAGCCCTTCTTTACAAACCAACAACATACTTACACCACATATGTGTTCCAAATTCTGAAGAGCACTAACTTTTGCATGCTTCAACGCTCTCCCCACAGCAGTTTTGAAGGGCCGATACAAAAAAGTCTCCTATGAGCTGAGACTGTGCCCCCGTGTACAAAGGGCTGTTGAAACTACAGCTCGTGTCCTGCTATACTGTACCCTCTATAACAGAGATTTCCAAACTGTGTGTCGCGACACAAAAGTGTGTCACCACACCACCCGGAAGCGGCGGTGCGCGCGTGCACGGTGGCAGCAGCAGCGGCGCGGGATCAGTGGTTCCGCGTTTTAGCGGAGGCTGCCGCTGCCGTGCACGCCCCCGTGCCGCCATGCGTGCGCCGCTGCCGCTGGTGTGTCGCCAGCGGCGGCACTTTGGAAAGCCCTGCTCTATAAGGACTCAAGGACCCGCCTTATAACTCCTTACCTGGTAAAACACCCAGGAAATTCTGATCTTTTTCATTTACAGTTGTTGTTATCAGATCAGCATGATTCAGTCTCCTTGAACGTAGCTAAGTTTTGTTATACTGCCTGTAAAATTAGGTAGACTTTGATCATCCAATGACGAACCCACCAGCAATTGTAATATTTTACCTTGTTTTGATTTTACTTCATTTTTATCTTTAATGTATTTTTGTTTGCAATTCTGGTCAGTGACTGTAATAAAAATATTCATTTCAGATTTATCAGGCATATGGATTTAGCAGGAACCTCTTTGCCCCAAATGGTGTGTTAAATCAAGCCTTATGACTAACTTCAAGGATTGGAAAAAGACTGAGAAAGAATAGCTGAAGCACAGGAAGGGAAGAAGGTGGATAGTTTTACTCTTTTTAGATCTTGCCTACGCTCAAAGACAAACATGAGTTCCAGGGTGATTTTGAGGTTTGATTCTACTGCAAGCTAACCAGAAACCAAAGGGACAAAAAGATATGTCATACTCTAAGACAGGCTGTAAAATAAGCAGGAAAGAGACACAAATCAAAATGAGATATGAGCATCTAGTTAAGGTAAAGGTTCCCCCCGCACATTTGTGGAGTCGTGTCCGACTCTAGGGGCCGGTGCTCATCTCCGTTTGTTAGCCGAAGAGCCAGCGTTGCCCGAAGACACTTCCACGGTCATGTGGCCGCATGACGCATGCGGAATGCTGTTACCTACCCACCGAAGTGGTACCTATTAATCTACTTGCATTTGCATGCTTTCGAATTGCTAGGTTGGCAAGAGCTGGGGCGAGTGTGGGAGCTCACTCTATCACACGGGGCTAGGGATTCGAACCTCCGAACTTCCAATCGACAAGCCTGGCGTCTTACCCGCTGAGCCACCATGCCCCTGAGCATCTAGTTACTTAGAGTAAAAACTGATTTGGAGGTAAGTAGCACTCAAGGGGTTTTCACTGGCATGTAAGGTCAGTTGATGACATTGTAAGGCCCCTGCTTACACTGTTTTACCCAAGTTCCTGAAGTTACCAATAACAGTCTTGAGTCGAGGCTTGGAGATATAAAATAACAGCATTTATTTTGGCTAAGACAGAGCTGGGTAAGGTCTCCACAGGCATCATGACAGTAGAATGCCTGGGAAGACCCACACACACACACACACACACACACACACAAGTACAGTACTTATATAGGGTTTGCAATGCTCAGTAAGAAAGCATAATGAACTCTCCTCCTAGTAACAGGACAAGGTTCCTAAATCTGCATTGCTAGCAGTAAGCATACTTAGAGACCTCCAGGGGTCTTCATGTCTCCTTTGGTATTCCAAACAATCCTTGGAGAGTGTTATCTCCCTAGAGACAACAGCAAAAGCCCTGCGTCTCCTTTCACCTAGTTTCTAACAGCAAGCAGTTTCCAAAAGCAAGATGGCGTAGGTTATGCTAAGCTAACCCTTACAACATTAAGAGTAATATTGAAACCTACAAAAAGTGCATGATGGCTGGATCCTACCTTGCCTGGCTTGAGGGGAACTAGAGTACAAATACTAGGGATTATTTGCCTTAGAGGCCATGGTTTGAGTCTTTCTACTACTACTCCTCTATACCATTTCAACTCCCAGCCCTAAAAGATAAAGCCATCTGCACGGCATATAAGAGGGAAGCTGTATGAATAAATGCACATAGCTCCCCTATTATATTCATTTTGTTCCTTGTACAGTTAGTACTTCTGAGGTTTTCTGTATATAAGAATACACTGGCTATTTAATTTTAATATCCACTGACACCTATTTGCTATGATTGCCATTCATTTCTAAAACCAAGTATTTTTGTTTTGTTTTGTTTTAGCCCTCTTCCCAAGTACCTCGTTCTTTCAATCTTGGAATAGAAGTTTATAATTATTTAATTAAAACCAGAAAGTATACATCCTAGCTTTGATAGGCAGGGAACTGAATAAATTCCAGAACTGCTGTTATTGTAACACATAAGAGATAATTAACAAAGAAAGTATTACAACTATCTGCGCCCTCTGAGAATATAACTAATGAACCTCTAACAGCTGCTGCCAAAAAATCAAGAGTACTATCGCCACCCATTACTAGACAAAGCACAGCTGACAAGTTTGAAGTGACAGATCAGTCTACCCAAGGATTAAAATAACAAGCCCCAGAAGACCTTTAAAAGATGAAAGTGTTGGGACAGACTTCCATGCATCCTAACAGAATGGAGACCGCTGATGATACCGGTTTGCAAAACAAATGGTCAGGAGATTTAACTTGCTTAAGCCAAATTTGGTAGTACTCTGATGAAACTTTAGTACAAAGAGAAAAAAGGGTTCCCTAAAACACCAAACAATATATATTCTGGATGATATTCTGGAGGTGACAGACTCAACCATGGGGGAGCTGGGGATGGTGATGGCCGACAGGAAGCTCTGGCGTGGGCTGGTCCATGAGGTCACGAAGAGTCGGAAGCGACTGAACGAATAGACAACAACAAAACACCAAACCAGGTCTCACTTCTTTGTGGATGAATACATGATGCAATCATACTTCATTTTACTTACAAATTTTAATCAAGCTTGTTGAGCAGTTATGATTTTATATGCAATGAACACCATTATTCAGATAGGATATATGTTATTCCCCATGCTTTAAGGATCAAAGTTCATAACATAGTGACTGAGTCTTTAAGAAGCCATTCACCCTTATGCTCCCTGAATGGAAACAGATAATTTGTTCAATAGTTGGAAGGGAAGAACCTGAAGGAAGCTATAAAAACATCAACCATAGGGCTTAGATAGTAATACTAAGTGGTGTATTATACTATACTATACTGAGCATCTTAAGATTCTTCATGACATTTTATAGATTAGTAAAGTGTTAAGTTGCACATGGTACAACTTGGCCCATTTTCTGTAGCTGTAACACTTATTTTGTAAAAGTATGATAAAATCAAGTTTGCTAGAAACACACTGTAAATGAATGAGCAATTCATCATGGTTTGTCCTATGCATTTGGTATGTTGGCTTTTTAGCCTAACTCTAAATGTAATGGAAATTATTGTCCTTGATTTTTGTTTTTAACACTTGATAAGGAAATGTATGCTATTTTTGTAGTAAATGTTATTAGGTTTCAAGAGAAGAGTAAAAACTACCAAAACAAAAAAAAAACCCTACAAAGAAAGAAAAAAACTAAAAAAGTGCGGAAACACAAGAGATTTTTTTTTAAATTTACAAAAAGTGTGGCTTCTGACTTTTAACAGCAAGGATATACAAAAATTTCCATAATCAATCTCTTTATATTAAACCAAAACACCACATTATTTCTATAAGTCATTCCACTTTAACACATAATAAAAATCACTAAGTACAGTTACTCCTCCCCCTTATATTAAAATAAAGAAAAAAGTTCATATAAACCTCCTAAATATCTTTCTCCCCTCCAAAAGATAAAAATATTTGATTATTTCCTTCCTACCACTATTCTATACATTTCTGTCTACTATAATAAGAATCAAATTAAAAAGCATATAAATTGTCAGCTATTATACTTAATAGTACAACAATTTTAATAATCCCAATCTTAATAAACCCAAAAAACAAAGACAATTCAAAACAGTAATTCTATATCTTTAAAAGGGAATAGCATCAATGAAATCCTTAAAGCAAACCAGATAAACATTCTTTAACCCTAATACAACCGTTTTAATAATTTTTATCTTAATAAACCCAAAAAACAAAGCCAATTCAAAGCAGTAAATCCAAATCTTTAAAGGCAAATAGCATCAATCAAATCCTTAAAGCCAACCAGATGAACATTCTTCAACCCTTATCCCACTTCAAAATAAACCAAAGCAGTTACATATCCCTACAATGTGCACAGAGCTTTCCTCTTAAAAGAATCAGACAGCCCAACTACCCCCCTCAAAAATTTCAGGTTCTTTTCATGGCATTCCACCAGGAGATTGATTTTATCTATGGCTTGCAGATCACTCTCTCCCTTAGATTTCTCCAACTCCATTATCTAATCTTCATCCAGCATCTCGATAAAAATCCCAATTTCAGTCTTAAAAAAAACCTTTCTATCGCTCTTAAATTCCTCAATTTCATCCACCACATCCCCAACCTGATGGCACATTTTATGTCTCATATTTTCCACAATGTCCTGGATATCTTGCATAAAAGTTTGATAGAAGTCAGAAGAAATCTGTTTAATATCCTGGTGAAAGTCAGAAAGAATCTGTTCAAAATCCTCCATGTCTCATGCAGTAAATTATGGCGCCCCCTAGGAGCTTAACCAGCGGAAGTCGAAGATATGAAAGAATTCCGAAATGTGTTTACATAAGCGAAAGTGAGATATGCAGACAGTTCCCCAGGGAAAGTAGAAGCAGAAAACTGAAAGTTCAAAACTGCTGATTCAACGTGTAGGAAAATGCTATTATCTTCAAATTTAGTACACAAATAATAACAGTAAGACAATTGTTTACTCTCAATCTTTGGAATTTGGAAGGAAAACGAAATCCAAAACTTAGATTTTTTTTTTTAAAAAAAGGAATCCCAAAAATAATGTTAAGCACCAAGAGAACCAGCTTCTCCTCACTGTAGAAAGCCTCTCTTGGGGTTTGTTGTTGTTCAGTCGTTTAGTCGTGTCCGACTCTTCGTGACCTCATGGACCATAGCACGCTAGGCCTTCCTGTCCTCCACTGTCTCCCGGAGTTTACTCAAATTCATGTTTGTTACATCGGCGATGCTATCTAACCATCTCATCTTCTGCCGTCCCCTTCTCCTTTTGCCTTCAGTCTTTCCCAGCATCAGGGTCTTTTCCAGTGAGTCCTCTCTTCGCATTAGGTGGCCAAAGTATTTGAGCTTCAGCTTCAGTATCTGTCCTTCCAATGAGCAGTCAGGGTTGATTTCCTTTAGGATTGACTGATTTGACCTCCTTGCAGTCCAAGGGACTCTTAGTCTTCTCCAGCACCACGGTTCAAAAGCATCAATTCTTCGGCGCTCAGCCTTCCTTATGGTCCAACTCTCACAGCCATACATTACTACTGGAAAAACCATAGCTTTAACTATATGGACCTTTGTCGGCAAGGTGATGTCTCTGCTTTTTAATATGCTGTCTAGGTTTGCTTACTCTCTTGGGGTACATATACTTAAAAAAATATATACAAATCAGTGATTTAGAAATGGGGTGGCTGGTCTTAGTGTCCCTTTAAGGCTACAGCGTGGCTTGGAAAGTGATGAAATCTCCACCTCCCAGCTGGCTCTTACCAATCGAATGAGAAATGCTGTTTCCGATCTTCTGGCTGCAAGCAGCCATCCGGAGGACAGATGGGATGATTCCAGGTATTGTCCTTGATCCGGAGAATGTTTCTGGGCTTCAGGAAAACCTGCCTGAGCCCGAAAAAAATTACTGCATTGTCAGCTCCGCCCGCTGAACCACCAGGCACCAACCACCAGGCTGAACCACCAGGCACAGCCATTCAGTCCGCCATTCCCACCAGAAGCTCAGAAAATGCATGCTATTATCAACATTCTTTAGGATAAGGGAAGTACTGTACATATGAAGAACATGGCTATCTATAATGTATCAGCTATGGTACATTGCAGTCCAGGAAGTGGGGAACTTTAGGCTTCTTCTAGGATAGGGGTCGGCAAACTTTTTATGCTGGGAGCCATTTTGACATGCTCGTGCACATTTTGAAATGCTCGAGAGCCAGGGGGCGGGGTTTGCGGGTGGGGGCCAATTGCATGGAAGGGGGTGGGGTTTGCGGGCGGGAGCCAATCGCGTGGAAGGGGGCGGGGTTTGCAGGCGGGAGCCAATCGCGTGGAAGGGGGCGGGGTTTGCAGGCGGGAGCCAATCACGTGGTTTATTGGGGCGGGTGGAAGGAGGGCGAATCTGGATTTTGGGAGGGTCGGGGAAGAACGGGAGCTGCCTGGCCTCTCAAGGCGGGGAGGCGAAGTGGGCTGTGCGGCTCGTTGCGGAGGGCTGTGCTTCCCGGGGCCCTTGCTAGCAGGTCGGGCAAAGAGGTGCAATCCTGCGCCCGGGGTCCTGGGTCCAAGCCCCCTTAGTGCAGCGGGACGGGCTTCCCAGGAGACCCGGGGCTCGGGGCTGGCGAAGGCGGAGCAGCCCCGTGGATGGGAGCTGGACCAATCGCGTGGAAGGGTCGGGGGGCTCACGGAGGGAGGGGGCGCAGCCAGCACTCCACCGGGAGTGGCGGAGAAAGAGCTGCCACCCTCCGGCCGGCAGGACGGGCGCGGGAGAGCGGAAGGCACCCGAGCAACCCGAGCAGGAGATTCCTTGCCGCCCCCCTGGAGCCCTCACGGGCCGCCCCCCCTCCGGCTGCAGCTCTTCCACCACCTCTCCTCCTCTCTGACAGCCGGGGGGCCGCTGAGTCTCCGGGGGTGGCCGCCCCGTCCATCCCCCCCCGGCCGGGCCTATGGCTCGCCCAGGCCGCCCGGGTGCTGCACGAGCAGGTTGAACATGTCCCCGCCGTTGCCTGGGACCTTCGCGATGGCGAGGGGAGGGCGCCGAAGCTGCGGGCCGGGCCGGGGCCGGATCCTGTGCTCCTGATGACCCCTCCGGGCAGGTTTCCCTTTGCCCCACGATATTCTGGGGAGCGGAGAGCATGGGAAGCGGGTGGGGAGAGCAGGCTGGGTTTCCCATCTGCGGCAGGATCCCCGGGCCGCGCATCCTCCGCCGCCGCGGCCAAGCAGGTGCGGGCTCTTTGGCGAGAAGGGGAAAGGCCTTTGCGGGCTGTCTTGAACTGGCCGACCCTGAGCCGCCAAAGCCCAGCTCTTCCCTCGGAGTCGCAGAATGGGAACCTGGAACGGGGGGATGAGACACAAGGTCCGCAGTGATCTCCCAATCACAGGCTGCTTTCTCAAGTGCGTCGAGGAAGAACGCGCACAATATAGGCGACGATCGCGGCACAGGCGTCCGTGGCCGCTTAACCCGGCCTAGTTCCGGCAACTGCCCCCGTTTTCTGGGCTGTGTTCGCGAGGCAGGCGCGCCTCAATTGCGCTTGGTTTCCTCGGGATTCAGGCGGGGGAGTGGGTTTCTCAGAGGTCAGCCCGCTTAGCTCGCGGGGACCAGTGCGTGAAGGGCCGCGGCCAAAAATGACCTTGCTGCTGCTCCCCCACCCCGTCTGATGGCTTTTTCGAGGGGCCGTCGTCTGGACACCCCCACCCACCCCGGGGCCTGGAGCTGCCAAAGGGGAACGGGGTGGGAAGAAACCTGATCGGTTTTGCTGCCCCACGTGGCGGCGGGAGTGACGAGGCCCGGGCGCTGCCCTCGCTCTGTCTGGCCGCGGTCAGACCTGCCGGCCACTCATACTCCCGGCGGGGGCGGCGTCAACGGGGCTCTTCCCTACCGCTTCTGCAACAGCGGGTCTTCCCAGAGCAAAAGCCGCCTCCGCGATTGCACGGCCGGGGTCAGGCGGAGCGAGGAGCGAGGAGCGGCGCCTCAAGACCAGGCAGGAGAGCCAACTCACTGCGGCGCCTCGCAGAGAACGGCCTTTGGCGGGTGGCTCCACTTCCCTCGGCAACATCCCCGCGACGCCGTTGCCTTCCAAAGGGTCCCATCGGGAAGAGACCCGGAAGACGGAGCAGGGCGCGCTGAAAAAGGAGTGCTCCCCGCGGGGAAGGCAGCTGTCAAGTCCGGTGGTTTCCCCGAGAGCCACACTCAAGGGGCCAAAGATACAGGGCTGCGCTGCCACATCTGTCCGTTCCCGGCCTCTCCCCATGTCCGGCGGGTGCCCATGCCGGAATCCCCGCGACCCAGAGGCAGCGACTGCTCGGAGGGCCCCAGCGAGAAGAGGCTCCCTAAAATTAACTTAATAAACTTTGTGTATTGTCTTAATTAATTAATAAACTTTACTTATCGTTTTTAGTCTCAGTTAAGCTATAGGTGTGTTGAATAAAACTTGATATCATACTTAATAACAGTATTATTTATTGATAAAATTAAATTGAAAGGTATCCATAAAATTAAATCATGACAATGACTGACAAACACTAATGTGAACAATGGCCTTGCATCTCCTGGGAAAGTTTGGGGATGTCAGGTTTGTATGATGATGTTAATTTTAGACACGATTCCAGGTTCTCATCAATAAGACGACTTCTCAATTTGCTCTTCATAAGGTTCATTTTTGAAAATGATTGTTCGCATGAATATGTAGACCCGAATAAGGAAAGAACAGCAAACGCTAGTTTTTTCAGCTGATTATATGAGTCAGGAATACTATTCCAGGTGTTAAAAATCAACATATCTTCCTTCTCCAGGTCGTTCAAAGCAGACCACTTGTGCTGTGAACTAAGCTCGCATTTGTTTTTCTCCAATATTTCTATGTCAGCACAAAGGCGTTCAAATTTCGAGCTCCACAATTCTTTGTTTTTTAAATCCAGCAATTGCATTTCAAAGTTGGCAATGTCAATATTAAAGGGAGAAAAATTTAATTCTGTTAAAGTAGCATCAAGAGGTTTTTTAACAAAGGCTAACGTCGCTTTGCTGTTTCTGAATTCCTGAAACCTGTTGAGAAAAGCTTCCCTCATATTTACAAGTGTTGTTCTGAAATAGCAAATGTCAATATCAGAATTATTTTCTTGGCGATGTTTTAACAGGCTTGGAAAGTGAGTCAAAGTTCCTCTTTCAAAATCTTGAGCAAAAACAGATAATTTGTTTTCGAATGAAGTAACTTCTTCTAACATCGAAAGAATTGTGTTTCCTTTCCCCTGTAGTTTACGGTTAAGCTGATTTAGATGAGATATAACATCAACCATGAAATAAAATTTTTGGTTCCACTGATCATTTGTTAGTTCTGGATAGTGAACGCCCTTCTGAAGGAGAAATGCTTTGATTTCTGTTAATAAGGAAGTGAAACGTTTCAAAACGTTTCCTCTTGATAACCAACACACCTTGTTATGCAGCAGAAGATCTGCATACTCACTTTCCATTTCAACTAAAAATTCTTTAAATTGGCGATGATTAAGAGCTTTAGCTATAATGTAGTTGATAATCTTAATAACCAATTCCATAACCTTGCAAATTTCTTCTGGAAATGTCTGCGCACAAAGTGCTTCTTGATGAATGATGCAATGGTAAGTAAGTATCTCGTGATTAATTTTTTCTTTCAAAATAGCAACAAACCCGTTTCTTACGCCGGTCATACTTTTCGCCCCATCTGTTGAAATTGAGACAATTTTATTGATTGGAATATGGTGTTTTTCAATGCACTTAATTACAGCATTTGCTATATCCTCTCCACGAGTTTGACCTTTGAGTGGCAATAATCCTAAAAGTTCTTCTTTAGGACCTGTAGGCGAAATAAATCGTACAAACAGTGAAACTTGCGCTGTATCATTTATGTCACAAGACTCGTCAGCTGCTATTGATAAAGCTGAAACCAATTTAAGATCCTCGACTTGCTGGTTGGTTATGTTCGAAGACATTTTGACAGCTCTATCTTTCACTGTTTTAGCAGACAATGGTAGCTCTTTAATTTTTTTTAGAACATCTGCTTTGTTCCCAAAATCCCGAAATAGCTCTTCGGATGCATTTATAAAACAAGTTTTTATGTATTCGCCATCTGTATATGGTTTCCCTCTCTTGGCAATCTCTTGACTAACCACAAAACTCGCAGTATTTACATTGTTGGAAGACTGCATCCAATAATTCAATACAGAACTTGATTTTTCTTGACTCTTCTGAAGTTCCTCAACTGCTTTCTTCCTTGCATCACCGACAGGATATTTAGTACTGAATGACACGTGTTTAGTTGTGAAGTGTCTCTCCAAATTTGATTTCTTGTTCTGCGCCAATTTTTCCTTACAAATAAGACATGTTGGAAGGCCATTTGAGTTTTGAATAAACGCGAAAGCCTCGGTCCATTCAGCTTTAAATTCACGGTTTTCCTCTTCCATTTTTCTTTGCTTCCTCTTTGTAGCCATGTCAAGCAGGGCACCTAAAAATGTTTCATTTTTTAATAATAAAGCCACCAACACAAAATAATTACAATTCAGCATGAACTGGCCTTGGCAGCTGGTCGGGGCTGGTGCCGGTCTGGTGGGGACTGAGAAAAGCTGCCCAGTGGTGGCCAGCGTGAACTGGGCTTGGCAGCTGGTCGGGGCTGGTGCCCGTCTGCTGGGGACTGAGAAAAGCTGCCCAGTGGTGGGTAGACCGGGGGCCGACAAAGGCAGCCTAATGGCAGCCGGGGATGGTCAGGCTGGGCTGCTGCTCTGGGCTGGTGGAAACCTGGGTAAACGGGCAAGGAGCAGGCAAGGTAGCAGCGCTTACCCCGATGCTGGTTTCTTCCGTTGGGAGCAAGGACGAAGACGCGGCGACCGGCAGCGGTTCGGGCAGAGGCTTGGCACGGCAGCAAGTTAAGGCTTGGATTCTAGGCTTGGCGTGGTGGTGGGAGAAAGTGTGGAGTCAGGGTCTGGTGCGGAAGCAAGGCAGGGCTCCGGGGCGGTAGCAAGGCGAGGCCTGGAAACAGGATCCGGCGCGGAATCTAGAGGCTTCTGTGCGGGTTGTCTCGGGCAATGGAGGTCTTTTTTTCGCGCCTTTGGGAAGCAGGGCCAATCGGGCTTCGCCTTGTTCAGCCCGCCTCTCTGCTCCCCTTTGGCACGCGCTGATTGGTGGAGGCATCCTTCCTTCTGAGCCTCCACCAATCAGCGTCTCTGTTTCTTCCCCAGGGTTCGCGCTGCTTCCGGAGACCGGCTTTCCGGATGTCGGGCGGCAGACAGAGAGAGCGAGCCAGAGTCAAGGGGCCAAAGAGCCAGATCTGGCTCGCGAGCCGCCATTTCCGACCCTTGTTCTAGGAGAAACTATTGCCAAATATGAAGTATTGTCTTACACTTGAAGGCACAAACTGCATGTTGCATTACAGTTCATGTAATCATATGGACCATTTAGGCTACTTAATTTCCTTCAGTAAAGGAATTCAAATTAAAGCATACAATATTGCTGTTCAGCCTATGTTTGAACTTACCCACAAATGAGAGAATACAATCTTGGTTTCACTCTCAAACTGTTCTTACTGTACGTTTTTCCAAATATCCTTCTTGTAATTTAAGACCATTATCCTGGACTCTGGGACAATAGGAACAGGTCACAGCATTTTTCTTTTAACACTCCCACCCTTGATAAATGCAATCATATCTTCCCTTCATTTCTTCGTTTCCAGTCCCTTTTCCAATTTCTCAAAATTTTCTTAAAATATGGTTCTCAAGATGAACATTAATGCAGAATAATGTGGAACTATTTGCTCTTTAATTTGGAAACCATGTTTCTTTTGATGCAGCCTGAACTTATATTTGCTTTTTACAACCATGTCACTCTGACAAGCCATATACAGCTTATCAACTGTAATTCCAATGTATTTTCCTCAACAAATACTATTACCAAGCCAGTTATCTTCCAACTTGTGCCTATTCATTTGATTTGTTTCCTTAGTGAAGAATGTTGCACTTGTCTCTGTCAAATTTCATTCTGTAATTTTAAGCTCATTTCTCCAAACTATCAAGATTATTTTGAATTCTGTATCTGGGGTATTAAATGTTCTTTAGGTAAAGGGTGAGTGGAAATTATCTTGAAATATACCCCTAACTTTCATTATCTGGAAGTAGTTGCAAAATTGATTAAATTTGATATAATGCCAATATACTGTACAACTTGAAGTGGCCATAAACTAAGGAAGAAAACTAATAAAGGATGTAAAGAATGAAATATCTATTTTATGGGAATGGATACTGAGTTGGATGTGGAGCAAAAGGGGACATACTGGTAACATGTGAAACATCAGAACATGAGTAAGAAGTGCAAGTAAATAAGTACTAAGTAACTGTGAGTGTCACAAAACTGAAAACAGCATGGAAGTAAACTTAGATTCTTGTAACATGATATTGTTTATTGTTCAGAAAATGAGAGTTATGAGAGGAACACTGCAAATCAGAATAAGAAAATTCTTTCCATGTCACTATGACTTCTGCTCATTATGTACTCAATAATGCCAGCTGTAAGAACAACATTATACCTGGTTTATACCCTGAATGTATCAATACTTGCATATGTCTCCTTGTTGATGGGAGGGGGACAATAGTGTCTGTTGGCTGGCAAGGTAGTCTCTAGATTAGACATCTTGGATGGTATAAATAGTTTGAGCATGCTTGGAATAAAACTGGACTTGGGCCATGCTTGTGGAATACTTTCACAAATATGCCAAAATGAACTGGTGATTATCAATTAGTAGGGAATCCTGCATATGGTTTTGGCATAAGGAAACCTGTAATTAGCCTATTCTCTCTTCCTCTTATTAAAAAGTGGTATATAAAAGCCTTGGTTGACCAAGGCAACAATAGGCATTGAAGGTCAATATGTGTGGTTGATGACCACCGTCTATAGAAGAGTGTGACTTGAAATATAAGAGCAACATGTGGTAAACAGCAACACTACAGGAATGAAAGCAAGCAAGCTAGATATGTTGTTTGTGAAGCTAAGAGAAAAAGAAAGGATGTAATAAATCTCAACGAAGGTGGTCTGACTTGTGCAGGAAGCTGAAGGTATAAGTAATTATGAACAAAGGACTAAATGTGTATCAGAAAGCATGACTTGATATCATCTAGATTGTTACTGGTGCATATGAAAGTAGAAATTCATAAGTTGCTGATAAATGATAATGGGGCTAATGAATGAATGAAGTATGAGTTCTTCTGGGGAAAAATATACAATGTTCTGAATCAATAAGATCCATGGGAAAAAGTTATTCTACCAGGTGATATGAATGGATGGGAGGGATTGAGATGAATGAGTACAGAAAAAGTGCTTGGGTCATTTGGAGATGCAAGAATGAAGAATAGTGATTATTTGGCAAGTATCTTCTTACGAAAAGGTCTGTTACAAATATGTAGTTTAAGCATAAGTCTATCCATGAATGCACATGCTAAAAGATTGCATGTAAAAGCATGACTGAGTTTATTGTTTAGATGAAAGATGGTGAACAATAAAGGGCGATCAAAGGTTCTGAATGTGGGATATACCGTTATTTAATAAAGACTGCATTTTGGAAAAAAAAGAAATAAAGATGAAAAGTAAAGTCATATGTGAAGAGGTCTAAATAAGGAGCCTGCAGCAAAGTGACTGGAATTAAGAATAAAAATGATTAAATGATTCGGTATACAACTGAACTGAGGGACTCTTGGAAAGGGTATTTTGGAAATTTGCATGGGAATCGTAGTGATATGGTAAAAAAATAATACAGCTGCAGATGGAGGTGGTATAACTGGAAAAATGTTAAAAACATGGCTGCATGATTTGTTTAATGTGTATGCAAAGAGTACATATGTCCATGGCAATTGGAAGAATACCATTTCTATGCCCTTGTACAAAGTAAAAAATCACAAAAGTAAATGGAAAATCTACATGGGATTTGTTTGTTAAATGTGCCTGAGGAGTTTGAGAGAGTTCAAATTGAAAGGGTACAAGAAATGACATTGCAAAAAATTGGTAAATGCAGTAGCATTGCATTGAGCAGGAGTGTGTAGACGTATATTTTGCACTTCAGCATGCCACTGAAAAATGTATATGAGAAAAAAATGTTTATTAGTTGATTTAGAGAAAGTGTATGATAAAGTAAATAAGCTTGAATTATGGAACTTTTTGCACAGCTATGGAGTGGAAGGTTGGTTGCTATTTATGATAAATACAGTATGTAAGTAAAGCATGCATAAGAATAGATGGACTACTTAGCAACTGCTTCCATGTTGAACAAGGGATTATGGTGCATCCTTATTTAATATATTTATGAAATGCTTGTGGTGATGGCAAATGTGTCTTGTACATGTTGCGATGGTAAAAGATATCCCCCATACATGTCAGCTGCATTCACTGCCAACCCTATAACATCTCCCCCCACAATACAGGTGAACTGCTTAAAGTACCCTTGTAATAAAGCATTGACAACAAGCTGAATTGACCCTAAATGGCAACAGGGGGAAGGCCAGACAGGAACCAATGGCTCAGTAAACCACATTGTTTGCATTTACTGACCATATCTCAGAGATAATATAACTGCCATGCTGACCTAGTAGGAAGGGATAACGAATAATAAGGTCACCCAGATGGGTTTATCAAAAACATTCCAATGTCATGCTGTAATTTACACTGTGTCTGCCTTTTTCTTTGTCTTGTCTTTGTAATGTAGTAGGCCAAAAGTATATAAGCTATGGTTCTGCTTTTGTTCAGGACTTTGCTAGGAGCCCGCAGTACACTGCGTTTGCATGCTTAATAAATTTATGATGTATCTTCAAAGTAATTTGGTTAATTTAAGTGAGCTAACATGTACATTTACATTGTTTTATTTCTGCCACAACAATGTAAATGTACATGTACTAATATAGATGATGCTATATTATTGGCTGAGAACCTGAATGATTTTAAGCAGTGTTAAATATCTATCTATCTATCTATCTATCTATCTATCTATCTATCTATCTATCTATCATCTATCTATCATCTATCTATCTATCTATCTATCTATCTATCTATCTATCTATCTATCTATCTATCAATTTATCACCGCCCAACTCCCCCACGGGGGACTCTGGGCGGTTTACAACAAAATTAAAATCATTAACATACAATTAAATAGATTAAAATACACAATAAATAACAATTTAAAATATACACTCTAGGACGAATCTAAAGTGCTAGCCATCTCCAGGTATATACCTTCTCCATCTCGCCCCAAGCATGCTGACAAAACCAGGTTTTGAGTTGTTTTCGAAAGTCCAGGAGCGAGGGGGCCTGTCTGATCCCTGGGGGAAGACTGTTCCAAAGGGCAGGGGCAGCAGCAGAGAAAGCATGCTTCCAAGACCCTGTTAGATGGAACTTAGTCGATGGGGTCCGTAGTATGCCCTCTCTGCATGCCCGGGTGGGACGGGATGAAGTGATGGGGATGAGACGGTCCCTTAGGTATCCTGGTCCCATGCCATGTACGGCTTAAAAGGTGATAACCAACACCTTGAATTGTACCCGGAAGCAAACTGAAACCTAGTGCAGTTCGCGCAGCAAAGGTGTTACGTGTGTCCTCCTTGGGACACCCAAAATTGTCCACGCGGCTGCATTCTGGATCAGTTGTAGCTTCCAGATATTCTTCAAGGGTAGCCCCATGTAGAGCGCATTACAGTAGTCTATGTGGGAGATAACCAAGGCATGAGTGACTGTTCGAAGGGCCTTTTGTTCCAGGAAGGGGAGCAACTGGCGCACAACACGAAGTTGAGCAAGAGCCCTCCCGGCCATGACTGCCACCTGCTCTTCAAGCAGGAGTCATGAGTCCAAGAGGACCCCCAAGTTACGCACTGGATCTGTCTGGGGTAGTGCAACCCCATCCAGAATTAAAGATGATAATTTCCCAGATGCCAAGGAGCCATTAATCCACAGCCACTCCATCTTACTAGGGTTCAGTTGAAGCCTGTTTTTCCCCATCCAGGCCCCTACAGCCCCCAGGCACTTGGACAGGGTGGTCACTGCATCACTTACTTCACCCGGGATGGAGATATACAACTGGGTATCATCCGCATATTGATGATACCTCACCCCGTGGTGTCAGATGATCTCGCCCAGTGGTTTCATGTAGATGTTAAAAAGGAGCAGAGAGAGTACCGAGCCCTGTGGGACCCTGTAAAGAAGGGCCCGCGGGCTGGATCTCTCGCTCCCAATTAACACCGACTGGGACCGGCCTCGGAGGAAGGAGGTGAACCAGTGCAAGACCACGCCGCCCATCCCCAACTCCCTAAGCCGTTCCAGAAGGATATTGTGGTCGACGGTATCGAACACTGCTGAGAGGTCAAGAAGAGCGAGAATGGATGCACTGCCTTCATCTCGCTCCCGCCAGAGATCATCCATAAGCGCGACCAATGCAGTTTCCGTCCCGTAACCTGGCCTGAAACCTGACTGAAAGGGGTCTAGATAATCTGTTTCATCCAGAGTCCTCTGGAGCTGCAACACCACCACCTTCTTAACCACCTTCCCTAAAAAGGGGAGGTGGGAGACTGGACGAAAATTATCCAGTATAGTAGGGTCCAGCGATGGCTTCTTGAGGAGGGGGTGCACCAGCGCTTCCTTAAAAGCTTCCGGGAACACCCCCTCTCTCAAGGATGTATTCACCATTGCCTGGACCCAGCTACAAGTCCCCTCCCGAGCTGCTTTTACCAGCCAGGAGGGGCATGGATCTAATTGACAGGTGGTGGCATTTAGAGTCCGGAGGACTCTGTCCACTTCCTCAAATATATTGCATGATGCAATGGGAAATATGATTCTGAAAATTAATGCATCAAATGCCAAGGGTTTTGTGCCTGACAGGGCAAATGGAGTAAACAATGGCAGTTTATATAACTATGGCAAATGTTATAACAATGTTATAACAAGTAGATTAATTTGTGAATTTTCGTGGAAAGTTTATAAAATATAGGAAACAGATTTATTTTGGTTATCCTGGCAATTGCAAGTCATAATAAAAGATAAGTGATGTTTTTAGAAACTGGACAATAGAGGGAACTAAAGATTTTAAGCAGAAGAAAAAAAAAACAGAAAACCAGATGTCAGTTAATACTGAGACTTACAGAATGATACAAACCGTTATAACATCAGAAATATTAAAGGAGATCTTTGAAGAATGGAGCCAAAAGTTAGTAACTACAATATCAACACTGTCAGTAATGATGTCTGCTTCTATGGACAGAATATGTCTAAAAGATGTTAATGAAGGAATGACAGATGTGGAACAAATTTTATCTGACAAGATAGATAAAGTACAGAAAGTGGAACTACAAATGACAGGCCAACATAATGATTTGGAAAAGGACACTTTACTGGATATACAAAAGAAACTGGCTGAATTTTTAAAAAATTAAAAGGGAAATACAAATGATAAACCAAGAGAATGACCTGAAAAGTGTTTTCTTATTAGGATCTACAAAAAAGGTTTTTTAAATCCTTGAAGAAATCTGTGCATCTGTGGGATGAAGAAGAATTGAAGGGAAATCAAATCATATGACAATATTTGATTGAATTAGATTAAAACTGTTAGAAGTAAAAGGAAGGAATATAAAGTTGGTTTATTTGATCAAGGTTAAAATAAGACTTTTTTTTTTTACAATGTCCTGGCAACCCTTTATGCACTTTTTGCTGACACCAGGATTGAAAATTTTATTTTATTTATTTATTTATTTAATTTATTCCCCGCCCATCTCCCATACAAGGGACTCTGGGCGGGTTACAATAATTAACGAAAAGTTGATGTTTTATGGATTTGCTTATAAATAAGGGATGGGATATGGGATAAAGAGATATCTGTTTAACTTTACAGGATGTGAAGAGTTATTAAATTTGTTTATACTTGTGATGAAGGTTGGAAGTCACTTCTTTATATATTTTTTCTTTTTCTTTATTATATTCTCTCTTTTCTTTTTCTTTTCTTTCTTTCTTTTTCTCTTTTCTTGCATTTTTATTCTTTCTTTCCATTCTCTTCTCTTTCTCTAAGTTTAGTTTGTATTAGTTTTTACTACTGTAATTAAAATTCTTAGTAAAAATTATATTAAAAAAACCTAATACATGGTATCAGATGTGGGATTTTTTTCTGCAAAGAAACAGAAGTAATGCATCCATTCCACTTTTAAACTGTATACATTTTCCAAAAAGGGCTGAAAATACTGCCCGTACTTCTGCAGTGATGTCATAATATAACTCTCATATCCCTTGGCACTTGGGGGCAAAAATAAAAATTAAGATGCCCCCTGAATGCTGCTTCAGATCTTTTTAACACCATTCTGTCTAAAATAAAAAGTGGAAAACAAACTTCTGGACAACTGAACAAATTAACTCTCAAGCTACAACACATCTTTCCCCTTCTTCATATCTTTCTGATACTCTTCTGGCACACAGAAATATTTTCCCAATATCTAGATTTTCAATGGCATGATTGACCAATTGGTGATATCTCTTCTTGTATTGAGAGCTGTTTATCTCTGCATCGTTTGTCCCATTTAAACACTGCCTTTTTCATGACAAAATGTTTCACAAACTAAAAACGACAGTTGCAAAAATTAGAAGTCAACTTGGCTTTGCGAAACATTTCCAGCAGGATTAATTTGGGCTATATGTCTTTCTGAGAAATTCTGTGATCCAAATTTGTTAATGAATTGTGCAGACTGAAATTCCCATGTAATACTCTTAAATACATGTTATTAAGTATTGGATTAGGATGGGGGACACCTAGGTTCATGTCTGTCCTCAGCCATGACATCTCAATGAATGACTTTGGGCCAGTCATTGTCTCTCAGCCAACCTATTCCCAAGGTCTGGTCTACATAGTGGGGCTGACAAAAACATACCTTCTTGAAAGTGATACCTTATATATTTCCCAAAATTGCATGTATCACTCTGAAATACTGAAGCTGCTAATGCCATAGATTTTTTTTAAACTGAAACCTCTTCTGGGTTTATTTATTCATTTACTTAAACTATGTACTGCCAAAACTGTATGTTTCCAGGCAGTATATAATCATAAAAGTATAACAAAGTTTAAAAGCCATAATGCACAATCAACATAAAATGTTTAAACAATGATAAAAATTATAATATGATGGTGTATTATATTATGTATTACACATAGGGCAACATCTGTTCTCAAAAGCTCTGTGGAACAACTAAATCCTGGCAGTTTTTCCGAAGGCCATCAGAACTTCTATGTTCATAAAAGTATTTGACTAGAATATTTTACTGATAGCTGCCATGACTTTGGATTTGTCTTTAGCCTAAGGATTCTTTGATACTGGGTAACAGATGACAATCTAGAGCAGAGCTTTCCAAACTGTGTGTCGCGACACAAAAGTGTGTCGCCACACACAGTCTGGTGTGTCGCCACACAACCCAGAAGCGCTGATCATCATCAGCGCTTCCGGGTTTTCCCGCAGCGACACACCAACGGTGGCGCGCAAAAACCCGAAAGCGGCAGCAGCGCTTCCGGGGTTTTGCGCGCTGCCGCAATGGCGGCACTTCCGGGTTTTCCCGCGTTGACACACCAACGGCGGTTGGTCTGTCGCTGCGGGAAAACTTTGGAAAGCCCTGATGTTAAAATTCTCTTTCAAATCTACATATGCTCAATTTGGTTACCACATTTAGTTAAAAGTGGGGGATTCCCACTTAGACTAAACAATCTCTCTATAAATTTAGTATTTTGTAGATTTAAGGCATCCAGTTAGATAAATTCTCTACTTTGTACTGTACTATTGGAATGTATGGGGGTCATCAGCAGATACTGTAAGATACCAGTTATGAAACTGACAAAATGAGTTCTGTATAATTTGCAGCATCTATGGTCTTTGGGCTAATATCATCTGCAGATGTCTATGATGACTCTACCCCTATACTAAAAGTCCTCTTCTTTCCTCCATTCATTTATTAATGGATTATTTCTTCAAAAAGGCATGAAGTAATTAACTATACCAACTCCTTTCCTTCTTTTCCATTCTCTCCAGACCTTCTTAAACTTATCCCTTTTCTACTGATGATTTTATGGGACAAACCTCTAGAAAACTAAACATTAGTCAACAGTAGTACAACACTCTGCAGAATTTGAGCCAGCCATTAATGAAACAAGGAATGAATATCATTTCTCTTACAAATCATTTCCCTAAGAAAAATAAAGGTATTATTTTTATACCTAGTCCACTAATATGCACATTTTTGCACCAAATTTTAGTATTTTTCCTATCCCTACATTTCAGTTTCACTTACTGCAAATTAGTTCCCAAATGCATTATTTTAGTATGACTAGTAGCAGCAGAATTCAGCAACTTCACATCTGTTTAGTAAGACGCCAGGTTTGTTGATCGGAAGATTCCAAGTTTGGAGGTTCGAATCCCTAGCCCCGCGTGACGGAGTGAGCTCCCGCACTCGCCCCAGCTCTTGCTAACCTAGCAATTCGAAAGCATGCAAATGCAAGTAGATGAACAGGTACCACTTCGGTGGGTAGGAAACAGTGTTCCACGCGTGTCATGCGGCCACATGACCGTGGAAGCGTCTTCGGACAACACTGGCTCTTCGGCTAACAAACAGAGATGAGCACCGGCCCCTAGAGTCAGACACGACTGCACAAATGTGCGGGGGGAACCTTTACCTTTTTAATGTAACATAAAGTGTGTGTTATAATCCTCAAATTAATCTCACTACTGCATTATTATTATTATTATTACTATTATTATTATTGTAATTGTTATTAGTCTTGTTTTGAATTGCTATATAGCCCAATTAAGCTTCTAAACCAGTCACATGAGTAAATAAACCACGCAATGACATAATATTTTTCTCATAAACAGTAGCAATTACATATACTAGCTCTAAGGCTGCTTTTGTGTGTGTGTGTGTGTGCGTGCATGTGTCTGTACACCTTCAAGTCAGTATTGCCTCCTGGCGACTGCCTGGACCTGTCAGTTTTCTTGGCAAGATTTTTGGATGTGGGTTGCCACTGCCTTCTTTGTAGGGCTTTGTGTGTGTGTGAGGTCACCCAGCTGGTTTTGAGCCTAAGGCAGGACTAGAACTCCCAGTTTCCCAGTTTCTAGTCTGGTACCTTAACCACTACACCAAACTGGTGGCTTTAATTTATTTCATTTAGTTTTTAAGTAACACTCCATTCATGGGTCACAACATTTTCACTGAATAAGTGTTTTGTTATTGCAATATAGGGTAATTCAGTTTTAAAAAGGCAATTTGAAAATAGATAGAAAAAAGGAAGTAGCTATATCTCATTCTCGTTTTAATCCCTACTTCTTTATTATATAACATACAAACATTAAAAAATAAGGACCTTTATACTGTAAAATATTAAAAGAAAAAGGGTTGCAGCAGAAATTGCCAAGTTGTATCTCAAATATTTTGAGTAAGTTGGTTTATGTTTGCTGAATAGGGCTCCTTTTGAAGCTTATAGCTGACAAGTTTGGAATACTGCAACACATACAGTAATTGCACTCTGTTTTATAGGGAGGCAACGTTCCCTGTCAAGTGTGACTCCTCTGCCTGAATAGGCACAAGAATGTCAAGACTAGAAAAGTACTTCCATCTGTTAAAACAAGGGTTCTCTTAATTAACAAGAACTTAGAGGGAACACTAATAGGAAATATAATAACACAGTACACATTATATATATATATAAGTAGAGTTAATGCAGTGTCCATGTATTGTTGCACTGGTAACAATATCTATGACAGACCATTGTAGCAGTTATTTATTTTTCATTTCTTCATTTCTTCAGCCTGCCATCTCAAATACATGATTCTTGGAGGCTAATAATGAATAAAAACTTGATAAAAACATTATAACAAAATAGTAACATATAAAGCAGCCAAGATAAAAAACCAACCAACCGTTAAAACAACCATGATATGGGCTCAACCATACATCCTGGGCCCAGGTACAGTAACCAAACCAGGTCTTAAGGCCTTACGGAAAGCCAGCATGGTTGGGGCAAGTTTGATTTCCAGGGGAATGATTTTCCAGAGAGCAGGTGCCATGAGAGAAAATGTGCTCTTCCTGACTACTGCGAAATGACACTCCCTAATAGGTGGGACCCAGAGCATGCCTCTACTGTCAGATACAATAGGATGGGTAGATACAACCGGAGAGGGATGATCCCAAAAGTAACCTGGCCCCATACCATGTTTTGCAAGATAAATATTTTGTGGTTCCATTATTTCACTCATATACACCTTAGAATTATTAAAAAAATAACTGTAGGAGAATTCTTTCAGATGTAAATTATTTTGGAAGGATGGAAAAGGACACAGATGCACTGAAGGAACAGGAACATATTTTAGGTCAGGCTGTGGAACCTGATAGTTAACAAAAAGCATTTGTTTGGTCTAGTGCAGGGCTTTCCAAAGTGCCGCCGCTGGCGACACACCCGGCGGCGGCGGTGACACGCGTGCGCACGGCGGCGGCGCAGGGGGGCGTGCGGTGGCGCGCATGCACGGCAGCGGCACGGGAGGGGCGTGCGGCGGCGCGGGGGGTGTGCGGCAGCGCGCGCGTGCATGGCGGCTGCCGTGCACGCGCGCGCCGCCGCTTCCGGGTGGTGTGGCGACACACCACGCTGTGTGTGGCGACACACTTTTGTGTCGCGACACACAGTTTGGAAAGATCTGGTCTAGTGGTTAAGGCAACAGGCTATAAACCAGGAGACTGAGTTCTAGTCCCGCCTTAGGCATGAAAACCGGGTGGGTGACCTTGGGCCAGTCACTCTCTCTCAGCCCAACTCACCTCACAGGGTTGTTGTTGTGGGGAAAATAGGAGGAGGAAGGAGTATTAGGTATGTTCGCTGCTTTGAGTTATTTATAAAAATAATAAAGGCGGGATAGAAAATAATAAAATAAATAAAGTAAAATAAAATAAAATAAAATAAAATAAAATAAAATAAAATAAAATAATAAATAAAATAAAAAATAAAATAAAATAAAATAAAAGATAAAAAATAAAATAATAAAATAAAATAAAATAAAATAATAAAATAAATAAAAAATAAAAAATAAAATAAAATAAATAAAATAAATAAATAAATAATAAAATAAAATAAAATAAAATATAAATAAAAAATAAATAAAATAAAATAAAATAAAATAAAATAATAAAATAAAATAATAAAATAAAATAAAATAAAATAAAATAAAATGAATTCCTGGGACCCCTGATTGTGAACCCTTTTGAATTTTCAATATTTCTGCATAAGTATGACCTAAAATATGCTCTGGTCTCCACACAAGTCCTAAAACTAGATAAAGAGAACCCAATTAAACAAATGAGTCAAAAACATTATACTACAAAAACATTATATACGTCCCATTATACATTAAATATTTATTGTGGAAAATGATCTAAAGCTACATATTCGTTTGTGGCAAAATATGTGAATCTCTAGGATTATCAGTTCACGTCTGATCTTCACAACACAGGTATCTGGAAGTGTGTCATGGCTTGAACAAAGGAGATTTCTGAGGACCTCCGAAAACCAGATGTTGATGCTCACCAGGCTGGAAAACGTTACAAAACTATTTCCAAAGTGTCTAGACTCCACCAGTCCACTGTCAGGCAGATTATGCACAAACGGAGGCAATTCAACACCACTGTTACCCTCCCAGGAGTGGTCAACCAACCAAGATCACACCAAGAGAAAGGTGTTTAATAATCTGGGAGGTCTCAAAGAACCCCAGGGTAACATCTAAGGAACTAAAGGCCTCTCTTGCATTGGCGAATGCCAGTGTTCATAAGACCACCATTAGAACACTGAAGAACAATGGTGTGCATGGGAAGGTTGCAAGGAGAAAGCCACTACCCTCCAAAAAGAACATTGCTGCCCATCTACAGTTTGCAAAAGACCACACAGATAAGCCAGAAGGCTATTGGAAGAATATTCTGTGCACGGATGAGACCAAAATAGAACTTTTTGTCTTAAATGAAAAGCATTATTTTTGGGAAAAGGCAAACACTGCATTCCATCTGTGAAACGTGGTGGTGGCAGTATCATGGTTTGGGCCTGCTTTGCTGCCTCTGGACCAGGATGGCTTGCCACCATTGATGGAACTATGAATTCTGAATTGTACCAGCAAATTCTACTGGAAAATGTCAGGGTATTTGTCCGCGAACTGAAGCTGAAGAGAAAGTGGTCATGCAACAAAACAATGGCCCAAAACACACAAGTTGTATGACCAAAGAATGATTAAAGTAGAAGAAAGTTAATGTTTTGGAATGGCCAAGTCAAAGTCCTGACCTTAATCCTACAGAAATGTTGTGGAAGGACCTGGAGTGGGCAGTTTGTGTGAGGAAGCCCACCAACATCCCTGAGTTGAAGCTGTTCTGTAAGAAGGAATGGGCTAAAATTCCTCTAAGCCAATGTGCCGGACTGATCAGAAATGTTTAGTTGCAGTTATTGTTGCCCACGTGTCACTGAAAGCAAAGATCACCTACTTTTGCCACACAAATATGTAGCTTTGGATCATTTTCCTCAATAAATAAATGAGCAAGTATGATGTTTTTGACTCATTTGTTTAACTGGGTTCTCTTTATCTAGTTTTAGGACTTGTATGGAGAACAGATCACATTTTAGGTGATATTTATGCAGAGATATTGAAAATTCAAAAGGGTTCACAAACTTTTAATCACCACTGTAGTTGTCTTCAGGTATCTGAAGGGCTGTTACATAAAAGAGAAGGCAGAATTATGCAGAGTTGTTCTAGAAGACAGGACAATAAACAGTGGGTTGAAATTTGAAAGAAGTAGATTTCATGTGGATACACTTTTCAACAAAGAAACACTGACTTGGAAATGGTGAAGTCTTTTATGTTGGAGGTGTTTAAAAAGAAACTGGATAGATACCTATTAGCAATGCTGTAGTAGTGGATTCCAAAACTGAGCACAGGGTTGCCTAGATAACCTCCTAGATTAACCTGCCTAGATCCCTTCCACAGTCCATAGTTCTATGTACTGCAAATGGTTTGGAAAAAAAATCTGTTAGAGCTATATAAAAAAGAGAATAAAATAGCAACATTGTAATGATATATTATATCACTTCAGCAATCCTTTTTCTACCAGTCATTCACTTTGCTTTCAAACCAGATAACCCATTAATTCTTCAATCTATCTCTTCTTGTTTTACCCCACAAACTTTTAAGTATCCTATTCCCACTGCAACCAATGTACGTTTATATTTCTCTTGACATTCCCATGTCTTACGTTTGTAAAACAAGGTGGTGGGCAGAAACATACTTTTATACGGAGCCATTTTTACTTCTTTTAACATTCATTCATTCATTCATTCATTCATTCATTCATTCATTCATTCATTCATTCATTCATTCTTACTATCTTTCAACCAACACTTGAATCTTGAATCCATGCTCCCATCTACCAATGTACACTAATCTACTTGCTTGAATTTTTTTGCCATTTATGTATAACTTGTTTAGATCATTTATCAATGAGCCAGACTGATCAAATTTTGTTCACTATCATTTCTTGTACAATTTCAGTCAGCTTTATGCCAAACACCTTCTCAAACACACTCAACAAGCTAATCCCCATGTACATTTTGCATCAGTTTTTATTACTTTTCACTTCATATAAGGGGTCAGTAATGGCATTTTTCCAACCGTCATGCAGAAATGTACTCTTCACAGAGACGTTTGTTTGTTTACATGATTTATATGGCTGCCCATCTCACAACAGTGACTCTGGGTGGGTACAAAAACCCCAACAGTTACAAACAAACAAGTCACATAGCCATTCCATAAATTCACATCTATTTTTAAAACATTCCTCTAGTTACACTGCCTCCATCCACACCGTTACCATTTTTCAGTATTCTCATAGCATTTCTTACTTCATTTTTATTTTAGCACTAACATTTGTAGCATTCATTTCAGTTCTACTCTTTGACATATGATGAAAATTCCCATAAAAATCTCTAAAATTGTCCTTTCAGCACTCCCTCACTTCAGTTTCATACCAGATCTTTTCATCATTTTTATTTTTAATTCCATTCAATCTTCTGGAGGCTTTTTCTTTAGTATTTGTTTTTCTTTCCTTTTTTTGTTGTTGCTAAATTCCACTCTTGACACTACCATATAATGGTTTGTCCTTCATCCAAAACCTCTGATCACCCTTGTATCCTGCTCTAAATATCTCAGTCTTTCACCATAAATAACTCAATCATGCTTTTACATCCATTTATTTAACATTTGTATTAAAGAACAGACTTATGTTTAAACCCTTTTCCTAAGATACTCACCAATCACTATTCTCTTTCATTCTTGGGTCATCAAATGATCCATTTTTTTTTCTATATTCTCTCAACTCATTCCTACTCATCCATTTATGTCATCTCACAAAGTTTTTCTCCTAGATTGCATTCATGCAAAATCTTGCAACATCCCGCCCCAGAAAAAACACCATTTACCCCTAATTCTTTATCACCATTCACTGAAGCTCAACATGCAACTATCACCAACCTACAAATTTCTAGTTTCACATACTACCACAAAAATCTAGATGAGATCAATTCATTCTTTCTGACATACATTTTAGACTTCCACTCATAATTAAACTTACAGTTCCCTGCATACAATATATTCATCAATTCCAATGAAGGTCAGGCTCAGCTCTAACCTTCATTTAGCTCTGTTACATCCTTTCCCTTTCTCTTAGTTTCACAAAAAACCATGTCTGATTTTATTTCTTTCATTTCTTTCATTTTGCTCTTTTCCATATAGTCGTCTTCTATTTCAGGTTGAAATCATTGATGTGCCATAGAGAGCCAATGTGGTGTACTGGTTAAGGTGTTGGAACTAGGACCCACATTCTAAACTCATCTTCAACCCTGAAAGCTGAACTCAGCTCAATCTATCTCACAAGATAGATTTCTCTTGGGTGGAAAGACAGGAGGAGTGGGTACTGAGTACACTGTTTTGAGCTCATGGAATATAAATCAAAATGAATAATAAAAATAAAATGTGCCATGGTCATCAACAGGCAGCACTGGAAATCTTGACCTCTACTGCCCATCATGGCACGGGGCAAATTAGGCTTGTAAATACTGCTTTTTGATAAGAAAAAGTAGACTAGGTTAGCAACCTCAGTTACACCCATGTCACATCCTGTATTACTTGCCAATTGTAATATTACTGGTTGGTTTTGTCATATTATGGCCAGTATACCACAAATGCAACCAAAGCCCAGCTTCATTTTTAAAGGCAATTTAGATCAAACAATTAGTTACTAAAACTAAGAACTGGCTATTTCTGTTATTTCCGTTTTGCTTATATGACTGAATGAATGAATTAAATCTACTGAAAATTATTATGGGCAATATCCAAAGAATTGTTCTATGTAGACAAATAGACATAGGCAACTTCAGTGTTTTTTTTCCCCATTAATACTTATAATACCAATACTACTACTAACAATAAAATATAAAAATTTTCAGAACTGTTCTCACTATGTGAGACTGAACATAAACCTTCTTTGGTTGCAAAGAAAGGGTTGTGTGTTTCTTTGTAAATATGCAGCCTTAATCCAGCAAGGAAAGTACATTTATGCACTGTCATTTATGAGTAAATAACGTTTAGCCTTTTTTATACGAGGTTGTGGTTGTATGGCTTCTCACATATAGGCACTTCAACATCTTTAACCAGTTTGCAGTTTTTCACTTTTTCAGAAGTCTGCCTGAAAAAGTGAAAAAAAAATGAAAAAGCAGAGTTTATATGAGGATGCCAGTTACAATGCAGAAAAAAATAGGTAGTGGTTTTCTTCCAATTTCCCCAATTCTGATTTCCCAAATAATTCTGGATTTATTTATTTATTTATTAATAAAGCATTGTAGCCTGACTGACATCTCCAGACACGACTGGATGCTCCCAGCCATCACAAGAAGATACATACAGTACATGGCTCAAAGTCCTACCTAACCCATTATTTACAGACTTTGCTTTGTGTAGCTTCCAGTTATAGATTTATTTATTTATTTATTTATTTATTTAATTTTCTATCCCGCCTTTATTATTTTTATAAATAACTCAAGGCAGCGAACATACCAAATACTCTTTCCTCCTCCTATTTTCCCAACAACAACCCTGTGAGGTGGGTTGGGCTGAGAGGGCGGGACTGGCCCAAGGTCACCCAGCCGGCTTTCATGCCTCAGGTGGGACTAGAACTCTCTGTCTCCTGGTTTCTAGCCCAGCACCTTAACCACTAGACCAAACTGGCTCAGTTTTTGCTAGTGATGCTGCAAAGAGTTGGTGCTGGTGATGCTGCAAAGAGCAGCCTGGCAATTCCTCTTCTGAAAGACCTGAGCTGGGGGTAGTGGGGAGGATTCATCAGACCCTTCTTCAACCTCAGAGAATTCCTCCAGACAGCTAATGACATTGTAAACTATGTTTCCATGCAAGTTCTGACCGTATTCTAGTTTGGAGGCAGCACTACCCACCACTATCTCTGTCAATGATCCTCCGTATGGTACTTTGTTTCCCTTTTAATAATCAGGATTCCTTTTTAATGCTGTCAAGATTAATCAAGGATATATTTTTCTTCTCTCTTCTACAACGTGTTGACTTTTGATTGTAAACAATGTATGGTTAACAAACATCTACATATTTGTCATAATGTTATAGTGCCAATAAATCAGTAAGGAGGAGAATTCAAGCCTACAAATGAAGAAGTTAGATACCAGTGTTACTTCACTTAGTATCGGCACAATGAGGCTTGACCAAACCTGTAACCAAAAGAATGGGAGCTAGAATGATTTCTAAGGAAGAATGATAGAAATCCGCTTTTTGTAGCCCATTAATCATTGTTCAGCTATTTTAGTTGTTTCATACAAGACAAATATCAGACTCCACTAGTACTGTGGAAACACTATTTTTTTTAATCCATTCAGTAGTGTCTGATTCTTGGAGACTGCCTGGACAAGTCCCTGCAGTTTTCTTGGCAAGGTTTTTCAGAAGTAGTTTGCCCTTGCCTGCTTCCTAGGGCTGTTTGTGTGACTGGCCCAAGGTCACCCAGCTGGCTTTGTGCCTAAGGCGGGACTAGAACTCTCGATCTCCTGGTTTCTGACCTGGTGCCTTAACCACTACACCACACTGGCTCTCGGAAACAGTATAGTGCCATTCTTATCTAGGGATAACTGGGAAGGATAATAGTGGATGATTGCAACATAGAAAGAAGAGTTGTGTGTAGTCACAGGGCAAGGAGAGATGGCAACAGACTAAGAGAAGTGAACCAAGGAATAGAAAACTGCATTTTGGATTTTCATATATACTAGTTGTCAAATTCTATTTTAAATATATTGCCTTCTAATTCTTCACAATATCTTCAGAATATTAACACCTCAGAAGTGCTTAATGACACAATTAAATATTTTGTCCATATTTAGGTGAAACTATCTCTATTCTATTTTAAAATACTCTTGGTTAAAACTAGGGCTAATCTCTTGTACATGAGACATATAATATTGTTTTTAAAATGGTATTTTTTACATGTATGTATGTATATATTTGCATATGTATAAGAAATACCTGAATAATAAAGCACCTTAGGCTACATTTACAGCAAGAAAAATAATGTATTTTTTAAACCAAACTGGCCATCACATTTCTTCCTTTCTTCTTTTAAATCAAAGCTGAAATACAAATAGTTTTTAGCCACAAAATATCAAATAAAATATACAGTAAATGAGACCAGTAAATGGCATATTTACTATGTTACTATGTTTAAATAACCTCCTTTCCTTCCCATTATAGAAAATACTTTAAACAAAGAGAATACATATTTCCAAAGTACACCTATATCTTTATAGAGACATCAGTACTTCCATGAACTACAGACACATTTAAGAACATTAAAGTTTCTTTTTAATACCTTTATGAAATACAAGATTTTAAAAGTGTTGGGTGAACTACATTATAGCATAATGAGCTGCATTCATTATATTATAGGTATGCTGATATTCATTTCTTGCAACAAAGTACACTTTTAATAGAAAAATTAAGAAATAGCATTTAATGTCTCATGCCATTTTTTAAAACAGAAACCTTATTTAAAGTTCATTTTGCAAAATTAACTCTACTGAAATATGCACTACTATATCTTTCATTTGTAAATAGAATAAGAAAGAAAAATGGAATACCCAGGAAAATAATGCATGTTTTTGTAAGAAAATGATAAACATGCTTGATTAAACATTAACAGCACTGCCTTGAGGAATGGGTCATAAAAATCTCTTTTATAAGAAACTTTCCTATAGATAGAGACCTCAATTCCCTTGCTCCTGTGTCCTAGTTATTAACATGGCACTGAATAATTTGTTACAATAGAAAAGCTTAATGACTATTAACATTAGATTTAAAACAATAGTAGTAACTGACATTAATTCTGGATAAATCTTCTCTTTTTGTTACTATTTAAATAATAGCTAGGTGATTATTGACTGGGCATAGTAGTATTATTTTGGCATATATTGACTACCATATTAGCAAATGGTGAATTATAATAAATTAGCTTTTTGATGGCTATCCACTATCTAACATACAGGAAAAATGCAAGATGTGCAATTTTATTTTTCCATACAATTTGTGGCATACCTTTTACTGCCTACTTTAAGTACACCCTCTGTATTTTTAGACACATCAATAATATACTATGATGTAAATTTCTTTAGAAGTTTCCTCTGTTTTCCTCAGAACTAATTACCACCAGGGCTAATGTTCATTAAGGGATCATAAAACTGCCATTTTATTTTGGTAAAAATGATTCAGAAATAAATAAATAAATAAATAAATAAATAAATATATATATAGTGTATCACTTTCACTGCTATATAGTATACAAAGGATAGTGCAGATGTATTAATTACTTACCAGCAGAAACAGACTGCTTTATTTACAAGGCAAAAAAAAAAGTCCTTGAATCACTGTAAAGCAATTTTTTTTAAAAAAAATCAGCATAAGTTAAGCCAGCAATCAGGACTGCAAACTTAAATAGCATAAACAAAATAAAAATGGAATTTTGATTTGTTCTACTGATTATAAAATACTATACTCAACAATTGTATTTTTAATTCTGCACTTGATGAAGACTACTGATGGTAGTCTTCATCAAATTTATAAAATAAGTTTCAGTTTACTATTTAAATAGCATTTATCTCATTAAGATAAGTGCTGGTTATCATGTACAGGCTTTTTTCTATGTTTATATTTGCCAGTTTTCACAATAGTTTTGAATACTGTCAATGTTTGGAAGACATTTAATCATTGAAAAAGTCTGAAAATACAGTGAAAGATTTTTTTAATATAGTTGCAAAAATCTATGCAATGCTGTTATCTAACAATACATTATTTTCACTATTTTCAAAGGTATCTAATATATTTACTACAGCTAATTGATGCTATAGCTGGAAGGCACAACTTAATCCTATATTCATTTAACTGGGACTAAATTCTACAGAGTTTATTAGAACTTAATTCCTAATGCATATACAGGTCTGAATGAAAACTGATTAAAGTAATGTGCACAAGAAAAGTGTTAAAGGGTGCTTCTCAGCGAGATTCAAATTATGTAAACATAAAAATGAACTACCATATTACCAGCTGAAGACAATTTTCTTTACATGCTTTTTAAATATCTTGATCCTTCAGAGTAGCACTCACATACACAGCAGAGGATGCAAAGCAGTACAAATAGTATTGTTTCAATCATATGTGAAATAAAACCAATGCCTGCTGGAAGTTTTAATCAGTCCCTCATATATCTAGTAGATTTTTTACAGGGAAATTTCAATGTAGCATTTTCCATTCACTATTTTCCATTCATATCCTTAACCCCTATGTGATGTTTAGCTGGAAACTATTCTAAGCGTATACATAGTCTTTTATTGTTTTTTTTAAAGGAAAGCACTGTGAAAGAAAGTATGTGCCTTATCATAAGACTGCAGCTTTGCATTTCAATGCTATGATAAAACACCAAAGCAAAAGAAAGAGAAAGTCCTACAACCTTACAAGACAAGCACAATCTTAGAAAAGGATTAGGATTTGAAATAAGCTTTCTCAAAAACTAATCAATCAACTCCTACTGTAATATTAGAATCAGCTCTTAAGAAGGCTATTTAATCCCTTCAAGGTTTATTACATATTCCATTATTGACTACACAAACTCTCAGACACATGCCATTTCAGGTTGCATACAGCTGGGATGAAAACAAAACTTTGCATCCTGTTGTGTGCAAACATTTTCCTGAAAAAAGGATGGTGATTTTTTAAAAAAACAAAATGTTTAATTGCAATACCAGTTTTTAATGCTTTTCTTTAGCAAAACTGGATATTTCAGTACTTTTTCTTCTTTTGACACAATATGCCATATATTTAACATCTAAAGTCATTTATTTATTCTCTAAAGTATATTACAACTGCATTCAGTATTCTACACTTAGTGACAGTCACAAAGCTTTTGTCCTTTATTTTAGGCTACAATCCTGTTTACTCCCACCCAACTCTTTAGCCTGACTGGGCTGTAAAAAATGTTTACTCCCACCTCAAAGCAGTAAATCCAATTAAACATAGTCACACCATTGTAAATATGCGCTGCGTCCAGTTATCTAAATGACAAATAATTATATAATTATGTTTAATATCTGAGCAATGAACTAAAGTCATACAAAGTTCAGGTTTACAAGTAAATCTTATACCAAAAGGAAATGATATCTAGACCAATTATGTCTAGGCTGAGCTTTAAAAAGTTGACTAGTCTTTGGTCCCTTAAGATTCTTCCATAATAATGTGTTTGGGTATATGAACACTTTTCAAAATTCTCCCTCATAATCACTAAATGCCTAGATTTTCTTTACTAAAAATCACCACAGAACCCTCCTGTGGAAGAAAGAGTTTCTGTCACTGTACATCATCAGCTCAAGAAATGAACGAACTCTTGTCAATTTGAGCATTCGGGGAGTTTGGGCAAAGGAAGCTGCAAATTCCTGTCTGTGAGGCCATAACCTATCGAGGTAATTGGAAAAAAGTTGCTAATTTCCTATCAAAGGTCCTAAGTACTCTGGTCCCAGTAACAGTAATTCAGGCATGAATGTTCCATTCTAAACCTTTAGACCCAAACTCAGAATATTCAAAATGTTGGACAACGCAGGTGCTTCTCCAGGGTTCCCAGTGAAAAATGGGGAAGGGAGAGCTTCAGGAGGACGCGGCTGGCTTAAAACAAAGACCCGTTTGCCTCCTTGTATTCTTTAAAGGCAATCACTTTCCTCTGAGGAAGGCGGCGACTGCTGCGAATGATTTTTTCCTCACCGCAGTCCCAGAGAGCAGGCTCTCGGGTTCCCGAACTGAAAGGCCCGCAATATTCGGAAACCCGGGTCCGGCCAAGAACGAGCGGCTTTCCCGCGGCTGTCGAAGAAAGTTTTCAGCGCCGCGCCAAGCCCAAGCCTCCCACGACCTCCTCTGCACACCAAGGGCGCCAAGAGGTGGCTCGCGCGACACTGCCGAACTCCGAACGCCAGGGGAGAGGCGCGCGAGCCCAGCTCCCTTGCAAAAAGGGAAAGGAGGGGGGTAGATCAGGACGAGCGGGGGAACTACGACCCAATCTCAAAGCAAACACCTCACGTTAAACTCATCCCGAAGGATGGCAAACTTACGAGGAACGTCTAAGCTTGCATCAAACGGCAAGAAAAGAAGCCGGCAAAGATAAATGCGACCGCACGCCCTCAAAATCCGAACGCGTTAGCCTTGCAGCCTCCGCAGAGACTGCTGAAACCAGGAGGGGAGGAGGGAGTCGCCCCAGGCAAAGCGGACTTACGAGCGGGAGGAAGAAACTCACAACCAGAGGTAAAGGCTGCTGCAGGTGCACCATCCTGGCTCCGGAGTCCTTAAGAGAGGCGTTCTTTGCCTTGGCTCTGGCTCAGGCTCATCTCCACTTCGGGAGGCAGGCGGAGCACAGGGACATTCCGCGACGCCGGTTCTCCGACGCCACCGCCTTCTGCTCCCGCTTCGGGAGCCTGCTCTACACGCGCTCACACCCGCAAAGCAAGGGAGAGCAAGAGAGAGACGCAGGAGCGAGTGAGCGGCCGGCCGGCCGGCCAGGAAAGAACACCACACCCCCAAGCGAATGTCTGTCGAGCTCACTCCTCCACCGCAGTCAGGCGGCGCTTGGGTGCGACTTTCTTTCGCGCTGGTGTCCCTGGAATGGGTGGGTGAGTGGGCTGCTGGCTGGCTGGCTGGCTGAGGAACGGGAGGGAGGCAGAGCCAGGAAAGACGCGGCGTGCAGTTCGTCTGGATTATAAACGCGAAAGCTCGGGAAGATCCCTGTGGGGAGGCAGCAAAGAGGGCGGGCGGGAAGGGGACTCGCGCGCAATGCCTCGGTGAGCGTCGAGCGAGTCCGGTGTCTCTCTTTTTTGGAGCGAGAAGGGGGAGGGTAGCTTGGAGGCTTGTTCGCCCTTGGCGGGAAAATGCGGCGAGGAACCAGAACTGGGTCTGACTGGCCCATTTTTGGGCGTATACTTTGGGAGCGGAGATTGGATATGAGCGAAGCTTTGATCCCCGAGTATGGACAGTGCCCAGCAGCACGGTTTGGGATGGGCGGGAGAATGCTCAGATGCTCAGCCTAAAGCAGAATTGGGTACCCTTCAGTCATTTGCTTTTTTTCTTTTTTCAATAGACTTTTGAGACCTACAAACTTAAAGGACAGAAAGATGGAGTTAGAACCAAAGAGTTCTAGCCTAGATATTTGAGTATCAGAGCTGAACATGGCTCACAAAATCCGCTTTTGGTTATTCCAAACTTTCTTCATGTCAGCATTATTGCTGAGGGCAAGAATTGCTCCTAGTGTTAAAACGGTTTGGAGTCAGACATTTTTGTACATCCCTGTAAGTCACCTGCAAAGAACCAGAAAGAGATTGAAGTCTTATCGTATGGACATTCCTGCTTTTGGGAGACCATGAGATTGCTAGTAAGCAAGTTATAGTATCTGTTGGTCCAAGGGCCAATCAATTCATCTTTTTCCCCCCAATGGGGCCTCAAGACTGAATGCAGAAAGCAACTACTGCCATTGTTGCTCAGTTCTCAAGGCATAGCCACTCCTTGTGGGTTTTGCAAAATTGAGCATTGGACCTGTTGACTCTTCTCAATGAAGAATCACTGCCTGCTTGAAGGAGCGATACTGGCCATGCATAATCAGTCCTTTCTCTTTTAGCATGTATATCTGCAAGGAATAGCCACTGTGGCTTTTCCTCTCGCTCTTTGGATTTCTTTTCTTCCTTGCTTAACCTTTGGACAAGGTCATAGGAAGTATTGGCCTAGCAGGGCCGCAGATTCCTCAGTGCAGTACCCCCTTGTTCAAATAAGTCAGGAAACACTGCGTTTATTATTTAAAGCACTTTCTTCCAGGTACCTGCTGCTCCTCAGCGCTCTCTGGTGTCAGCGTGCACTCCTGAGACACCTCTTGGGAAGCTGATGCTGTTAATATTGGCATGAGGTGTGAAGAAGTGGTGGATTGTACTACTGGTGCTGTACAGAAGGACTATTTTCCCTAAGGGAAAGATTAAGGCTTCAGTCCCATGCATAGCACACCTCTGACAAACCTATTGAATACATTGGGACTTATTTCTCAGGGAATATGGACAGGAATAGATATCTGTATAATAAATATGTCCTGCTTTGCTCTGGGTGTGGAGAGGGGGAGATCCACTCTTCTACATTTTGTTCTATTTTGGTCCTATTATGTTATCCCACTATACATGGGATTACCCTTCTTAGCCACAGACCTAAGCATATTTAAGGAGTAATGTCAAATAATTAGAATGCGTGTGTTTCAAGATCTTTTTGTGCCTTGTTAGATCAGGTTGTTTTCCTGCCTCTTACTAGCTGTGAGTAATTACTATGAGGGAGGCAGAGAAATATAGGTAAAGTGCTAAGATCATACGCAGGTAAAAATGGAAAAGATGGTTTGAATGGAACACTTTGTCCTTCTATCCTTCTCAGTGTCTCTTTTAGGGCTTGAACTCATTATGACTCAACTCAGTAAGGCCTCTGGAACCATTCTGTTGAAATGCTATGGGATACATTATTATAACAATCAGGAATTTTAGCAGTTAACACTATTGTAGGGAGAAAGCCTTTCTTCTCCAGAATCCAAAACGGGTATACTGTACATTATTTTGTCTAGTATCTTAACACTGTTTCTGACAGCTACGTATATTATGGGTTTGATGTCAATGACCATTTGTATTCATGCCCCAGCTCCCAAAGAAAGAAAACCTGATTGATTGCTTTAAGAGCTGATGAAGTGGGACAGACTGGCTGGACAAGTTTACCTTTGCAGGTTCCATTTTGTTAATTATATTATAAAAGAGCGTGCCTTTTTTTCTTTCCCTCTTCTCTCTTCAAGTATGTGTTAGACAGTAATTTGTGTAATAACACGCAGTCTGTCATTCTGGAGAAGTGAGACAGAGGATGTATTACCATAGCACTGTCACATGGAAGGTCTTTATAACACTTCCAAAGTTGTTAATTCTTGTTTATTCAGAGACTCAAGTTACATAGAAACAAATGCAGGTTTACAATTGATATTGTTCATACTTTCTGAATTAAAAGCTTCATTCGTACATACATATATACATCCATGCATACTTATCCAACTCAAAATTTAGCTGGTCAGACTAGATTTGAGCTCCAGAAGAATCGAGGCAGATGCCTAGCATGCCCAGTATCTTCTTTGGTGTGGTAGCTCCAAAGGACTACTGTTTCCACCCATTTTTATAACTTCCAGCATGACTTGATGGGTTGTAGCTTGTTACTTTTCCACTGGAGTGCCATTGCCTCATCTAGTTAACATGTGAACTATCTCTTGTTCTGAGAACCACTCTGTGTTTTGAGAGCAGTCTCTTCTGTTCTCTTAGACAAGTCTTCATTCTGGCATTTTCTGACATGGTAAGTTAAAATCTTCTAGAACAAGTTCTTATACCATTATGGACTCCTTTGAGTGGGTCTCATGTTCTCCATTTTTTATACATGTCCACTGTGGTGTAGTGATTAAGATAGCAGACTTGGATTGAGGAGATCCAATTAAAGTCCTCCCTCAAGTCACTCTCATCCTAGCCTATCTCATAGGGTTCTTGTAGGATAAATTTAATGGGAGATTTCCATGAAAGCCACCTTGAGTTCCTGGAGGAAAGGTGGGATATAAATCTAACAAACAGCATTCATACCTTCACATATACATATACTGTATGTATGTATGAAACAGACAGCTACATATCAATGTACAGGATGTACCAAAAGTCAGGTCCTGTGGATAATTTATTATATAAATTTCCTTAAATGTTGGAATTGGTTTCCATTTTCTTCTAAACACTTCCTTAATAAAACATATTGTGGTTGTCCTATGGGGCCTGACTTTGATACACCCTGTATATAATAAACTACAACTTAATATTAGTAACAATATGATGATAGTTGGAATTCAGTCACTTTTATGTAACTTTTAGTAAATGATAATAACGAAAATACCAAATGCATTCAAGTATTGTATTAAGGAAGTAGACAGGGTCCTTGGGGCTTTGAGTTATGCTACCTGTGTTTTAGATCTACATAGGAGATGGCATACAGTTGGATTCAAGTGGTGGTGAATGCATCTTTGAGGGACAGGATGTTTCTGTTTGCTTTGAAGAAAGTGGTGGTTCACCTCTCTTCAAGAAACCACTGCTAGATTCAAGGTACTGGACACTTTTTGTCCAGTCTCCAATCTTCCCTTTTTAGGGAGGTTTGTTGAGAAGGTGATAGATTAGCAGTTCCAAAGGGCCCTGGAGGAATCTTGATTTCTTTCAGTCACATTTCAAGCCAGTTTATAGCATTAAGGCAGCATTGGTTGCACTTCTTTATAACCTGTGATGGGCTTAGGATAGGCATCCATCCTGGCCCTCCTTGATTTTTCAGTAGCCTTCAAGATGCCAGGCTTGTCGATCAGAGGATTGCAAGTTTGGAGGTTCGAATCCCTAGCCCTGTGTGATGGAGTGAGCTCCCGCACTAGCCCCAGCTCTTGCCAACCTAGCAATTCAAAAGCATGCAAATGCAAGTAGATTAATAGGTACCACTTCGGTGGGTAGGTAACAGCATTCCAATGCGCGTCATGCCGGCCACATGACCGTGGAAGCGTCTTCGGACAACGCTGACACTTCAGCTAACAAACGGAGATGAGCACCGGCCCCTAGAGTAGGACACGACTGCACAGATGTCCGGGGGAACCTTTACCTTTACTTCAATACCCTCAGTCATGGTATCCTTCTGGATTGGTAGGGGTTTGGGAGTGGCAGGCATAGTTTTTCAGTGGTACTCCTTCCTCCAAGGCTGGTTCAAGGGTGTAATTCTCTCCTTGCACTTTCATAGATTTCTAGGTTGCTACCTTTATTCTAGGATCATAAAGCTTAATGTGATAGAAGAAAAGATCAAACTGCAGCAAAACTATGTACACATCAAATATGCATGCTTATAGGAGTTTTACTAAACCAGGACTAATTGCCATCTGTGACATCTGTGGAAGAATTAGAAATGGGACAGTGAATTTTGCAATTTCTATTAGAAATATAGAGTTTCCACCTATTTGTCTACCTTAACTATGCTGAATGTGTACAATTGTTAATAAATTCAAATACTACAAGCGGCAGAAATACTCTAGTGACTTAATTGAAAAGGAAAGCCAAAGGCATGCACCATATACTAAAAACCCATTATAGAGTTTATACATTATAAAAAGTATAACATGTAGTAGAAATATGTTGAAATATAAAATTGATTTTTATTTTTACAAAATTGGTATATAAAGTGATTTAGAACAGAAAACGGCAATCTTTTGGAAGAGGAGTATAAATGTTTAACAAGCAGCTTCTATAAAGTCTTATAGCAGGTGGTAAAATCATGTTTATTTGATCAGAAGTAGCCTAATCTTTTCTACAATTTATTTATTCCTCATTTACTTAGAGAAACACTTCATTTAACAATAGCAGTGTATGAACATATACTATAGGCTATAAATTATTTCTGTTTAAAATTGGATCTACAAAAGCTCTTACTGCTTAATCATAGAATGGTTGCCACAAGAATTACCAGTGGTTTTTCCCCCCATTTTCTATTATACAGGTTATTCAGTGATTTCTGGCATCTCTCATCTATTACTCCTTCTCTTGTCAAATTCTGTTAGTGGTTTGACTCCTTTCCTCATAAGGAAGAGTTCAGTTAACCATTCATTTGCATTCTGAGTTGGATTATTTATCACAGAGGATATAATTCATATCAGAATCTGATTTATTTATTTGCAGAAGGTATCTTACTTTCTTCCCCTATTACTTGCTTGCTGTTATATTTGTTCAATATCCATGTAGTTCTTCAATTAGAATGTAATTTTTTCCACATCTAGTAATTCAGCAGAATCATTTTCATAGATGTATAAGGTATCTAAACTAGAGCAGTATTTTGTGACCTACTTCCTCATTTATCCTTTTAAATCCAGAACTTAGAATGGAATAAATTGTCAGTGCAGGGAGTTAATTTTTTTTTTCATAGAAGTGCTGAAATTGTTCTAAATATAGTATTTATCATTTAGAGCAATTATGTGTAATTTCCTTTGTTAAACAATTCATTTCTATGACCCTTTTTTAATGGCTAAAGCACTTAATAACTTTCTACTCTGGTATAAATAGGGAGAAAATCAGAGGAGAAACATAGAGTGTTTATGCAAGGAAATGTATCATTTAGACAAGAGAATTAATATGGAACTAGATTACATAAGAGTTAGTTCGGTCTTGAGAGGTATGTATAACGTGTTCATAAAACAATGAGGAAAAGCATCCCCTGAGCAGACTCTTTAAAAAGAAAGAAATCTGTAAGTTTCCATTGTGGTGCACAATAGCCAAATAATGTAGGGTAATCTATCCTAAGTACAGAACCCTGATTTTCTCAGATCTGGTGGCTATATTATACAATTGCAGTTGTATAGATTTCATGTACCAATGCTATCTATATACTAGCAACAGCCATATTAATGTTTTATGATGCTTAGGCACCACAGAAATTCTTATAAGGAGAGATAAACTAATGTGTGGTTTAGATTGTACAAAAGAACATGCATTACTACTATAGAACATACTATCTTTTTTTTTTAATCCATTCAATCATGTCCAATTCTTGGAGACTGCCCGGACAAGTCCCTGCAGTTTTCTTGGCAAGATTTTCGGAAATGGTTTGCCATTGCCTTCTTCCTAGGGTTGAGACAGAGCGACTGGCCAAGGTCACCCAACTGGCTTTGTGTCCAAGGTGGGACTAGAACTCACTGTCTCCTGGTTTCTAGCCCAGTGCCTTAACCATTATACCAAACTGGCTCTCTGCTACCTTATAGTTAAAAAGTAAAACCTAATAGCCCTTCCAGAATGGACCAACATTCTGTATAAACCAGGGCAATATATGGATAGTCACTTGCTTCTTGAAAATTTATTCTTTATTTATTACAGGAATTTTTCTACATATTTTCATGGCAGTTGAAATATTAATCAAATAACTGTAAGAGGAATTAAAACATGAAAACAATTCTCAACAAGTTCTACAAAAGAAAAGTATAAAATCATTAGCAGAGATAAAACTAATTACCATTTAATGAGAAATAAAAGCTTTTTAACCTTAGTAGGCTGAAAGCAAAAAATAAGGTAATTACAACTTCTGTTATAGAACTTCAATATGCTGATGATAACGTAGTCTGTGCACACTCCGAGGAAGATCTTCAAACTATCCTAAACATCTTTGCAGAAGCATATGAAAAGCTCGGCCTCTCGATTAACATTAAAAAAACCAAAGTGCTTTACCAGCAAGTTCGAACCAATCCCTCCGCAGTGCCATCAATCCAGCTTAAAGGTGTGTCACTAGAAAATGTCGACCACTTTTCTTATCTCGGCAGCCATCTATCTACAAAAGCCGACATCGACGCTGAAATTCAGCATCGCCTGAGCTCTGCGAGTGTAGCTTTCTCCCGAATGAAGCGTAGAGTGTTTGAGGATCAGGACATTCGCAGGGAGACCAAAATGCTTGTTTACAAAGCTATTGTACTACCAACCCTTCTGTACACCTGTGAAACATGGACCCTCTACAAACGCCACCTCCAACGTCTTGAAAGATTCCATCAACGCTGCCTCCGAAAAATTCTGCAAATTACCTGGGAAGATAGGCGGACTAATGTTAGTGTATTAGAAGAAGCGAAAACCACCAGCATTGAAACAATGATCATCCAACATCAACTTCGCTGGACCGGCCATGTTGTTTGAATGCCTGACCATCGTCTTCCAAAGCAGCTACTTTACTCCCAACTTAAGAATGGAAAACGGAATATTGGTGGACAGCAAAAGAGATTCAAAGACACTCTCAATGTAACATCAGCATTGAGAACTGGGAAGCCCTAACTCATGAGCGTTTCAATTGGAGGTCAGCCTTTATTAATGGCGCTATGGACTTTGAAGAAGCACGAGTACAGGGTGAAAGGGAGAAAAGAGCTAAAAGGAAGGCACGTCAGGCAAACCCTCATCATGACCATCTCCCACCCGGAAACCTATGCCCTCACTGTGGGAGGTTGTGCGGATTCAGAATTGGCCTTTATAGCCACTTACGGATCCACTGTTAAAATTTTACCTTTGGAAGACAATCTTACTCGGCTACGAGTGATCACCAATGAAATGATGATATTCATTCCATGGAAAGTCAAAATAGATCCTAGGGAAATGTACACAGTATTGGAGGCATTTAAGACTGCAACTTTAAACATTTGCAAAATTCTCTTGAAAGAGGATTCCACAAAAAGTGGAGAAGGGATACTCTTTCTATGATATCCTTGAATGGAGGAAGACTGTAAGTAGTGACTTCTGCTGACGATCCTAGTACATTCAGCCTGCAGTGAGAAATCTCAATTCTCACTTTTTTTTTTTACTCTCTCACCCCAACCCCCAACCACATTTTTTTGTGTTAGGAGAAATTGGTCTACTGTTTTTTTCATCCAGACAGAAAAATACAGTCTTCTCTCTAGGGTAAAGCATGGCCAACATGTCTAGAGCTTATAGACATCTTCTATTTTAATGTGTGGATTTTATTAAGTGGTTAACATGTAAAGACTTGATAGCACAGGAAAATGGGGAGCTTAAGAAGAAATCAAGAGAAGAATTGACTGCAGAGGGATTTAGTTTTCAATGGTTCTCATATGCACAGATTTTATGTAGATAAAAAATACCAGGAATAAAATATGATAAAATGGAATTTTAAAATGAATTATTTACAAATGATGAATGTGTGCTAAATGTACAAACCCTTGCTGATATTTGAAATGGAGAAAGAGCAAGTTAAAGAATGTATGGTAAATGGGCCAAGAATTTTGGTTATAATATTCAAATAGATGAATTGGAGAGAATGTGGTTAAAGGTCTGAAATTCACATTGTCTTAACATTTAAAAGAAAACTTTTTAAAAATGATGTACCATTGATATATGACACAAGAGAAAATGTCTAAGATGTATAAAGGTACTTCTAATCACTGTTGGAAATGTGAAAAACGAAGGGACATTTTATCATGCATGGTGGATTTGTGAAAAAGTGAAAGGATACTGGATACAAATACATATCATGATGCAGAGAGTTCTAAAAATTAACTTTCAGATGAAACCAGAACTTTTCTTATTAGGACTTATGGACACTCAATTAAAAAGGCTCATGGATGATTGGTTTTATATATGGTAACTGCAGTGAGGCTATTATATGCACCAAGAATTATATGCACCAGAAATAGCTAAATTCTTGTTTGATTAAGGAGGGAACTACAACTACTTTTATAAAAGACTGGAAACCCTTTATGGACTTTTTGCTGAAAATGGATAAACATGAACTGCTGATTTTGGGATTTACTGATTAAAAAGGTTTGTTTATGGGAAGAAGGGGTGTGGTGGCTCAGCAGGTAAGATGCCAGGCTTGTCGATCGCAAGTTCGGAGGTTCGAATCCCTAGCCCTGTGTGCGGAGTGAGCTCCCGCACTAGCTCCTTCTCTTGCCAACCTAGCTATTTGAAAGCATGCAAATGCAAGTAGATTAATAGGTACCACTTCGGTGGGTAGGTAACAGCGTTCCGCACGCGTCATGCGGCCACATGACCGTGAAAGTGTCTTCGGACAACGCTGGCTCTTCGGCTAACAAACGGAGATGAGCACCGGCCCCTAGAGTCGGACACGACTGCACAAATGTGAAGGGGGAACCTTTACCTTGTGGGAAGAAGTGAACTACGATATGCAATATGGGAGGATGGAGATGGTTATTGCTATATTTGTAACTGCTGCAAAGAAGATTGGAAGTCGCTTTAGATATTTTTTCTTTCCTTCTTGTTATTCTTCACTTTTTTATTTTACCCTTTTACAATTTCTTTCCTTTTCTACTTCTTCTTTTATGTTTCTGTAATTTTTAAAATCTTTGTAAAATCTTCTTTTACTATATATATTTTTAAAAATGAATAGTTATAGCTATTGTTCCTAAGTTAGGAGGCTTAGAAAGTGACCTCAGGAAAGTAGAATATGTGTGTTATCAGCTTTTAACAATTATCTCAATTACCCCACTGATGATCAGTAATAACTGATTTATTGTGGAGGATGGATCCTGGTCGAGCTGTACAAAAATGTCTCTCTCCTTGTCAACTCTTTCAGGAGGAGCAATGTTGGGGGAGTGTCTATCTTACTTATGATAACTTGATAAAGTAGATGCTTCTGGTGAATCCAAACAAAATTCTACATTCAGTTGACCAAATGAGGAAGCAAGTGAATATTGTAGCCTGGGAAAAGAAATGCAGGGAAGCTTTGTGTAAGAGCAAGGTGATAAATCTGAATAATAAATAATAAATAAATAAGTGATTGGGAAGCCAGGAAAAGTTTTCTTTCCTATGATTCAGATCACCAAAAGAAACTCTTGCTGATAAATATTGACTATTCACACCAACATTTCTTTTAATTTAAAAGCAAAAACAGTGCTTGACCTAGGGTTGTAAAATTCTTACATAGATATTAATATTCTGCAGCTTAAATAACAAAAATATAAATTCTAGTGCTTTTAAGAACCTTGCTCTTGCTACTGATTTCTGCAATAGTGCTCTAATTCAGTTGTCCTATACTGGTATAGTGTTCTGTTCATATGTCTCTTATCTTATATATATACTTTTAAGAGGCCTACCTGTCCCTAAACAGCAGTCATTCTGTCAGGGCACACCATTTGTCAAACATTCCACTGAATAAATATGTTGGATCCAGTATGAACTTTATATTTCTATAATAGATCTGGAATTTTTAGCAGAAGTTTCCTTGAGATTGTAAGATACTTTGTATAATTATTTTAAAGTGCAAAAATCATAAAATGGAAAGACACTAGGATGTACTGTATAAATGCAGAACATGGAATGAAGAATTCAATTCAAATTTGACCATTCTATACTGATCAATTTCCCAATATTATCTTCGTTACTAACTTCATGAAATGGCTTTTATTTGTTAGATTTATATCCTCCACTTAGCTGCAACTCTGTAATCTGTTTCCAGCTTAACCAGTGAAGGGCCTTAAGAGCTCATGTAACTAAGCTGGGGAGTATGCTACACGTTACTTGTATTTTTTGTATTTTTTCTTAGGGAGAAAAAAAAACTTGCATTGAATTTTGTGTACTACATACTAGGTTGTTTTTCCCCTACACTAATAACATTGAAAACGAAAATAGAAATGCATGAAACACCTCTCATTTTTATTGTTACAGGTAGTCCTTGGGTTACGACCACTCGTTCAGCAATTGTTCAAAGTTACAACAGCGCTGAATGAGGGAGATTTACCAGTCCTCGAAGTTGCGGCCATTGCAGAGTCCCAGTGGTCACGTGGTCGCAATTCAGGTGCTTGGCAACTGGCCTGCAGTTATGATGGTTCCAGCATCCCGCAGTCATGTGATCACCATTTGCAATCTTCCCTGCTGACTTCCCACAAGCAAAGTCAGTGGGGAAGCCGGTAGGAGGCCACAAGTTGTTCCCGCAAGTCGCTCCCACTCCCACTGCTTTTTTGCCTACTTGCCCACCCATACTCCATAGCACCTGCCTGCAGCACCCACCCACCCGCACTCTGTAGTGCCCACACTCCCTAGTGCCTGCCTGCAGCAGCAGCTGCCCACCCACCCACACTCCATAGCACCTGCCTGCCTGCCTGCACACCATAGTGCCTGCCCGCGGCAGCCACAAACCCACCTGTGCTCCCTAGCGCCTGCCCACGGCATCCACCCCCCTGCCCATAGTTCAATCCCAGGGCTCTCACCTTAACCAGCCTGCTTGCCTGGATTCCTGCCTTTTCCCACATCTTGGTCACGTGAGGTGACTTAATGACCCATGCAGTCCAGAAGAGTCTGAGAAGTACCACACCTATTGTTACAGCAAATGCTTATCTAATGGACAGAAACTGAGATACCAGTGTAGCTGTTAGTCACTTGACTAACTTACAGGAGCCAGAAATGGAAGGAAAGAGCAATGTCATTGAGATACATTGATATTTTCCTTGGGGGAGATGGAGCGGTGATATAAATCGAATTATAAATAAATTAATTAATTAAAAAATATTTTCAATAACTGCAGGAAAAAATAGACTTACAAGTGAAACTATTTCCAACAAGGAGAAGGGCTGGTAACGTTCACATTTTAAGATACATTGGTGTTCCTCAAGGTAGATCATTGTGGCTACAGCTTCTGGTATATCACTTGCTGTGGTTAAGCCTTCTCCATCCTGCTGCCTTCCATATGTGTTGGGACGACAATTCTTATACGTTTTTTTATGTACTCCTAGAACAGAATATGATCATTTTCTTCTTCCACAGCTATCCCAATGTATGGGGACTGTAATTCCAAAAATTTCCAGTCCCACCAAATCTGGAGAGTGTCAGATTGAGAAAGGCTGTCCTTTTAATTTTTTTGTTTAGTTTTAACGAATATGTACATACAGTTGGCAAGAGCCATTGCGATATAGCAGCTAATTTGATGCTCAATGGATGTTATAAATATTGGAGAAGGGGATAATTTTTCATATCTTGCCTGTCATGTCAGAAATAATTTATCTCTTGTTTTATTCCATTATTACATGTTGTATACCTGCAAAAAGATCCCAAGATAACCGTCTGCTTAATGGTTACTCTTGTTTGTCAGTTCCAACTGCTCATTTATTTTTAAAATTTATTAAAAATTATTTTTATTCTGCCTTTAGTAATGGGGCCTTCCAAGGTTGCATGCATAATAAAGCAATACAACAAAACAATAAAAGTAAAAATGTTACAGTATGATGTTCATTTATATAGTTGTTATATTTCACAAGATCCTCACTGTTTAAATTTTTTTTGCTGGCTTATAACAACTCAAAACATGACCATATGGAGACATAATAGTGCTTAATAAATAAATAGGGGTATGGGGAGATTAGTTAGTCCAAAACTAAAACAGCTAAATAGGAACAATACTTAAACAGCAATAAAACTAAATTAATTGGGACTAAAGGTGTAGCTGTCACATGATATCCTACTTTGGGGGGGATATCCTATATCAGAATATTATTACAAAAATATAAGATTAAGATATGCTGTTGGAAGATTAGGTATACTGCAGTTGATACATGAATTAAAAATAATTATCTTTGACCCATAATAATTTATTTTATTTATTCTTTCGATTTCTATCACCGCCCCATCTCCCCCGAAGGGGACTCCGGGCAGTTTATTTATTCTTTCGATTTCTATCACCAACTTCATTCTATTAAATGAAGTTAATAATAAGTATTAACTTCATTTTGATAGAAGAATTGAGCGCTGTTGTTGTTTTTAAATATAAAGTGCAAATTACTACCATCATGTTTATGAATCATATCAATAGAGGACAACAGTTAGTGCCAGTAAAATGTCAAACCTACCTGGAAACAAAGAACCACAACAGTAGATTTGTGAGTCCAAGAGGATTTTTCCAGATGAACACCTACAGTTACAAACAGTATGGTACAATGGTTAGAGGATAAGGTTAGGGGAAGCCAGTATGAAATCTCAACTTATTTATGAAGCTCCCTGTGTATTTCTCAGTCCAACTTTCATTTTGTGATTATCTGAATAAAAAAGGATAGAGACTTTCTATGGCATGTTGAGCTCTTTGGATGAATGGGGAATAGAAATGTAATAAAAGCAGTGTTTTTTTCATTAAAATGTGACCCAAACCCTAAAATAATTCCGGTCACCACCACCCCCCTTCAACAACAACAAAAGGATCCTATGGCACTTTAGAAAACAAAGTTATTTTCACACAAGCTTTTGTGTATTATGACCACCTCATCAGATGGTCACAGCAAAGTCCTCTGAGACGTTTTTTAAGTATGTAGAGTCAGAGGATGGAGTTAGATGCTATGAGAATCAGGAAAAAAAAATCCCCAAAGTGGCTAGACAGTGATTCTTTACCAATTGCAGAGTTCAGTGCTGTTTCAAAATATTGCAAATCCACTAGACAATGCGTGACCCATTGGGTCATCCTTTCAGAGATATTTCCTCACCTAAACAGAGAAACAGAATTACCATGTGCGGGCAAAAAAGCAGTGGGAGCGGGAGTGGCTTCTAACTTCCTGCCGGCTTCCCCATTGACTTTGCTTGTGGGAAGCTGGCAGGGAGTGTCGGAAATCACTCCTCCTCCTCCTCGGCTGACCCACAGAACTGCCTGCCACTTTGCTGGGGGGAGGGGGAACAAAGGAATGACCATGGGCAGGCAAAAAGCAGTAGGAGTGTAAGTGACTTCCGACTTCTTGCCAGGATCACCACTGACTTTGCTTGTGGGAGGCTGGCAGGGAGCATCGGAAATCACTCCTCCTCCTCGGCTGACCTGTGGAACTGCCTGCCACTTTGCTGGGGGAGGGTGAACAAAGGGAGCCATGGACCGTGAGGAAAACTGCATACCTGCTCTCCATCCCAGTGGTCTCCAAAGGCCCCCTCCCTCCAGGGTACCCCCAAGCCAGCCCTACCTCACACCAGGCATCCATTTCAGTCTTGGTTCCAAAATAGCCAATCGCCACTTGCCCTTCAGGCCTTGCCGCCAGCCAATTGGGTGCAGGGGCCAGAGGGAGGTGGAAAAGAGGGCAGGGATACACCCCTCTCATCTTCCCTTGCACCATTCAACCTACAGGTTTTTGGGAAGTGTAGTCGGAAGGCGTGATGGCGCTGAAGCGGCCACAACTTTGCCAAATTTCAATCCCACAGGAGTAATGGGTCCCAGATTTTGGACATATTCTGTAAGTTAGCCCATTTGAGATACCTTGGTTCAAAAATTGTTGCCCTATGATGCACTGTTTCAGCCAATTGAATGTTACAAACAGATGCAAGTCTTTTAGTTGTATATAGATTATTGCATGAGTACTTTCTGAAAAGGGGAATTTCTTTAAACAAATGATAGCTTGGGGAAGAGAAATGATGGAGGAAAAATGAAATGTAGGATAAAAAAGCCATTAGGGAAAATAGGTATTAAATTGAGTTGGATTATTTTACAAAATAATGTGATAAAATATCCTGCTCTCTTTTTGATTCATGAGAAATAGTGTTAAATCTGGCTTTATGGTTCCATTTTTTCCCTCTCCTTTAATACTGCCACTTCCACACTATATCTTAGGGATTTGAAAAGTTCCTCCCTGAACTTTGAGTGTATTATCATTTATAATATTTCATGATTTGCGGCTATTTATTTCTTTGTGGCAACATATAGCAGACCTTGAACAGGACACCACCACTGGGCTGTAGGCCTCACTGGGAAGTCCAAAACACATCCCAACCAGAAGAAGGCAATAGAAAACCACTTCTACATGGTTACCAAGAAAACTACACAAATGTTTCCAAATAGGTACCAGGAGTCAAGGTGAATTGAGAGATTTTTCCTTTATCTTGTTCTTTCTTATTCAGACTGTCTGGTTTGCCAATAGAAAGTTTGGGGCTTCATTGATAGAGTATGGTACAGGTAGTCCTCACTTAGTGACCACCTATTCAGCAACCTTCAAAGTTACAACAGCACTGAATGAGGAGACTTATGACTGGTCCTCAAAGTTGCGGCTGTTGTAATCACATGATGAGTCAGGTGCTTGGTAATAGGCTCGCAATTACAATGTTGCATCATCCTGTGGCCATGTGATCACCATTTGCAACCTTCACTGCTGGCTTCCTACAAGCAAAGTCAATGGGGAAGCCGGCAGGAAGTCACAAGTCATGGTCATGTGACATTGTGCTTAATGACCATGCGTGGTTAGCACATTCATGTAATTTTTTGCTTTATGACCACATCACTTAGTGACAGAGTTGGTCCAAATTGCGGTCGTTAACTGAGGACTACCTGTATTTTATTTGTGTGTGCAGATGTATATATATATTATCTTCACAGGACCAAGTACAAGTAAAAAAATACTATGAAAAAGTAGTACACTGTCTAAGCACGTCTCTGAATTGCCATATTTAACTTGTGACAATTGTACATGTGAATTGAACCAATAATGAAATAATCTATTTCAGCAGTAATAGAAGAAAGTGACTGTAAAATCATATAAGATAAACATAACAACGTGTTCCTTTATATCAAAACAGTTTACAATGCACTCTGTCCTTAAATCTGCTAAGAACAAATAAATGTGACTGATAGAAATCTAATAGCAAATGAGCAGTAATCCTGACCTTTTTCCCTTTCTTCTAAATCCAAATAGCTTGAGCGCTATCTACTGTACAAAAGCAGAATTGCATGATATAGAGCAAAAACTGCCAGCTTATTGTTGATAAATTGCTGTTTCCAAAACAGCAGGCAGGATTTATAGCATACTATGCAATTAGAAAGGGAATTTATAGAGGCTAAAATTAGATGATGCATTTAGTTGGAGAATCTTTTTAAAATAGACTTTCTTGTGCTATAAACTAAACAAAACCTGAATTCCAATCATTGAATTTTTAGAAAAGAAAAACAAGATTTAAAGTTATGAATGAAAAATTATTTTATTAAACCTGATCATCTTTAATTTAAATGGCATTAGATTTGCCACACTAGAGATCAACATTTAGATTAAAATCATGCTTTCAAAAATTAACTTAAGATATGAAGCGCTTTAAAATATAAAGCTGTTTAAAATTTATCTTTCATAGTATTGGAAGATGTTGATTGCTCAATATGTCAAGTTTTAATAATTTTGCCCTCAAGTGCAGATCCACTTTTACAGAAATCATATACATTTGTACAAAGACATCCTTCTTCCATTACCTGCTACTGAAAGACACACAATGATAGTGCATGTAATGCATACTGGCTCCTATTTTGTTTAATTTATATATAAGAGACATCCCAAAGTTTTTATATTCAGTTGACACACACATGCCTAAAATTAAAAACAAACACGTAAACATACTGCTTTACGCTGATGACATGGTATTGATGTCACATACCCAAGTAGGAATGAGAAGACTGCTACGCAGGATTAGTATGTATTGTACATGTAACTACCTGTCCATCAACAAATCCAAGACTAAAGTAGTTGTTTTTGGGAAGAGGAGGATCAGGTATAACTGGACTCTGGACAGGGAACATATAGACCAGGTTAAGTCCTATTTATATCTAGGGATTGTTTTTACCGAAACAGGATCATGGCTCCCTCATTTCAAGAGGAGTTCCCTAAAGGCTACAGCCTCTGCCAATGCCATAAAGCAGCTTATCAACCATAGCTACCCAGGATCGTTAACCCCAATAATAAAGGTATATAACTGTAAAATAGTCCCAATGATCACATATGGTGCAGAATTGTGGGGTCACGTAAATGTCCCTTTGTTTGAACAGATACAGTCCTCTTTTCTGAAATGCATATTGGGGGTGGACAAGTCAACTCCAACTCGAGCAGTAAGAGCAGAGCTAGGTATACCCCCCATACAAAGCCACTCGGTAACTAAAGTATTTAATTACTGGCTGAAGATCCTATCCATGGACTCAGACAGATTACTCAAGCTTTGTCTTGAAGAGCAGATGCAGAATATGCCTCCTCGTGCTTGGGCGGCCCGACTTACCAATACCATCTCACAATATGGATTTTCAGCTCATTTCCCAGCCCAATTAGATTTGAATGCTAAGAAAAGCTTCAAACAAAGGTTTTTGGATGTGGCTGCACAAGAGGATATAGCATCCCTTAAACATGCTAAGTCCTTGAAGTGGCTGGCCCAACCCAAATCAGTCTTTCCACTAGAAAAGTATTTAACAACTTTCTTGCCCCAATATCTCAGAAGAGCTTTACTAGAGCTCGTTTCGATCAATTAGACTCTATGGTAAGATATGGGAGGTTCCAAGGAGTTCCATATGAAGACAGATTATGTTTTTTGGTGCCCCAGCTGTTGAAGATACCACACATATCTTATTTGATTGCAAATTATATTCTGTAGAAAGGACTGACCACTTAGATTTATATTTAAAAAACAAAAAATACTGGAGCAGCCAGCAGAAACTTACAGTACTTATTTTTTACAGGGTAAGAACCAGCTCATTACTAGCAAGACTGCACTGTTCATATCAAAGGCAATCCTAAAGAGGACAGATTACATAGACCAGATTGGAGTTGACTGTAGGGGTGATGGTTCGATATGAATTTATATTACAGTTTTATTTGTATCTACTCATATCTACTTGTATGTTTATAATGGCTTTTTATTTTATTTTATCTTCTTTCATACTTGATATGGTCAAAAGACAAAATCAATAAAGTATCTATTTCATTTAGGAATCATATTTTTTATTTCCAAAATGCAACACATGAATATCGTTTTATGCTACTGAAAAGTACTCTAGTTCAGGAATCGCCAGCCATTCAGGGAAATTACACTTCAGAAAATGTTATTTCTTTATTTTGGCAGGTGGATGTCTCCCTTGAGATATCACCAAAGTGTTGGGATTGTGATTTTCAGGGGTTTAGTCTCAATTTTTGGATACATTTTTATTGTTACTGTAATTTGTATCCTACTATGCTGTCCATTGCAAACAGCATGTATACTTTTTTTCTTTCTCTTTTCATAGAAAATTGTAGGAACTTGTGTCCCCATTTCTTCTGAGGTTGCCAGCAAAATATGTTGGTGTGATTTTTCTGCACTTAGGAGCTGCAAAAAATGATTTGGAGCCCACACATCAATTTCAATTTTTTGTATCAACAACATTGAGATATATAAGGGGGGTGTGTGAATACATAAATGGGAGGGGGCCTGGGGGAAAACCCAAAATAGTTCAGTGAACACCATTCTATATTAATTGACTATAAGGAAGGCATTGGAAATATGAGTGGAAAGTGGATTGGAATGAAATGTCATTGGAATTGGAAATGCCCTTAGAATGGACAAAATGGTCATTGACTGGAACACCAAACAAGAACATTTCACTATACAATATTTTAACCAGCAGATTCTTGTTTGAATGTATCTACCTCTTACATGTAGAATTTTAAAAGTTGAACACATGTCGCTAATCCAGTCTTTGTGGTAAAAAATTCCTTTCTTTTCTCTGACATCTAGTGATTGCTTATATTTTAAAGTTTTTTAACTAGCTGTTGCAACTTATAAATATTTAGGATGCGATAAGAAGACTTGTTAGTGGTCCTGTGAAGGAAAAATAAGTGTGGCTTGAAATCTGGAGACAAATAAAAAATGCAACCAGACACTGCTTTATTAGCAAATAAAACCCTTTGAAAACACAAGCTTTCTACCAGATGCTGACCTAGCTTTAGGCAAAGTGGTTAGAATAGGATTAAAAGTGGAATGGATGCAATAATGGTAATCAATGCATTCAAAGCCTTTCTATGAACATGAAAGGAGAATAAAAAGAGAGGCAGAGGAAAGGTAATGAACACTCAGCTGAATCTTAATATTGATTGATTCAGGAGTATTTTAGGTCCAGCAGATGACCAATATGCAGACTTGGATTCAAAAGAACAGGATCAGTAGGACCTAAGAGTCTGTCCTTCATTGCTAGTTGCCTTGGCTTGAGAGTCTTGCACAATGGAAACTATGTTTTCATCATATTCAAGTATTCTACCATTCACTATCATTCTTCTGAGCAAGGAAACTTAGGATCAGAAACTGATAAAGAAAAAAAAATGTTATTGTCTGCATTTTACATTTGTATTCCAGATATAGTGTTAAATTAGAACATTGACATAACATTGAATTATGTTTAGTACAAAAAGGGGTTGGACTTTTCTATCAGCTTAATTTTATACTCTTCAGAGAAAGAAAGAAAATATGTGTCTACCAGAGGTGTCCATAAGAGGGGACAAGAGTGTTAAAATGTGGGTGTGTCTGGAGTGATTGAAGCCCTTCCCCTTTTTCCATATATATGTGATGTGTATGGCGTACCTAAATTTTTTGACCACAAATGTTTAAAAAGTTTTAAATTTTATTTACTGACTTAATTTGGGTTAAATATCTGTTAAACAACAAGTCTCTCCTAGATCAGCTATCTTTTAGAAAAACTGGGATTAACTTGCTAAAGGTTTTGAAGCATCAAACTTTTCTGTTTAATGTTGCTGTTGCTCATTACGTTGATGGTTCACAGATCCTCTCGTGGGCTGGAACCCAGTGTTCTGGAGACAACCTAGGTCGAATGCAGAGGATAATCTCCTACCACTATACCTAGCAGACACTGCATTCTTTCAACAGATGGGATGCTACAGTAATACAAAGATTAAGCACCAAGGACTCTACAATACAAAGATTGGACAGCCAATATGAAATACTCCGTAGCAGTCTTCATCAGTCTGTCAAAGTTAACATTGTGAAGGTGAGGAGGCTTTCTTGAGCTAAAAGTCTGTCTTTTGTTTTTTTTACCAGTAAACCTACATTAATACAGTCATGATCTCTCAAGTATTTCCCAAGATTGCAGAGCAAGTGAATGTGGGAAGGGAGGCACCAGGTTTGTATGAACTGTTTATGCCTCTTGGTGGTAACTTGTTTGATGTTAGTGGATAACATTGTTCAATGGAAACCAATGTACACATATTAAGCATGGATTTTCTTAAACTCAGATTGGACAAGTTTCCATCACAAATAACAGCCAGTTGTCTATTCATCAGATGTTTCCCATTAATGTTGAGGGCATAATATATCTTCAACAAAATAGATGACAAAGTGTACAATTACATTCTGATGAGCCACCAGCTAAGTATGGTCTTGAGGGCATGACAATAGTTGGCTTTAAACATCATCCTCAGTTTTTCGTCATCAAACTGGAAGGAGATGTTGAGTAGAAAGCCCCAAGTTCAAGAGAGCATACAAGTGGGCCCTGCATTCTTTTATCATTTGTATTAATTATTTGGATGAAGAGATAGACGAAATGCTTATCAGATTTGCAGGTAACACAGAATGGGGTGGGATAGCTAATATCCCCCAAAATAAAAATAAAATGCAAAACAATTTTGATAGGTTAAAGAAACTGTCAACAAATAACAGAACAAAATTTAATGGACAAATGCAGTGTCTACGGCTTAGGAAACAGAAATCAAATGCCCAGATGTAGGATGCACGTGATATGATTAGGTTGTTGTAGGGAAAAATAGGAGGAGGGAGTATTATGCATATTTTATTGAGCTCCTGAATGAAAGTCAGGCAAATGCAATTTGGGCTTGATCAAAATAAATATAGTTTCTAAATAAAGGGAAATAACAATTCCACTCTATTTTAGTCAGGCCCACCTTGAGTAATGTGTCCAAGTCCAGGCACTGCTTGAAGGATTTTGGTGAAAATGGAACAGATTCCAAGAAGAGCAACAAGGATGATCGGGACAAGAAACTAAGTCTTACTAGGAGAGATTGAAGTTTATGAGCAGACTAAGAAAAGATGATTAAGGAGAATATGGGACAATTCTCAAGCTCTTAAAAATATGTCACCCAGGAGAAGTTCAGAGTCTATTCTCTATTTTTTCCAAAATGGAGATCATGGAATAATGGATAAAAGTTACAGGAAAGCAGACTCTAAATGAATGTTAAAAAAACTTGCTAAGTGTAAGAGCAGTTCAACAGTAGACCAATCACTTACAGAGGTGAGGACGCTCCTCTTTATTGGATGTGTTTAAGCAGGAGCTAGACAGCTACCTTGGAAGAAGGACTTAATGTGGATTCCTACACTAAGCAGGGGATTGCCAAAATGCCCTATTCTGGTTCTGTGATTGTGTGAACAGTTTGACTCTTTGCTTCAACTCTTGACTCTTTATTGCAGGTAAAACAGGAATGTCCTGACTCCTAAGCCATCATCTAACACATTTCTGGACTTCTACTGTACCCCGTCAGATTTCTTCTCCAGTCTCAATATCAAGGAGACTGTGTGTCTGAAGACTTTGATTTCTCTGTTTTGTTTTTTCAGGCCCACAGCAGCACACAGATGACTACTAAAACAGCTAGTCTAGCTCTCACACAGTTTCTGGACAGCACAAAGTAAGTTCTCTCATCTTAAAAGTTGGAGCCTTCATTTTGTGCTTTTTTCTACTATAATACTGGGAGCCAATTAAGTTTTCATTCACACCAGGAGCATATAAGCTTGTATGATGTGGTTTACCAGCAGGGAAGTTACAAATTAGCAGTTTGGTTTGGCTGCAAAAATCAAGAAGATATTTTTAAATGGCATGGTTTTTACTGGTACCTGCTGGGCTTAAATATTCTCCTCCTCACATCATTCATCAAAAGTCACAATAAGCACTTTGATACTATTATATAAAGAGAATTAATTAATATAAAAGATAACATGCAAACTGACAGAATTAAAGTACTTGAAAGTTGCACTTCATACCCTACTGATAAATTGCATTGTTGCAGATGCATCTACTTGTTTTAAGTATTTAAACTTTTTTGAGAGTTGAAAAATAAAAGAAATAGAAACAAAAAAGGATATTTTTAAAAGGCTTACTTCTAAAACTTTATCAAAGCAAATGTTTTCTTCAAGTTATGTCTCTGTAAGGAAAACTCTTTAAAAGTAACATGTCTCAAAAATTTTGATATATTTTAAAATATTATTTGATGGGAAAATGCAGCACTAATGAAACTCTGACCATAAATTCTATCTAAATTTCTACCAGGCATTTTCCTCCTCCCCATTTTACAAGGGATTTTTGGTATATAATACGCATAAATCTCCATTAATTAATTTTTTATTCTCTATAGATATATAATAATGCACTGATAGATATTATCTCTGTAAATAAAAATAAAAAACGAAGATTAAAAACTCCCTCAAGTCAACCTCAACTCCTGATAATGATGTAGATATGCCAATGTTGTTTTTTTTTGCAATAATTTGAAATTATTTCCATATTTTTTTCCATCCGTTTGTTTATTTATTTATTTCTTGCTCACATTTATTGCTGATTTATTTCTGGCTCTTTCCCTTCCTTGAAGAAGTTCAATAGTATTGTGTCCAGACACTAATATTTCACAGGCGTTATAAATGCTATAGATAGGCTGAGCATACGTTCCGTTTTGAACGGGACAGTCCCGTTTTTTTAGCATTTTTCAACCGTCCCATCGTTTTGATAAAAATCTCAATTTTGTCCCATTTTTTAAACCTGGCGGGAATGGCACGGAAGGAGGATCCGAGCTGGAGCTGTTGATTGGAGGCAGCCCGGAAGAGGAAGCCCTCCCACCTATCGGCGCACGGCAAAGGAGGGACCGGGGGCAGGGTTTGCAGGCGGGAGCCAATCGCATGGACCAGGGGGGCAGGGTTTGCAGGGGGGAGCCAATCACGCAGACCGGGGGTGGGGTTTGCAGGCGGGAGCCAATTGCACTGACTGGGGAGCGGGGTTTGCAGGTGGGAGCCAATTGCGCGGACCGGGGGCAGGGACCCATCTTTTCCATGAATACGGAATATTCCATAAGACCCCGTCCCGTTTTGCCATCCCAATGTCTCATTTTTGTCTCAAGGAAATATGGTCAGCCTAACTATAGAAGGATGGTGCTGTGGTGGCTTTGCAGCTCCCACTCACAGCTTTTTTTAAAAAAAATTAATTTCCAGACAAGCACAGTCAGGATGAATTGAAAACATAGTGTAGGAGTGCCTTATAAGTAAAATATGTTTTTTTTACAAAGTATGATTATTCCACAATAAATGCCCAGTGTGGGAGCAGCTCCCACCATAGACGGACAGAAGTATTGATAAGTATCAGATCTAGTTAGCCCTGTAATATAAGACTGAATATGCAAGGCTTTTAAGGCTTTCCTTAAAGAGTAAAAATGTAGCCTGCAAGTATTTTTTGATCTACATTTGCTTTAGGGACCATGGGTGACAGATGTTTAGAAGTTCTTGGAAGACAGGATCTTGATCACTATTGTGCATTGTCTGATTCTGTTCAGATTCCCCCAAGATGGTGAATTTGAGCTACTCTTGAAACTGATTCAGAGTCCTTAGGTAGGAAAGAATACACACAGACACATTTATTAATAAAGGTCGATACAGGGGGCATATCTACACTTAGTGTTTAAGATGCTCCTGTCCTGTGCTCATGCTGACTACACCAGCTTAAGAAAAATGCTGTCCAGACTGAGATATACTGGCACTAGCTTGCAAGGTATTTAGTCTGGATAGGTAACTACTACAACCTCTTCACTGAACAATTCCCCCGCTGCTGTGTCCTTCCACCTTTCCTATAGATGGGTCTTCCTGGACATATATACTTTTATAGATGTATGTCTCTTATAGGTGTGTAATATATATACTAGGTGTGGGTGAATAATATATATCTATACAAAGTTAAGTTGAATTTACAGTATATACAGTATACAACGTTAAAGCATCAAACTGCACATACATGCACAACCATTATTATTATTATTATTATTATTATTATTATTATATTTATTTATTATTTAAACTTGTATTACCGCCCATCTCCAATCAGGGGACCCTGGGTGGTTCACAATAAAAACAAGTTTAAAAATACAAATACAAAATCACAGCATCAATAAATAAATATAAAATCCAAGGGCGATAACTATTAATACTAGGGAGGGCTTCATGGGATCAGCCATGGAGGAACTGTTGACATTCCCATCTGAGGCAAGGTGGCAGAACCAGGTCTTCAAGTTTTTCTGGAAGGTCGGGAGCAAGGGAACCTGCCTCAACTCCAGGGGCAAGATATTCCAAAGGGCGGGCGCTACTGCAGAGAAGGCTCGCCTCCTGGACCCTGCTAGATGGAATTCTTTGGTTGATGGGGTCTGTAGCATGCCCTCTCTGCATGACTGGGTGGGGTGGGTCGATGTTCTGGGGATGAGACGGTCCCTCAGGTAACCTGGTCCTATGCCATGTAGGGCTTTAAAGGTGATAACCAACACCTTGAATTGGACCCAGAAGCAAACTGGTACCCAGTGCAGCTCGTGAAGCAGAGGTGTCACATGTGCCGATTTTACGGCACAAATAACTGTCCGCACGGCCGCATTCTGGACCAGCTGAAGCTTCCGGATACTCTTCAAGGGTAGCCCCATGTAGAGTGCGTTGCAGTAGTCTATATGGGAGATGACAAGGGCATGAGTGACTGTTCAGAGGGCATCTTGGTCCAGGAATGGGCATAACTGTCGCACAACATGAAGCTGTGCAAAGGCCCTCCTGGCCACAGCTGCCACCTGCTCTTCAAGTAGGAGTCGTGAGTCCAGGAGGACCCCCAAGTTCCACACTGGCTCCGAATGGGGCAGTGCCATCCCATCCAAGGTCAAAGATGACAACTTCCTGGATCTTGAGAGGCCATCAATCCACAGCCACTTTGTCTTACCAGGGTTCAGCTGAAGCCTGTTGTTCCCCATCCAGATCCCCACAGCCCCCAGGCATTGAGATAGGGCAGCAACCGCATCACTTACTTCACCCAGGATGGTGATATACAATTGAGTATCATCGGCATATTGATGGTACCTTATCCCATGGTGACGGATGATCTCACCCAGCAGCTTCATACCTTTATAAACAATCTTTTCTTATTGCTCTATTGCTTTCTCATGTATTTTAGAACTACCTTACTCATAAACGCTCTAATAGCAGAATGGCTACAACTCTTGCTTTGTAAGTAAAAGGCAATGCTAGAAGAGAGCATGGTAAGCACTAACTCAGTGGAAGAGGCATTTCTGCCTCTGCAAAGTACACTGAATTGCTAGGGTGAGCCCGCAACAAATTGAAGTGCAGTTTGAAACAGATAGGAGTCTCAGGTGGGTGGAGCAGAAAAATGCACCCTGAGTAGGGGATTTGTAGACAGCAACATTGTCTATTCCTGCTTTCCAGAAACAGCTGACAGCCCATTCTGGTGATGGGGCAATTGGGCTGTGCAGATAAGTCCAGAGATCAGTATTGTGGTTCCTTAAACAATACATTAGAAAAAGTAAATCGTTCAATTGTGTTTAGCATTGCAATGGCTTAATTCATAGGCCTGCATGCCCTCCGATGAAAATAGTATACAAAGATCTTGGAAGATTGCTTTGTATTTTGCAAATGTAATGTCTTAGAAATTGGGTGCCATGTTGTGAAAATCACAGTTTGGGCAATTTCCTCACACCATTTACAACTGTGTTTACTAGTGATCAGGGTCAATCAGCATATTGTCCTTGCTACTCTGCTAACATCCATACTGTATATTTGAGGAAGCATATTCATTTGCAGATGTTTCTGTATGTTCCCTCTGTGTTGTGCAGCCCAGCATTCCCCATCAGGGAGGAAAGCTATGTGCACACAGCATGCTCTCTAAATGACATGCCCCTCTAAATGACATCCGAGTGGCATTGTAGGGGCAGAAGGGCTATGATGCCAGGCCTTTTCTTTTCTGCAATTCTTTTTTCCTCCTCCTATGGTTATTTTGGATCATCTAAATACAGCTGAAGCAGGATTTACATTTCTCAATTCCTTATTTTTGTATAAAATTAATAATGTGTCATTGATGTGTATTCCGAGTTTTAGCTATCAATGATCTAGTGAACTAAATAAGCTAGGTAGTAATATTTTGAAAAAACTATTGCTAGTCTAAACGGGAACTCTAGACAAGCCACATTTTTATTCACCAATTTCTCATATAACTTACTGTATAAAACATGATGGCTTGTGATCATTTTATTTTCTGTTCTCAAGATCCAGAGAATACTATAAAACACTCCAGGCTTTCTTCAGCTAACCAATAAGACAGTGTGATTAATTCAATCAAGGCAATTTTGCAACTAGGCACTTTACCAATAGGCACCATAGTTACATACTGCAATGGCTGTTAGAGTGTAAAGAGGGGAGATAGGTTTAAATAATCCACACAATAAACAAGGGGAAAGGGAATAAAGTTTTGAAGATCATTCAGTGGCCTGTTAGAACCAGTGAATGGAGCAGAGCTTAACGTTGTGTAAACTCATGGGCAGAAAAAGGAATATTGTTCTAAAACACAGCCTGAGAGCACGTTATAGAGAGATCAGGTTCTTATTCTTACACTTTTAGCCCACCCAAGCATAAAGAAACACATGCTTAGACATTGCAGGTACAAAAAGTAAGTACAAAAGAGTTCTTACATTTATTCAGTCCAGGTACATCCATTTCAGTAGATAAATGATGTTTCAGTTCTTTCTGTTCCCTAAACTGCATACCTCTGGCCCTGTTTGCTGCCAGAGGCTGTGTGGAGAAAGGGGGGAAAGCCTCTGGAGTTGAGGCCTAGCACATGACCTCTCCATGGAGGAGCTAAGGCACGTGTGTCCTACCCCATCGGTGGAAGAATCAGAAAGAGAAGAAGAAGTGTGAGGGGCAACAAGCAGCTTCCTCTAGCACAGAGTTTGCCTCCTAGAGCAATCACCCATATGCTAATGAGGCATGCTTGATTTGCTGGATTCCAACAGAAAGAATAATGGTTGGCTTGACCCCAGGATCCCAGAGGTAATCCCAGAGGTAATGAAGAGCTCCAGCTAATGCTTTGCTGCAGAAATGGAAGTCAGAAATCAGTTGACTCAGTTCCTAAAATTTGGCTCCTAAAACTAGAGATCAGGCAGATCAGAGAATAGGGCTACAGGATCTGGGCTGCAAAAATCTGGATGACCACTAGATGGCAGCAAAGAGATAGGGGTTTGTCTGTTTGCTTGTTTGTTTTGTATCTCTTCCCTGTCATCTATTAATCATCTAGACTTTTGCAGCCCAAATCTGGTAGATCTACTAGAACTGACCCTGATGTGACACAAATCACTCACGTGGAAAAGCCCTAAGAAATCATAGCTATTGTGAGAACAAGATAGAAGCTTTCTTGTTATTTCTGTGAACTCTTAATGGCAATTCACATTGTAACAAAATGAATAAATGCAAAGCTTTTATCTTTTAGATGGTAATTAGGAAACTGTGATCATCAGTCCAATATGTTCTACTGATTTCCTATATGTAAAGCTAAAGATGTAAGATGAAAGAATTATAGCCGATAATGCAGGATTGCAGATGCTAAATTTGTTGTAGGCACTTAAGGTTCAGTCACTGTCTTTCTGATGCACATTTTATAACTGACTGCTTTTCATTTGAAAGAACAAAGTTTAGCCATACAGTCCTAGAATGTGACTGTTGCTGTTTAAGGGGAGCAAGCATGAGACATTTAAAAATCTGTGGTTGTGCCAAATTGCTAATTATGCTAATAACATTTTAAATGAGTCTTTCCCTACCTGGTGCACTCCAGATTCATTGAAGATTTATAGGAACTGAAGTATAGCAGTCCTGGGAGGGCAGCCTTTAGATCATTTCATTTGATTTCTCTACTTCAATAAGGCAGTAGCAACATCAGCAGTAATCATGTTGAAAACCATATGCTGGTGAAGGCTCAGGAAAAGTATATTCTTTTAGCACAGGGTCAGTGCGAGAATTAGTTCTCATACTGATAAGAGGAAAGCAGTTACAAAAGATTGAAGAAATGTATTCTTTCCCACCTTCCCAAAAGACATGAGTCTCCTCCCTTCTACATCAAAAAAGTTGGAAAGAACAGATAAGAGTTTTGCAGCTATAGGTTGCCTATATATATATTGGTGTTTCATTTGAAAATAGAGTCCTTGCTGGATTTTTTTTTCTTGCAACTTAACTTTCCTTTTAATAAATGCTAGTCATCAGAATTCTTAAATTATTTCCCTTGCATTAACTATTTCCAGTCTACACTAAAAGGACAAGTGGCAGAAGGCTGAGCCTGACCCTCTACCTATAACACATTAACAAATCCTCTGCATTCTTTTCTCTCCCTCCTCCCCATGCAACTTCAGCAAACCTCATTTTTCTTCTTCAAATTCTAAGTTCTCTTGTTTATACCTTTTTCTTTATTCTCTGTGGTTATCCTCACATTCAGGGTCTGAGTTCAGTTTTTGTACGTCTGATGAAGAGAGAGTTACTTGAAGCCTCAAGGCACATGTGTCTCCTGAACCTCTTTTTTTGTGATACAGAACTCCCTCTGTCCATAAGTGACAACTGCCTGTGCTGTAGCTTTCTGCCATGTTAAAATGCAAAATACATAACAACTGTATTACCCTTCACACTCCACTGAAAATCCAGGAGGAAAAGGGAAAAATAATAGAAGACTGAAGCTCATCCATGTGGGCTTGGTGGCCCTGTCTACTTTGTATCATCTCCTTGCCTACTTCAATCTTTCATTGCCAAAAAACACATCCCCCAGTTGCCTATCTCTGGTACATGGAATATTAGGTTATATTCATTTAGACACTTAACGACACAAAAGAGGAAGACGTTAACTCACCATGTTGTCACCCTTTTGATATCTCAGGACTGCAAATTCCAGAATTTTCCAGTTAACTTGGCTAGATATATATGTAGTTGAGCAGGGGAAGCCTATTCTGAATGACAGAAAAATCATAGTGAGTAAATAATGCTCTCCGATGCTTCCTTTTTTCTCCAGTTGAGGAAATTATTGGTTGCTAGTTGGTTTTTTGGGAAAAATAAACATACATTGGGTAGACCATCCTCTATCCACCAAGATGCTGTGTGTTGTGGATTTATTTTTCCAGATGGCTTCTGAAATCTATGTTTTCTTCTTTCACTGGTAAACATGCCCATTTTGTTAGGGTGTAAAATACATCTCAGTTGAGGTGAATTTGTTTTCTTTTCTGATGGATTGAAAGGATGAAGTCAAAATCTGAAGAACTGCGTAGTCAGGTACATAGATAAATCAGTACCAGGATGTTTTATGGCCATATATATTTTCAGGTGTATTTTTTTTTGTTTCTCATTCTCAACTGTTTAAATAAATCCCAGTCATGAAATTCACAACTAGAGGTGGCATTGCGTAGCAATAGCTTTGTAATTGAGAGTTTTGGCCTGGAGAAAAGAGGATCATACAAATTAAAACTAACACATTTAAATGATGCATTTTTCCAGCTCTTGTACCATTTTACTTCCTTTAATAAAGCATGCATATAATTATTTATTAACTGAAACCATTTCTTTTTATTGGTTCTTTGTCAGAGTTGCATTCATTTTCCATTTGCATTTATTTGAATTGATTTTAGATGCCCTTCCTTCCTTCCTTCCTTCCTTCCTTCCTTCCTTCCTTCCTTCCTTCCTTCCTTCCTTCCTTCCTTCCTTCCTTTTGTCAACAAAAAGCAAGAAGCAGGAAAACTGATATCTTGGTAACTGCTTCTGCTGGCTGTCATTACCTATCCCCATGTTTAACAAACTGTACTGTAGGTGACTGGGGCTGAGAGGAGGAAATGGTAGTTGCTTCTGTTAGCTGGTCCTTTTCATTATTCCTGTTGAAGTTGGTGTTGTTCTTTCAATGGTTTTCCCCATTCTTTCTGTAATGTCCAGAAACAATGTGATGTGCCTAGGGTGCCAAATTTTAGGGAGTGCCAAAATTGAAAAGACTTCCAAAATACACAATATGAGTATAAAATCTGATAATCTTTCCTTGTTGCTTTAGACTTTTTGTTTTCCACACTTTTTGAAAACACCCACAAAGTCGGTCGAGTGGTAGTGAACAGCACAATAACCAGACATCGCAAGTCATTAAAAATAAATTATTATTATAGCTATGGACCTCAGGAAACTGATAATATTAGTGAAGCAAGACAAAGGTCTGACAGGAAGGTACTGAGCAAGCGAGTCACATGACCATCAGCTTATTGAAGTTACAAGCAATAACGGCGCACCCAATCGAGGGTTAAATATAATTTTGTAGAATTGCTGTGATTTACAGTAAACAGGTTGAAAATGTCCAAGAAAAGAAAAAAAATTGTCGGGTTGAACATTGTAAGCGTAAAGCTCAAAAATTCAAAGAAAAAAAGAAACAAGAGGGCACCTTTTTGAAATTCCTAACAAAATTGGAAGATGAGCCAAACCATGGGAGGGGTCAGAATATGACTTTGCCTAGAGTGCCAAAATGTCTAGAGCTGGCCCTGCATAGGTCATATACTTTATTTGGAATGAATAAAAACTAAACATTGGCTCAGTTATTTATTAGTTCTGAACTGAATGTACACCCATCAGTTGAATGTTTAAATAATTTTGGATTAGATACGTTGGTTTGCTTCTAGTCTTGTGAACATATTGTGTTCATAAATCGAGATCAACCAGGCTTTGAACACTTTTCTAGGAATTTGGGAACTATCTTGAAATAAGAGTCAAGAGTTCAAAGGTAGTTATTGGATTCATGGATTTCTCCATTCATTGCAGTATTTGAGCTACCAATTAAAGATCCTTCCATTGAATAATTTCCAATTTTGAAGTATATATGAAACAACCTGTACACAAAATAATGAGATAAGCATATCAAAGTTTCCTGATACAGAATGAGTTGTTAGACTGGAAAAATCTTAACATCTGTCACTGTTGTAATTAACTTAGTATATACCAATTTATGCTTAGAATTCACCTGTATTTTGTAAGAGACTTACAGCTTTAATGGGTAATAGCTTCTCAGGGATCTAGATTAGCCTGGGAAGTTAAAAAAAAATCTCGAAGGAAATGGCAAAACACTTCTTTGTTTCAAAGAAAACTGCATGGATGTGTCCATGAGATCACCAGGAGCTGAACTTGACTCAAAGGAGATTTACTTTTCCCATTATAGCTTCATAAGCAGATTTGTAGCAATATTGCAGAATGACCTCCCAAATTAAAAGAAAAATACTTTCAGAGTTCTGTGGGTTTTTTAATTGGATCTTGGATGAGATTTTTATATGCTTATTTTGTCAAGAGGCAGAAAATGTTTTAAAGGCAGGAGATCCAAATGTGTTTTTTTTTAAAAAAAAGCACCAACCAAACCAACCTGAACTGCTGCAGAGATTGAACTGAGCTAGGATGGGTGGTGATAGAAACTTGGCATTCACCTTAAGTAACAGCTGGTGGAATCTGGCATGTTTCCTTTTGGACTGTTAAAAACATTTAAATGGGCTATTATTCAAATGCCTGCTGCTACTCCTTTACCTCTTTGTTTTAAAATGTGAACTTCAGAAAGACTTTTCCCTTTTGGAGGGAGGGAGAAACAAATATATTTTTTGTTTAAAAAAGTCAGAAAATGAAGAGGTGAGTAGGCAGGAAGCCTTAAAAAAGGAAAGTGTAAAACTAGGCAAAACATTTGGCCAAGATAGCTGACTTGCACTTTAAGATACATTATTTGAAGCCAGAAAAACCAATATGTCACCTTTTCTTAGGAGCTCTGAAATCTAAAACTGGGAAAGGAACAAAGGGAACATGGTGTATGCTGTCGTGGAGAAGCATGGAATGCTTAGGAGCACAACTAAGGAAGATGAGATGTAGGTTGAGGAAAATGGGAATGCATTTCTTTGGGCAAAATTTTGTAAATTTAAAAGCATTTTTGCTGATTTCTTCAGCCTCAAAGATGATAACTTAAAAGATTATTTCCAAAACAATATAAAAGACATGCAATAAAGAAAAATGGAAGGCAGGAGGAGAGCAAACTCAGACCCAAATTTTTGGTTACAAAGTTGTTAGCAACTGGCCGGAATTAGAAAACTCTTCCAAGTTTTTGTTCTTGTTTTCATAATGGCACCAAGGCAGTTGCGATTGTTGAGAGATGGGCTACTAGAGATTGGAAATGAGTATGTTGCAGTTGGCTGTGACTGTTGTGGACTAAGAAGGATTTTGAGGTCCCTCAGTTGCCTTCTGAGCTGCAGACTGGTGTGGTGGGGCTCTGCAGCAGCTGTGAGAGAGGAGGTACATTGTTGTTGGAGCATTTCCTTGTCGAGCCCAAAGGACCAGGGAGAAAGGTGGTTTAGGAGGACAGCTCTAGGCTTCTTGTCACCAAGGCCATCCAAAGTTTTGATGACGGAGCTGTGGTAGTGTCGGCAACATCAATCAACTGATTAGTGGCCCTCGGTGCTGGGCTGAAAGAGATACCGTTCAGTTGTTAAAGATCAGGCAGCACAGCAGTGCTAGTGAAGCTGCCAACAACTTTTGGCCAGATTGTGGTGGTGACTGTGTTACCAGTGGAGGCCTTTTCTCTCTCAGCACCATCCCCAGTTCTGGGGAAATGGCAGTGTTAACTGAGTGATGTCAGAATTTAGTGTTTTGGAATGCCTGGGCACCTGGATGTTAGTGGTGAGTGGTGCAGGATCAGACCAGCGAGTGTGTTGGAGTGCTGGTCTGAGTCTGGTGACTACTATGGTATCTGTCACATAGTCTGGGGCCATCTTGTCCCCTTTGTGTTGAAGCAGGTCTCAGTGACTTAAGACCATGTACTGAGATCAGGCTTTGCCATTCTCTATCATGGTTTTTGGTGTGGCTTCCCTGCCTGGACTGCTTGAACCTGGGCCTGGGCTGGTGTTGAAGTACTCCAGATTGAAGGTGTTGAGAGACTTCAACCTGCCTTTTCTTCATATGGAGGCAGGGGCAACTTGGGAGTTAATGGCCATGATAGCAGCTATGGACCTGACACCCAGTAGAGGTAATGGGTTAGTACATGTTATACCTGCCCTCTGGAATGAGGTTCCCCCTGAGATCCAGGTAGCTCCCACCCTGATGGTGTTCTGGCTTTTCCCCCAGCTCTGGGTTAGGGTTCTTGGAGCATCTTCCTGGGTGTATATTTTATTTTGTTATTGCTGAGAAGATTTACCATCTTGTTTAATGTTTAATGTTTTTATTTTAGTTGGTATATTTTCTAATTTAGTTTTTATGTTGTGAGCCACACAGAGTCAATTTAGAGTGAGGTGATGCCCAAGTTGAATGAAACAAACAAACAAACAAACAACACTTTTCTTTTTAGAGAAGGTGGTTGAGAAGGTGGTTGGGCTGTAGCTTCAGAGAGCCCTGGAGGAAGGGGATTCTCTAGGTATAGTCCTGATATACAATTTATCTCATTTGTGGATTATCTCAGCTGGATCAGGATGGTGGTGGTACATCCATCCTGACCCTCCTTGATCTCTCAGTGGCCTTTGATACCACTGACCGTGCAATCCTTCTATACCAGCTCTGGGGGATGGGAGTGGAAGGCATGAATGGTGTTGTGGTTCTCCTCCTTCTTCTGGGGATGGTTCTGGTCAGTATTGGTAGAAGAGGAGACGTCTAGTACTAAACCCCTGCTTTGTGGATCCCTCAGGACTCTATTCTCTCCCCACTCCTATGTAACGTCTACATGAAGTCACTGGGTGAGGTCATGCTGATGATACCCACATCTTTACCCTGGCTGACCAAGTGATGTTATCAAGGTTCTTTTTCAGTATCTTTCTCACATTCACTCTTGGTATCTTTTGTTCTTTCCGCAGTTCTTCCTTCCATGAAAATTGCCAGCCCATGTAGGAGATTGAGAGTCTCTGGGTGCCTTCTGATTACAGTGAAGTAGTTCAGATGCCAGGCATTTAAAATGATGTCACGATGCTAGCAAAACTTGAATTTTAATGCCAAACTGTTCTGGCCTTGTTATGGCAGCCATCACCATGAGAATGCTCTGCGTAAGGATGTCACTCCTTGCTCTGCCCAAACAGCAGTGTTTTCCATCATGGAAAGATGGTGGGAAGTGAGAAACAGAAAGTGGAGGCATTTCTGGCTGTCCAAGGGTGGGAATGGATAGGAAAGAAGCCAGACACACACACACACACACACACACCATTAACAAGTGAATACAATGCTATTTATTGTATTAGTACAAAGTATATGTACAAGACTTTTAGTGAGTGTTTATGTCTGTCTATCTATCTATCTATATGGGGAAGAGCGGAGGGCAATTCCGAGTAGCTCCAGAAAGAGTGAAACGGCTGGGCCAAAGCCAAAAGGATGCTCAGTTGTGGATGTGTCTGGAAGTGGAAGGAAAGTCCGATGATGTAAAGAACAATATTGCATAGGAACCTGGAATGTAAGATCTATGAATCAGGGTAAGCTGCATGTGGTCAAACATGAGATGACAAGATTGAATATCGACATCTTGGGAATCAGCGAACTAAAATTGACAGGAATGGGCGAATTTAATTCAGGAGACCATTATATATACTACTGTGGGCAAGAATCCCTTAGAAGAAATGGAGTAGCTCTCATAGTCAATAAAAGAGTGGGAAAGGCAGTACTGGGGTACAACCTCAAAAACGACAGAATGCTTTCAGTTCGAATCCAAGGCAAACCATTCAACATCACAGTGATCCAAGTCTATGCCCCAACCACTGATGCCGAAGAAGCTGAAGTTGACCGGTTCTATGAAGACCTACAACACCTTCTAGAACTAACACCAAAAAAAGACGTCCTTTTCATCATAGGGGACTGGAATGCTAAAGTAGGAAGTCAAAAAATAACTGGAATAACAGGCAAGTTCGGCCTCGGAGTACAAAATGAAGCAGGGCAAAGGCTAATAGAGTTTTGTCAAGAGAACACGCTGGTCATAGCAAACACTATTTTCCAACAACAAAAGAGACGACTCTACACATGGACATCACCAGATGGTCAATACCGAAATCAGATTGATTATATACTTTGCAGCCAAAGATGGAGAAGCTCTATACAATCAGCAAAAACAAGACCTGGAGCTGACTGTGGCTCAGATCATGAACTTCTTATCGCAAAATTTAGGCTTAAATTGAAGAACGTAGAGAAAACCACTAGACCAATCAGGTATGACCTAAATCATATCCCTTATGAATATACAGTGGAGGTGAGGAATAGATTTAAAGGGTTAGATCTGGTAGACAGAGTGCCTGAAGAACTATGGATGGAGGTTCGTAACATTGTACAGGAGGCAGCAACTAAAACTATCCCAAAGAAAAAGAAATGCAAGAAAGCAAAGTGGCTGACTGATGAGGCTTTACAAATAGCTGAGGAAAGAAGGGAAGCAAAAGGCAAGGGAGAAAGGGAAAGATAACCAACTGAATGCAGAATTCCAGAGAATAGCAAGGAGAGATAAGAAGGCCTTCTTAAATGAACAATGCAAAGAAATTGAGGAAAACAATAGAATGGGGAAGACTAGAGATCTCTTCAAGAAAATCAGAGATATCAAGGGAACATTTTGTGCAAAGATGGGCATGATAAAGGACAAAAAAGGCAGGGATCTAACAGAAGCAGAAGAGATTAAGAAGAGGTGGCAAGAATACACAGAAGAACTATACAAGAAAGATCTTAATATCCCTGATAAATACGATGGTGTGGTCACTGACCTTGAGACGGACATCCTAGAGAGTGAAGTCAAGTGGGCCTTAGGAAGCATTACTAACAACATAGCTAGCGGAGAAGACAGTATCCCAGCTGAGCTATTTAAAATCCTAAAAGATGATGCTGTTAAAGTGCTGCACTCAATATGCCAACAAATTTGGAAAACTCAACAGTGGCCACAGGACTGGAAAAGGTCAGTTTACGTTCCAATTCCAAAGAAAGGCAATGCCAAAGAATGTTCAAACTACCGTACAATTGCGCTCATTTCATATGCTAGCAAGGTTATGCTCAAAATCCTAAAAGCTAGGCTTCAGCAGTATGTGAACCGAGAACTACCAGAAGTGAAAGCTGGGTTTCGAAGAGGCAGAGGAACTAGAGATCAGATTGCCAACATTCGCTGGATCATGGAAAAAGCAAGAGAGTTCCAGAAAAACATCTACTTCTGCTTCATTGACTACGCTAAAGCCTTTGATTGTGTGGATCACAACAAACCGTGGCAAAGTCTTAAAGAGATGGGAGTACCAGACCACCTTACCTGTCTCCTGAGAAACCTGTATGTGGGTCAAGAAGCAACAGTTAGAACCGGACATGGAACAACCGACTGGTTCAAAATTGGGAAAGGAGTACGACAAGGCTGTATATTATCACCCTGCTTATTTAACTTATATGCAGAGTACATCATGAGAAATGCCGGGCTGGATGAATCACAAGCCGGAGTTAAGATTGCCGGGAGAAATATCAACAACCTCAGATATGCAGACGATACCACCCTAATGGCAGAAAGTGAAGAGGAACTAAAGAGCCTCTTGATGAGGGTGAAAGAGGAGAGTGCAAAAGCTGGCTTGAAACTCATCATTAAAAAAACCCAGATCATGGCATCTGGTCCCATCACTTCCTGGCAAATAGAAGGGGAAGAAATGGAAGCAGTGACAGATTTTATTTTCTTGGGCCCAAGATCACCGCAGATGGTGACTGCAGCCATGAAATTGAAAGACGCTTGCTCCTTGGGAGGAAAGCTATGGCAAACCTAGACAGCATATTAAAAAGCAGAGACATCACCTTGCTGACAAAGGTCCATATAGTTAAAGCTATGGTTTTTCCAGTAGTAATGTATGGCTGTGAGAGTTGGACCATAAGGAAGGCTGAGCACCGAAGAATTGATGCTTTCGAACTGTGGTGCTGGAGAAGACTCTTGAGAGTCCCTTGGACTGCAAGGAGGTCAAACCAGTCAATCCTAAAGGAAATCAACCCTGACTGCTCATTGGAAGGACAGATGCTGAAGCTGAAGCTCAAATACTTTGGCCACCTAATGCGAAGAGAGGACTCACTGGAAAAGACCCTGATGCTGGGAAAGACTGAAGGCAAAAGGAGAAGGGGACGGCAGAGGATGAGATGGTTAGATAGCATCACCAATGTAATGAACATGAATTTGAGTAAACTCCGAGAGACAGTGGAGGACAGGAAGGCCTGGCGTGCTATGGTCCATGAGGTCACGAAGAGTCGGACACGACTAAACGACTGAACAACAACAACAACAACAAATCTATCTATCTATCTATCTATCTATCTATCTATCTATCTATCTATCTATCTATCTATCTATCGTGACCAAACATAAATAAGCTGCTCAAAAAAATAAAGGGAACACTGAAATAAGACATCCTAGATCTAAATGAATGAAATATTCGTATTAATTAGTTCATTACATAGTTGAATGTGCTGACAACAAAATCACACAAAAAGCAATGGAAATCAAATGTAAGCAACCCCTGGAGGTCTGGATGTGGAGTTACACTCAAAAATTAAAGTGGAAAAGAACACTACAGGCTGATCCAACGTTGATGTAATGTCCTTAAAACAAGTCAAAATGAGGCTCAGTAGTGTGTGTGGCCTCCACGTGCCTGTATGAACTCCCTACAACGCCTGGGCATGCTCCTGATGAGGTGGCGGATGGTCTCCTGAGGGATCTCCTCCCACACCTGGACTAAAGCATCCCCCAACTCCTGGACAGTCTGGTGCAACGTGGCGTTGGTGGATGGAGCGAGACATGATGTCCCAGATGTGCTCAATTGGATTCAGGTCTGGGGAACGGGCGGGCCAGTCCATAGCATCAATGCCTTCGTCTTGCAGGAACTGCTGGCACACTCCAGCCACATGAGGTCTAGCATTGTCTTGCATTAGGAGGAACCCAGGGCCAACCGCACCAGCATATGGTTTCACAAGGGGTCTGAGGATCTCATCTCGGTACCTAATGGCAGTCAGGCTACCTCTGGCGAGCACATGGAGGGCTGTGCGGCCCCCTAAAGAAATGCCACCCCACACCATTACTGACCCACTGCCAAACCGGTCATGCTGGAGGATGTTGCAGGCAGCAGAACGTTCTCCACGGCGTCTCCAGACCCTGTCACGTCTGTCACATGTGCTCAGTGGGAACCTGCTTTCATCTGTGAAGAGCACAGGGCGCCAGTGGCGAAGTTGCCAATCTTGTGTTCTCTGGCAAATGCCAAACGTCCTGCACGGTGTTGGGCTGTAAGCACAACCCCCACCTGTGGACGTCGGGCCCTCATACCACCCTCATGGAGTCTGTTTCTGACCGTTTGAGCAGCCACACACACATTTGTGGCCCACTGGAGGTCATTTTGCAGGGCTCTGGCAGTGCTCCTCCTGTCCCTCCTTGCACAAAGGCGGAGGTAGCGGTCCTGCTGCTGGGTTGTTGCCCTCTTACGGCCTCCTCCACGTCTCCTGATGTACTGACCTGTCTCCTGGTAGCGCCTCCATGCTCTGGACACTACGCTGACAGACACAGCAAACCTTCTTGCCACAGCTCGCATTGATGTGCCATCCTGGATGAGCTGCACTACCTGAGCCACTTGTGTGTGTTGTAGACTCCGTCTCATGCTACCACTAGAGTGGAAGCACCGCCAGCATTCAAAAGTGACCAAACCATCAGCCAGAAAGCATAGGAACTGATGCTTTCAGATCCACTCCTTTATTGGGGATGTCTTGCTAACTGCCTATGCTTTCCACCTGTTGTCTATTCCATTATTGCACAACCGCATGTGAAATTGATTGTCAATCAGTGTTGCTACCTAAGTGGACAGTTTGGTTTCACAGAAGTGTGATTGACTTGGACTTACATTGTGTTGTTTCAGTGTTCCCTTTATTTTTTTGAGCAGTGTATAATATACTGTACGAATACATCTAACTATACCGTATACCAATGAAACTTAACTAAATGACTTAAATTTTACTCCTTTACTTTATAAGCTGTTGGTTTCTGCTTCCTCCTACACTTACTTATCTTTAGCACAGGCCTAGGAAGGCCAACCACTTCTCTCCTGAACACCCTCCTGCCCAGCTGTCCAGCACCCAAACTGCTCAGGGTTTGCTCTCCACCATCTACCTTTGCATCTTCCTATCTTCTGGCTCTGTTTGCAGATCCCTTCCTTGGCTTCAGCTGCCTTGGGCCCCTTTCTGGTTCTCTTCCCTGGCCGTGAGTCCTCTGGCTCCTGGTTCTTTTCTGTTGCCTCTCCTGCTCCACGTCTGATCACCTCTCCTCACTCCAGCAGCCTCTCCTGCCAAACCGAGAAGAAAACCTTCTGTCCAAATGTGAACATTTTAGACAGGGAAGATAGGTGGTTTGAGAGAGGGGTCAAGGAATCCATTTATGCCAACTTGGAAAATCCTTCCTTGAATAGAGGTGGGGGCCTCAGGCACAATCTTTCCCCTATTTTCCTTCCTTCTTTGTCTTCTGTGCCTAGGAAGATTAAGACCATTTCGCAAGCTCAACAGCAGCATGGTAATCTCAACAATCCTCCTTTGGATGATAAAGGGACATAGAAATAAACATCTCAAATAACCATGACCTAGCCCCAGGTGCAAGGTCACACAGCCACCCGAGAAACATATTTAAGGATTCCCTTACTAACTTTGCTTAGACTGAAGAAGCTTCTTGGATAAGGAGCGAAACGTTTCCACTGAGAAAATAGAAATCCAGTTGACATGATTCAAGCTACAGGCAGAGCAAAAATGATATTATACTTATCTACCAAATTTTTGAAAATGAGGCAACCATCAAAATTGGGACCCAAATACGTTGGCCTTTTCCCCATTGCCAAAGTCATCAACCCAATAACTGTACAACTTACTTTGCCAAAGAACATGAAAAAAATACATCCAGTATTCCATTGCAGTTTTTTGAAACCTGTAAGAACCTCAACAGTTTGGCACCCAGAACAATCCCCACCTAACCCGACCATGATTGACGGGGAACAACACTTTGAAATCAAAGAAATTGTAGACTCCAGGAGGATTCGGGGAACCCTGTAATATCTAATCAGGTGGCAACACTTCCCAGACAACGAATGTGTAGCCAGCAAACATGTACATGCCCAGAGACTTATTAATAAGTTCCACCAGCAATTCCCCAGCAAGCCAAAGTGAATCATAATTTACATGTATTGCATTTCCTTTCCTTAACTGTGTAAGATTTTCTCTTTCAGGGGGAGCACCATGTCAGGATTGCGCAACCAAATGAACGTAGTGCATTCGCTTGCCGCTTCCCGCCAGCAGAGCTGAGAGAAAGCCAATGCGTGTCAAGCTTGTTTACAGGATGGGAGGGGAGATGGAATCCAGACAGCTATCAGTAGACGCTGGTAACCAAGGTCAATTGCAACTGCCTGAGCCAGGTGTGGGGAGGGGAAATGTGAGATCACCAAGGGAATGTTTTGATTAGAGGCTTTGTGCAAGCCTAGCAATCTTTACACTAGCTTTTACTGATGAAAACAATTTATTTATTTATTTATTTATTTATTTATTTATTTATTTATAGTGCTATTTATACCCCACCTATCCCCTCCCTAGTGGAGGACTCTAGGCGGCTTACAATCATATATATACAATTCAATTATACATCAATTCCAAATATATACAATTCACCGCTCGTGAAAGGAGAGGGGTAAGGGAACCGACTCTATTAGGCTCTGGACTACAATTCCCAGGATGCCTTGAGCCGGCTGCTGACATCCTGTAGCTGTCACATCCGGGTCTGTCGTCACCACCGCTGTTTGATCTTCCTCTGATCCTTTGATCCTCTCTCCTCTCCTCTCCGGTGGAGCTGACTTCCCGACAGGATGCCAGCAAATTAGCCCACTTTAAGGTGGTACCCATTTATCTACTTGCAAGGCTTTCGAACTGCTGGGTTGACAGGAGCTAGGACTTAAGGACAAGAGCTCACCTCATCTGCGGGTTCGAACTGCTGACCTTTTGATCGGCAGCTGTTTAACCAGTTGAGCCACCGCGTCCCCTTACCCTGTTCAAATGAATTATCCTTTTGAAGACCACATGTTGTATCCTCATACTGATTGGTTGAAAGAATGCACATCTGAACATTCCAGTGTAACACCCCGTTGCCTTGGAAACAGATTACCTTTCCGTTTGTCAGTCAGTGGAAGTTCTGTAATGGATCAGAAGTTCTCTCGGGATGGAAGAGGACCACAAGATCCTCTTTCTGACAACTGGAATAAAATAAATTATCATTCAATGCCTGTTTGGGGTAAATCTGGTGACAAATCATCCTCCTTTTCCAAAGATAAACATAGAATAAGATTAAATACTTGAATAATTAAAGCACAGCTTTTTATTTAAGGCTTTAAATGTCTATGCATTATTTTATTGTTTCTATTACATTAATTTCCATTATCAGAGCATTTTCCCTGCAGTATCCCTTGCAAGCCCAATTCAATTAACTCCATTCTTATTTTCAGGAAACTTCAACTAAACAATATGAAGGCATGCTAGATATAAAGCCCCAAACTGTTGTCATCGGTAATTGTTTTCTTACCTGTTTGCTTTGGATGCCAGATAATTTTAACAATAACTAGTAAAATAGCTTTATGCTGCCATCTACTGGTATACTTTCATATCATAATGTATGTGAGTGCATATATACAGTATATCATGGATTAGAAATTTGAAAACTACAATATATTGTGCATGCATGACAAAGAAACAACAGAAAGACTGTGTTTTGAGTTAAAATGGTGACAGTCTGCAAGGAAATATATGATATTTTTCTTAGAATGGTATATATAATGAAAATAAAATTATAGAAAACTTCATCCAAATTTTACAGCAGAGGAATAAAATGTTTAAAAAATTAATAACAATATAAAATCATATCATGTTTAAATATATAATCCATAGTAAGGCTGATAATGTTTATCTGTTTACCTGGCAATAAACTTCATTAAGCTCAAGTGGAATTTGCAGGATAAACCTATATCAAGTTGTGTTCTAAAAACCAAGAGATGGCAGCTTTTTGATTGTTCATTCAAGTCTAAATATAGGATGGGATTTTAATATTATTTTGCTTCTTCCTTTGACAATTGGTATGTCCTTATCCCAGATTAGCCCAAGTATGCATGTTATATTTTCCTGTACTTTTAATTCTGAAGTGGCTTTGTCTGGAAATCATTGTAAAACAAGATAGCATTAACCATTACTAAACAATAGCTTTCTAAGAAAAGGGATGCTAATTGAAGAAATGCATACTTGCCTATTGCTAGCCCAGGTTGTAGAACTCTCTGATAACAATCATCTATGAGTAGATGCCCACCTAGACATGTTTCCCTATTAACTGCTCAAGCCAGAAGCTCTGAAACCATGTTAGGAGAAGTTCTCTGAAGTAGGTGTTTCCCATTGTTATCTCTGGGCGCAGAACTTGCAAGGAACTTTTGAAGACAACTGCCAGAAAAGTGCATATAGAACACATGCGTGCACCCATACACACAACACAGCACACACAGAGAGAACAAGATACCCAATGTAACATCTTTCTCAACTTCTCTTTCCAGCTGTGCTCCAAAGTGGGTAAGATTATGCATATATTGGTATGGAATTAGATTGAAATGTAACACTTAAAAATTGGTATGTGGTATCAATGCTTTTTAATTGCAATAATATGTATGGTTTATTTTACTTTTTTGGGCTACTCATGGTCCTTGTAGTCAAGTTTTCACTAAAGAAGGAAATGTTTTTTCTGCTCTCAAATGAACTTTATCTCATGACTTTTTCTAAGTATGTACACCACTTATTCCATACATTGAAAGAAGTAGAAACTAAGCCCATCAGGTCTCCTAACAAAGCTTCTAATATGAATTGTATGCAGTGAGACTTACCTATGGGATTCCCTGATCCTCAGTGATCACTCCGATTGGAGACTGAGTAGAAGTATATTGTGGAGTTCTTGATGCTCTCTGAGCTTGGTTGTTAGCTGATAATGTTTGACTGTATTTCATTACCCAACTAGGTAACATCATCAGTGCCATAAGAAGTATATTGTCTGGCTTGTAACCTGACAGTTTCATATTCCTTCAGGCCTTTCAAAGCAATAACACTGTGGTATTTGTTTATGGACACACATTCTCCTTCCCAATCACCCTTTCCAGCTAAAGACATATTTCATGGCACTTAGTATCAGTGCCAAACCCGACAAGGTATTTATGAGAGTATGAATGGAGGGAGGGCTCATGATATCTACCTGACTTCTTATTTAACAAGGTAATCCTTGACATGTAACATTATAATAAACCATCTACTGAGTTTATTATTATTCATTAAAGACCCATGAATAAACCCTAACTCTCTCACAAGTGTATCTGTCTAAAATACCATACACATTTAAACCTGGATATCTAATGCTGTGAATAAGAATTCACCTACATTTCCTATAGAATCAGAGATAGATATTTCAAGGTACCAAAGATAGATTCCAGAATACCATGTAATTACATTTGTGCAACTTTTCAGGTAGACCAATGTGTTGGAAGAGTTAGGCTGGAAACTTTCCTATCTCGGCTGAGCAGAATTAGGAGTTTAGACTTCAAAATTAATAAATAGCTGTTGAAGAAAGGGAAGGGCAATTGTTGCACATAAAGAAACAGGAATCTTTAGACCATTCCTTGGGGGGAAAACTTTATTTAGATCAATAATTATTATCTTATTTAAAACCTTCCATTTTTGTAGAAATTAAAGTGCCTCAGGTTTTATGCCAGCTACATTGGTTGCTGCTTTATATCTGGCCCAATTTGAAATGTTGATTTTGACCCTTAATGTTCTCAATTATTGGGTCCCACTTATTAGGACACTCTTATACAATAAATTTGCCTATGATTTACGATAACTTTCATAGCCTTGCTTCTACCCTGCAGTTGTGAGATGTTAGAAGAAGGGCTTTAGTGATGATGGCCTATGGGGGCCTCACAGGTTATCGTTTTTTCTCTTGTTTGAAGTTTTAAATTGTTCGTTGGCTTTCTTTAAGTTTTCTGGGATATAATGTCTGGCTTATCTTAAATGGTTTGTGAAAGATCAATTCTATTTTTAATTATCTAAAATTCGGTGGTAATGTTGCAGCTCACCTTGGAAAGGGTGCATTTAGAATATTTGCAATAAAAAAATAATCTCTACTTGGAGAAAAAAGCAAAACTGATAATGTTTGAATTGGCATTAATATTTCTCTCTTTCTGTGGGACATTAAAATCATTCAACCATTTTTCCTCTTGTAAGATGCTGGTAGACAGAATTGCTTTATAAACATGAAAACTAGTGAATGGCAGGTAGTAATAGGGAAATTGCTCTATAACAAAACAGAGAGAAAAGGAATGGAAGGAAAAATTGGACTTGGGATGTTACTGATAACTCATCACTCAAAGCATGGGAGCAGTCCCTCAGTGTTAAAATAGGGATTGCTATTATCATCATAGTTACAGACACATTTTAGCTAAAATAGAACTCTCTTTTCTCTGCTGTTTAAATACACCTTGAGCTTCCATTATGTCTTTCAAACAACCTATTTCACTCTGTGTAAAATACATTCAGGGATTGCAGTATGCATTTGAATTCCATTTGAAAATTTTGGCAAAATATTTTCAGTTTGCTTAAGGATAAAACATGGATTTACTGCATTATTTCACTGTGATATTTTATATTCTACAATTAGCTAGTTGCTTAAACCTGCAGTGCTAGAAGAAGAGGTGCAGTTTTTTTTCATGTAGGTCCATTTCTCTCCTGATGTTTCTCATTTTGCTTTTCTCCTTTTCTAACTTTTGTTGGAAAAGCTCATCATGCCTTTTGGAAAATCAATGTCTTGTCATTAGGCTGAGTGGAAACCATTTCTGGAAATCCATTTTGGGTGTTACTCAAAACCGACACATGGTTAAATATTTGATTTGTTGATTTGGGATTTTCACTACCAGGGAGTAAAGTGAGATGATTAAGAGATTTTCCAGCCCATGGGCCAGAGTAACATGTCTGACTTTGATTTTTGTGCAGCTAAATTTCTGAGCCATGTGCATATGCCATTTGCTACTCTTCCCCAGGCAACATCCTGTCTTGGCTCTGGAGAATACTTATGGGATTGTTGGAGTTGAATAGGGAGCTCTCTGAGTTCAGATCTCCTCTTAGGTGGGTCATCTTGTCTTTCAGTCTTGTATGGAGGACAAAGTACATATGAATCATGCATTCATGTATTCTTTGAGATTAATATGGATTTTTATTCTGCCAAGAATTATTGAGTAAGAGACTAGGACTACACATATTGGATGGTAATTGAGTGCAGCACTTGATCTTTGAGTAGCATCCCACGGTTCCCCAGATAGGCGAAGGATAAGGAAGTGTGCAGGCCCAGGATATCCCAAATTTCATTTCATGTATTTAACTTTAATAACATTGGTCACATACAATTAATACACTAGTCATGCATTTAATAATTCCCCTCTTACGTCATTCAATTCAGTTCAGTGACAAATCACAGAAGAGTTGTGGGGCATGAGATTTTGGTGACTTCATGTGACCCCAGGACCGAAGTGATGCCTCCCTCCTCTTGTCATAGACAACAGTTCAAAAACTTGTGACAATGCTGTAGTAGCATTTTTTGAAGAAATGGTGGTATAGAAAAAAAAGAGCTATTATTGTAGTAGTTCAACATATGTGTAACTGCAATGGATCAGTGATAAAGAGGTGTAATCAACCTCTGGTTTACAAAACCCATCACGTTCCTCTGCTTCTCTTTAAAAAAAGTATTACAACATTTATGTAATATAAAGGATTATTTTTGCTTAACAAACTCAGTTTTCCCCAAACCTTTTAGAATTACTGCAAAACTTCAGAGTTTGAAGTACATTCAGATACATGACTTTTAAAATGTGTCATAAGTGTGAATATTTTAATAATAGTAGTCTGTGTTTAAAAATGACAAAATTAGAATTGCCAGCAGACATTTGATGCCCTTCAAATAGATGCCTCTCATTTACAATAAAAGCCATGCAACGATCAGAGAACGTGCTGGTTATCTCACTATTTGTCTTTCAAAACCCTACTTCCATATATTTTCATTTTCCATGCATTATGAAATTTAAGTGTCAGGGGATGGGCACCAAGCTATTAGTCCATGTGAATTGCTGCCTTGCTTGTAGATATATACATATATATAGTTATATGGAACTGATGGCTGTCATCCACTCAGCTTCTTACCTATTTAGCTTACAATATATTATTTTTTTAAAAAAAACTCCTATTGTGAATGCTATTTTCTATAACTGGGTTGTTTCAACAAAAGCTATTTTGTGTGGAATTGGTAATGGACAAAAGCAGCCTACTTTTAAACATAAAAAAGAACTCTCTTGCATTCTTGTAGAAATTCTCTTAGTCAGCCAGAATTGGCTGCTTTCTGAGATGATTCAAATAGTATGCTTGAAAAGTCATTATTTAGTGCAATGCATAGAAGAATACACAGAATATACTGTAAGTAAAAAAAAAATGCTTACACTCTCCATTTGCTCTTCACTCTTCTGCACAAAAGATTTTGCTTTAAATGGCTTTCTTCCTGTGTAAAAAATGAATAGTCTCCTTTTACATTAGCTCTACAAACATGAGGCCCATGTCTCTCCTCCTTCCCCTTCCCCTTTTTTCCAGTCAGCCATGTAACATATTGTCAAGGAAGCTCTCACTCTCACCCATTGTTGCATTTATGTGTGCCACGGCATAGCTGTGTCAAAAAAAAAAAGGGGGGGGGTGGATTAGACTAGACACAGGCCCAGATACTGTCTTGGTCCATCAAAAACCTTGATCTAATCAATCAGATGTTGATCCAGGAATGGGCCATTCCCTACATACTCTTTCTGCACTTGGCTTCAGTAACCATATCTTGGTTTCTACTAACAAATAGATCAAAGGAATCCTTTGAAATAGGGCATGAAACCAGTATCTGATTTATTGGCAGTAAGCATGATAGATATATGGAATTCAGGGCTCATGATGTGATGATGGCTAGTAGTTTAGATCATTTAAAAGAGCCTTAGATAAATTCATGGGTAATTGATCTCACAATGCACTCATAGTTGTATTGTCACTGTCTCCTGTTTATGGGGTTTCCAGATTGATCTGTTCAGCCATTAAATGAAAACACTTGAAATCATGTTGATATTTCCAAAAAAGCCTGCTTTATATTGAACAGTTCTACTTTGTATACTTTTACATGCACATTCAGTTAAGTACTGTATATAAGAAACTGGTATGTGGTTGATTTATAAGCATTGTACAACTTTAAGTAATCAGGCATTCCTCTTGCTACACTGTTAATCATTATTATATTACAGATTATTAAAATTGAGCCTCTGAAGTATATTGAGTGATTAATAAAGCCTATTCTACTAGATTTCATGCATCCCCCCAATTCCTTGCTTATTATACTTATTTTCCCTCCCAAGATTTACTTGGCCTTCAAAAGGCATCTTTCATTCAGTTTCTGTTTATTGTGCAGCTCCCCAGGAGATACATTCTTGCATTCAATAAACAAGGAAATCAACAGCTTCTTTTGGTTTTATTTTCTCCCACACATTTTCCTTCAGATAGAAGTAGAGAGCTAACCTAGCCAGGGAATTCAGTATGAAGGCAGCAGATTGGCTCCTAAAACCAGCATGATTGTTTACTGTTGGTATTTGTCTCCAAGGTACTTCAGAATAACAGGGGCATGACTAGAAAGGAGAATTAATTGTTCTCCAGACTCCTGGAGAATTTTGAAGAACATCATGTCTAAAAGTGTTGATTAGGGACTGGGCTACAGATATAGAATAAGGCATATGAAGAAAAGAAGACGTTACCATCTCTATATCCAGTGACTTCAAAACTTCTCATTTTGTCCTGTAACATTTCTCTCTCCCACCAGTTTTCATCTATCTGTATAACTTACTTGTCTTTTATTCTCATTCCTCATTCATTTTAATGGTGAAAAAGGCAGTCATGCAAGTAAGCACTTTGCAGTTGCAGAAACAAAAGGAAAGGAAAGCTTTATCTTGGCTCCTTTGCCCCCTGAAAATAAATATAATGACCTGTATTCTTCTAGCCATAGTGCATCACAAGATCTTGGAGGAAAGGAAAGGAAACGGGAAACAAACATATTTAAATTCACAATCTGAGTCTGAATGGAAATTGTCATCATCATTTTTCTTTCAGGTATGAGTTGTCTGAAGAAAAGTACATTCTCTCAGATAGTATAGAACTAATTCAAGAAAGAGATGTAAGTCCAATCTAAGCATATTATATATCTCATATAGTCCTGTGATCTATGAAGACTAGCCACAACTTTTGTTTCACAGATGTGTGACTTAGTGTTCTCACTCTCGCATGCAGTCAAAGATCACAAATAAAAATCTTCCTGTGGTGTTATGCCTAAAAAGGCCATTCATATATTCCAGTCATCACATAATGCTGCAGTATATGGACCAGCTAGTAAACATATGCTTAAAAGTGTGTTAACAAAGCATAGTAATCCCACCATAAGTGCCTAGTGAAGAAACAGCCTTCTTCATACAAGCATCTACCTACCTGTAAGTTCCCATGCCCAGGCTGTTCTATTCTCGAATATCTGCAGATAAAGGAAGCTATCATAAACATACTGAAGATTTCCTTATAGATGCAGTGTAGAGATATTGAAATAGTTCTGAAACTTTTGTCTAATAAAGTTGAGCTAGCATTCCATGAGGAAGCAGGGGAGGGATAGGGGGACGGATTTACTTAATTAAGGTGGAATTCTATGTTCCTTTTCTTTGACTTTCAAACATTTTCTAGTGACACACCTTTAAGCTGGATTGATGGCGCTGCAGAGGGATTGGTTCGAACTTGCTGGTTAAGCACTTTGGTTTTTTTAATGTTAAGTGAGAGGCCAAGCTTTTCATATGCTTCTGCAATAGTTTGAAGATCTTCCTCGGAGTGTGCACAGACTACGTTATCATCAGCATATTGAAGCAAAAGAGATTCAAAGATACTCTCAAAGCTAATTTAAAAAAATGTAATATCTGCATTGAGAACTGGGAAGCCCTAACTCATGAGCGTTTCAATTGGAGGTCATCCTTTATTAATGGTGCTATGGACTTTGAAGAAGCACGAGTACAGGGCGAAAAGGAGAAAAGAGCTAAAAGGAAGGCACGTCAGGCAAACCCTCATCATGACCGTCTCCCACCCGGAAACCTATGCCCTCATTGTGGGAGGTTGGGCGGATCCAGAATTGGCCTTTATAGCCACTTACGGATCCACCGTTAAAATTTACCTTTGGAAGACAATCTTACTCGGCTACGAGTGATTGCCAGTGCTCTGACTTTCAAAATGCCCCACTTGTTCAGGCTGTGTTGAAGGGAAAAACCAGCCTCCTTGTGAGTAAGCCACAGCACCAGACTATGAGTGCCTGCAGGCATAGTGCTTGCTAAGCATAAAGGCTACTCTAAAGAAAGGGGGGTGGGGTGGAGAAGAAGGTTGAGGGAGGCAGCAGAAGATGACTAAGAGAAGCCTACAGAGAAAGCACCTGCTGGATTAGTCTTATCAGGCCTGTATAAACCGGCTCCCCTACTCTTCTATGCTGCCTGGCTGGGACTCAGCTCATTGTTCAGGCAGAGAGGAGAGCTGGTTCCTCATGCTGGAAAGTCTTATACAGAGGGAAGGAAGGGGCCAGAGACTTCTCAAGTAAGGAGTTGCTTATATGTTCACAACCAAGGCTGGAAGGCTTATGAGACTGTTGATGCGACAGCAGGAAAAAAGCCTCACACTGCTTCTGCCATTTGATTTACTTCCTTGATTAGATATTTTATTTTGAGAGTTACTTTGAGTTCTTGGTTTGCACTGCTGAGGCTCCAAAGAGTCTGTTTTTGTTGTCAACCCCTGTCCCTGAATGCTCAAGGGACTAACAATAAACTTCAGCAGGTTTTCTACATCTTTGGAGAGTCCAGTGTTTGCTTTCGGTTACTCACTAGCTAGTCAGCTCCCCACCTCTCTGTCTACAAGGGTCTCTGCCAGAAGGGCAGTGTGGAGTTCCTCTCATAGAGGTTGCTTTCTTTCTTTTTGTAGCTCATCCTGGGAGATATGTGTGGCCATGAAGGCTCATTGTGTCCTGCAAATAGGACACAAAGGATCACAATAATATTTTTCAAATATATCTATTGTAGCCTGAAATGGTTTTTTCTCCTCCCTGTGGCATGGTTTATTGTTTTCAGGTAGGTAGTTTGACAATATCTGATGAAAACTTCAGATGGAATGTTGTTGCATCACAACACAGTAAAGGACAATAAAATATATGAGACTGCCCCTCTGCTTCATGGACATGATCAGCTGGGATTTCTGTGATGCTCTAATATCCCCAATTTGTTTCCTTATTTCTTTTATTAATATATTGATCAACTTTTAGTTGAGTCTAGCATGGAGTGGGTTTGTGTGTGTCCCATTTGTAACAACCTGAGAAGGCTAACACACATCACCTGTTCATGCAGAAAGATCATTTTACCCTCTATTTATACCTCTCCATACTTGAACAAAATGTTGGACTTAACTTTTGACCTTTACGGGGTTACACTTGTGTAAAACTGAGCAATATCTAGTTGGGTGTTGATAGAAACTGACCTTTTAGAAAGAATAAACAATCTCAACATTAGGAAGCACAAAGCTGAAGTAGATTAATGAGGCTACTTACTGAGAAGGCACTACCAAACAGCAGAATAGTTTAGTTTACAAATAACCATACTTCAGTTTTCAATCTATTTAATTGCAGTATTCATGTCCATTAAAAATAATAATAAAAACTACAATAGTAATCAATTATTAGGCTAGCCAAGTATATTTCCTATGCAGTGAACATTAAAGGGTCCTGCAGATGTTATTTGGACCTAATGGCTAGATGACTACAGATTTATAATTAAATTCCTGAAGGTCAACATCTAAGTTTATATTAATAGAAGGAAATGTTCAGATCATACTTTGTTAGTAACTTATTTATTTATTCATCACATTTATATCACCGCCCATCTCCCCCACAAGGAGGGACCCTGGGCAGTTGGACTCAACTTTTGACATTTGCGGGGTTACACTTGTGTAAAACTGAGCAATAGATTTAGAACTTCATTCTAAATCTATAGAGATAGATAGAAATAATTGTTTCTGGAAAGAATGAATGTAAATATTGCAAGTTGTGATGCAATCCAAATGTAACAATTGTAAAATCTTAGATTAAACTTCTCCTGTTTAATTTGTGATTCATTTAATGCCTAATTTGAGCTGGATTGTGCCCATCTTCATTAAAGCAATAGGAAAAAGGAATATAAACAATTTTTATGTTAAACGTAGCCACAAATAGCCCATTCTGCACTGAATTAAGTATAAGACCACCTTCTTTACATGACAATTAAGTTGGTGTTCTATTTTTCACAGTAGTAACTCAAATATACAGGCTACTTTGGCTGGAAAGTACATTTAAAATTATTCATTTCTGCATGCTATTCCACATAGATAGATAGATAGATAGATAGATAGATAGATAGATAGATAGATAGATAGATATTCACTCACTCACTTTAATTCATTTGGAAACTGACTCACTTCCGAAAGACTCTGGGTGGGTTACAATCCACACAGGAGGGGAAAAAAAGTGCATTCGGAAGAGTGAAGCAACCAAACATACCTAAGGCCAACAAAAACTAACAAAGGCTTCGCATCCACCCTAAGCCCAGGCCTGGGAGCAGAGTCATGTTTTTAATGATTTCTGGAACAGTTGTAGGTTGGGGGGGGGATTACTATTCCAGAGGGAGGTGCCACAACTGAGAAGGGGCACTGCCTAGGTCCTGATATGAATTACAACTGCACATTTATCAAGATCAAGGGTCAGCCCTGGTTAGTACTTCAATGGGATATTCCTAAAAAATTCCAGGACTGTAGGCTAGACTATGAAATTTAAAAAAATAAAAATAAAACAAAGCAATGGTAAATCACTTCTGTATTATTGCCAAGAAAAGAAAACTAAATGGATGTGTCTGTGAAGTCACAAGGAGATAAGTGACTTGGCTCAAGGCAGTCTTTACCTACCTTATATGATAAAAAAATGCTGCTAGTTCTACTACAGTCTATTGTTTATCTCAAAGACTGTTCCAGATAATTAACAATCTGGACATTACACTGCAAATATGATAGTGACTTCAAGGAGGATTGCATATCAATAAACCCCTCACAAATCCACATCAATAATGTATACTAATCTGGAGATTAAAAAAAAACCATCCTTGATTCAACAGCTACATTGTCAAAAATCCAATGGAATATTCACTGCACTTGTAAATGTAAATTAACAATTAATTTATTATAATGAATTATAATTCAATAAACTGCTCTGACTATTTTTAGGGATTCTTATTGCATTATTTATGTTTTAGTTGATTTTTAATTTATTGTAGAACACTTGTTTCTTACTTTAGGATCTATTTTTTTAATATTTAAAAGCAGGTTAAAATGTTCATATGTAAACTCAAAAAATTAAATTACTTTCTCACTGATTCATTTCCATGCCATCCATAAGTTTCTCCAAATTTCAGAAAACAAAAGGTTAAACCCTGTCAAAGAAAAATACAAGAAAATATAAGAAAATAGCATCCTTTCTCTTCTTCTCGCCCCCCCCCCCAGATGGTGACGTGAAAGATTGCAGCCCTCAGCTGTCTGGGGATGCGAGAAGGGGCCAAACATACGTACATGCTAGATGTGCACTGCTTGCTGCGTTGTACTGAGATATTTTTTTTTTTAAATTAAGTCTAAAAAAAGAGGAGAATAACTTCCATCAGGACTGCAGGATACAGAGCTGAGACATTAAACAGTCTTTTTCTATGACTGTAATCCAGAAGAAAACAAACTCCTTTTGGTTTCAGGGAATAAAGAGATGAGAAGTAGTTGTATGTCTTAAAGGGAACAGCAGCTTTTTGATGCTTTTTGTTGCTTAAATACAGGTTTTAGTTTAGTCCCAATCCAGATCCCCTTAGATGTTCTATATTAAGAGTTCTTGTGTCTGTCTCTCTTGAGAAAGTGAGACAGCTTATACATGTACAGTACATGTACATTTTTTTTAACCCATTCAATTGTGTCTGATTCTCAGAAACTGCCTGGACAAGTCCCTGCGGTTTTCTTGGCAAGGTTTTTCAGAAGCAGTTTGCCATTGCCTGTTTCCTAGGGCTGAGAGAGAGTGACTGGCCCAGGGTCACCCAGCTGGCTTTGTGCCTAAGGCGGGACTAGAACTCTCGATCTCCTGGTTAAGCCTGGTGCCTTAACCACTTTACCAAAGTGGCTCACACATACACATACACATACACATACACATACACATACACATACACATACACATACACATACACATACACATACACATACACATACACATACACATACACATACACATACACATACACATACACATACACAGCATTTTGCATTTCCCTGCGATCGATGCATCTATCCAATTAAAAAATGCTTCCTGATGCCTGGCAGTTTTTATATTTGCTTTATTGGCTCTGAGCCCATGTGCCTTTGCTGCTCCTCATTCTGGACATTATGTTTCTTTCCTCAGAAGGCTCAACTTCAAAGTCCTCGTTCAGGTGGAGGCACAGCTGCTTCATCCCATCTCAACTGAAAACTGCCTGGCCTTTCCCTCAGGCAAATGTTTTCATTTGACATCATTGTTCTTTATTAGGCCAGTTCAATAAGAGCATGCTTTTCATTAAAGTGTCACGGTGGATGGCTTGAAGATGTTGGCCTGACATAGTAATTTTGGATTGAAGAATAGAGAATATTTGGGCACATTCTTGTGTTGACAAGGAAGTATGCATCCATCAAGGTCAGAGCACCTGGATGATCATAGAAATGTTTGTTTGTGCTTACAAAATGTAATTTAAACCATCTGAGGAAGGATAGAGAGCTAGATCATGGCTCCATTTTCTCACTTTTGTTTTAGTGACTTATTTTTTCCCTAACCCTAAAATTTCTACTCTAGTGATAAGGAATCATCAGACTGTGTTCAACTCCTGGTGACTACAATATCAACCCTTAGCTCTTCCAAGGATATCCCAGTACAGTAATCTCTTTAATCCTGAACTTCTCATTGTAGACATTGCAGGAGGAGAGACACGTTAGTGTACGGTAGCTGAATATCTGGATTCGGGTAGCACCTTTTCAGACTAACACATGTTATTAAAAGGCATATGCTTTCACTAACTACAGCTCACTTCTACTTCCCTCAACTTTTCCAAGTGCAAACATGTTCTTTAGTCTCCAATCGAAGAGAGTATCTGTAGCTCAGGGCTGAACTGGGGAGTTCTTGGTGCTCTCTGAGCTTGATTGTTTGCTCGCAGACGTTTCATTACCCAACTGGGTAATATCATCATTATGAGTGAGTGTGGGGTTTGCTGCCTGTTCTTATTCAATAGCTCGCCCTGCCAGTTTTGTGGGGTGTAGTTTCCTTTTCCTATGTTGATACGCCGTATATTAAGATATCTTTCCTTGTCTTTGTTTGACTTAGTAAGTCTACATTCAGAACAATACACACACAATTCTCTCTGTGTGTTTGTGTGCGTGAGAGAGAGAGAGAGAGAGAGAGAGAGAGAGAGAGAGAGAGAGAGAGAGAGAGATCATATGTTGGTTTGGCTTACCTTATAGACTTGGTGCTTAATGATGAATTTTATTTATCTATTTATTTTACATTATTTGTATACCACCCACTTTATGAGTTTCACCACAAAGTTTTTTCAAAACATCACCACTAAAATGATAAAACATCTCCGTAAAAAATCATAAATCAGATTAAACACCTGATTGAACACCTGAAAGCATTAAAAGTGCATCCAACAAGGACAATATATTCCTATCACCTTTTCTTCAAATGCTTGACAAAAGAGAATGATCTTAACTTATTTCTGAAAGACAAGAAAGGAGGGAGCCATTTCACTTCAGGGGAAAAAGAATCTCAAAGAATTTGAGCAACATTGCATTGCTCAAATAAAAATTGAACATTGCGTTGTAGCATTTATGTGTGGGCTTATTTTTTGCTGCAATTAGAATTCATTTCTGATGCACCTCCAATACGTATATGAGGCCTCGGACAGTGATCTCTTGGATGGATTTTCCTGCAGAACGCAACTGCCTTTCCCTGGCAATTCCTATCTGGTAGGTCTGGTTATGAGGACTGAGAGAAACCTGTCCTTAAAGTTTGATGTTCAGTGGTGTACCAAGGGTGTGTGTGTGTGTCCATCCTGGGTGCAGGCAATAAGGGGAGCGCTGCTGATAATCCATTATCTTGTGGTCTTGTCCATTATTGTAACTTTTCTAAATTGCAAGAACATTCCCCACAACTAGTTTTTCCTTCAGGGAAACGCGAAGAGGCCTTGGAGATCTTCAAGTATTATCCTTTATTCTTCTACTGGATGCATGAAACCAAAGACACCCCCCTCCCCAAAAGCCCACACCTTCTGTGGGAATAAGGAGACTTTGTGAGTCAATTTTTTCCCCTTCTTCCAATAGATGGTCATGATAGTAGCATCCTCAACCACAGTACTCTGTTGTCTGAATTCTAGCTAATAGAACATTTCCAACATCAAAGTGAATATGCAGAGAAAACAAGTCTTAAAAATGCCTTTAATATTAATCTATGTTACAAAAATACATTTTATTTTAAGATAAATTATCAAATTAGAATATAAACAAAATTGATTTTTTAATGCAGGTGTTATAATTAATGCCAAAAATGTTATAATAAATGCCAGAAGTTTACATTGAAGCACAATACAAGTAATTCACTGAACCATTACAAGTAATCATGTAGCATGTTTTAAAACTTATGTAGCATATTGAAAACACAGACCTTTTTTCCTAATTGGTAGGATCCAGGATAATATTGTAATAATATACTATTCATAAACATTCTTGGTTAACTGGCTCTAATATGCTTTCGAATGATGTTAGTTATTTACATGAGCTAAAGAAAAATAGATGGGAAAGGGATGGGTATGAAAATTAATACATTTACCCCCTCAGAATACAACATACTCTGTAATGTCTACAAGAGGCTGTTCAGTTCTATTTCTATATGGTCACTGAAGGAAGCTTAAACTGATAGCACCCAGGTGAATATACGTAAGCACTAGAAGAAAGAATCCTTTTGGATATTCTCTTGTTCAAGACAACACCGTTTTGTATAGCTCCATTGCTTACAGCAGGGCTTGTGCAGGAGATGTCCTAAACTGTTATGTTCTTAGATAAGATTGCTCCATATGCAGCACTGAAAGGCCCAACTGAACAGACAGCTGGAAGACTTTGCACAAAGGATGCCTCTGACTTCCTTTTTCTACACATATGATAAAACACACAAATATTCTATGGCAATATAATGTGTACCCTCCATTATGTAGAGTAGCAAATAGTAACATTCAGAGATAATATGTTCAATGTAGATATAAAATTCACAGTGACCAGTATGTGCTTTGAGAAGGATGCCTCATACTTCCTCCAACTTCTAAGTTTTTTTTTAAAAAAAATCATCTTCTAAGCCCAGGGGAGGGCTTAACATTTTCAAACTGACTCAAGCAATGCATATTTGCAGTAACTGTAAAAACTTATTTTAGCCTTATCAATAGTATGGCCATAGTCTCTAAAAAGGGTGATCTGATAGTGATTCAGTTGGATCATCCCACTGAAGCTGATACACAAAATAATGTGTGTCTCTCCCCCCACTTCTAAAAGCAAAGCAAACAAGCCATGTTGTTCCACTTTGCCTCACAGCCTCCATCTGGGACTTTCCGTAGACCCTCTTCCTATAGCCAGAAGAGGAAAAGCCTCTTCTGGATATAGGAAGTGTCTGGACCAGGCTGTGAGGCAACGTGAAGCACCTCATTATAATCAATGGGGTCACTGCTCTTCCTCAATAAGGAGAGTTTCATCACTTCCATGTCACAAAGCATTCTACTAAGGCAAACCCACAACATCCAGGACTCTTGAACAGAGTGTAATTTACATCTATAGAACAACTGTTTTCTTTAAAAATTGTCACCCTGGTCAGACATGGAAGCAAGATAATACTCCACCTTTATCCTTTCTGCCTTTGAGCTCATCATGTTAAGATTAAAGGTGAAGTACTGTATATTCCCTCACATTTCCTATTTCATAATGCTCAAAGAGAATTTCTAAATATATAACAATCCTACTCTTTCTCTTACATTATGGTCACCCTATCATGTTGAAAACTACACCCATATATGAATATGAAAAAGAGGTAGATGACCAGAATATGATTCTATGAATTGGTAGACAAAAGTATGTTCCATGTATTTTTCTTTGTTTTTATTGTGATTAATAGTCAATATATGACTTGTAGAGATTAAAAAAACTTTTGGCTCAGATCCTGCTGGATAACAAATGTAGTTATATCTCTGCCAGTGCAACCATGACCTTTCTGGTACTTTGCACATCTTAGAAAGTATATTCAACCTCCTGTCTAGTCTCTGGAGACAGAAAATTTGCTGGATCAGAAATCTGCCACCAGAAGTAGAGAGTTAAACAGAGCAGGTCTAACCTTGTCCACCAATTCTGAATGACTTCATCATAAGCATGCAGATATCACACAAGTTACGTTGTGTGATGGCGAACACACTTGCTGAGTATTCTCACATAAGGCCACTGACTTGTCCAACAGAACATGGGGGGGGGGCAGGGGGAGAGAAATACCTAAGCTTTCCTAAAGAAAAATTAGGGTATCATTATTATCATCTGTGGGACAGGGGGGGTAAACAAAGTTTGTGACAATATCATGCAAATGCCATGACTTGCATATTTGCATCACATGTTGAGACGCAATATATAAAAGTGGCATTTGAGTGATGATGCCATTTGTAGTGGAAATGCGGAAGACCTTTGTTATTTCGAGGAGTTAGGTGACATATTTTGATTTTCTCCCTCACATGAAGAAGATTAGAGTTTATTTTGAGTTATACTGATGTTAAACTGACTTGTTTTTATTTCTGTTTGGAATGGAGGGGGAGATAGATTACCCCAAGATTGTTAGTTTAAGCATAAGTCCACTCCTCCAACAGCCCCTCCGGCAGCTTGGAATGTGGGGGGGGGGGAGATGAGAGATTGTTGATGTTGGGCACTGGCTTATCTGTAAAGCTTCACAGGCTCTTGGATGATGCCATAAACAGGTGCTCTAGGCCCCAGGAAGTATCCCAGTCAAGGTCAGGCCATGCAGCCTCGGTACCATGGAAACATGGTCACAGGGTTTTAGGGCCAGACTTTGATAAAAACCTTAGGATTGTCTTTTGAATTTGGGAGCTTCTGTACAGACTCGGGATGCTCGGTGCTGTAGAACTTAAAGCCATCCTTTTGGGGTTATTCCTGCTATCTTGGTCAGGAGGCTTCTGGTAGTAAAAGGGAATAAAGGTGTCAACTTGCTTAGGTACAGTATGTTATGATTTTTTTCTCTATGCTTTGCTTTTTATGCTTTTGTTTAATCTGCCTAAACTGTGTTTCTGTTTAACTTTGTTTGCTTAAGTTTATAATAAAGCTTTAAGTTTCTTTATCCACTGGCATGCTTATTGTCTCTGGATCTAAAAAGGACCAATTGCCTGAGCACCTGATCACTGCTTGGACACTTGGTAGAACACCATTGCATCTGTGTCCGTGTGTGTTGTCATTCTGGCATCATTATAGCTTGCTGAGAATGCTACTGGATGTAATTAGTCTGAATTCAAACTATTTATTAATGCATATAAACTGTATATAAATATATATTGTTTTCAAAATTGGTAGTTTATTTAATATAATGATGGGAATAGTCAGAGAAATTTGAATGCATGTTATTCACATTAGCTTTTTAGTTACGAATTACCTCTATATCTCTTTTATATTGTCCTTTGGAAATAGGACAGTTAAATATTCAATTAGATTTTTAAATACATGTCACAGCATATTACTTTTATGTGGATCCACTTGTAAAATATTGATCAAGATGATTAAAAATTTAGGAATGCTATGAAATTGTAATTGGTGGATTGTTAATCTTGACTGAAGTAAGAGACCAGGTGTTAAAATATATCATGGGACATCCCATCATTGCTGCTGTATGCATACATATGCACCACATATTCAGAGGCTAATTCAGAAACTTTCTTACGTAATATTTTCCACTTTATTTTGGTTATTCTGCCTGTATTGGAAAATATAAAACATATTTTACAGATTTATCTTAATTCAAAACAAAGACTGCATGCCTACGCAACAAGCAGTAAAGAGATGGCATCAAATAGCAAATGTATAGCAACAATATGGGAATAACCTAGAAGTACAGATAAATTTAGAGAGCCCTTGGCAACTTTCTCTGCTCCACACTTCAATGATGAACTAATTTAGAAAGATCCTACACTCTTTCAAGAACTGGTGTGACTCACTGTGCAGCCCTTCTCAAGTTTCAAGTCTGAGAACCTGCTCCTGTCTGGCTATATCTTCCACAAGAGCTACTTTGTAAGCCAGTTTCTCAAGGGATCTGTGGTACACGTCTTTGGGTCCAGCCTCATGGCTCAAGATGGCTTTGTTCTAAGGTGGACTCTGACCTGCTTGGCTTGTTTCAGTATGAAGGTGCCTATTGGATGAAGGCTATTGTGACAGAGTCTCAGAGGGGTGCACATATGTTACTGCCACATTTAATGGAGAATCTGGAGAAGCAATAACTTAATATTTGATATATAATCTGCTAGAAATGTATAAATCAGCTCTAACAGTGAAGTGCCCATATATTAGAGAGTAACCAGGGCCTTTTAAAAAGGCTATTAGAATTCCATTTGATTAATTTATCCATTCCTGGCCTGGACCATTTCATAATGCATATAGGGACAAGTATCAACATTTAAACATTTCCCCATATAAAACAATTCCTACACAAGAATTCTAGCAAACCAGTGACTTTGTGTCAGTGGGGGAAGGAGGTAGAGAGCTGGGGTTGCATTATAGCAGAGGGGGGAGGGGGAGGGGGGAGAGAAGCTCTGACCTTTTCCATTACCAGAGTGGCATGGGATCATCAGCACAGGCACCCATGATATCATCATCTTTGAAGGATAATGAGGACATTGTTGGCTTACCTGCAATGGGTCATCCGAAGCTCTTTCCTATTCCAGTGCTACAGGGAGCACAAAGTGGCCTGGCTGATGTAAAGAGTGTTGTAGGAGGTGAGAAACTGTTGCTTTAAAATAGCAATGAAGCTTGTGTTTCCCAGCCATTCGTGGAAGACCCTTGGGTCTAACAGAAATGCACCAGCTGGGATTTCTACTTACAGTACATAGGACTGGAGCCATATAAACTGTGCCAGATCTTCTGATTGGATAATGTAAAAGATTTAAATAGGAATTTCAACAGGGAATAAGCAAGTGGAAGAAATGGGGAACATGGGTTAATATAAAAATATAAAATTCTTGCTGGATCTGCATAGATTTCTGTTGATACATATTTATATGCATATTCTCTGTGTATCTGTGCATCTGCGTGTGGATGTACAAGCACATTTTGCTCCATCCACTGGAAAAATTATTGTGGAGACCCAAGTGTGAGGCACTACACTTGGGATGGGGGGAAGGAATCACTATGGAAATTGTCACACTGAGCCCCTGTACTTTAAACATTATCCCTATATGACTGATTTCCAGAGTTTTCTCCTATCCCTGGAAAGGCTCAACAGACAAGCCAATAACCAGACTCTTTGCATAAATCCTCCATGTCTTGGGCAGACGAAACCCATATCTTCTAATTCTGCTGATGATGATGGGGGAAAAAAACCTCCTACAGTTGGAGCCTCTGCCTGGCTGAGATACCATCAGAGATGGTTGAGAAACATTCTTCCCGTAAAGGAGGAGGAGGAGGAGGAGGAGGAGGAGGAGGAGGAGGAGGAGGAGGAGGAGGAGGAGGAGGAGGAGGAGGAGGAGGAGGAGGAGGAGGAGGAGGAGAGGGAAGAAAGGATGGAGCAGCTTGCAAAGCACTTGAAGAACAACAGCTTACAGTTTGGCTACCATCACATTTCTATAAAGAGGACCTCAACATTATGTCTCAGCTTCATGAAACTATCCCTTTAAATATATCTGGATGTTATGTTTGCTACTGATCTTCAAGTCTTCATGCCAAATTTTGTATATGGGTCAAGTAGTTTGTCAGAAATAGCCATGGAGCAATTATGTAACCAGTTTCTCCTGTCATTAATGGGGGGAAAGGAGGAAACCTCATTAGGTAGTATTTCCCAAGGGACAAGGCTTGGGAAGAGTGGGTAATTAACCCTAAGGTTCCTTCTGCTCACCATGGCCAATGTATCATCGAGCCCTAGGTCTAAAGAGCAAATTATTGTCTGAATTATGCTGTCCAAAAGCAGTTCACTTCTTTTTCTCCACTGCTTTACAATGCTATTGTTCTTTGTTTCTTAGATAACAGTCTGAATATACATGACACACAGTTAACCGAAATAAAATCATGCTGGTTAGCTCCATTTTCATCATGTGAAATTAATAATAGGACCAACTACCGTGGGTTGGTGATCACCAGTAAAAAGAAAAGGGGTTGATTTTTTGGCACTGGAAAGCCCCACATTTTTACACAGTGACCAACTAGGGCAGCCTTTTCCAACCTGGTGCTTTCTAGAGGTGTTTGGATTACTTAGCTGGATAGAAACAGGATCATATGCTTAAGAAGGAACTAATTGTTTCCTAGGATCAGAACAGCAACTTAAGGGCTGTTTGATGGCTAGCATCATTTTCTCATTGAGATTGGATAAACTGGGACATCATATGCATTCTTGCTAACTTTTGGATACAGATCTTCCATCTCAGTGGAAACCTTTAGTTTGCTGGCAGAAGCCACCGAGTCTTTGAAAAAAGAGAAACGTGCCATTCCTTGGTGTGTTCAGTTGTGGTTAGAAGCTCTGATGCACTGAAATCTCCATGATAAGGAGATGCTAGATGTTGGGAAGCTCAAGTTCCATCATGTGACATCAGTTTGGGAGGCATCAGTATCACAGCTTGGCTGCTTAGGGTTAGCATTTCTTGCACAAAAATAGCTGCCGCACCAGGTGCAACTTTCCCCACCGTGTTCAATTTCATCTGCAAAAAGCCCTTGGAACCAGTCTGCTGCAATGGAAAACAAAGCGCAAATCATGGTTACTGTTTTGCCCCTGCCTTTTAAAATGAGATCAAAATAACTGCACAATTTCAACGTGAATACTGTGACATGAGTGCCAAGCCATTACCTACAGCTGTTCTGTAACCAGTCCAGCATTTATGTAAACAGCTCATCTGAATCAACATCCATAAAACTTTTAAGGCGACAAGTGTTTGTCCCGTTCTCTGTGCTGCAAATAGGACCAAAAGCATCCATTATTAAACAGCAGGACACATAAAAACGTACATTGATGTTTGTTTCATCTCTGTTGCCAGTGGCCAGTGAAAATTTCACTTGTTCTATCAGAGACTGAGCAAATCAGGCAGGTGTTGCACATATATATTTTGAGGTTGGTTAATTTTACGTATAGCTTCAAACAGACATGTTCGTTTTCAGTGCTAAGTACGCTGTTTTAACTTTGTTTGTTTAGTGCTAAACTGTGAGATGGAACAGTTTTATTTTTATTCTTTTTGAATAGTTCTCTTAAGGGAAGGATAAGGAAAAAAAAGCCTTCGTGAGAAATACAATAAAAGAAGGCTACTCAAAGACCCGAGAAATGTAAGGGTTGATAATAATACAAAGGAAAAAAATGGTAAAAGTTATTTTTCCAGCTACAAAATGAAGCAAATGCAGCTTTTGTTCATTTATGGATGCAAGGCTCACATGAAAAAATATTACGTAAGAGTCTTTAAAAAGAGCTCGGAAGCACTTCCTTTTCAAGAAGGAGAAGGAGGAGAAGGCACCCTAAGACACTTAGAGAAGGATTGTCTGTGATATAATATTTGGCATGCTGCTAATACAAAGATTAAGTTCTACCTTCACAAATGTCTCACGTTCCCACTCACACCAATTCAGGTACCTTTTTCTGCATTTGAAAAGCACAGAATCTGAATCAAATGGGTTGGTTGAAAATATGGAATGAGTCAAGGGCCTGTGATGCTATAGACCAGCCCTTCTCAACCTTTTGACCCTGGAGGAGCCCTTGAAATATTTTTCAGGCCTCGGGGAACCCCTGCACGTTCAGGCTCAAATACAGGCCAGAGGTTACAAAATGATTATATTGTTTCATGTGTAGGCCTGTATATATGCATTAACAATGTTCTTAAACTAAAAATAAAGAATGAAACTTACCTCTTTAGTGTGAAGTTGCCTGAATTTGAAATAACTTTTTTAATAAACCGTGATCTCCCAGGGAACCCCTAGTGACCTCTTGCGGAACCCTAGGGTTCCACGGAAGCCTGATTGAGAAACCCTAGACACTCTAGACACTGCCACCTTCTAGATCCAAGTTTGTAGATCAGTGGCCATGTCCATGTGGGCCATGATTTGGGGGTCAGGGAGGGCCTGATGCCAACCTTACCAGTTTCCTCTGGTTGCTCAGACAGAAGGTGCAAATCGATCTCGGGCTCCCGGTAGCACCGCTGCCTTGCAGGAGAGGCTTGTACTGCAGGCAGGGCTGCCTCACGAGCAAGGACTCCTCAGCCAAGTTCCCACTGGATTGCTGCTGCTGCTGCTGTAGGAGAAGCATATTCTCCAGATGCGAGATGTAGCTCGTGGCCAGACGCAGGGTCTCTATCTTGGACAGCTTACGGTCTGCAGGCTCGGTGGGGATGAGCGTGCGGAGAGCACTGAAAGCAGTGTTGACACTGTGGGTTCGGTCCCTTTCCCGAGCATTGGCTGCCTGCCTCTGCTTGTTCCGACCACTCAGCCGAGGGCTCTTGTGTTTGCGTTTGCTTTGGGCCCCGAGGCAAGGCAAGGACCGCCCGGAGCTGCTGTCGCTGCTGCCACTCTCCAGCTCCTCCAGATCGGATGCAGCACCCCCGCCCGACTTCATGGTCAAGCCGGCAGCCCCTCAGCCCCATCACTTTTATGCCCAGCTGCTGCCACCTTGCTCCTGTTAGCATCAGCCGCTGCTCTACCAACTCCCCTCCAGCAGCACGGTCATTTTTTGAATGGTTGCTCCTTTTAGATCTAGCAGATGGTTGCTCTGTAAATAAGGCAAGAGAGGTGGAGTTGCCCCTCAAAGGAGCTATTGCAAGCCCTGCAGCTGTCTCCCCCTTGTCATGTCAAGATGTGCAAAGGCTTGGGCAGCCACCATGTGCATGGGCATACGGGAAATGAAGCCCTTGCCCTCCCCTTTCCCCTCAATTTCAGGAACGGTTTCATGCCTCTCTCAAATGCTCCAGGAAGACAGACATTTCCCCTTTCCTCTAGCATGGTCATAATTCAGGAATCGCTTGAATATCTTGGCTACTGAAAACAGAGCCAATTGTTAGACCCAGAGAGATAAAATCTTCCTTCCTTCCTTCCTTCCTTCCTTCCTTCCTTCCTTCCTTCCTTCCTTCCTTCCTTCCTTCCTTCCTTCCTTATCAGCGTTTTCATAACTTAATCATGCTGATTGCTTAATGTTAGCTTTTGGTTGGCTTGTACGAAACATTTCTTAGTGGAGTTTCAGGATTATTGTATTGCTAGGACTGCCAATTATTTTCTCATCACTAACATATAGACAAATGCTCTGAGATAATGTACAGATCAAGCATTTACAAACAATTCCCACAATACTATTTAGACTATGGCCATCCTACCTCATTTGGTATGTTCTAGCATGTCTCAGAATTATAACAAGACATTTCAGCTATGCCACACTGCAAACCATTTGAAAAAATAAATTTAAAAAATTGTCTAGATTCCATGGAGAGTGAAATGGTCTAAGATGCCAAAACAACCTCTGCCTCAGCATGGATTAGCATCAGTGCACAGTGTCTACTCACACCTTACATTCTGTGCTGTAAATTTGCACTAAGTATGGTAAATCTCGCAACGGTAAGAACAGAGCACGGAACAACGGACTGGTTTAAGATTGGGAAAGGAGTACGGCAGGGTTGTATACTCTCACCCTACCTATTCAACCTGTACGCAGAACACATCATGCGACGTGCTGGGCTTGAGGAATCCAAGGCTGGAGTTAAAATTGCTGGAAGAAACATTAACAATCTCAGATATGCAGATGATACCACTTTGATGGCTGAAAGCGAGGAGAAGTTGAAGAGCCTTATGACGAAGGTGAAAGAAGAAAGTGCAAAAGCTGGGTTGCAGTTAAACCTCAAAAAAACCAAGATTATGGCAACGAGCTTGATTGATGACTGGCAAATAGAGGGAGAAAAAGTGGAGGCAGTGACAGACTTTGTATTTCTAGGCGCAAAGATTACTGCAGATGCTGACTGCAGCCAGGAAATCAGAAGACGTCTACTTCTTGGGAGGAGAGCAATGGCAAATCTTGATAAAATAGTTAAGAGCAGAGACATCACACTGACAACAAAGGTCCGCATAGTTAAAGCAATGGTATTCCCTGTAGTAACCTATGGCTGTGAGAGCTGGACCATAAGGAAGGCTGAGCGAAGGAAGATAGATGCTTTTGAACTGTGGTGTTGGAGGAAAATTCTGAGAGTGCCTTGGACTGCAAGAAGATCAAACCAGTCCATACTCCAGGAAATAAAGCCAGACTGCTCACTTGAGGGAATGATATTAAAGGCAAAACTGAAGTACTTTGGCCACATCATGAGAAGACAGGATACCCTGGAGAAGAAGCTGATGCTAGGGAAAGTGGAAGGCAAAAGGAAGAGGGGCCGACCAAGGGCAAGATGGATGGATGATATTCTGGAGGTGACAGACTCAACCATGGGGGAGCTGGGGATGGTGACGGCTGACAGGAAGCTCTGGCGTGGGCTGGTCCATGAAGTCACGAAGAGTCGGAAACGACTGAACGAATAAACAACAAAATGGTAAATCTCTGAAAAGGGCATCCAAAACAGTGTGCATCTGGGAACATCACTGCCCTACAAAAGTTCGTGCTACATAGGGAAAGTTGCCTACCAAACTACATTTATTATCTTGTAACCTGCAAAGGATTGTGGTTATGATATGGGCAACTATATAAGTTAAATAAATAAATGTGCAAACTGTTCAACTTATTAGTGAAAGTTGCCAACAACAAAAGCTGCATTTCTAGAACGCCTGAATTTTTTTACCCCCCAAAAATATGGCAGTATGCAATCATATCTGAAAATGGGTGACACAGATCAAAATTACAGATATGCACAGCCTTTATTCCCTCATCAATGTGTTCCCTCACAGGTGGGAGAAATGGCATTACCAGAATGTGCAGTGGGGTAGCCAGGTGAAATCTCAGCAGGTGGCAACAATTGGCTGGGCTTGGAAGCTTTCTCTTTGGATGGGAGACTACCCGGCCGTCCCAGGGTGACAAACTGAAATGGGAATGTTGTAAAACCTCCCAAAGGCAAGCAGTGGCATACCACTTCCATAGTGTAGCCAAGAAAACTACACAAATGTGTCCTTGAGATAGTCAGGAGTTGAACGCAGCTCAAAGGAGACTTATTTTTTCTTGGCAATGTAACTTTATGTTAAGCAAGACATTCTTATAGTCCACCACCGTTTTCCTTTCCTAGGCATTATTAAGTTTTTAAGGTACATATAATGTCATTTCCTAAATTTTTACTTATCAAATAACCCTCATCTCTTATGCTTCTCTCAGGTTGGCAGCATTGCTGGCTCAGGCTCATATATACCTGGGAAGGACACAGTGTAGGTTGCCCAGCTAAGACCTCTGGCTAGCAGTCAAACTAATCAAATGGACTAAACAATCATTTCTAAGCGAACTCGGCAGAAGGATATTGCCACTTTTAGTCTAAAAGCTCATCATCATTATTTTCTGTTTAGTGTAGTGCAGTGTTGGAATACTGGAGATGGCTCCCTTTTAGCACCAATGCAAGCACTCCAATACTGCCAGCTGCCTCAACATTCTTGGCTTCGAGTCCTCCTGTCCTCTCACCAACTCTGCTAGATCCTATTTGGGGTTTGTCGCCACACTGCATTGCCTCTGTCACTCTCACTGACTCATTTATGCAGGGCAGAGATGTTCAGCAGTCTCTTCAGAGTTTGACCGAGAAGACTAAAAATGGGAATTTAAAATCCGATGTCCCTTGCATAGAGTTCTCACATGTAAAAGAATGACCATGCTTCTAGGCTACTGCAGCATTTCTGTTCACTGGTGGAATAATGAACATAATACATTCTGAAAATGGGGAGGACCCGATGAGCCATGTTGTTACTTACAGTATATCAATCAAAGATGGATTTGGTTTGGTTCCTGCTTCTCGAAGAGCAGCAATCAGTGGCACTCCCTGCCCTTTTGGCCACTGATGACTGCAGTCTCCTTGGCTTAATTTGGAACCAATTTGATATTTGTGAGCTTTTCATGAGTCTTTATCCTTTAGGCTGGTGGTAAAACTTCAGTTATAAGCCAAGTGAAAGGTCCCAGAAGGTAAGCAGACAAAATCCACCAAAAGATTACAGATGTGGCAAATGAAGATTTATTGACTTATTTATCATAATTCTATTTCGTGTGTGTGTGTGTGTGTGTGTGTGTGTGTGTGTGTGTGTGTACTCTGCACTGGGTTGAAAGCAGTGTTGCAATATGTGAAGCTATCTGAACACACGCACACACACACACACACAAACAATAGTAGCATGTTACAGTATTGCCACAGGGAACAGTAGTTTGATTTTCATGGCCTTGAATACTCTTGTGGTGCCAGCAACCTATTCCAAACACCCAAAGACACAGCCCCCATATAAAGATTTGAAGGACACAACTGAACCAAAGAAAAGCAATTGTCAAACAAAAGTCTGCTTCATTGGTGTTCTTTTAATCAATGCCAGTGGATCAAATTTCACGTGGTAGGAGTAAGAACAGTTCAAGAACCAACAAAAAGATAGGTGGAAGCACTTATCTGAATACTAATAGCAGATGCAAAGAAGTTTATTTATGATTTTATACTAGAGAAAAACTTATAGAAAGGGGTTTGATTCTTAATAGAACTGAATATTAAGAAATGGGAAAAAAAAACAAAGTAGTTGTAGTTGCAAACTCTGGCAAGTCACAGAACCTATATGATGCATTGGTTTGGAATCTGTGTTGCAATATTGGAAGCTACACAAATACCCAAATTCAGGTATACCCAGTAAAATAAACTGAGGGAATTCTGAATTCTGAAAATGTATGGTAGTTAACGTTCTCAGAGGTGAAGTGAGATTCTCCCTCCAGCTTTCTTTTCTTCGAATAGATTCCTCTTATTTGTTGTAGTCTAGTTATCCTATCATAGCAATCTTTATATTCTTGTAAGAAATTTCAACTGACCCCGGAGCTATAGAAACCTCTAGTTTTTAGGGGATGATTTTATACCTACTTAGGCACTTGGGAAGGGTTATTTTCCCCTTTCCTGCCCATCCAGAAACCATGCCAATGAAACAATTTAAAAGACATCCACATGTACAGCACAACTACCTACACCTCAAAGAGAGACTGTGTCTTCCTTTTCACTGACAACCTGTTTTGAGATAATTGGAGGAATAAACTAGGCAGGAAGCCAGAGAAGAACTTTGACTTCTCCACCTGGACACAAATACGTTCAGCGCCACCAACAGCCTAAAGTATTTAATAACACAGTCCATGAATCTTTAGGCTTTCTTTATCTTTGGCAGCTCTGTGTTAAGAAAATTAAAAGTAAAGCCATGTAGCTGATACAATGACAAGTTAATCCAGTGATTAAGGACCCCCACAAAAAAGATTAAATGTTGTTGTTTTCAGCTGTAAGATTCCTTGAAAGTTCAGTACAAAATAGCTATTCAGCTTAAAGATGCTTGTAAAACATTCAAAATATTGCTGGCGCTAATTGCTTAATTATTGACTGGAGTAACGTTTAGGCAAACATTGGATAGAATTAATTCCTTAAGGAAAGTTTAATAGCTAGAACTGGCATTGTAAGCCCCGCACACCCAATACTAATATATGTCACCATTAACAGTCAACAGTTTTACAAGCCCAATAAGATTATTGAATTAGCAGAAAAGCCCAACGTTGACTCTAATTCCCTAAACGGCAAGATTGCTTGTGTGCTAATTGTCACAGAATGCCCTAATATGCAATGCAGATCACGGGTTTCCTTAAGCCAAAATCAGACTTGTGTTAAACAAGCACAAAATTTTATGATTACAGTGACTACAAATCGGGCAAAGCTAAGAGGCTGAAGGCACCTTCCTCACATCAGTTCATGAGTCATGTACTGCTAATAGCAGAGTCACTATAATCTCTCAGAATAACAAAATCATTGCTTGAACACATGCAAAGAAAAAAAAATTCATTTCGTTGTTATCTTTGTTTTGTTTTGTATTTTTTAAACTCAGTACATGGTTTTGACTCTGCTGAAATTTTGGGCCTCTGGACTGCATTTCTGTAATCTTTTTAACAGCCACTGCTGTTTTTACAACTTGAAAACGAATGTGTCCCAAGAGGTTCAGATCAGATAAGCAGAGCAATTTCTTCCTTGCAATTCAATAATGTTGAAAACAGTAGTGTAAATGCAGTCAGGGCAGGCCTGGAAGACACCAAGGTCTGTAGTGACAAGGGAGTCCTGCCAAGCCTTCTATCTTTACCCCCTACCCCAATCCTAGATGTAGTCTGCTCCAGGGCTAGCATATGTTTTTTTTTTGAAAAACCTAAGCATTTGCCCAGGATGGCATGATCAGTGAGGTTGGAGCAACCAGCAGAAGAGACTGTGGACACGTGCAGCAGAGAGCCTAAATGTACTGACGAGGAACCACCAGTTGGCTAACTCTTACTCTTTGCTGCCATCTCATGGCTGTCCAGTAGTCTTCAGCATGGACAGGGTATTTCTAGTTTCTCTGCCTCTGAGAAAGTGCCCCAAGCCACCATCTCTGCCATTCCTAGACAGTGCTGGGCCCCAGAGTAGACCTTATTCCTTGGAAGGAGTTCTCTAGCTGTTTACTTGATGACGAATGATACAATTGGGGTGCTGGGGAAGCTTAGAGAGCTCCACTCCCCCCCCCAGTTGAAATAAAAAAACAAACAAAGCCTATAATTTGGGAACTTAAATTTACTGGCTTTTTATTTTATCCAGACTCAAACAATATAACAGGCCAAGCAAAAGTAATGATAGCATCTTTTGTAAATGTTGCACTTGATGCCCATCTACTGGGAAGGAAGATTTTCAAGTATTTGATGTCATAAACAAGTAGTATGGTAAGAGCTTTTCTAAGGGACAATCTTCAATGCTTCTTTTCATGTTCTTTAAATCGTATGATGTGAATGCAATAGGAGTCAATAAAACATGAAAGAAGCATAATCCATTGGGTATGATTATTAGCCCTCTCAACAATTGTGTCTATGAACGTGTGAATATGTCCCTTCTGTGTGCTTGAGTGGCTTCCTTGGAGATACTTGAAAGGGCAGGTGCCTTTGAGATACTTCATCTCATTCTGCATTTGCTTTACAGTGAAAAGGGTTTTTAATCCAGCTAAATGACTGGAACTATGACCTGGAGCTATCATTTTAATTGAACTTTTCGGTGAATTAGGTTGCTGTTGTGCTGGATTGAGATCTGCCTGGAGAGGAACTTCCTTGAAGTCTTATAAAGACAAGCTGAATTTTCATCCTCTGTAATTTGAGGAATGTCAGGAGCACACCATTTTTCATCCCTTCATGTGATGCCACTCTCTCTCATTCATTCAAAATACATGGGATTGTAATACCATTCATTCTAAGAGAAGCATTGTGTCTCTCTGTGTGTATCTTTTCCTTTGCTAGCCTTTGTTCTCTCTGGTTTTGTTTCAAAAATGGATTAGGCTTCATGAAGCTGGTTACATTGTGCTGCAATGGAATATGACCCAATTGAGATACTGTCTTCGGCAGTATCAGGTTGTCACATTGGAAAACAATATGCCAGTATGCTTGAGGGCCATTTGATTACATCTGATGAATTCCTATTTGGGGAAGATTTGTATATATTTGTAGAGTAAGGAAGAGGACCTTGACAGAGACATGCAAGCTCTGTTACCCAAATGATGAGGGGTGAAAACATGTCTTAAGTCCACAGTAGACAATATTTGGAAGAGGCTCAGACAGACACCTCCCTAATTCACAGGAGTATAAGAAGGGGGAGGAGTTACAACACAATCAGACTTGCAAGGTTCTGCTATTATAGCCAATCTCAATAAAAGCAGGTTTAGTCTTTCTGTGGAGTTGATTGCCTGGTCTGGTCTACCCAGTGGGGCTGGCAATATTGTACTGAAAAAAACAATGAGCAATGCCAGAAGAGTAATTTGTAAGAAAAAATTGAAATAAGTGGTTTGAATAAAAATATCACATATTTGCTAATAACATTTTAACAGGTATGAACACAAGGAACTTGCTTTTCCTATGCCTGCATATATTTGTTAAATGTATATCCTGCCTTTTCTCTGCGAGCTCAGAGAAGCTTACACATGGATCTTTCTTCATTTAGGCTGGGCTCAGGGTAGACTAAATGAAGAAAGATCCATGTGTAAGCTTCTCTGAGCTCGCAGAGAAAAGGCAGGATATACATTTAACAAATATATGCAGGCATAGTAATTTATTAAATAAATAAATTAAATAAATAGTAATTTATTCATTTAGGGTGGGTTCAAGGTAGACTAAGGGGCATGGTGGTTCAGTGGGTAAGACATCAGGCTTGTCGATCGGAAGATTGCAAGTTCGGAGGTTCGAATCCCTAACCCTGCATGCGGAGTGAGCTCCCGCACTAGCTCCAGCTCTTGCCAACCTAGCAATTCGAAAGCATGCAAATGCAAGTAGATTAATAGGTACCACTTTGGTGGGTAGGTAACAGCGTTCCACGCGCATCATGCGGCCACATGACCATGGAAGCGTCTTCGGACAACGCTGGCTCTTCGGCTAACAAATGGAGATGAGCACCGGCCCCTAGAGTCAGACACGACTGTGTGGGGGGAACCTTTACTACAGGGTAGACTGAATTGGCAACGGCATCCATGGGAAGCGGACCCAAAAGTTGGGCACAACTGCATGATTGAGGCCCCTCTCCCTTTTAAGGTGTGCGTCTTATTTATTTATTAAGGTGTGCATCTTATTTATTTATTTTTCAAATTTTGCCACCACCCATCTCCCCCAAGAAGAGGGACTCTGGGCGTCTTGCATGTGACAGATGCAAAACAGGGGTAGGGCTTCCATTGTGTCATTGTTCCTGTGTACCGGTGTATGACAGAATTAAATCCCATAAAAAGGCCCTGTTACTGTAAGAATTTGGAACATCTACCTTCTCTATTAAGATTCAGCATTACCTGGATACTTCTATTACTGGGTAGACTGCATGTGCCCTTTTTTTGGTCACTTCTGACCAGAATTGATGAAAACAGCCAACAATATTTACTCTCATCTAGACTCAACATTGCTTTAAAAACCAAGAAAATCCTCCCAAATCGCAGGGGAAAAAAAATCTCCACTTCCATGCATAACATGGTTCCAACCACGGCAGCCCTCAAATCCTCCATTAAGAAGGGCACCAAAAGGTCGCCAGATCCTGCTTTACAGAACGAAATGTAATTGTAGCTACAGAGTTGAAAACAGTTCCCCACTTTTGAATGTCTGTCTGGGTTTTTAAGCTCTGAAAAAATTGATCTTAATGAGTATCAAGCATCTCACTATTTTTCATTCTGCTGTTGTCGTTTTGATAGCTCTGCCCATGCTTGGTGCTGTTTTCAGCTCCATTTCCTTCTTTTCTTCACCTTTCAGGCAATTTACTCTGACAGGTTAGAGGTCACATTGATTGAAATGTTTATGGGATTATGCAGTCTTATCACAATGCCCTTTTGTGCTGCGATCTCATTAATGCATGCACATACATCAATCCGCATCAGTAAACGCTAAGAATGAAAAGGCACCAATGGGCTGCTATAGCAAATGGCACTTGGATGTCACTCATTGCAGAAATACTGTAAGTCATCCTGAAGAGTGAGCAGTGCAAAACCCCAAAGTGTCAATCACGGAAAAGAAAACCTTTCTTTCTCTATTTATAACTTAAGTATATCATCTCCGTATGCTTAAATCTCCTTCTCAGAGGAAGGGATCAGCTGCTTTTTATGACTGCCACTACTAGGATAGAGGACTGTTTGGTGCACTAGTCTCTGTCAATCTACTGGCTTCCAATCCATCCAATTAGAAGTGGGGAGAAGGGATCAGGTGAATCAGAGTGAGAATGCCTTCCCATTGGTTCATTGATAAAATATGAAGACGGGTTCCAGCCCATCTTGCTTATTGCTGATTAACCTTTTTAGTTGTTAGAATCTGAATAAGCTAAGTTATTAAGGAATTTTGTCTTTCTCATAATAATTCTAGTTTGAGGCATATCTATCTCTGCCATTGCTACAGGGCTGTCCTTGCTTCTGAACCACAGTCTGAATATCATCTGTTGATGGTGCTTGGAGGGCATCTAGCAGGAACCTAACTTCAGAAGGGGGGGAGTTCTCTTTCTGACATATAAAATGGTCCACTTAACAGGTCTTTGGGAAAAACAATTATTCATTAGATTTATGTCTCATTTTTCCTCCAGGAGCTCCAGATGGTATACAGTATCTAGCACTCTCACATTCAATTTCACCTTAACAATTATCTTGTAAGATAGGTTGGACTGAAAAGTACCTGGCTTAAAGTCAGCCAGAGTGCTTCAGGTGCTAAACATGGATTTGAACCTGGGTTTTCCTGTATAATCCTGTTGGAGAGTGTATTTTCTTGCAAACGCAGAGTATCAGAAAACGATCAGCACCAGAGACCAATTAATGACGCCAGTCATTGTAGTAACTTAGTTGCAGTTATATTTGTTACTCATACAAACAGATACTTACAGTCCTCTTCCAGATCCCCGGAAGTATTACAATTCCACATACCAGATAGTAGAAACAAACAAACAAACAGAAACAAAGGCAGTGAGTAGGAAGGCAAGGCGGGGCGGGCAGGCAGGCAGGCAGGCTCTTTTATACTCTTCAGCCTGGATCACCTGTTGCCTGACCTTTTAAAGTTTGCAGGTGTTTACCTAATAAGGTTATATTGCTGTTTTTCTTTGCAAAAAGCTAAATAAGATTTTGATCTAAGAAAGTCACAAACAGATTAAGGGTCCAGATAAATTTGCAATATTGACTTTTACTATAAGATTTTGTAATTAATTATAAAAAAAAAAACTTCTCGTGGGAAACAGATTTATTTTGGTTATCCTGGCAATTGCAAGTCATGACAAAAGATAAGTGATGATTTTAGAAACTGGACACTAGAGGGGAATAAATATTTTAAGCAGAAGAAAAAAAATACAAAGCCTGATATCAGTTAATAATGGGACCTACAGAATGATACAAAATGTTATAACATTGGAACTATTAAAGGAGATATTTGAGAACGGAGCCAGAAGTTAGTAAATACAATATCAACACTGTCAGTAATGGTGTCTGCTTCTATGGATAGACTATGTCTAAAAGATGTTAATGAAGGAATGACAGATGTGGAACAAATTTTATCTGACAAGATAGAGAAAGTACAGAATGTGGAACTACAAATGACAGGCCAAGAGAATGATTTGGAAAAGGACACTTTACTGGATACATAAAAGAAACTGACTGAAGTTTTAAAAATTAAAAGGGAAATACAAATGATAAACCAAGAGAATGACCTGAAAAATGTTTTCTTATTGGATCTACAAAAGAGGCTTGTTAAAGCCTTGAAGAAATCTGTTCGATATGATAAAGAAGAATTGAAGAGAAATCAAATCCTATAACAATATTTGAATGAACTAAAGATTAAGACTGTTAGAAGTAAAAGGAATAAATATACAATTGGTTTATTTGATCAAGGTTAAAATAAGACTTTTTTTTGCAATGATCTGGCAACCCTTTATGGACTTTTTGCTGACACAAGGATTGAAACGTTGATATTTTATAGATAAGGGATGGGATATGGGATGAAGAGATATCTGTTTAAACTTATGGGGGTGAAGAGTTATTAAATTTGTTTATACTTGTGAAGAAGGTTGTAAGTCACTTTATATATATTTTTTCTTTTTCTTTATTATACTCTCTTTTCTTTTTCTTCTTCCTTCCTTTTTCTCTTTTCTTGCACTTTTTATTCTTTCTTTCCATTCTCTTCTCTTTGTCTAAATTAATTAATTACTAATTAGTAATTTTAATTACCAATGTAATTAAAATTCTTACTAAAAAATTTATTAAAAATAAAATAAAATTCCAGATAATTCTTTGAAATGCCTGGAAGTCATCTTGTATAGTTTTCCACTCTGAGGCATATCAACATGCTGGCCTGCTGTACAGCCAGACCCAAATGAGCAGCCTGTAAGACAGGGGAAATACAAAGGATTATATTGTACTTTCTGTGCAGACCTAAATAGGCTTGCAATGTCTTCCGTTCCCGATGACCTGCCTGTAAGGCAGATCTGTCTAGTTATCTTCCTGACTTTGAAAGAGCTCAGCATACAGTTATGTTCCTGGCAGATTGAACTGTTGTCTTCCTGGGAGGTACAAAGATTGATAAACTGCCTACTAGATAATACAGTTTTTTTAGCTCAAATACATCATCCTGAGCTGTGGTTTCTTTCTCTTTTCAGAAGTATGATGATGTTGGTACCTTGTAATAGGAAGCATACCAGTAGTTTTAGTGATAATAGTACCACCCCATCATCATTCATGGCACTTAGTCATTCAAAGCAACAGCAAGATTTGAGGAAGAAATATGGTCAGATATAGGTATAGTTCCAATCCCTCATTTGTTGTTCTACTTATGGGTGATAAATTGGGAGTGGCTTTGCCAGTGTTCCGTATTGGGGTCTGTAATTTGACTCCAAAGTGGCTTCAGGGAGAGAGAAGTCTTCCCCCCTCTTTTTATTTTAATAGAAACTTTAATCACTTTTATAAATATCATCAGATCCTTCCTTCTGAAATCCTGAAGAAAGCTTGGTGTACTGACTTTTGAATATCCTATAATACCTCTTTCCGTGACTAAAATTCTAGGTACTCCACATCTATCTTTCTCTATCTTTCTCAATAATTTTGCCTACCGCACAGAGTGGTAGGCGGCAGTACTGCAACCAAAACTCTCCCCATGACCTGAGTTCTATCCCAGCGGAAGTTGGTTTCTCAGGTAGCCGGCTCGGGTCAACTCAGCCTTCCATCCTTCCAAGGTCGGTAAAACGAGTACCCAGCTAAGCTGGGGGAAAGGTAATCATGACTGGGGAAGGGAATGGCAAACCTCCCTGCTATAAGTCTGCCTAGAAAACGTCAGCGAAAGTGGCGTCCCTCCAAAGGGTCAGTAATGACTCGGTGCTTGCACAGAGGACCTTTCACTTTCACTCACCGTCTAATGCAGTGTTTCTCTACCTCAGCAACTTTAAGATGTATGGACTTCAACTCCCAGAATTCCCCAACCAGAATGCCAGTTTAGAAAATTTTGTTAAGATTTATTTTAACAACGAACCTGTTACTTGGTAGCCTCTGACAAAATTAAGCACATTTGTTTGTTTTAAAAAAGAAATAACTTACTTCTTTTAATCTAGAGAAAGAGAGAAAGTCTTTACTCTTAAACCACACAAAGTAATTTGTGCAACCCACTGCTAGATGGGCATTGTCGATCTTGGCTCTAACAAGACATGATTACTAGATTACTACTTGATAGCAGCATAAATTTTTTAGTACTTTTATAGGTATCTAATAGTGATTATAGTGATCCTGTAGCTCAGATAAAAAGGTAAAGGTAAAGGTTCCCCCCGCACATTTATGCAGTCGTGTCCGACTCTAGGGGCCGGTGCTCATCTCCGTTTGTTAGCCAAAGAGCCAGCGTTGTCCGAAGACGCTTCCACGGTCATGTGGCCAGCAGGACGCATGCGGAACGCTGTTACCATCCCACCAAAGTGGTACCTATTAATCTACTTGCATTTGCATGCTTTCGAATTGCCTCCAAATATGTTTGTAAGAAACTAGATGGTAGAGACTACTATTTTAAAAGAAATGGTAGGATAATTGAATGTTACTAATTTGAGTAATCTTAGTAGCTTTAACTTTTGGTTGAACTTGAGGACATAAAGTTAATCATATACATATACATATAAAGGTAAAGTAAATGGTAAAACATTTGTGCAGTCGTGTCCGACTCTAGGGGCCGGTGCTCATCTCTGTTTGTTAGCCGAAGAGCCAGTGTTGTCCGAAGACGCTTCCACGGTCATGTGGCCGCATGACATGCATGGAACGCTGTTACCTTCCCACCGAAGTGGTACCTATTCATCTACTTGCATTTGCATGCTTTCGAATTGCTAGGTTGGCAAGAGCTGGGGCTAGTGCGGGAGCTCACTCCGCACACAGGGCTAGGGATTCGAACCTCCGAACTTGCGATCTTCCGATCGACAAGCCTTTTTTTTGTGCCTAAGTAAGTAAAGTAAAGTCATCTGGCAGTGGGTTATACAAATTTTACAGAAATGTTTGCTTTTAATTGTTTGTTGGTTTGTTCAAACATATAAGTGTGCACATATGTGTTTGGGTATATGTAGGTGTGTGTGTATATACTTTATATAGATAGATACTGTACATACACATATACATACATATACACACATATATAGATGGATAAATACACATATATACATATATACATAAATACAAGGGCAACATACATTTTAGTATTAGAAGGATGTGTGTTTACTTAGTGGGTATTTTAATATTTCTCCCAACTGAACTGTAGAGATTCATCTCATGCTCCAGGATTTTCTTTTGTTTTTCACAATTTCAGGTGCAGTTTACCAGAAAGACTAAAGAAAATAAAAATAAAAACTCTCTAGTATTGCAGCTTTGGATGATAGCCTCATGTCTATATGAACAATATGTATAATAGTCTATATGTGTGATAGAGATAGATGATATATGGATAGATAGATAGATAGATAGATAGATAGATAGATAGATAGATAATAATGATAGATAGATGATAGATAGATAGATAGATAGATAGATAGATAGATAGATAGATTAATTGATTGATTGATTGATTGATTGATTGATTGATTGATAGATGATACAGAGAACCTAGGTATAATATAAATTGAAAAGCATTTTTTATACTCACTTGTTCCATTACATCCCTCAGACGTGTGAAAACAGAGCCTGAAATTGATAACATTTCTGTCAAACTTGCATTTTAAAAATGGATGCCAGTAAATTGGCATTGCTTTAAAATTGGAAGTAAATGGAAAAAAACAGAAACGTTTTCCAGAAGCTTACTCAGAAATGTTATCCATAAAAAATCCTAAATTATTTATAATGGATGATCTATTCTAAGCCTTGCTGAATAAATGCCATAAGGTTGCCATGTGAAATGAAGGTGTTAGATTGATTAGTTGAAGAAAATTGAATAGACTTTATTAAATAATTAAAATTACTAGTGCTTTCTTCTTATTCTTTAGAGAATGATAACATAGGAAGATATTGTATACTCAATAATCAATTTTTGATTTTTCATTTTCACCCTTTTAACTATGTATATTTAAAACTTTAATAAAATTTGGAAAAAAAAAAGAATCAATTTTTGAGAGATGGGGAGATAAGACTTTTCCTGGGTCTAATATTGGACTGACATCAGCTATATGGCTACAGTGATACTAATTAGTATCATATCTCATTCTTTGAAGCAGCTGCTTCTATCTTATGGCCTTGACAAGAAATAGATAATTTAGCGCAGATCTTTCTTCACCCAAGGGCTGCAGTTAATGCCTCTAAGTGCAGAAGAGAGCAACAAAAATGATCAGGGGCTTCAAACATTTTCATTAAAAAAAAGTTCAGAAAGTTTGGGACTTCTTAGCTTAGAAAAAAGGTGGTGGAGAAGGACATGATCAAGGTGGATAAAGTTATGCTTCGCATGGTAAAACTGGATAAGGGGAAATTTTTCTCCCTCTCTCAATATACTAGGACCAAGAGCTATCTAGTGAATCTGCTTAAAAGGAGACAGTTCATCAATTCTAACCTAGAAGTCAATTCCATGTAGATTATATTTACATGAATTCCGTATTTAGATAGCAGCGTGTGTTGCTACTACATTTATACAGTCCACATTAGTACACACAACAAAGATTTATACAGAATTATAAATGTTTACTTGTGCAAATTCATGTAGCTAATGATGTACACACTCAATTCAACAAACTTCTATGAAGAGCTGACTTCTATGCAGGAATTCATTCATGCATCAGGTGATGCTCCAGACCCTTAATGTCTCTTGCTTCAACTCAGTGTACCTCACATGAGTGCATTCACATACTGTATATGTGGAAGAATTTGTTTCCTTTCCCCCTTAAAACCATTGATATTTTATACAGTGAAAGCATCTTGAAGATGTGAATAATTCAGTGTTTCTCAATGAGACACTGAAGCTCTTCTGATCTTCGAGTAATCATTTCAACTCTCCATATTTGACACCTTGACTGGTGCCAACACCTGCCAATATTTGACAGCTGTCCAGGAGCCATAGATACTTAAAGGGTCCACCAAGTTATGCCCTATGCCAGATCTCAACACAGTACTTAATCTACACAGGACTTGGAAGGCAGTGCAATATATATATAACCCTGGGAAGGCTAATTGGAAATACTTTGCCCTGGGAGTTATGTTCTGGATCTAGAGCAGTTGCCATAAGAAACCAAATCCAAGGTCAAATAAATTTCAATATTACTCTATTGTGACACAGTGACTTTAATAATTTTTGAAGATATAGCTCTTCTCTTTAATTGTTAACAGGAGTACAGTTCACAGCAAAACTGGAACATGTACAACCACCCACTGTGGCATCCATATGTAAAAACTTTTTATGAGTGTTGTTGATCAAAGTAAAAATTAGCTATGGGACAATAAGCAGGCTTTGGCTAAAGAGAAGCTAGTATGGTTAGGGAGCTTGTCTAGAAGAAAAGCTGAGAAATAGGCTGGGGAAGGTAGAAGCCAAAAGTATAGCTGTATACACAATAAACTACTGTATGTAACTTTGGCAGATGATATTTTTGTTGGGTGTTATTTGGACTTATATGAGCATATGGATGTCAATGTAAAAGGACCTCTTTTTTTACATTTTCCTTCTTGCTTCAGTCCCCCGCATAAATGAAAAAAATGTTTTGAGGGTGAAAGGATCCCATTGAGATGGGATCTCCAATGAGATGGAATGTGGGTGGAAGAATCAGTAGCCACTTTGGCCATGCTTAGTTGCCCCTCTCAGAGGGATCCTTCTTTGTAGAGAACCTGGCCCTCCCAGGAATGCAGTATGCTCCTGGGAATGGTGGGACTGAGCAGGGGAATACCAGACTGTTCATGGGGACATCCATGAACTCAGCATGTTAAAATTAATCATTGATTCCAGAAAAGAAGCAGAGAGCTCACCCAGTCTGAGGGAACACAAACTCTGAGGGTGTTGGCTCAGTTGGTTGCTAGGCTTAGAAGTCTCCATGTATGGAACAAGCTGTAGACTGTAGAACAAGCTTTCCTTGTCAGTAAAAACTCAGTTTCCGTTCATCAGTCTGAATTTTGCAAGAGCCTTTTCAATGGCTGGGAAGGCTTTGGGAACTCAGGCTTTGTATCTGCTTTTGAAGCTACTATGTTAAACAAATTGCTGACCTATCTTCATTTTCTGAATTCTACCTTGCCTTTGGACTGTTCGCCGCCTCATTCTGTGCACTCCTTCTGACTCTATGGATAAAAGTTCTGCAAGCTGCTTTGTCTTTTGCCACATTGCATAATTCTTGAATGTGTGCTTTTGTAGCTTCTAGTACTCCATCTAGATACCTCATGTAGCTCTTCTTCTCTGTCTGTCCACCTTGCCTAGCATTACCATCTTTTCCACAGATGCATCAGCCCACATGATATGTCCAAGGTTTTTGTTTCATGATCCTTGCTTCCCATAACCATTTAGGCTTGATTTCCTCTAATACTGAAGAGTTGGTCCTCTTGGCTGTCCAAGGAATATGAAGCAGCTTCTTCCAACCCCAGAGTTCAGAGGAGTCAACCTTTTTCTTCTTGCTCTTGCACAGAGTGCATCCCTTGCATCTGTATTAAATAGCAAGGAAAACCATTCTACCTTTTGTCTTAGTCGAAATGTCATGGTCTTTCTTTTTGATATGTTCTTGCTTTTTCACTCATCTACCTAATATTAACTAGATGATTCATGTTCCACTGTTATTTCTGAAGCTTGCCTGCTCAATTGCCACTTCTTTGTCCACATAGGATTCTAATCTCTTCTAAAGGATGTGATATTAGGGCTATTGTCCTGTAATTAAAATATTCCGTTAAATCTCCCCTTTTAGGGATAGGATATACATAGCCCTTTTCCAATCTTTGGGTCCTGCTGCTTTTTTCCACATCTGTTGGCTCTTCAGTTAATCTTTAGTGTTTCCTCACTGACATCCGTTAAGTGGTCTACTGGGATTTCATTTCCCCAGTTAGCTTTCCCTATGTGCCAGTTGGTTTATAGCCTATCTGGCTTCCTTCTTAAATCCCATTGGTTCATCCTCATATTCTTCTCTCTTTAGTACAATCTCATCTGAATTGCCCCTTCATCGATCACTGCCTTCTCGTGGCGAAGGGGCTTGTGTAAGTCAATGAAGTCAGGTCAAGAAGAACAGGTCATGATGGAGAGTTCTGACAAAACGTGGTCCACTGGAGGAGGGAATGGCAAACCACTCCAGTATTCTTGCCAAGAAAACCCATGGACAGTATCAAAAGGCTAAAAGATATGACGCCGGAAGATGAGCCCCTCAGGTCGGAAGGTGTCCAAAATGCTACTGGGGAAGAGCGGAGGGCAATTCCGAGTAGCTCCAGAAAGAGTGAAGCAGCTGGGCCAAAGCCGAAAGGACGCTCAGCTGTGGATGTGTCTGGAAGTGGAAGGAAAGTCCAATGCTGTGAAGAACAATATTGCATAGGAACCTGGAATGTAAGATCTATGAATCAAGGTAAGCTGGATGTGGTCAAACATGAGATGACAAGATTGAACATCGACATCTTGGCAATCAGTGAACTAAAATGGACAGGAATGGGCGAATTTAATTCAGGAGACCATTATATATACTACTGTGGGCAAGAATCCCTTAGAAGAAATGGAGCAGCTCTCATAGTCAGTAAAAGAGTGGGAAAGGCAGTACTGGGGTACAACCTGAAAAATGACAGAATGCTTTCAGTTCGAATCCAAGGCAAACCATTCAACATCACAGTGATCCAAGTCTATGCCCCAACCACTGATGCCGAAGAAGCTGAAGTTGACCGGTTCTATGAAGACCTACAACACTTTCTAGAACTAACACCAAAAAAAGATGTCCTTTTCATCATAGGGGACTGGAATGCTAAAGTAGGAAGTCAAAAAATAACTGGAATAACAGGCAAGTTCGGCCTTGGAGTACAAAATGAAGCAGGGCAAAGGCTAATAGAGTTTTGTCAAGAGAACACGCTGGTCATAGCAAACACTCTTTTCCAACAACACAAGAGATGACTCTACACATGGACATCACCAGATGGTCAATACCGAAATCAGGTTGATTATATACTTTGCAGCCAAAGATGGAGAAGCTCTATACAATCAGCAGAAACAAGACCTGGAGCTGACTGTGGCTCAGATCATGAGCTTCTTATCGCAAAATTTAGGCTTAAATTGAAGAACGTAGGGAAAACCACTAGACCACTCAGGTATGACCTAAATCATATCCCTTATGAATATACAGTGGAGGTGAGGAATAGATTTAAAGGATTAGATCTGGTAGACAGAGTGCCTGAAGAACTGTGGATGGAGGTTCGTAACATTGTACAGGAGGCAGCAACTAAAAGCATCCCAAAGAAAAAGAAATGCAAGAAAGCAAAGTGGCTGACTGATGAGGCTTTACAAATAGCTGAGGAAAGAAGGGAAGCAAAAGGCAAGGGAGAAAGGGAAAGATATAAACAACTGAATGCAGATTTCCAGAGAACAGCAAGGAGAGATAAGGCGGCCTTCTTAAATGAACAGTGCAAAGAAATCGAGGAAAACAATAGAATGGGGAAGACTAGAGATCTCTTCAAGAAAATCGGAGATATCAAGGGAACGTTTTGTGCAAAGATGGGCATGATGAAGGACAAAAAAGGCAGGGACCTAACAGAAGCAGAAGAGATTAAGAAGAGGTGGCAAGAATACACAGAAGAACTATACAAGAAAGATCTTAATATCCCTGATAAATACGATGGTGTGGTCACTGACCTTGAGCCGGACATCCTAGAGAGTGAAGTCAAGTGGGCCTAAGGAAGCATTACTAACAACAAAGCTAGTGGAGAAGACAGTATCCCAGCTGAGCTATTTAAAATCCTAAAAGATGATGCTGTTAAAGTGCTGCACTCAATATGCCAACAAATTTGGAAAACTCAACAGTGGCCACAGGATTGGAAAAGGTCAGTTTACGTTCCAATTCCAAAGAAAGGCAATGCCAAAGAATGTTCAAACTACCGTACAATTGCACTCATTTCACATGCTAGCAAGGTTATGCTCAAAATCCTACAAGCTAGGCTTCAGCAGTATGTGAACCGAGAACTACCAGAAGTGCAAGCTGGGTTTCGAAGAGGCAGAGGAACTAGAGATCAGATTGCCAACATTCGCTGGATCATGGAAAAAGCAAGAGAGTTCCAGAAAAACATGTACTTCTGCTTCATTGACTACGCTAAAGCCTTTGATTGTGTGGATCACAACAAACTGTGGCAAATTCTTAAAGAGATGGGAATACCAGACCACCTTACCTGTCTCCTGAGAAACCTGTATGCGGGTCAAGAAGCAACAGTTAGAACCGGACATGGAACAACCAAGTGGTTCAAAATTGGGAAAGGAGTACGACAAGGCTGTATATTATCACCGTGTTTATTTAACTTATATGCACAATACATCATGAGAAATGCCGGGCTGGATGAATCACAAGCCGGAGTTAAGATTGCCGGGAGAAATATCAACAACCTCAGATATGCAGATGATACCACCCTAATGGCAGAAAGTGAAGAGGAACTAAAGAGCCTCTTGATGAGGGTGAAAGAGGAGAGTGCAAAAGCTGGCTTGAAACTCAACATTAAAAAAACCCAGATCATGGCATCTGGTCCCATCACTTCCTGGCAAATAGAAGGGGAAGAAATGGAAGTAGTGACAGATTTTATTTTCTTGGGCTCCAAGATCACCGCAGACGGTGACTGCAGCCATGAAATTAAAAGACGCTTGCTCCTTGGGAGGAAAGCTATGGCAAACCTTGACAGCATATTAAAAAGCAGAGACATCACCTTGCCGACAAAGGTCCGTATAGTTAAAGCTATGGTTTTCCCAGTAGTAATGTATGGCTGTGAGAGTTGGACCATAAGGAAGGCTGAGCTGAAGAATTGATGCTTTCGAACTGTGGTGCTGGAGAAGACTCTTGAGAGTCCCTTGGACTGCAAGGAGGTCAAACCAGTCAATCCTAAAGGAAATCAACCCTGACTGCTCATTGGAAGGACAGATACTGAAGCTGAAGCTCAAATACTTTGGCCACCTAATGCGAAGAGAGGACACACTGGAAAAGACCCTGATGCTGGGAAAGACAGAAGGCAAAAGGAGAAGGGGACGGCAGAGGATGAGATGGTTAGATAGCATCACCGATGTAATGAACATGAATTTGAGTAAACTCCGGGAGACGGTGGAGGACAGGAAGGCCTGGCGTGCTATGGTCCATGAGGTCACGAAGAGTCGGACACGACTAAACGACTGAAAAACAACAACAACATCTGAATTGATCTTCTTGTAAGGTTTTGTGTGTATTCCTTCCATCTTTTTTTCAGATTATGTTCCATCATTAAATCCTTTCCATGCATGTTCATTACTGCCCAGAGTCCCCTTTGTGGGGGGAGATGGGCGGTGATATAAGTTGGAAAAATAAATAAATAAATTATGATATCGGCATGAGAATGAATTTCTCTAATTTTCCTCAATTTCCCTTTATTTTTCCTATGTTGTTGTTGTCTTCTATTTATCTACACTTTTCTTTGTCTACAGTTTGAGTTTGGCTATATCTCTTTATGTCTTCTCACCTGCCATTGGAAATTTGCATTAAACTCTCTAGTTTTCTCAAGATCTCCTTTGGTTTTTGCCAGTCTTCTTTCCTGAGCTGGGAAATGGCTTTTTCTGATAGCCAGTATGTCCTTTGCTTCTTTCTGGGTTTAGTTAACTGCCTTCCAGCTTCTTTTTTTACAATTATTTTAACTTCTTCCCACAACTCTTAGGCTCTCTGTCCTCAAGATTCAGGTCTTTGAATCTGTTTCTAACTTTCATCTTATATTCTTCAGGAACATGTTCAAGGTTATATCTCATTGAAATTGCATCCTTTCTAGTCTTTTTCAGTCTAATGCATATTTTTCTGATTGGTCTGCTGAGAATCTGATCCACAATCAGCATCCGGTAGTATTTTGCAAGTCATCTGATAACTTAGCCATCTGTTCCTACATGAGATGTAATCTATTCAATTATAGCATTGTCCATTTGGAGAGTTCCTGGTATAAAGCTGCTTTTTGGGTTGATGAAATAATGTGTTAGGAACAAACAGACTATTTTCTACACATAATTCTATTAGCCATTTTGGGTTCCTAGTCCAAATTTTCCAACTGTTTTCAATACAGGTTTGTCTCCACTTTTTGCATTAATGCCACTAATAATAATTAGAACATCCTTTTTTGGTGTTTGATCCATTACTTGTTTTAATATTTCACAGAATTGATCAACTTTTCTTCTTCAGCATCCATCATTGGTGCATACACCTGTATAATTGTGAAAATGAGTGACCATTCTTGAATCTTGTGGGAAATTATTCTGTCACTGATAAGATTGGATCCCATTACACATGCAGTGATATGTTTTGAAACAATAATTGCCATTCCATTCTTTCAGTGAGTTTCATTTCCAGAATAGAATATTTTGAATTTGTCTGATTAGAAATGTCCCATTCCTGTCCTCTTTAGTTCACTTATTCAGGAATTTCAGTCCTAGTCCATGTCATTTCCATTTTAACAATATCCTGCTTTCCCTGGTTCATACTGTGGGCATTCCATGTTCCCATTCTTAGTGTTTTCAATAAGCTTCAAGCGTGTCTTTCAGTTCTGGCTATGTTAGCAACTAGACTTCTGGAAGGCTTAGATCCAATCATGTCATACTGCCTAGAGCTATTTGAGAAATCCCCAGTAGCTGAAGAGTTGCCACCAGACATGGAAGTCTTATCTTTTGGCAACATGAGATTCTTTCTTGTTGACCTTCTTTCCGTGAGTTTTCTCAGCATACCTGAAAAAATAGCTTGCCATTGCTTTCTTCCTCATGGTGCCTCACCTGATAGAGTTGCTGCACTCTCACATGTGACTGCCTGGTCATAAGCCCAGGCCATATATTTCATCTTGGCTCTATGCCAGTACTGATTGCACCATTGCCTGCAGTCCAAGAGTTGGGCTTGAATTTTTAAGCAGTCCATACTTGTCTGCCACAGTGCCATCCTTGGATTTCTATGGAATTGGGTTCTCCCCACAGTTCACCACTTCCTGCTTACACTGGCACTCATAGTCTGCCATGGTTTATTCACTGGGATAGATCCTGCTTCTATCACAGCTAACCTGCACTTCTGTAGGCCATCCCACTCTCTACCACCTGTAGTCCACTCTGCCCAGACTAATATTCTAATATTTCCAGCAATGACTTGCTCCTGCCACCCACTGATTTGCAGAGAGGAACTGGATTCTTTACTTCATACTATTGGCTAGGAAATCTGAATACTTGTGCTGAGATTTATCTACCAGGTGAGATTTATTAACTAGGGAATGTAGGTTAATAAATCTCACCATATGTAGTTTACATTTCTAAGATATGTATATTGATGGACCATAACATCAAGAAGAAATAGCCATCTGATCAACAATAATCAATATTGGCTCTATCTAATCACCTAATCTCATTCACTTAATAACTGTATTTACCACCAGCCTGTTTTTTGTCCTCCTATCAAACTCCGTTGACTTTCCTTGACCTCTTGCTTCCCCCTTCTAATGGGTTTCCTCAGCTGGCATTCATTCTAAGCATAGTTCCACCTGCCTTCTGTTGTCAGTCATTAATCTTCTGTTTGTTTGTTTGTTTGTTTGTTTGTTAGATTGATACCCTACCTTTCCTCCAGAGCTCAAGGTGACATGGATAGTAATCTCTTCTCCAATTTTAACCAAGAACCCTGTGAAATGGCTTGAACTGAAAGATGGTGACAGGCCTTCCAATACTATTTTATGGTAGAGTATGGAGTGAATTTGGTCTCCCATAACCTAACTATGTCATAGGGGTATTAGCTGAGTCAAGTGAGTATCATATGATCTTCCAATTTGATTATATCATCTCAAGAATTACTTGGAGAAACATTTCTTTGTAAGCATGCCCCCATAAGAATAAACTCTCCCTGGAGTACAAGTGTTTCCTTTCAGATACACATTCACATGAAGCATCAGTTAAAAAACTGTCCCAAGTGAGACCTTGCTCACTCATTTGAATTTGATCCAGGTCTGATATCCTTGTATTTATATGTGTATAAGGATATCAGACTTGAAACAAATTAAAATAATTGAGGTCTAAATGGTTTTATAAGAATGATTAATTTTAACTAAATCTGTTTGTCTGTTTCTAGCTTACCGTGTATATAAGGTACATGGTAAAGACTTTTGAATGAAGAGCAAAACAATAGAATTTAGAAATGTAAATGTAGAGTATTTCTATGAAGCCCAATCCTCTAGGGGTGAGTGTGTGTGTGTTAAGCCCACTTTAACAGATTTTTATTTCTTTCTCTTTGGTTAAACTACAGGGAAATATGACTCTAGATAGTCTGTGAACAGAGAAAAGGAGCAGATACATTATTCAACGTTTCTTGGGACAGAGAGTACAGTCATTGCCAGAAGGGCCTCAACATTGGTAAAGGTCTAAAAATATAGTTAGCTAGAAGTATAAGAAACCACGAAACAGCTGGAGTGACAGAGTTGGGTGCTTTAAATGACCACAGGTAACAAAATCAATTAATTCTGCATAATACCACTGGGATGGTTGTTGTTTTTATTTAAGCTGCAGAATTCAAGAAATAGTGGTCTCCAATCTTTCTGTCATGGAGTTATTCCTGCCAGAAGGAAAAGGACACTGACATTGAAGTGGAGGCTATAAATAGTTCACTGAAATCTCTCCAACCCAGCAACTGGATAGAACTTGATTTGAACACCTTCCAGTTGTGTAGCAAAGATCACTTTGGATTATTCAGGTGGTGATCTTGCCACCACTGCTTTCCATAAATTACACTATAAGAATCAGGTGTGACAAGAAAAATAATGTGGCTTCAAGCCTGGCAAAACTGTATGCATGATTGATTTGATCCACAATTGTCTGAACACAGAAGTTTAGGTAGCCCTGACAAAGTATTCTGCTTCATCATTGTCGCTTTATATAAAAAGAACCATCCATTCAAAGAAACAAACTTGGCAAGTGATTAATCCAGAGCAGGTTAAAGTATGTCAACTTATCTACTAAAAACAATGGGAGAAATTTTCCTTGTATCAGTCAAAATAGTAAAGTTCTATATGTAGCACGACATTTGCAGCAAAGAGGTTTTCAAAATTGCCCAATAACCAAAACAATGAATAGACTTACTCCCAAGTAATTATGTTTTCAAATAATTTTATACCTTTATGTTTGGAACTAAAGCTTCTCTTCCACAACTAGGAAGTATTCACTTGTGTGTGTGTGTGTGTGGGGGGGGGGGGGAGACTGATTCCAGACTAGGAAAACAGTGTTGCTTTCGGTAACTAATGCACAAAGCAGAGCAATGTTTCCTTTGCACAAGCTTTTCTGAAAGTTTTTGCACAAGCTGTCTACTATTTATTCTTGGAATTGTCTTATTTCCATTTTCCTCTCGCATGTCAGATGCAAATGTACTTTGGTGGTACGCTCTCTTCCACAAAGAGAATAGTTTTAATAGATTCTTTCCTCTATTCCAATTCTTTGGGTCCAAAACATTCCTTGATCTCTCCCACCTTTTGCTGATACCTGAAAGGAATAGACATGGGGAAATATATATATCTGACAGTTCAGCAGATAAGGTTAGAGAACACCTGTTCCAAGTGTTCTGCAGTCTAGAGGAAACTCATGTGTTACCAAATGTTTGTTTCAAAGCCAGAACAAAAAAAGGCTGAGTCAAGAGCTAGCGTTTCAAATCCTTGTTACAAAGTTTTTATGGACCTATAGTGGAGCAGAGCAATGGAGGAATTGTTGGTGTATTATTCTTTTGAGGAGTAAGTCACAGCAATAAAGCCTTATTAGGTAAACACCTGCAAACTTTAAAAGGTCAGGCAGCACGTGATCCAGGCTGAAGGGTATAAAGGAGCCTGCCTGCCTGCCCCGCCCTGTTCACTGCCTCCTGTTTCTGCTTGCTTTTACTTCTGTTTGTTTCTATTACTTGGTGTGTGATTTTGTAACACTTCCAGGGATCTGGAAGAAAACTGTAAATAGTATCTGTGTATATGAGTAACTGATACAACTGCAACTAAGTTACTACAATGACTGGCATCATTTATTGGTCTCTGAAGCTAAATGCTTTCTGATACTCTGCGTGTGCAAGAAAACACACAGTCCAACAGGAATCACCTGTTCCCTTTTTACCATCCATGTGTGCAAACATCTGGAAAAGCAAAGTCATGGGGACTACAGTAGTGAGGAAGGAACCATCCTTAAAGGAAAACCGCATAGCAGCCAGGCTGGCATCTCTTCCCTGCAAAGATGGGAAGGGCCGGAAACAAAGGAAAGACCCATCAAGTCCTACAGTAGAAGTAGTCTGGACTGAGCAGCAGCCTAGCCCCCTTGCCACCCACTGCAATCCGGATAGGGATTTCTGAAGATGGTTTAAGAAGCATCTGAGAGAAGCATGGGAGAAAAGCATCTTAGGATGCAGTGCAGCATTGCTCTTGGTCTTCTCTGGGTAGAACAGGGTTGGCTAATTCATTAATGAAAGCTACAGCAGTGGACTGGCCCAATGAGATACCATGCCACAGAGATAGGCTGGCACAAAGAAAATGACATTCATGGCCTTGTCACTTCCATTCTTGGAAAACAGGAATGTTTTGGCCAGCACCCATTCAGTAGTTGTCAAAAGATGTAAAACTTCACCATTCTTGTGCAAAGTAAAAAGAAGGTTTGACCCAAGAGTGCATACTGGTCTAGTCAGCCTTGAACCCATATTGAAAGTGCAGAGAATTGAGCTGAAACCCAGTTGTACTGGCAGGATGAGTGTAGAAGTGTATTAACGCAAGAGAGAGTGAAGCTAAGGCTCATGAAAGACGTTGAGAGCTGAAAAAGAGAATGATGCCAAAGTCACGTTAGTCTTGCCATCCCAAAAAACATTTCATTGACACAGAGTTCAATTAAGTGATAAAACTCAGTGACCAGCTAGTCATGTCAGAGACAGGAAGCCTATCACACCACTCAACGCTCTACAGCATTCTTCTGTATTTATTCATCAAATGTATTTATTCATCAAATTTATATGGCTGTCCATCTCACACAAGATGACTCTGGGTGGCGTATAATAAAACGAACATTTAGAACATATTATAAAACCACTTAAAATACTTAAATAATTAAACATCAATAAAAACAAGATCGCAAGAGGGTTAAAATCAGAATGTTATACATGGCGCAGCCAACGCGTGGGCTCGCTGCTGCCAGGGGATCCCCAGTCCTGAAGAAAAAGCCATGTTTTAGTGCTTTCCGGAAGGCCATGAGGCTTGGGGCCAAGCTCACCTTGGGGGGATGATGTTCCAAAGGGCAGGTGCCACCGTAGAAAAGGCTCATCTCCTGGGTCCCGTCAGATGGAACGGCTTAGCAGATGGGACCCCCAACGTGCCTCTCCTTCCAGATCTCATCTTCACCTTCTGTTGCCCTCTTATCTACCTATCTACCTATCTAGGGATCCAAGCACATATTTCCTATTTGCACGAAACATAAAAAGCTGCCTTGTCCTAAGTCCGTTCTGCCTAGACTGACCAGCACTATCTTTCCAGAGTTTCAGCCAGGGATGTTTCTCAGCTTTATCTGCAGAAGAATTGGAGCAACGTGGCTTTCTGCATGTAAAAGATGAGCTTCTCACTGGTCTATGGTCCTTCCCCATATAGGCAGCTTGTTCTCAATCTGCAAATAAATAAATCACAGAACAAAAAGTCTGCGTTGCTACAGTATGTGTGTTGTGAACATGGGAATGTTATATTACTAAGCAAATGGATGTTGTACTTTGAGGGAAAGCATTTGGCTCCATCAAATGTATAACTAGGAGGTATGTCTTGCTATAAATTGATCAGCTGGAAGGGCCCTGAGAGGAACATAATCCTTTTCTCTGAAAAAGACTTGGCATGACCAGTTTCGGGAGCCAGTTAGGGATTTTAAAAGGAAAGAAAAAATGTAATAGTTGAAAAATATCACAATCCACCAGATGGCAGTAACTTCCTTCCTTTAAAATTGAATTTAACTTTCTTTTAACCTTGTTCTAAGTAAAGTATTTCATCAGTAGAATTTCTTCTGAACGAAGATTACATTTTTTGCTCTATAGCTAATGTTTTTTAAACAAGAGCTAGAGAAGAGAAAGACCAAGCCTTTGTTTCTGAAATGCTACCACTGGTGGTTCTTTGATTCACTGTATTTTTTTAATCATTATTAAAAAAAATAGGAACAGGCATTGTTATAAAACATTCATACAATCAATGAAATGCTAACTCACTTCACCTTCCAGTCTTCAGATGGTTATACTTGTTAATATTATTATCTTTATGTTGCATATTTTCCCTTTTGTAATGCAGCTTATTATATATTTTTCCCTACGTTTTTGAAACTTTCTGTCCTGCAATTGCTGCTTCTGAAATTACTATGAACTTGAGTACTCCCTGCATCTAACTGGGGTTGAGTAAGAGCGAGAGCGAGAGCGAGAGAGCGCTATATGCAGGTGTTTATGCACATATGAATATATTATCAGCTCATGAATACCTTGGATTATTGTATTTAAAAGTATTTTAAAAATATTACATGACCTTAAAATCAGTTCACAAAGATCTATTTGTAAGAAACATGCTTTTAGCTCTCTTGATAAAATGCTTGGGAAGTAAGGTAGGAACAAATTTACAGGGAAAAAAATACTGAGTTATTCTACATTCTTCCAATGATTTATAAGTAGCTCTGGTGGGTTTATTACTGTCCTTACTTATAAACAATTTCTGATATATGTCTTACAGCTTTGGAAAACCTTTGGAAATGTCTTATTTTAAAGGGATGCTACAGGCCACAGATACATAGTAGCACCTAACTAGCTTTTCTTTTTTAATCCGTTCAGTTGTGTCTGATTCTCAGAGACTGCCTGGACTAGTCCCTGCAGTTTGCTTGGCAAGGTTTTTCAGAAGTGGTTTGCCATTGCCTCCTTCCTAGGGCTGAGAGAAAGTGACTGGCCCAAGGTCACCCAGCTGGCTTTGTGCTTAAGGCGGGACTAGAACTCACAGTCTCTCGGTTTTTAGCCTGATGCCTTAACCATGACACCAAACTGGCTCTCTAACTAGCTTTGGCTGTTCCCAAAAAGTTAGGCAGTCAAGCCTAGGTAATACTTGGATGGGAGACTACCTGTAAGGCCCAGTGCTAAAGTCTAGACTGAGAATTTGGGAGGTGGGGGCGGTGGGGAGAGAACAAAAACAATAGCCAACAATTGAATATGATTAATGAGGTTATTCTCCAGTCATGTCTACAATAATTTACCTGTTCTGTTATTTCCTGTTTTGATACCTTAATATTATAATTTGTTAACAACGTGCTTCTTAACTGTGTCGATACAGTATGAATACCTCCTAGTTGGTGAAATGTGGGCAACAGTATGTTGGCTTGCAACATACTCTCTAGATTAGAGATCCTAGCTTGCATAGACTATCATTAACATGGTTGGGCTAAAACCAGCTGTGGCACCCTGGATATAATGTGCGGAAACAGACCAGGACTCTTTATCATTAGCAGAAAAGGTTGCATGTGGCACTGGTGTGACAAAGGCAGGTAACCTAGTGTACACTTCGTTTATCTTACTAAAAAGAATAAGGTGAGTAAGGCATCATAAAGGTAAAGGTTCCCGCCGCACATTTGTGCAGTCGTGTCCGACTCTAGGGGCCGGTGCTCATCTCCGTTTGTTAGCCGAAGAGCCAGCGTTGTCCGAAGACGCTTCCACAGTCATGTGGCCGCATGATGCCCGTGGAACGCTGTTACCTACCCACCGAAGTGGTACCTATTAATCTACTTGCATTTGCATGCTTTCAAATTGCTAGGTTGACAAGAGCTGGAGCTAGTGCGGGAGCTCACTCCGCATGCAGGGTTAGGGATTCGAATCTCCGAACTTGCAATCTTCCAATTGACAAACCTGCCGTCTTACCCGCTGAGCCACCATACCCCCTATAAGGCATCATACCATCAGCCTAAAAGGTGGTGGTGCACCCTTTCCTGAAGAAGCCCTCCCTTGATCCATTTCTGTTTTTTCCAAACTCCCCTTTTGGGTGAAGTTTGTTAAGAAGATGGTAGTGAATCAAACACAAAGGATCCTAGGGGATACAGATTATCTAGAACCTTTTCAGTCAAAAGGTTAAGGCTTAAGCATGGGACTGAAATCACATTGGTCACTCTAGTAGATGACCTTTGTTGGGAGCTACTGTAGATTGCATGGTTTGGGTTTTGGGAGGCATGGTTTTGCAGTGATTATACTCCTACATGAGTGGTTGGTTCTAGGTGGTGGCCTAGGAAGATCTGGTGTGGGGTTCTTCTGGGTTCAGTGTTCCCCCACATATTTTTTAACATATGCATAAAACAACTAAGGTGTAATGGTATGTGGGAATGACCTTGGGAGACAGGGTAAAGGGACGCAGCCAAGGGAATGGTCAGATAAAAGGCAGCTGAGCCAACAGCAGGAATGTAGGTGGGGCAACAGGCTCAGAAGACACCCTCCCTAATAATGGGCTGTAAAGGGGACAGGGGGAGAGAAGTACTTTCAGACTTGCAAGATTCTGTTAACATAGCATTACAATAAAGTAGAATTAGCTCATCTGGTCATGTTTCCTGTCTGGTCTACCTAGTAAGGCTGACATAGGGGGAGGTGATCTATGGCTTTGGGATGAGGTGTCATCAGTAACAAATAACACCCAGTTATATATTGCTATCCCAAGATGCTGTAGAAGTCCTGAATTGAATTGATGCCTGGAGAATGTGAGGATCTGGATAGGGCAAATGCAGATCAGATTGAATCTTATCATGATGGAGCTGCTCTTCATGAATAAATATCTGGGCAATGCAATAATATTGGTTCCAGTAGTTACTCTTGATAAGGTAGCACTACCCCTAAAGGAGAGGGTTTGTGATTTGGACTCTTGGCTCCTGTTAAAGCAGCAGGTGGAAGCCTTCCCCTGGTGTACCAGTTACAACCTTAGCTAGACCAAGATGCCTTGGCAACAGTAACTCATGCTTTGATCACCACACTGCTGGACATCTGTAACACGCTGTATGTGGGGATGCCTTTGGAGAAGACCTGGAAACTACAGATAATGCTGAAAAGTCTTGCCAAGATAAAATACCAATCCTGAGGTTGCTGTGTTAATTATCAGTATGCTTCCTGGAGCAATTCAAAGATTTAAAGCCCCAACTGGGGTATATCAGACAATGCCTTGCCAAAAGAGAATCTGACTGGTCTAGACATCCACAGAAGGCCAGTTCAGAATCCTCTTTGCAAAGTTCATGGATGTGGACCAGGCAACAGGCCTCTCTGATGGTCCCCACTCTGGAATTCTCTCCTCTTTTTGCAAACAAGTTAAAGTCATTGAATTTGAACATGCTTTCAACCTTAGTTGTTGTTAGGTACTTTGTTTATGTGCTTCAATCTTATTTATGTTCTTTTTGAAAATATTGGATGTTTAACCTTTTTTTTCCCTGCCCAGTCTGTTAGGCTTTGACCAGGTAGAGAAAGGAAGGAAGGAAGGAAGGAAGGAAGGAAGGAAGGAAGGAAGGAAGGAAGGAAGGAAGGAAGGAAGGAGGGAGGGAGGGAGGGAGGGAGGGAATGGATTGAGAGGAAGAAGATAACCAAGAAAGTAATGGCTTGATGGAGTTGATGAGATCCTTAAGGAGCGGTATAGCAAATGTAAACCAGTTTAGTTATGGTTTCTTTTTCTTATATCATGCCTGCTTGCACCCCTTCTCCCCCCCTCTTTTTTTTTAATTCAGTGCAACCTTGCAGTCTGGAGAATCCCACTCGACCATAAAAGATGAAGGAACAGAGCTTTTCTCATTTGCTCTTTCCAAGTTCACCAAATTCCTTATCCTTCCCAGAGTGCTATTCCTGAAAGGAGGTGGTAGAGAGAGCAAATGCTATGAAGAAAAACCAAATCTTTCTTAAACTGCTAAGTAAAAGCTAAGTAATTGTCAAATGGTCTTTGGGGAGGGAGAAAAGGATGGGGGGATGTTCTACTCTGTGTCAGGGAGGGATTGAGGATATTCAAGTGAACTGGTTTACTAGTTAAATTGGACACCTCTTTTTATCAGTATTAATAGATAAACCCGTAGTATTAAGACCACTGTTTGTTTGTTTATTTATTTTCTATCCCCCCTTTATTATTACTTTTATAAATAACTCAAGGCGGCAAACATACCTAATACTCCTTCCTCCTCCTATTTTCCCCACAGCCACAACCCTGTGAGGTGAGTTGGGCTGAGAGAGAGTGACTGGCCCAAGGTCACCCAGCCGGCTTTCATGCCTAAGGCAGGACTAGAACTCTCAAGTCTCCTGGTTTCTAGCCCAGCACCTTAGCCACTAGACCAAATTGGTTTACCTCACATCAGGCTTGGGCAACAAGCCAGTCAGTCAATTCCCGTCGCAACCAACAGATCAACATTTGGTTGAGTGGACCCTGCACATGCGGGAAAAACGCTAGGAAGGGGGGAAAAAATTAAGACCACTGTTTACTCTGAAGCAACCCTCGTCAGAGGGAATGGAGATCGATGGAAACCACTGCTTCCTCCTCTTCTGCTATACTTGAGTGCAGCTCTCTGAGTATATTTTTATCTTGTTTTATTATTACCTGAATGGCAATCAATTGCATTTTGGTTGTTACCTTTGTAAATGTGAACCTGGCCTTGAGTGGTTTCCAGGCAGGAGACAGATTGGAGACTAATGGCCTTTGGATTTTCAGAGCTGGGGGAAGCCACAAGAATAGAATAGAATATTTCACTGTATATGGTCCATTAACCTTTACAAAAGAACATAAAACTCTGAAAGACAATAAAATATAAATATTAAATTAAAATGAATCTAAAAAGCAAAAAAAAAATAGAGCTACAGATGTGAGTTCTGAAAGAAGAATTACAATCAAAGCGTATATACATGTTGATCTTTTCAGACTAACCAATTTTATTGAAAGGCATAAGCTTTTGTGAGCTACAGCTCACTTCCTCAGATACATGGAGTGGTTAAACTGATAAAGGAATTGAAAAGGGTATTAGGCAAGGTGGGGGAAGAAAAAGGAGTTAGGAAGATATAGACTACATGTGAGCTAGATTACAAGTACCTCATCAATTAACAATTGTAATGTATTAAAAACCTACTGTATTTATTGAAACCTTCTGAGTTGACCTGAAACCTTTTAATGGATCTGAGTTCCGCAATCTCCCCCTCAAGTATGTTGGTACTGTTTATTTTGTCCAAAATGGCTACTTTGAGATCTATAAGAGTGTCCTGGGAAGATAAAATGCTCTGCTATTACTTTGACCTTGTTTTTCATCCTGATGTCAAATTTGTATGCATTCATTCTTTTGGGCAGAGCTTGCCTGTTTGTCCTATGTAGAATGCAGAAGGACATTGCTGGCAGGTGATGGCATATACAGTATCACATTAGAGCAGGGTTTCTCAATCTCAGCAACTTTAAGATGTGTGAACTTCAACTCTCAGAATTCCCCAGTCAGAATTCTGGGAGTTAAAGTCTACATATCTTAAAGCTGCCAAGGTTGAGAAACACTTCATTAGAGGAAAAGCATGTGGAAGCACCTCTAATCATATCTGTGAAGTTGTTGGGGCCCATGATGATGCTGTTGATTTAATGTAGGGCAAACTAGATATCTGGGTTTATTGCATAGCCTGGATCCCATGTTATCATCACCATACTTTTCCCACGAATCCTCATAGATAGCTAGAAAAATTCTTTTGACCATCTTATTTCACATTTTGGAAAATCTGCCCTTCCTTCCTTCCTTCCCTCCCTCCCTCCCTCCCTCCTGTTTAGTACTAGCAGAAGTGATATAAGGGAAAAACTGGTGTGGACCTGTGGCCTTGCTTGCTCATCTATATTCCAATAATTCTTGTTAAGCTAACTTGTCAAGGGTCAAAATGATTTCTAATAGCATTTGATATTTTGTAAATTTTCTTTTTAATCTTTTCATTTTTATGTTATTTTGGCTGCCACGTGTGCATTTGCCTTATTGTTAGAGGTAGAGCTGAAGAAAGGATGACAGTTATATAAAAATCTTATTAATTTGTCTTGCAATCATTGTTGGGGATTTGGAAAGGAATGTGTGTAGGAAGGTATTCTGCCCAGAGACTTTTTAAAACAAAAGCAAAAGAGAGAGACAGAGAGAAGCTTGATGTGTGAATGTAGGTACTTATGAAAGGCATGGCTTCTGGCCTCTTGTTATGTATTGTTTACATACAACTGAGTTGGAAATTCTTCTCAATTTGCAAAATGAATTCTAGACAGAGGTAGACTAAAAGCTTCATTCATTGCGATTAAAGCTTCCAGGTTTGCAACCATTTGTTAGATGTTAAGTAGCCCTGTGTAAATGCCTTTGCTGTTGCTGACAGCAGCCCCATTTTTGAAAGTTTCAAGCCCATCCTTTTCATTCTCCTTTTCAAATGTATTGGGAATTCACTGAGCCTTGCTGATTCGTTTATTCTGCTGGGCTCCAGTGGCAGGAGGCCAGCAGGGTTTCAGTCCTGGCTCAGATGAGTTGTCAGCATGAATCAATCTTTCTCTCCTAACATTAGCAGCATGTAATAGGTCTTGTGCACAGTGGCTTGTATTTATAGTTGGGCTTCTGGAATCCTAGAGTTAGAAGAAGCCACTTAGGTCATCCGTCCCCACCCCAGCTCAGTGCACAAGTCCGAATGAATTGTGGGTTGTATTCCCCATCAGTCTTTGCATCCGCTGCAATATTTTTTCTCGGCTGGCCTTCTCTTACGAAAGGAAATTGACCTTCTGTTGAATGCAGGTTCCTTCCAGCTTTTTCATATCCCATGCTTTCCTGGAAGCACATAAAGCAACACGCCTGGGGTCCCATTGATCTCTGAAGGGCCAGTCCTGCCCTGTGAATATGTCTCAGCCTGGCGACCCAAGAAGGCCTGATGTCAAAGTCCAAGCACTTAAAGCTTTCCCTGTCTCTACACTCACATTTTAAAGTGTTAAGATCTTCTCATCCTAGATAGGACTTAGCTGTGCAGTCATCTTTCCTTGTTCACAGAACTTTACGGGAGGAAATGTCATCTTTCATTTGTAACTCTACCATGTTTTCTGAGCTGATTCCTCCTTCCCCCTGCCCTACAGAATGCATTTTTAATTAGTGGCACTAGGAACCATCTTTCTGGGAGAACCCAAGCTATACCAGTCTATAGGATTCAGTCTGAACATTATGAAAGAAGCATACAATTAGTGGCAGCTAATGCTTCCAAGCAAGATCCTTACTCATCTTTCCAAGTCAGTCTTGCTCATGGAATTGAGAGGCAGGGGATGGGTGGGGCTTAACTGATCAGGAAGCAGATTCTCTCTCCCTGCCCCCACCCCCCAAAAAACCCCACTGTCTGAATGTCAAGTGCAGAGTTCCTCCTTGCATGGCTGTTGTGGGTCTTCCGGGCTGTGTGGCCGTGTTCTGGAAGTTGTGGTTCCTAATGTTTCGCCAGCATCTGTGGCCAGCATCTTCAGAGGGCAGGAGCACAGATAGAAGCAAAATCTCTGTGCCCAGGTAGAGTGGCAATGTTCTATTTATAGAGCTAAATTATAGGAGATTAGGTGGGTTTTTTTGTTGTGTTGAAATGTTAACGAGTGGCTGATGAGCGTGATTAGCATGTTCATTGTGAGAAGTATTCCCATGACCTGGTGGTTGGACTGAGTTCATTGACCTTTTGCAGGCTGTGTTTTTCAGGACTGGTAGCCAGGTTTTGCTAATTTTTAAACTTTCTTCTTTTTTATTGTAACTGTGCTGGTGTTTGTGAATTTCAATGGCTTCTCTGTATAATCTGGTGTAGTGGCTTTTGGTGTTGTCCAGTATTTCTGTGTTTTCAAATAGGATTTTGTGTCCTGTTTGCTTGAGAGCATGTTCAGCTACTGAAGATTTTTCCGGTTGCTGTAGTCTGCAGCGTCTTTCGTGTTCTTTTATCCTGGTGTGAATGCTTCGTTTTGTGGTTCCGATGTATACTTGTCCACAGCTGCATGGTATGCGGTATACTCCTGCAGCGGTGCGGGGGTCCCTTTTGTCTTTAGCTGATTTTAGCATTTGTTGTATTTTTCTGGTGGGTCTGAAGACTGTTTGAAAGTTGTGTTTTTCCATCAGTTTTCCCATGCGGTCAGTGACTCCTTTGATGTAGGGCAGGAATACTTTGTTTGTGTGGGGATGTTTTTCTTCAGTTGGATGTTGTTTTCTTGGTTTCATGGCTCTTTTTATTTCATTCTTGGAATAGCCATTTGCCTGTAGGACCCAATTCAGATGGTTAAGTTTATTGTTGAGAAATTGGGTTTCACAGTTTCGATTAGCACGATCCACCAAGGTTTTGATCATGCCTCTCTTTTGTCGTGGGTGGTGATTGGAACTTTTGTGTAGATACCGGTCTGTATGGGTGGGTTTTCTGTATACTTTGTGTCCTAGTTTGAGGTCCGGTTTGCGTATGACCAGCGTATCTAAAAATGGAAGTTTGCCGTCAGTTTCTTTTTCCATAGTGAATTGTATATTGGGGTGGATGCCGTTTAGGTGGTCCAAAAATTTCTCCAGTTCTTCTTCACTATGACTCCAAATTGCAAATGTGTCATCCACGAACTGGAACCAGACTGTTGGTGCCGATTCCAAAGCCTGTTTTTCAAAGTGTTCCATGTAAAAGTTTGCTATGACTGGGCTCAGGGGGCTTCCCATGGCAACGCCATCCATCTGTTCGTAACAGATTACGATCTGTAATTACGATCGTAATCTGTTACGAACAGATGGATGGCGTTGCCATGGGAAGCCCCCTGAGCCCAGTCATAGCAAACTTTTACATGGAACACTTTGAAAAACAGGCTTTGGAATCGGCACCCATTACACCAACAGTCTGGTTCCGGTTCGGAACACGAAAGACGCTGCAGACTACAGCAACCGGAAAAATCTTCAGTAGCTGAACATGCTCTCAAGCAAACAGGACACAAAATCCTATTTGAAAACACAGAAATACTGGACAACACCAAAAGCCACTACACCAGATTATACAGAGAAGCCATTGAAATTCACAAACACCAGCACAGTTACAATAAAAAAGAAGAAAGTTTAAAAATTAGCAAAACCTGGCTACCAGTCCTGAAAAACACAGCCTGCAAAAGGTCAACGAACTCAGTCCAACCACCAGGTCATGGGAATACTTCTCACAATGAACATGCTAATCACGCTCATCAGCCACTCGTTAATATTTCAACACAACAAAAAAACCCACCTAATCTCCTATAATTTAGCTCTATAAATAGAACATTGCCACTCTACCTGGGCACAGAGATTTTGCTTCTATCTGTGCTCCTGCCCTCTGAAGATGCTGGCCACAGATGCTGGCGAAACGTTAGGAACCACAACTTCCAGAACACGGCCACACAGCCCGGAAGACCCACAACAGCCATCGAACTCCGGCCGTGAAAGCCTTCGACAATACATTCCTCCTTGCACTTTCAGTATCCTAGCAGTTTCATGGAATGAAGCACCCACAGAGCAAAATTTTTCTAGCTTGCAGTTGTGCATAACCTACACAGGCAGAACAAATGGCTTAATAAAACAGGCTATACCACAGAGAACTGGCTATGCCTCAGGTGATAGGTAGTATTTGATCAGGAAGTTAAGTATATAGAAGTTTTTCCAAGAAAAAAATGAACTGGGAAATGTGATGCCAGCAACTGAAAAATAATAATACATATAGCCTCATCCCACCCACCCCCTTGTCTCTCATGCCCACCTAACCACAGATAGTCCGTTTTCCTTTCTTAATATCAGCAGTTAGCAGCAAAAAAGAGGATGAGGTGATTGCCTTGCTGTGCTGCTTCTAAGGATTTGGCTGTCTACTGTTAGAAACAGACCACTGAGATGGAGGACAACAACTGAGTGGCTTGCTTGGAGGCCCACTCCCTCCTCCCCAGCTACTAAACCTTTCCTTTAAAGTGACATTTGCTGCTGCAACGTCCTTTTTCCCATGCCATAATGGGCTAGCCAGGTTATCACCCATTAGAGCTACTCCCTAATCAAACCCCTATATTAATGGACTCCAACATTCATTACTCATCTAGACCCCTTTGAAATAAATGCCTGTTCAGCTAAGCTTTTCTTTGGCATCCCCAGCCATCAGAAGGGGAACATACTTTTGGATTTTCTTTCTAGCCAACTCATGGTGCTCTCCCTTTTTTCCCTCTTCCATGGGAAAGGCAGCCTGCCTGATGTTTTGTCAGTATCCTTTGGAGGGCCATCACAAAACCTTGGTAAAGGGCCAAATCTGTTCTACGCTCTGCACTCCTCAAGCAGGAAGCAATATCAATGCTTGGAAGCTAATTCTGCTCCCTCTCAGTGTGTTGGCACTGTGTCCAAACAGATCCACCAACTATTTTTTTTCAGCAGTAAAACAAAGGAAGCAAAACTAATTTGGCCCATGGTATGCATCCAGAAACCCGCCCTGCAGTGTTTTCCAAGGATGGTGGGAGTAAGTAAAATGATGAGCTATATGCAATGTCTGAAATGGATATAGGGCATCAAAAACATAACATTCCTTTTTACACACTTGCCAATTTACAGCATTTCAACTCTAACACAGCTGTCTTTATTTCCATCAACCTGGGTTTTCCTTTCTCTCTGTGTGATTTATTATTTTAGCTGTTTCCTGTCTGCTTCAACAGTGGCCTGAAGGGAATTTTCTTGACCCACCCACTTCAGTTTGCCTCTTTCCTTTTGCCCCACTGCATTGCCCAAAGCATGGGAACTCAGGGTTTGCCCGGTGCAATTTGCTACCTACAGCAAGGAAAAAGTTCTCAGAAGGACACATGCTGCTGATAGGGCAGTGATTTCTGTGGTTCTTTTTTTTTAATGTCCCTATTAAAATATGTGCTTTTCTTCATATGCAGTATGTGGTTGATTGCAAGTCTACTGGAAAGTGTGAGTGTGGAGACAGACTTTATGAACAGCAGTGATCAAGGAGTTGTGGTCTACCTTGATGACTCACTCCTAGAAAGGTCATTATTACACTTCCTGTAGTGCCAGGGATCATGAGTAGATTGATAGCTCACCAGAGAGGAGCTTCCAAAAGCAGAACTTCACTTTGCCTCATAGGAATGAATGACAGCCATTCACTTGTAAGGGACATAGGAAAGGGTTATATTTGGACACTACTGGACTAGAGTAAAATGTTTGCCCAGTATCTGATGATACCAATCGCTGAGGATCAGCATACACAGCTCCAGCCCTTCATTTAACCATCTCAACCTGGCTTTTGTTTCCAGGCCAAAATCTACGCTTCCACAGCACTTCTCTCAATGATCACATAAGGAGTGGAGAGTTATAGGGGCAGCAGTAAGCAGGCCCATCTTTAATTCCTTGATTACTCGAGGCATGCCAGGATCCAATGGACCAATGCTTTCATCATGCCACCCTTTCCCTATTATTTAGCATTTTATCATTGCAGATGCTTGTTTTATTGCTTTTACTTTCATATATGGAATCCTTGGTGTTCTCTGAGCTTGGTTGTTTGCTTACAGACGTTTCATCACCCTACTAGGTAACATCATCAGTGCAAGTGAGTGTGGGGTTTGTTGAATATTTTTTAATTATGAAAGAATTTCATGCACATAGAGGTTAGATTTTAAAGTGCACCTCAAAAGAAAAAAAAAGGTAGGGGCTTGGAGTAAGGAATTTGGAGTCACAGAAGTTTGGTGCCTGTAAGTCTGTGAGAAGGCTGAGTTCTGTTTACTTTAGCCTGATCATGAGGTTTCTGCTATTGTGTTCTTACAGAGTCAAGGTTAATAATTAAGGGAGCTGCTGATTGGTCAACTGTGATCAGAACAGAATGTATAATGTACTGTGCTAGCTCCTCCTGCTACTGCTTGTTGCTGTTTTGTTTTATCTGATTTGTTATGCTTGTTTCTGAGCAATGCTTCTTTAATACAGTTTTTATAATATGTCTGGTCTCTTATTTTTTATTTGCTGCTGCGATTGTGGATCTCTGCTAAATAGCATATCCATTACAGGGTTTGCCCCCTGTTTATATACAGTAGCTTGCCCTGCCAGTATTGGTAGGGGTGTGGTTTTCTTCTTGGCAGTTCGGTGATTAGGCTATTGTTTTCTGCTTGCTTGCTTCTGTGTCTGGTGTGGTGGAATCCTGAGCTACATATATTCTCTTCTATTGGAACTTTTGTATATTTTCTACAACACAATAGGGCTAACTCCCAAGAAATAAGCCTGGCTCTCCAAGGATCTGTGGTTGCTTAGCCACATCACAGTTTGACATGGCTGCGCAATTGGTTAGGATAATGATGTAAAATCAACCGAACTCACCTCCCAGGGTGGTTGTTGTGGGGAAAATAGAAGGAGGAAGGAGTATGAGGTATGTTCCCCACCTTGAGTCATTTATAAAAATTATAATAAAGGTGGGATAAAAATTAATTAATTAAATAAATAAATAAATAAAAATAATCATGTGTCTGTATAATAGATAGCGCTACTTCTGAAAATAATGGACAAATTTCAGAGAGAAAGCTTTGCTGGCTATACAGCAAAAACCTCCACATCTTCTAATAGCTACCATTAGGCTTTCATTCTACACACATTACCTACAATAAGTCACATTGATCTCAATGGAATTTATTTCTGAGTTCCATTATAATATACTTACTGTGGTATAAACTTTCTTGATTATAAACTTCACTGCATTACATGCTTTGTACCACAAAATCATACTACAACGAGCCATTGCAGTGTCATAAGGCTATAGCTTTTTCATTTTTTTCCCTGTCAAATATCACTCAGTCTGATTCTTAGAGTAGCTTAATACACCAGCAGTGCAGACATTATGGATCTATAATTCCTTCCTAAGCATGTTGTTGTATTCATTTTTTTAAAAAAGCCATTGCTCACTATGGCAAATAGCAAATGATTTTGTATTTGCTATGGGAATGACAAATGATTGCATCCAAGTGTCCTGAAATGCATTATTCCACCCCATACCCCCCATCACCATAAGGAAAAATGCTGAGGAATAATTTTAATCAGGAGTGCTGTAAAAATCTGCAAATGTGAGACATTTTAAAAATAATCCTCCTCCTCTACCCTAAAATATTGCAAAAACTCACTCTCTCTCTATATATATGTGTATACCCTTAGATCAAATTTGATCCAACTGATCAGTATGCAATTTCTGGAAACTAATAATCCAATAATCCAAGCTAATCCTTTGTACTGCAATTATTTTAACACATATGTTTCAAGTCTGAGCACATAACTCAAGATCAATTGCCATCCTTTTGTTAAACTGATTGCATCTAATTCTTCCCACATTAGAAATGCTATCGGTGCCTGTCGTCCGTATTTGTATGCACCACTCAGAAGGCTGCCCAGTCCAGCCTTTCAACGTTCTGTCCATGATAAAATGTGATTAGGTGAAGCAGAGAAATATTCTTGGACAAGAGAAGAAATGAAATCCTCTCTCCTGGACCAGCTATGACTTACAAGGTGTTCATGGCTTTAAGATGCGCTCCTTTCATTAACAAGTTTAGCCAACAATTGAAGGGGATGCTTCTATCCTTTGACCTTACACTGGTTAGCCTGACACTTGATTTTGCCTTAAATGGACAAGTGTGCCTTTGAGATTAAGCACCAAATTCACAATACTACCCAGAAGCTTGCTATCAAAGATTACAAGAAGGAGTCAAGTGTTCTGTTTCTTCTTCCTAGAATAAACTGTGGAGTAAATTGGGGAAAAATAATATACTACTAGGAAGGAACCCACTATTGGAGGCTTAGAAGGGAAGGACATGTGTAATTGTTGCTAGGTGGAACCCAGTTTTCTAACTATGAAGTGGACAGAGCAGAACTATAACTATATTATTAAAGATGTCTCCATAACTCTTTGTGGAAGAAAATAAAAGAAAAAAGAAAAAAAGACATGGACAAATCATATTATTTCACTCCCAGGACAGGCATTTTAAAACCAGTTGCAATAATTTATTCAACATTTAGCATTTGCTCACCAGGGGAGGAACCAGACAAAGAACGATCCAAGAAAGTCCTCAACGGCAGAACAGGCGGAAGATAACAAGGTGTATTGTTACAACGGCTGCGAAGGCGGATGAAGGCTGCAGCAGACAAAAGGTCACCAATCGTCATGGTATCCATGCCATTGGATTAGAGCCTTTTTCTGTGAAGGTTGTGTGCTGATCGTTGTGCACCAATCACCACACATAAAACAAATTCACGCACAGGCGTCTTCCAACCACACCAAACCCAAAACAACCAAAAGTCCCATGGCGACTGACGAATGGCAACGGGGGCAGGACTGTGAAATCCGGAAGCTCCTAGTCATGGACCAGCACATGGGCGGTGGATACGGATTCAGTCGCCCTGACTCAAGGATCGAGGCAGTTGAGTAGTTCGGCAGCTGTATCCACGACTGAGCAGCCCTATTTAGGATCCACTCTGCTCACCCCATATGGGGAGGGGGCTAGAAAAGGTGCCCTAAACATAGTCTGCCTCATTTTCTCCCTGACTGGATTACCGTGACCAGTGGGGTCACCATCTAGCGGTCGTAAAAAACACATGAATTTTGGAACATGGAATATACGGACACTGCAAGACAATATGGATAGTGAACGACCTGAACGTAGGACTGCCATTATTGCAAGGGAGCTGAGACGTTTTAATATCGATATAGCAGCACTCCAAGAAACTCGAAGAGCAGGAGAAGGACAGTTGAAGGAAGAAAAAGGAGGTTATACCTTCTTTTGGAAAGGACTGCCTGAACAAGAACGACGAATACATGGGGTAGGCTTTGCTATCAAAAACGACCTTGTGAAGCTCTTGTCAGAAGTTCCCACTGGGATTAACGAACGACTCTCAACTCTCTGAATAAAACTCACCAAAAACCAACAGGCAACTATCCTAAGTGCTTACGCACCAACACTAGATGCAGATGAGGATATCAAGGAAAAATTTTATACCCAGCTGGACACCATCTTATCAGAGATACCAAAGGAGGATAAAATTATCCTCCTGGGCGATTTCAATGCAAGAGTTGGGCGTGATTTTGATTCGTGGCCAGGGATCATTGGGAAAGAAGGAGTTGACAACAGCAACACAAATGGAATCTTACTTCTGATTAAATGTGCAGAGCATAACCTTGTCATTACTAACACACTCTTTCGCCAGAAAAATAAATTTAAAACATCATGGAAGCACCCACGGTCGAAGCACTGGCATCTTTTAGATTATGTAATTGTCCGTGCTAGAGATCGCCGTGATGTACTTCTCACCAGAGCCATGACGAGCGCCGATGACTGCTGGACAGACCATCGATTAATTCGATCCACGATGGCCATAAAGATTGTCCCTCATCGTAGGCTCCAAGGCAGAAAACCAAGGCATAAAATGAATACACTGGCCCTTCAAGATCCTATTAAACAAGCTTGTTTTCAATCAACTCTCAAGGAACATCTGCCTATGGAACTTCCTGAAAATGTTGAGGAACACTGGATTAAATTGAAGACCTCTATTATTTCAGCCTGTGAACAAACTATCGGATACCAGACTAAGAGACATCAGGACTGGTTTGATGAGAACGATAGTGAGATTGAACATATTATTGACAAGAAAAGGAAAGCCTTCCAGATATGGCAAAAAGATATTAACTGTGCCGTTAAGAAAAAAATCTACGCCAGTGCAAAGGCAGAAGTCCAAAGAAGAACTAGAGAACTTAAGAACATATGGTGGATAAAAAAAGCCCAAGAAACCCAACATTTTGCAGATGCTCATGATGCACGGGTTTTTTTTAATGCCATAAAGGCCATCTATGGACCAACAAACCATGGTACAAATCCCTTACACTCAGTAGATGGTGCTAAACTTCTAAAGGACAAAGAGTCTATTGCACTGCGCTGGAAAGAGCATTACTACAATCTCCTTAATCGTCACTCTACTGTGGCTGATGAAGTCTTCTTGCAAATCCCGCAAAAACAAATAAGAGATGAGCTTGCAGTACCCCCTAGTTTGGAGGAAGTCAGCAAAGCCACTAAACAAATGAAAAATAACAAAGCTAGTGGACCTGATGGGATTCCTGCTGAAGTCTTTAAAGAAGGCGGGCCTGAACTTACACAACAACTTCATAAGCTCATCGAAAAAATCTGGATGAGGGAGGAGATTCCAGCAGACTTTAGGGATGCCATAATTATCACTCTCTTTAAAAAGGGTGATAGAACAGACTGTGGAAACTATCGAGGCATCTCCCTTCTAGCTACAGCAGGCAAAATCCTGGCAAAGATCATTGCAAACCGTCTCCTATCTGTATCAGAAGACATCCTCCCTGAAACGCAAAATGGCTTCCGCCCTTCCAGGGGAACAGTGGATATGATCTTCACTGCACGACAGCTTCAAGAAAAATGCAAGGAGCAAAACCACCATCTGTACATGGCATTTATTGATCTGACTAAAGCTTTTGATACTGTAAATCGTACTGCTCTCTGGACCATCCTTCTGAAAATCGGATGCCCTGATAAATTTGTGAACATCTTGCGGTTACTCCATGACGACATGATGGCAACAATCCTGAATAACAATGGCTCTCAAAGCGATCCATTTAAAGTGGAATCCAGCGTTAAACAGGGATGTGTTATTGCTCCAACCTTATTCACTATCTTCATCGCTATGATTATGCACCTTGTTGAAGAGAAACTTCCTACTGGTGTAGAAATTATATATCGAACAGATGGAAAGCTTTTTAATCTTAGTAGGCTGAAAGCAAAAAATAAGGTAATTGCAACTTCTGTTATAGAACTTCAATATGCTGATGATAACGTAGTCTGTGCACACTCCGAGGAAGATCTTCAAACTATCCTAAACATCTTTGCAGAAGCATATGAAAAACTCGGCCTCTCAATTAACATTAAAAAAACCAAAGTGCTTTACCAGCAAGTTCAAACCAATCCCCCTGCAGCGCCATCAATCCAGCTTAAAGGTGTGTCACTAGAAAATGTTGATCACTTTTCTTATCTCGGCAGCCATCTATCTACAAAAGCCGACATCGACACTGAAATTCAGCATCGCCTGAGCTCTGCGAGTGTAGCTTTCTCCCGAATGAAGCGTAGAGTGTTTGAGGATCGGGACATTCACAGGGAGACCAAAATGCTTGTTTACAAAGCCATTGTACTACCAACCCTTCTGTACGCCTGTGAAACATGGACCCTCTACAAACGCCACCTCCAACTTCTTGAAAGATTCCATCAACGCTGCCTCCGAAAAATTCTGCAAATTACTTGGGAAGATAGGTGGACTAATGTTAGCGTATTAGAAGAAGCGAAAACCACCAGCATTGAAACAATGATCATCCAACATCAACTTCGCTGGACCGGTCATGTTGTTCGAATGCCTGACCATCGTCTTCCAAAGCAGCTACTTTACTCCCAACTTAAGAATGGAAAACGGAATATTGGTGGACAGGAAAAGAGATTCAAATATACTCTCAAAGCTAATTTAAAAAAATGTAATATCAGCATTGAGAACTGGGAAGCCCTAACACATGAGCGTTTCAATTGGAGGTCAGCCTTTATTAATGGTGCTATGGACTTTGAAGAAGCACGAGTACAGGGCGAAAGGGAGAAAAGAGCTAAAAGGAAGGCATGTCAGGCAAACCCTCATCATGACCGTCTCCCACCCGGAAACCTATGCCCTCACTGTGGGAGGTTGTGCGGATCCAGAGTTGGCCGTTATAGCCACTTATGGATCCACCATTAAAATTTTACCTTTGGAAGACAATCTTACTCGGTTACGAGTGATCGCCAATGATGAATGGTGATAGTTATATTGATATGAAAGAATAGTCTGCTACTGTTATAAGGTTCAAATATATGTTTATGAATAATGAAACAATACTTATGCTGTAGCAGTCTATTAATGATGTTCTGTCACCTTGACTTCAGAAGACCCCAGCATGTGTCAAGACTAGAAATGACAACCCACTGAACTGTGTTTCATTATGGGAGTGCCATTAGTGCTACAGGTTAAACTATTTTCTTGGGGGTTTGTAACGCCCTTAGGATCCACAGTGAGTGACTACTAACTGCTGCTCAGCTGAAAATACTATAAAGATTTCTATGTCCAGGTGGAACTTTAACCAGTAACAGGACTGCTATCTGTGGGCATTCTCATCCCCCACATCCAATCTCTCAGATGACTGCTCCACAAGTGTCCTTACTTTCCTGGTGCTGCAATGCCCAGTTCTTCAGGTGAGTTGACCAGTGCTCCTTCTAGCTGACAGATGGGGAAGCACAAAAACTGACATTGTGCTGGCCCCATCCCATCCCCCCATCTCAACCTTGTTTCACCAGATTTCTTTTCACCTTTAAGAAATCCAAGGCCTCATCTCTTCTCATTTTAAGAAGAGGATAGAACAATGGCAAAGCACAGGAGTGTTGCAACCTTAGCAGTTGCCTGCTCTATCACCTTGTCTTCAGCAAGGAATGGGGAAGGCTGAGGAGCTAGGATAAGGCTAGAGTTCCGGTCAATGGAAAACTACTTTCCTCTGAAGCTCCAGTTATCAGTGCAAAACTGTCCTCCCAGCATTAGTGCTGGAGCTGAAGCAGAGTTCGAAGTTAATCAGTTCAGCTATAGAAGCACTCCTGAAGGCCAACTACATCCTAGATTGATCCAAAGGCCTCCTGTGAAGGGTCCTGACTTCTGTCCACAACTCTTGGACGAGTCTTTGGCCTTATTCAGCAGTTGGGCGAAATATAGTGTTGACATTACAGACTTATCTCAACAGTTGCCCAATCTCTGATAGTATAGATTTATTGTGGCACAGTTTCCCTTAAGATGTAGCACTTCAACATACAAGTGGAATATTACAATATTTGAATGCTAAGAGATTTAATTAGGGAAAAACACTGAAATCAAACATACCCTTCCCTTATTTTCCTATTGGGAATGTTTACCTTACCCCAAGATTACCTTTCTTTTGAAAGATTAGAAGCCAGAAAATTATGCATGTAGGCCTGCATGTTCCCCAACACACAATATCATTGTAGAAAGTTCTTCTGTATTATATCACAGTAAATAATAACTTTGTTGCCAGTAAAACAAAAAAGTAACATTTTTACTTGAGTTACCTGAGAAAGCGATTTTAGACCTAATGGCCATAAATTAGAGTTAGATGAATGTAAAGGTACACTAGATTGCCACCTATTTTATTTTGCTTCTCTTATAATGGAAAGCTCTGAGAAATCTTAACTATGAAAGTGAATGTAAAATCATTTCATGGATTTCATGGATGATTGGATGACACCCAGTATGAACTAATATGTATTTCTCTGCCTCATATATTTGTCTACAATAATATGTTTTCACGCTTTAATGCACCGAGTATACTTTTATAAGAGATGTCAAGACTGATACAGAAGGGCCGAAACTTCCAAAATTAACAGAAGTACTGTCAACATGTTGTCTTGTGATTTAGTGCCTCTTTTTTGAAATTTCATTTTATTACTGCCAATATTTTCTTCCGATTCCTACCACTGTGGCTTTATTTACAAACAGATTACAAACTCTGTAGAAACCCAAATGTTCTCTGATGTTAACAGTGAAAGGGTGGGGTGGTAACTACCTGTTGTCTGCCATGTCATCTTTTTGCACTACATCTTCCTTATATTTTTTATTGTTTTCTTTCTTGTTCACAGTCCAGAGCAAAGGGGTAGGTTGCATGGTGTCCTTCCAGGAAGAAGCTCAGAAGGAATTCCAAAACTTACTCAGAATGGAATGGCGAAGTCAGGTGGAAAAATTCTGGGCTATTTCATACCAAAGGTGCTGAGAGCATAGTATATTTTCCTATATATTTTAAACTAATATTAAATATAAATAAATAAATAAATAAATAAATAAATAATGCTTTAAAGGAAAAAGTAGCTCTCCCCTAGCCCGGAAAATGGTGTGTGTTGGTAGCCTCACTGTATAATGGTGCTACTATATAACTTTGCTCCATTTTTTAAAGGTATCTCAGGAATATCATTTATTTGGCTTGTCTATTCCTGAATTTATCACAAATGGCCTTCACCTCCCAATGTGCTTTTATTCTTTGCACTCCAGTTACCCATCTCTATGTTCTATAGTGTAGACCAGCATACCAACTGGAAATTTGATCTGTCAGAAAAAAAAGAAAAAGGAATTCTGATTGATTGGTTTATTGAATGAATGAATGAATGAATGAATGAATGAATGAATGAATGAATGAATGAATGAAATATAATATATTAAAACCTATGCAGAAAGAGTTGAGAAAGTTTACCTCTGTTGTTAAAGAGGTGGATTGGACATTAAATCACCTGAAAAAAAATAGGCAGCAGAGTGAGAGTGTGTGCTAGGAAGACAAAAAATGCCATTTATGGAAAGCAGCTGCGAGCGGGAAGCTAGAGAGTTACCTTGTAATGCTTGAATAATGATTAGATGGTTGGATGCATTATATATCTTTGGTTGAATGTTGTGTTTGACAGCATGGTATTCGACACACTAATAATAACAGACAGATGAATTCTTACTACCTTTAGGCCTGTCACTTTTCCTGGACTTCCATAGGCAAGGAAAAGCGCACACTGAAGTTGGGGAAATATTCATGGTGACTATGGGTCTGATCTTATTTTTGCCCTTGGGGATGAATTAAAGAGGCTGATGTTGTTACAGTCTCGCTGCCTTTGTTCCCTATATAGAAAGCCATAAGATGGTTTTCTTGAGGAGCTACTAGGCTTGCAGCTCAACAAAGACTTTATTTTGCTTCTTGTCAATTTGAAAACTGAAGATATTTCTGATTTCAGAGCTGAGGGAGGGAAGGATAGCCTGCTGTTAGATATACATTGCAAAGAAACCGACAACAACTCTGGGTCTTAACAGAGTTTGTTGTGTGCTTGGAAAGACTCTTCATAGGACCTATAGCAATTTTCATATGGGAAAGGGCACCTTATCTGAGCAAGGTACTAGTTCTTTTGACACTGACCCCAGGATGCAGCTGTGGACGTATCTGTGGATGCATCTGAGACAGAGGCCCCTTCAGCATTCTGATCTGAGATCAGTACCACTTCTTTCGTTGTCTCCATGAAGTTGTGGGTTTTTCAAGTGGTTTAGAAAGCAGAATCAAATAACTATCAACTCAAAGGAAATACTGCAAGTTGGGAAGTTTCTCTTATTGACAAGAACTTCCACCTTATAGTATAACCTAATACCTGTAGAGATAGAGGTCCTTAGACATATATAAGCAGCAAGAAAATGGCTGCCATGAATCTGTGCACACGCTTAGTACTATTGATATGCTCAAGAATGGGGAGCCTGCAGATGTTCAGAAGTTGGTCTAGCACAGTTCTTACTCACCCTAGCCAATATGTTCAATGAAGAGGATGCTGGGAGTTGTGGTTCAGTAACATCAGGAGAGTTATATATTCTCCATCTGCTTTCTCTATTATATATGCAGTCAGAACTTAAAAAAGAAAAAGAAAAAGGCAATTTTATTCAGGGAAAATATCATAATATCATAATATCAGGAATATAAACAAAAATAATGAAAGAGACCTAAATATTAGAATCTGATCTAGATGGTATGCTGGTCTTTGACCATAATAAAGACTTGTTTGTTTGATCTAGATGGTAAGCAGAAATATCATTTTAAAGGTTATAGAGTTCTGAAAAATAAAGTTACAGTCCATATTGCATAAAGTAGAAGTAGGTGTCCCTTATAAGCTAGTAAGTATTGTTCTAAGCAATATACTGTATATAATGTGCACTGGACATAGTCAGCCAGGATGGCCATTCACTAGTGATAAAATAGGGTGACATCAAAGAAAGATGATAAAAGAATTCATTTTGAAAATAGAATGCCATCACCATCTCTCATACAGTGAAATTATCTTGAAGTTCCTGAGCAAACTAAGATTGCCCCAAGAAAAGGAACTTATATTGCGAATCTTGTTAGAAGATGAAGTCTCTCTGCTAATGAACTTGTTTTCAATCAGGGAAGATTAAGATAAATTTGAAGACAAAGTTTTTACTATGAACCAATTTACCAAAAAGTAATGTCTTCCAGCTGCATTTAACTCCTAGTTACTTACATGGACATATTGTTGTAGTTTCTTGGCAACAGTAAAGAAATGGCCCGCTAACAGAATTTTTAGGGATATTTTTTGAACTGTCTATCAAACATATTGTCCTGGACTTCCCAGATGGTCCCTCATCCAATTATTAATGACTGAAGAGGGTCCAGATAATCCACTTTCTCTAGGGTGCTCTGTAGCTGACTTTCCACAACTATCTCAACAACGTTATGTAAAAACAGAAAGGTTGGAAACTGAACAATTGTTGTCTGACACCTTGGATCTAGGTCCTTTTAATGGGAGGGGGAGCAACACACCCTCCTTCAAGGCTGCGGGCAGTGTCCCCTCCCAGATCTAGGAAACTACCTCCATCCTCCGCTCCCTACTCTACAAAGGAACCAGGAGGGCAGGGATCCAGCCTGCACATCCTAGAGAGCATCCTATTCACTACACTGGAGATCACAGGCCAGAAGCAACCCCAGATAACTAAGCACGATGATGCCCAAATCATCACCACGGATCCTTTCTGTGTGGAGTCAAGATTTGAGTGAGTCTGAGAGACTTTATGGCAAAATGTTGTGCTAATTGATCTCAGCAGCCAACTGGGAGCTATAAACATGTCTGCTGGATGACAGTCCACTGACTCAATAAGAGAGGAGAAGTAAACATGCTTTGCCTCTCTTATCACCACAGGGTAGGCCTGAAGGTGTACATGTGCCCATGTTTGGTCAGGTTCAGTTAGCGTCTTTTCCCAGCTACCAAGTCCAGGAATCCAGGGAGGGAAACTTCTGGGCAGTAGGGGGGCAGAATAGTGTCACCACAGAAGAAATACCTTAAGGCCAGATGCACTGACAGTCTGGCCACCAGGTCCTGAGGCCGAAGTTGCTGAACTGGAAGAAGATATTCTAACCTTAAGGAACTCCAACTGCTTTTAGACTTTGTCCCAACTCCACCTCTACCACAAACCCTGGCAGCAACAGCTACCATGTTCCACCACTTCACTGCTGTTACCATCGGGATTTCAGCTCCAGCCAGCAGCCCTCCAGTAGCAATGATCAACACACTCGCTGTATTGCTTCCAGTCTAACTCTGCCATTGCTACTGCTCCACAAGTGCTCCTCTCTGCAGGACCCAGCTCTGCCATGGTGATGTCACCCTCAATGGCAGCCACCACATCTGACTGCTCTGATATTGCCACCTTTCCCTCCACGGCCCCAACTCCAGTCAGCCACCGTATCTTCAAAAATAACCTGAACACTTTCTTATAAATGAATTAGAAAGTGTTAGAAAATATTTCCAGGATCAACCATTCCAGTTTGGTATAATGTGTAAGGGGTTAGATGAGGACCAGGACATCAAAATGCAACTTTTCCTTTACCACAGAGTAGCTTTGGACCAGTCACTGCTTAGACTTACACATCACTTATGTTAAGGCATAATGTAGTTTGCTTGATTTTGGCTTAGTGCAATGTGTGATTCCAATTGTGTGATGTGTAAATTATTAAGGAAACCATGATTATGTGAATCCAGCTTCTGTCTCTTAGCCCAACATAATTTGTAGGGCTGTTGTTGTGAGGAAAGAGATAAATGAAGGGACCCCCCTCCCCATGTTCTCTGCCTTGAGTTCTGAGAGGAAATTTAGGATATAAATGTAAAAAATAAATACATAATCTAACAGCAATGACACAAGTCATGAGAAGTAAACCACCCATTTTAGTTGAATTTTTTTGACAATATGGTGACCATAATATGATGTACTCCAAATTATATCTCTTAGATGGATAGAGTAGAACATTGTTGTTCAGCAGTGGTGTGATTGCTTCCGATATCTAGAAAGGGAGGGTTCTATAAATGTAATTTACCCACTTTGCTTCCTCTTCTTTGTAACCATGTCACACTATCGCATCATTACATTTGATTAGTTGGCAGAGTCTCATTAAACACCTGCAGCCATCCTATACATGCTGATTAAATTCTGCAGCATAAAAAAGTAAATCATAATTCCTATTGTGTTTGACTTAAATCCCTCAAACATGGGGCAAAAGCATGTTTACTGAGTTGCATGAGTTGGTTCAAAGCATCAGAGTGAATAATTGTTTCCTCTGGTGAATTTCATTGTTAGCAATATTGATGATGTATCGTACACATTACCTAGATTATACTTTATCACTGTGGAAAACAAAACTGCTTTAATTTTCTGAGACTTTTACTCTTTTTTTTTGTAAAAAGCATCTTGGGAGCTTATTAATTTCATTAGAACCCTGAAGATGTTTCATAGCATGCATCAGTGTCTCTATTCCATCTCTCCTTTCCTTATAACTTTGCTTATTGTTCTGAAAGAAGAACTTTAAAAAGCCAGGTTGTTTCTTGGTTAATTGAGTTATAAATGTTATTCATAGAGGTGTTTCGGCTTATGAGGCGTTAAGGGAAGCTCTGGCTGCTATAAAACTAATGATGATGTTTCCTTTTGGGGCCTCCCTGTTTGACTACAGTTGGAAAGTTGCTGCCCAGAGGTCTACAGAGATGATAACTGAGTTTTTTTCCCTCCCTTAAACATATGCAGAGTTTTTACAGGGATGGGGCTAGTTGGGTTTTTGTATTTGTTTTTCTCATATTCCTTTCAGGGTCTGGAAGTTGCCATTGCTGCAGGCAGACTGGTAACTTGTGTACAATACTGCAAGCACTTTATTTATCTATATGACTGCCCATCTCACAACGTGACTCTGGGCTGTGTGCAAAAACAAACAGCAATTAAAATAATCCAATCATAAATGTCTGAAGTCAACACTAGCCAGTAGAGCTCACAACCTCCTGGGACAAGCAATTGGGGGAACGTCCAAGTCTTCAATGCTTTGCTAATGGTTATTATTACACTTCCTGTAGTGCCAGGGATCATGAGTAGATTGATAGCTCACCAGAGAGGAGCTTCCAAAAGCAGAACTTCACTTTGCCTCATAGGAATGAATGACAGCCATTCATTTATAAAGGACATAGGAAAGGGTTATATTTGGACACTACTGGACTAGAGTAAAACGTTTGCCCACTATCTGATGATACCAATCGCTGAGGATCAGCATACGCAGCTCCAGCCCTTCATTTAACCATCTCAACCTGGCTTTTGTTTCCAGGCCAAAATCTACGCTTCCACAGCACTTCTCTCAATGATCACATAAGGAGTGGAGAGTTATAGGGGCAGCAGTAAGCAGGCCCATCTTTAATTCCTTGATTAATCGAGGCATGCCAGGATCCAATGGACCAATGCTTTCATCATGCCACCCTTTCCCTATTATTTAGCATTTTATCATTGCAGATGCTTGTTTTATTGCTTTTACTTTCATATATGGAGTCCTTGGTGTTCTCTGAGCTTGGTTGTGTGAAAGTTTCAAGTCAACCTAAAGCAGAAGAACAAAGCTGACCAGTTTCCACAATATGAATTTGAGCATATACCTACCATTATCAAGGAAAGTGTCCATGATTACTTTAAAGTCCTCAACTTCCTGTAATAGGGAATCAGAGGACCTGTGGAATGAAATCAAAAAGATTGTTAAAGATGAATCTAAAAAAGTCTGTCAAAGACCAAGAAAGCAAACTGGATGTCAGAATAGATGGTGGAAATTGCCAAGAAGAGAACAGAAGCCAAAGCCAATTTCTGTGGGCCTTTTGGTGGGATTCTTATTTCATGTTTATTTTAGGGCTTACCATTGGCTTGACAAGGTTGGAAAAGTTTCCAGATGTTAGAAAAATGATTTCTGGGGTCTGTGCAATCTGGAATTACACCTTGCCAATTCCTGGATAAGGAGAAAGGTTTAACTCAATGGAATTGCACATGCTTTGGATAAAGATTCAATTCTTGACATCTTGCTATAGAACTGGAAACAATCTACTTTCTGAAACCTTGGAAGCCTACTTCCATGCTTAGATGCACTAATGGTCTGTCTTAGTACAGAGCAATTCTGTTCCAGTCCTTATTTTATAGCAAACTCCAAGAAATGTTAAAAGGAAAGAACCAGATATAGGAAGCCAGAAAGAAGGAGGATAATGAGAGGTAAAGTATGCAGCATGTGAAGGATATGTTCAGAACCCAGCAGCATAATACATCGTGATAATGGTGCTCTATTGAAGGCATCAGCAACTTGGCATGGGAAAACCTGCTAGCTTATCTACTGATATGGACACAGATGGTAAAATAATAGATTGTCTATGTTTTCCCACTCACATCATCAAGCAACAGCAAACTTTAAAGAAGTTGAAGCCTAGCTTGGGTCATAAGTTCCCAACAGCTTTGTCAGGACAGGTTACCAGCTGAGATTTCCATTTAAGGTACAGTAAGAACTATCTTGCTAGTTGGATATTTATTGCCAACACCATGCAGTCTCCTTGAGAACACTGAAGTCTCAGACTTGGCCAAGTATGCCTCTCAGAGTGTTTAATTCCCAATATAGTCTTTCTTATTTAATGCTACAATAGCTAAATATTCTAAATGCCAGTAGAGCTTTCAATAATGAATTAGAAAACTTGGCACTGAAGAACCAAGACAAGCCACAACATGGTCTTTGTCTGTGTTCCAACAGCTCTCAATAAATCTTTCATGTATAAGTTATGGTGTTATAGGTCCTTGTGCCAGCAAGAGCCCAAAGAACCCACATTAACTTTAACTGGAGAAAGATAACAAATTCATTCTACATGCATTAGGTCACCGATCACCATTATGGCTTTTGTCACAAAGCATAAATGTGGAGGCATGAGATTAAGAATGCTGCCTTTTCAGTAAGTGCACTTCAAGTTGTTCTTTTGGTTAATGGGATGGAGCATGATCCGACATAAATGATATGGATTCAAATCAACCGAAGTGAATGAGTTTTACAGGCCATAAGCATTTGATAGTTCAATGCTCCTAAGCTAGATATACCTGCTGACACAAAGGGCCCAGGTGTGCATACAGAACACCTTTATCAAGAGGAGCTTTCTCCTACATTTTAATGCAAAAGGTAGGTTCGTGCATGGAAAGGGATGTGTAGGAAACTGAGCAGCCAAATTGGTACATTGTAAATTAAAGGCTTCAGCACGTGCAAGATAATTAATCAGAGCCTACATTATCATTCACGAAATTGTTGCTACTATCAAGCCATATTATAATAGACAGTCTTCAGAAAACTATTCCAGAAAGTAGAACAATTAGTCACGGATAGGGATGGGGAGAAATTTGTCCAGTTTGTATTTGAGTGCCAACTTCTCTAATTCACAGTTTCTGCAAAAAAAAAAGCCATTGGGAGATGGTTATACTTCAACATTCACATTTTTGCAGTGCAGTCCTGCAATTAAAAATGTGTAGCAATGAGTGCACTGGTATGTGTTTCTTAACTGTTGGTCTTTTACTGATGTGTTAGTACTGTGTGTACCTCAGTTGCCTGCTGACTCAGACCAATACAATATTTTGTGTTACATCCTTCTTGTACTTTTAAATTCTTCTATATTTGTTCTGGGGGAAAAAAGTAGCATAGCATCACATATACCTTAAGGAATGCTGAAAAAAACCCTGAGAGGAATGGATCAACCAAATCCTTCAAATAAATTAAACTTTAAAGGAAATGTAGCTGAAAACTAAATAATATGAAAACAAAGGTTTAAATTGTATTATGGGGTTAGTGGAAGAAATCAAAAGAACGAACAGTTATAGTCAGCTTTGTTCATGATGCATGAAGAGAGGCCACAGATACATTCAGCATCTTCCAGTCTGAAAACTGGATAACTAATAACCGATAACAGAAAACTGATAACTAAAAACTGCATGCATTTTTGATAGTTTTCATTATGTATTCTTTGGTGCATGCTTGTTTATTCGTTCAGTCGCTTCTGACTCTTCGTGACTTCATGGACCAGCCCACGCCAGAGCTTCCTGTCGGCCGTCACCATCCCCAGCTCCCCCATGGTTGAGTCCGTCACCTCCAGAATATCATCCATCCATCTTGCCCTTGGTCGGCCCCTCTTCCTTTTGCCTTCCTCTTTCCCCAGCATCAGCATCTTCTCCAGGGTACCCTGTCTTCTCATTATGTGGCCAAAGTGCTTCAGTTTTACCTTTAATATCATTCCCTCAAGTGAGCAGTCTGGCTTTATTTCCTGAAGTATGGACTGGTTTGATCTTCTTGCAGTCCAAGGCACTCTCAGAATTTTCCTCGAACACCACAGTTCAAAATGGTACATGTATTACGTATTATATGATAAATTTAAACATACTGGGTACCTGGGAAGTATATCACACCTGAAAAACATAGACTTTTGTTAAACTGGAAAACAAGGAAAGTGTCAGGAAATTGGACAATTCCACAGGTCTTTAACTAAGGCCTATTTAGTGCATAGAATACTATCCAAAGGAGCAAGAACAAGGTTACTGAGGATAATACAGTAGTTTAAACATTAGAGCAAGTGGTGGATGTATGTGGGGATGAAGAAAAGGCTGTAAATCAACTAAAAGCACTTAGAGGATCAGGGGGAAAAAGCAATATTTTGAAGAACAAGCACTCATCCCTAATAAAATTTATATATTTTCCATTATCACAGAAGAATAGAAAACACAGGAACCCATCTAGAATTGGGGGACATTAACATCTCTCTCTTTTAGCCTTGGAATTCCCTGCAGCCCTTCCTCACTGCATGGAGGCAGAACCTATTTGATTGGTCAACTCCAGGCACCTGATGGACCTTGTTGGTTTTCAGACTTGGGGTTATTCTTGAAGCACCAATGGATGGCTTGATCAAGGCCTTGCTTGCTGCCTGAAATTAGGGGGTGTCAACAGCCTTGGATTGGATTGCCCTTGTAGAGCCCCTCTCTCTCTGTGGATCCCAGAGAGCTTCCTTTTTCTCAGAGGAATTCTGAGATAGGAAGCAACAGAAAAGATGCTTAGAGCCCTGCTGGAGATAAATAGAGAGAGAACCTGGCACATCCATCCTGGCCCTTGATCAGTCAGAAGCTTTCAATATCATTGAACATAGTATCCCCCTGAACTGGCTTTGAGGGTTAGGAGTGAGAGGCATAGTGTTGCAGTGATCCTTCTCTTTTTCCAGGGCCAGTTCCAGTCAGGGGAACTTCAGATCCCTGCTCTATGAGGCTTTTCAGAGCTCTGTGCTCTTTTTACTCCCATTTAGCTTGTATATGAAGCTACTGGGTAAAGTCATCTGCTGGCATGGGTCAGGTATGATCAGTATGCTGATGATACTCAAGTATTTATCACTACCCTGGGCTGACCAAGTGATGCCATCTGAGTTCCTTCTCAGTATCTGGAGGCTGTGGGGTCAGGATGGGGAAGAAAAAGCTTCAGCTTACTCCATGCAAGATTAATGACTGTGACTTTGGGATCCCTGCATCCTGGTGATCTTCCATCATTAGTTTGGGAGGGGTGGAAATCTCCTAGACAGAATTGGTGCACAATTTGGACTTGGACTTTTGGCTCTTGCTAGAAGAGCAGGTGGCAGCCGTGGCCAAGAGGGCCTTTGCAGAAAACCATTGCGTGTGCCAAATGGGCCTATTCCTCAATTTGGACTATTGGAATGTGCTTTACATGGGGCTGCCCTTGAAGGCCATCTGGAGGTTGAAATTGGTGCAGCATGCAGCAATGCAGGTAGTTATGGGTGCACCATAATATGCCCATTATAACACCACTAATTTGTGCACTGTACTGATTCCATATAGGCTTCCAGGTACAAATCAGGGTTCTAGTTAACCACCTATAAATCTCTTCATGGCACAGGACTGGATTGTTTGTGTGACTGCCTGTTACTGATTATCTTTGCCTGTCCCATGAGAACTGGCAGAGTATGCTCTAGGTCCCTTCTATGAAACAATATCAACTGGTAGGTCCAGGAAGTGTGCCTTCTGTGTCACAGTGCAATCCCTTTGGAACAGCATACCCCAAGATTTGGATGGCCCTGACCCCATTGGCCTTCTATCAGTCTTTGAAAATGTTACCTCAGAATTAGTAATCACGATAACAGTTAAAAAAGGGGGAAAGGGGAAAAAAAAGAAGAAACAAATCCTTGAAACTTATAATTTTATATTTTATAATTATAAACAGAACAACATCAAAACATTAGGTCACATTGCTCAAAAGTCTTCTTCCTGGCCCTTTTGTCAACACCACCACTACCAAACCTAATCCAAATGTTAGAAGATTCAATCATTTTATAAAGATGCACAAGACTACCCTTAGTTACTGCAGTAAATGAATATGAAAAATGTCAACACTTTTTATTGGAATATTTCATTTGGCTGAGCTAGAGGAAGAATGGACTGTTGATTTACTTGTTAACAATTATAAACTGTTACACTTTTAAGATATGTATAAGAATGCAAGGAAATTAATTTTCCTTTAGTATTTCTAAAATTTTGCCAGCAAAAGCTTTGAAAATTCAAATATTAGATTGGTTATTCTCTCTGCATCAAATTTTAGGAAAATGTGAACTGGATTTGAAATATACAAATATAACTCTGAAGTTAGAGTTCCAATCGCTTATTTTGAGATTAAACTTGTTTTAGGATTGAAAGCAATGCTTGATTTCAATCTCATAACGGAAAGTTTATATAATAAAAGATCTTACAAGGGAAGATTGTAGAGGTGTATTTCAAGGATTAGGATACCTATCAGGTCATCATTCAATTACATTAAATACTTGCCTATCTTCAGTAGGTTGTGCTTCAAGAAAGATTTGTATTGTGTTGAGAACTAAGGTTGAAAAAGAACAAGAATAAAGATTGAAAAAGAACTTGAATAGAATGGAATGGAATGGGAGTTAAAGTAAAAGTAGATAAACTAACAGAATGGGTAAATCCTTCAATGATACTGTAGTGGGAAAAGCAGGAAAGGGAAATATTAGGATTTGTTTTGATCCCAGACATTTGGATAAAGCTACCTTGAGAGAACATGTTCAGTTACCACATGTTCATGAAATTACAAGTAATTTCATAAGAATGCTGCTAATAGATTTTAGCTGATCCAGCGAGATGGAAGTTATACACATTTAATACATTTTTTTCATAGCTAAAGCTTTAAACTATTTATTCAATCAATCATTCATTTGATTTGTATGCCCACTTACTCAACATATGACTCTGAGCACTGAGCAGTAAATTAAAAACAATCAAAACGTGGAAAATAGAAAAAAATGGAAACAGCTTAACTTCAATGTAGTATTTCTTCTCTCTCCAGAGTATATCAGAAAATAATATAACAGAATGTGGGATGTTTATGGAGTTTTATGTTTTACTGATAATATTCATTATATTATAGAGTGAAGTCTTGAGAAATGGATTGAATGTCAAATTTAATGGGCCTTTCTCTACATCAGGTACAGGAAAAGAAAACTGAAATTAAGAAAAACATGCAAATTTAGATTAAGTGAAGTAAAGCACAGTACAGTACAGTATTTGGGAAATGTGTTAACTCCTAACGGAGTAAAATCTAGGGAAAAGAAATTGAAATAATTGTTTGAATGCCAAGATCACAGAGTAAAAGTGAACTATAGCAATTTTGGGGAACTGTCACCCCCTTAGAGACTTTATCCCAAGAACATCAACCATAATGTCTCCATTCTTGCAATTGCTATTGCCCAATGTTGACTCAAGTGGATCCATGTTCATTAGGAAGCATAAAAAGAGTTGAAAGGCTTGTTAACAAAGGCACCTGTCACAGGTGACTTGTGTTAAAATGTTGCAATGTAGATAAAAAACAGTTGTTTCTGTACAGCTGGTTTAGCTGCTGTCTCGTTACGAGGAAGGATTAATAATGGTATGTGCTTCTAGAGTCATGATTAAAACAAAACAAAATTATTTCCAAGTAGGAAAAGAAATTTAGCTATCATTTCCAGGTATACAAGATTTCAGCAGTGGAACAGCTCTTATGGAAGAGCCAACATGAATGGATTTGAAGATGGTATTGGAGGTTCCAAGGCTTTTGGTATGCTACTCTTTTAGTGTAAGCAACCTGTGGTCCCTGTACCCTGCATGGTTAGCAGCTTAGTTGTCTTATGCTGTGACAATGGCAAGTTCTCAATATTTATCAAGGGTAACCTCATAGAGAACACATTCCAGAAGTTAAGATGAAATGTAATCCAGGCATGAGCCACTATGGCCAAATCAGACAAGCTCAGGATGTGCCCCAATTAGTGCACTAGCCTTAATTGTGTGAAAACACTCCTAGCCAAATCTATCACCTGCAATTCCAGTGACAGCTGAGCATTAAGGAACACTCCTGGACTGTAGAATTGCTCTTAAGGGGGAGGGCAAAAAAGGCCGAAACTACATCAATGACTCTGTTTCCAATTTAACAACAACATTTCTGTCTTGTCTCGATTTAATTAAGTTTGTTCTCCTTCAGCCAATCTATTATCAAACATGGTCAGTGATTCCTTCTTTAAAGGAACATCAAAGGTAAGGAGGAACAGAGCTCCAGATGATATTCTGAGAGGTTTCAGGTAAATGTTGGGCAATATGGGAAATAAAATGGATTCCTATAGGTAGCCCTCATGTTGAAAATAGACCCTCAGCATCAGCTTCTGGATATAGGCTAAAAGAAGTGACTGAGACCACTGCGAAACAGTATCCATAAGTCTCAGTCCCACCAGAAGGAAACTGCTTTATGATATCAAAAGCTATGAAGAATCAGGAGAACAAGATGCCCCCTCCCTTTTTCCTTTCAATGAAGAAATCTTCTCTCTCGCTTAATACCTTACAACTTGAGGTGCTGAGCCAACTCATTAACAGGACACAAGAACTAATCTCTCCAATACTCTGCTTAATTAGTACCAATCCTAGCCTAAAGATAAACAAGCCCATCCAGGCAAGTGCAAATTGTTTTTCCTTCAATTCCTGAATGGTTTTCTTAATTTTTTTTAAAAAATAATAAAATTAATCATTTTGGTCAATTTTTTGTAGGCAATGCCACCCCAGTTACTTAGTGAGAGCAGATACAAGCTTTGGCACACTGTTTTTGGCTTTTGTTTGCAGCATTCCTGGGGGTGGGTTGGATATGCTGAAGTTTTTGCTTGCACATAAAGCACTGCAAAAAGACTTGTTGGTTGTGTGAGTATATATCCCAATAATCCATAAAGATGATATTTACCTTTCCAGGTCCCCCATTCAAATCAGTAGTAGTTTTGAAGGCATCTACCTCATTCTGAATGGTCAAGTGAACATAAAGTTTCTGTTGATGTATTGACTAACCTTTTGTCTGATGGATCCCTTGACAGAGCTGACATGAATGGTTTTGAAGATGGTATTGGAGGCTCCAAGGCTTTTGCTATGGGGGAGTTAAGAATTCATGCTGAGGCCATTCTAAGAAAGGTGGATCAGGATTTCACAGCCTCCATGGGCTTCACACAAATTGTTTCAAAACCTACTTGTTTTTTTGTTCTGGAGAGAATGGTTTATATATAGCGCCTCAGGAAGGATATGATTGTTACGTGTGGCCCACTGATGAGGATAGAACTGTGGCCACACATTCAGCTCTATAGGAAAAGGGCCCAGATTAGATTAGTCTGCTCCCAGAAGCTGATGGACACTGCTAGATGCCTGGAGGCTCTCACACTAAGCTGGATGCCCTATCAGCAGCCTAGCTGAGATAAGGAATACAGAAGACTTCTGGGAGCTTGATGCAGTGGCTCCCAAGCAAGCTCATTTTCCTGTACTGTAGCAGAGAGATAATTATAGCATATAAACTAATTGCACACACAGAAGCATGAAGCTCCTTGAGCAGGTATGGTGCAGATTCAGGGGTGAGTCTGAGAATAATAATTACATCATCAAAAGACCTATCCCAAAGCAATCAGAGAAGAGGAGACATTGGGTCTTAGCCTTGATTTCATCTGTGGGGAATTACCCAAGGTAGCTCTTTTGGGTTATCATGAAAATCAAAACAGTTCAGTGACAGCAATAAAAGTTCAACAAGTGATAGTTAGGGGTGGGGTAGGGACAGAAGAGAGGAATTAGGGGGCGTTGCCCAAAGCTGTTTCAAAGTAAGGGATATAGAAATGTCATGAATGAATGAATGAATGAATGAAGATTGCAGCATTTTATTGGAACTTACATCTGTTCTACTTACAAGACAACTGTAAGCAGAACTCTCTAATTCGAAGGGCAGGAAAGAGGTTAATTAGGAAGATATTTTGACAAATATTAGTAGCTTTTTATTGAGACACAAATTCTTAAGTGGTATTAAAGTCAACTAGGAAACTATGTATTTGATATAATAGTGTGACTTCTGTGTTCCTTTATACTTTTAACAAATACACAGTATGAAATAAAAATCTAAAACAAAACCTACCATGTTACAGCACTTAGCAAATACTAATAGCAATAGTACCTGCAGAGGTATTATTTATTAGTTTGAATAAATGTACTCTACCATCCATAATGGCTGCATTCAATTATGTTCAGATTTATTAAGCTCTTTTGTAATTAGTTAAATAAATGGAATGCATTATATCAACTTTCATAAAAAGGATCCTTTTATTATTTTTGTACTAATGTTTGCCATTCATAAATCCACTAATGCATCTCTTTCTCTCTCTCTCTCTTTCCTGAGTATAAATCTATGCATATGTATGTCTGCATGACTATATGTGAATATTTTATGTATATAATTTTACTGATACAAAAACTGTAACTTTCTATATAATTTTATTAAAGATTTTTTTTTAAAATGAAGATAAAAACGTATAGAAACTAATATAAAGTAAGAAAAAGAAAAGAAAAAAATCAAAGAAAAAGATAAAAGTGCAAGAAAGGAGGGGGGGAAAGTAAAAGAAAAATAGAAAAGAAAGAAAACAGATACAAAGAAGTAGTTTCTGATTTTCTTTACAGTAGTTATAAGTACAATTATAAATTTACCTCTTACTTTATGATTACAACATAGCTCTCTTCTTTCTATAATCTTTCCTGTCTAATCATCATAAAGCCAGTTTGGTCTAGCGGTTAAGGCAACGGGCTAGAAACCAGGAGACTGAGAGTTCTAGTCCCGCCTTAGGCATGAAAGCCAGCTGGGTGACCTTGGTCTAGTCACTCTCTCAGCCCAACTCACCTCACAGGGTTGTTGTTGTGGGGAAAATAGGAGGAGGAAGAAGTATTAGGTATGCTTGCCACCTTGAGTTATTTATAAAAATAATAGTGGGATAAAATTAAATAAATAAATAAATCATAAGTTCATTTTTTTCTGTTTCACGCAAAAAGTCTATAAGGGGTTTCCAGTCAGCAATAAACATAGATATTGTCTTTTCTCTGATCAAAGAAGTCAGTTTAGCCATCTCAGCAAGTTCCATCATCTTCACCTACCACTCCTCTATTGTGAGTAATGCCAAATCTTTATCAAACGTGATAAAATGTCCCTTCTTGTTGTTCACATTTCCAGCATAAATTTGAAGTGCCTTTATACATTCTAGACAATTTTTTCTATAGAAAAGAAACTGTGACTTTCAAAGTTGGCACAGCTGCATGAGACTAATGGAAGCTCCCCAGCAAATATTTAATTCCTAATTTTGACAACTGGTACTCTCAGAGACAGAATATTTTCTTGTGTTTCTAAACTTTGAGAGTGTTCTCAGAAAAAAAGTGTTGAAGGAGATGAGTTTGGAGAAATTATTTTGATTGCATCTTTCTTACTGCAAAGCAGTGTAACGATGTGTCTCGGTTATTTTATCAGAACATGTTTAAGCAATGAGACACAGTGGGTGGTGGTGTTAGAGTAAGATAATCACCCCCCTCCCAAGGTGTATCAAGACACAGTGTGGCTGATTATCTCTAATCCCCACAGGATGTAATTATTCTACAATAACTACACTCTTGGAACTGCTTTATTGTTGCTTACATATTTCTTTTAGCTTTGAATCTAAATGCATTAAACAGTGATATTGTTGACTGTGAGGTCCACTGAAACTAATCTACCTTTGCATAGCATTTAATTGGCAGCTGGAAAACCTCTTGAAGCCTCTCCCGCCCCCTGCTGCCCCTCCTTCCTTCCCCAAGATCCCCAGAGGAACGGCATCTTGAAATCCAAAACAAAGGAAAATAGTGAAGGACGCTGAGAGCATCCAAATGAAGCCAAAGAATACAAACCTGCGTTTAAGAATATTTTTGAGGAAGTGCCAGAGTGAATCTTCTCATTATCAGCTAAGCAGAGTGCAACCTTGTACCAACTTCTTAAAGCAGCACGGTCCCTTGGGATGGTAGGACTGCAGCAACTATCCCCAAGAAAGCATTTGCAAATATCAACAAAAATTCAAGCAAATGGATTCCTCAGAACTGAATCCGCTCAGGATATGGAGTAATAGCCACTGAATTTTGAACCAAGAACCTATCAAACACTCTTCCAAGGACTAAATTCTTCTTGTTGGCAGGTATCACACCCTGTTGGTAGACCAGACCAAGAAAGCAACTCCATAGAAAGACTGAAGCTACTTTTATTGAGATTGGCAATAGTAACAAAATCTTGCAAGTCCGATTGTGCTGTACCTCCTCTTTTTTCTTATACTCCAGTGAATCAGGGAGATGTTTGCTCGATCCGCTTCCAAATGTTATCTTGTTCTGGACTTAAATAATGCTTCAGCCTTTTTGCCTGGGGAAGAGTTCCTGCATCTCTCCATCAAAGTCATCTTCCTTGCTCTCTACAGTGGGGCTGGAAGTTTCTGTTTACCCTAATGATGGTGATGGGGATTCTTTATTTTTTTTAAAAAATGCATTAAGGTTAATGTAACCTAATAATATGTTGTTGATCATTCCTAATTTTGCCACCAAAATTTGGAAATGAAATTAAAAGGAGCTCTGGGGGCCAGTGCAGTCTAGTGGTCAAAGTGTGATGTGGCATGAACATGCTCTGCTAACCATTTCTTTCTGCCATATAGTCTGCTTCCCAGTTTATAGCTGAAGGGTGCCATGGATATGATCTGGCCTGGTTCACCAAGGAGGAGGTTGCTGACATGGTCAAATATTGGGATCTGCTCAGCATCTATTAGTTAGGCTTAGCACTCTTTCAAAAGAGCACGAAACGTGTTTTTAAAGTTTGAGAAAGAACTTGAGAGAGTGCTAGTCCTGTGCTGCACCAAAGGTAGATTTTAAAATGGGAAAGAGAGCCAGGTTTCACCATCTCCGTGTTATTAGTTCTGTCATCAGTGGACGGATTACAGATTTTCCATTGCTTCTGCTGACAAGAAGTTTCACTAGGCTGTATTTTTTTTTTACTGTTTTCTTTTTTAACTTTGGTTTGTGCATGTTTTATGTGGCACTACTTTGCTTATTCCATTCCAGGGTTTGTGACACTAGGTGCCATGGTGATGCCCATTGTTATTATTCAGAGACCAATAACATTGTGTGTTGTTTTTGATTGTCCGCCAACTCCTTCTGGCCACAAGTGACTCCTTGGCCACTCACTACTGGCACTGCCATTCCCTTGCAGCACTAGTTGAGGACAGAGCTTGTTCGTTATCAGTTGCTCCATCCCACTTCACCTTCTGCCCCTCCTCTGCACCTGTGATGTGTCAGCCAGGCCAGTTTTGAAGACGGGTTTAGTGTTTTGCTTTGTTTTCAGAAAAATGCTAAACCCAGGTTCAGAGCACCCTACTGCTTCACCCCATACCTTTCTCACTGAAGCTATTTCTGAACACAGGTCTACCTAGGACTGACAGGTCACAGCAATTCAATTTGTTACTTGGACAATTTGACAGGTGGTTAAATATACCATTTAAAGTCTGGTGAGTGACTACAAATTTGCCATTTCAAGCATCTGCCTCTACGAGATCTGCCCTAGCCTCTCCCAATGTTAGTGATTTTTTGCCCCCTATTGGCAGGATCCATAATTAATTTCTTCTGGATATTTTCTTCATTAAATCATTAATGCCAGTACAAGTTGAGAGTCTTCTTCCAGTAGTAGAATAGGGACTGGCAATAAAACATGCTGTCATATTCTCTCATTTGAATGCAGCCATTAAGCTTTGCCCAGGGGAGACCTGAGTTCAAGTCCACTCTCAGCCATAGAAACTCAGTGAGTGACTTTAGGTCCACCTCTTTCACTCTCTCTGTCTCTTTCTCAGCCCAACTGACCTTGCACAGTTCTTATTTGGGAATCAAATGAAAGGAGACAACCCCCCCATAAGCTTCCTTAAGCTTCTGGAGAAAAGATGGGGTATGAATCTAACAAGAAGATAAAAATAATGCAAAACCAGGATTTTTATTAATGAGGTACATCAAAGAGACTATAATGGCCTCATTTGTGCATAATGCTAAACTGGAAGTGCACATCCTCTGTGGGTGCTTTGGGTGCAGCATCTGAAGACCTTCAAAAATTGTTACCAAAGTGCAATTTGTAATGTGACCAACAGGAAGTTTATGAAATACATGACTGAGAAGTTCCCATATAAACTATACTTGTTTTAATAAATACTGGTTGCAAGCACTCATTTTTGGAGTATAGTCTTTATTATTACTTCTGTGCTAAGGAAAAATAGCCACAACAATAAACAACCCACATAGTTTGAAAGAAAGCTTACAAAAGCAGATCCTTTGATTCTAGCCCTTAGTATCCACTTTTATTACAGGTCAACAATCTGAACCCTGGGGAGATTGAATCAACCAATTTCCTTTTGTAAATTTTACGCCTTTCAGCAAAAAATGAACTGAGATTCTTTTTTATTTGCAAAAGTAACCCTTCTATTATATCTTGAATAAATTGATGTCCAATTATCCAGATGCACTGTTGACCTTAATCTAATAATTTTATCCAGATTATTTAACCAGTAGTGAAACCATTAAATGGGATTTTATAGTGCAGGCTGACATTAGCAATGAAATTTGGTAGGTAATTAAAAAAATATTAGAATGCAGATATGAATAGTTAATGAGCATAGAGGTTTTCAGGAATAAGTAAAATGAAAACAGAGTATCACAGATTAAGTTCAGTTTAGAGGCAATTTTAATCGATAAAACTCTCTTTGAGAAGGTTGGACACTATAGATTTCAGGCATCCTTTGTAGTAAGCATCCTCTTGATATTTCAGTAGAAAAGGGAGAAATCCCAGGTATTACAGTTTATCAGATAAGAATTCATTTGAGAGAGAACAGGTATCAGCTAAGTGCCCCAAAAGCTACTGCTTTATTTATATATAATTTTTATTGAAGAATTTTTTTATAAAGTTAAAAGCTACAAAAAAAAAAAAAAAGAGAAAAAGAAAAAGATAGAAAAAGAAAAATAGGAAAGATAGAAAAATAGAAGAAAAAGTGAGCAACGGTATAGATCAGTGTTTTTCAACCTTGGCAAGTTTAAGAGGGGTAGACTTCAACTCTCAGAATTCCCCAGCCAGCCATGTCCACCCCTCTGAAACTTGCCAAGGTTGAGAAACACTGGTATAGATCAAGAAAAGAGAAAGAAAATAAAAAAGAAAAAATATTTAAAGATGTGACTTCCAGTCTTCTTTGCAGCAATTACATAGTTAATACTGTTTCCACCCTCCAAAATTAAATAACATAGTTCCCTTCTTCTCATATACAGCCCTTTTCAATCAATAAATCCAGAGATCACCAGCTCATTTTTATCCATTTTCAGCAAAAAGTCCATAAAGGGTTTCCAGTATTTATAAAAGTAGTTAATGCTCTGAGTTGCCAAGTGTCCACGCCTCTTTGATCAGGGGCTAGGGCAATTGATTCTTTTAGATCCAGAGATAATAGCACACCAGTGGATAAAGAAACTTAAAGCTTTATTATAAACAAACAAAGTTAAACACAGTCTAAACACAGTTTACAAAGCATAACAAGCATACAGAAAGAAATGCATACATACATACCAAGCAAACAAGGTGATACCTAATCTCGTATAGGCTGCCAGGAGCCCTCTAATAAGGACAGCGGAGATACCCCAAGGTGGCAATTTTCACAGCACCCAGCACTCAGGCCTGTGTGGACTCCCAAACTCCAAAGACAATACTCTGGCTTTTTATCAAAGCCTGGCTTCCAAACCTCGTGACCAAGCCCAGACTGACCTTGACTGGGATTCCTTCTGGGGCACTGGCACCTGTCTATGACATCATTCCAATATCCTGGGAAACCATCAGATAAGCCAGTGCCCAAGCAAAACAATCTCTTATCATTCCCCGCCATTCCAAGCCGCTAAAGGAGTGGCTGGAGGAGTGAACCTATGCTTAAATTTAACAAGCTGGGGACTTTCTCTCCCCCCACTTCCCACAGAGATATGTTCTGAAAGGCTGTTAATGGGAGTGGGCATATTTATTTATTTAATTTATTTATTATTGTATTTATACCCCACCTATCCCCTCCCTAAGCAGAGGGCTCTAGGCGGCTTACATTCATCATACATATTATATTATACAGCATATATATTACCCACGCGTTAGGGAGGGGGTGAGGGAACCGGCTCTTCATCCGCAGGTCGGACTACATGTCCCAGGAACCTTTGCTTCTGAGCCGGCTGCTGATGTCCAGGAAGTTGTTATTTCGGGATCTGCCGTCCTCTGCCGTCCTCCGCCGCCATCTACAGGAACCAGCTCTTCTTGGTCCGAGGGCGACCCTCCGAAAAGGATGCCAGCAAATTGGCCCACGTGAGTGGTCCCCATTCATCTACTTGCCAATGGCTTTCGGTCTGCTGGGTGGGCAGAAGCTGGGGCTAGTGACAGGAGCTCACCCCGCCACGCGGATTCGAACTGCCGACCTTATGGTCGGCAGACTAATAGCTCAGCGGTTTAACCGCTGAGCCACCGTGCCCCAATCTGCTTCTTCTCTCCCCCCCCATGCCAAACAGAAATAAAAACAAGCCAATTAAACATCAGTATAACTCAAAATAAATTCTAATCTCCTAGGTGTGGGGGAAGAAAAATCAACACATGCCACCTAACTCCTCGAAATACAAAGGTCTTCCGCAGGTTGCCATTACATGCTCCTTCCCTAATCAAACAAGTCAATTTGTACAAATTCTGCCATCTTCACAATCCACTCCACCATTGTGGGTATTTCTATATTTTTCCAACTTTGTGCATATAATAGCTTCACTGCAGTTACCATTAAAAGAAAAAAAATAACCATGAGTCATTTCTAGTTGGCTATCCATAAGTCTCAGTAAGAAAAGTTCTGGTTTCAACTGAATATTAATTTTTAAAATTCTCTGCATTGTTGTATATATTTGTATCCACTACAGCTCTGTTGATTGATTGATTTGATTAATATAGCCCCTGTGGAGTCCTTGGTGCTCTCTGAGCCTTGTTGTTTTCTTGCAGATGTTTCATTGCCAGGCTAGGCAACATCTTCAGTGCGAAAAGGGAGCGGGACTTGCTCTCTGTTTATATAACCTGGCTTGTCCTGCCTGTGTTGGTGGGGGTGTTGTACTCTCCTTGGTAGTACCTTGATTGGGTTGTTGTTTGCTGCTTGGTTGATTGACTGAGTTAAGTCCAGGAATTCTCTAGCATTTTTGGATTTAGCTTGGTTTTTCATCACATGATGAAAACTCCTTAATCTCACAACACATGGACAGACTTAACCATACTTTCAACTGGGAAACTGTGAGCATCTTAAACCAAGCCAAATCCAAAAATGCTACAGAATTCCTGGAAGCTTGGCACTCAGACAAAGCAGCCATCAACAGACACATAGAGGTAACCAACATTTACATACCATTCATAAGAAACAATAGAAAAGCCAGAAGACCATAACACCTCCTTGCCAGCAATCAACAACCAGATAGGCAAAGATTAACAGCAAGATTAGCACCAAAGGAGCAATCAAACAACACAATAGACCCTAATCAAGGAACTATTAACTCAGTCAATCAACCAAGCAGCAAACAACAACCCAATCAAGGTACTACCAAGGAGAATACAACACCCCCACCAACACAGGCAGGACAAGCCAGGGTTTATAAACAGAGAGCAAGTCCCACTCCCTTTTCGCACTGAAGATGTTGCCTAGCCTGGCAATGAAACGTCTGCAAGAAAACAACAAGGCTCAGAGAGCACCAAGGACTCCACAGTTCAACCCTGAGCTACAAATATTCTCTTCAATTGGTAATAAAGCCCCTCCCATGTCACAAGCACTAACAGCTCTTTCAATCACGAACCTTCTTATATTTCTCCAGAAGGTCCAGAGGAGTCAATAGGTAAATATGGGCCGAAACATCCAGGTATGAGGGGCATAAGAACAATACACAAACAAAATAAATTCATTCTGTACTAGTGAACCTGGATCATGGGATATGGAAGGCATATATAATTCACTCAATAATCACTTTCCTTTTGATGACTGTTACAGTTGTGTAACAGTGCGTGGTGGCTCAGCGGGTAAGACGCCAGGCTTGTCGATCGGAAGATCACAAGTTCGGAGGTTCGAATCCCTAGCCCTGCATGACGGACTGAGCTCCCGCACTAGCTCCAGCTCTTGCCAACCTAGCAATTCGAAAGCATGCAAATGCAAGTAGATTAATAGGTACCACTTTGGTGGGTAGGTAACAGTGTTCCGCATGCGTCATGCCGGCCGCATGACCATGGAAGCGTCTTTGGGCAACGCTGGCTCTTTGGCTGACAAACGGAGATGAGCACTGGCCCCGAGTCTCGGACACGACTGCACAAATGTGCGGGGAGAACATTTACCTTTACCTTACAGATGTGTGTGCACATGCCTGTGTATTCCTGTCCTGTGCTGGACAGATACCTCACTCTCCCTCACAGCCTCAAATTATAAACAAAAGAGTTTCTAGCTGATACATCTCAAAGCCACTCAAATGTCTGTGAATACGTTTTGCACTTGTTTACAAATATTAAGGGTACTATAAGCCAATAAAGTTACCCTGAACTGCAATGACACCGTTTTAAGACCCCTTCATGTCATATTCTACCTAAACAGACTCTAAGACAACCTTTCTGGAGCAATTTCCGCTACTGAAGAAACACACCGCTATTCTTTTGAAGAAAGTGGTTTGCAAAAGGAACTGCTTTCAAATGCTTAAGTGGTTCTGGATATTTTGGAGCCTGGATTGATTTAAAAAGGAGACTGAACCAGATACATTAGTATTGGAACATGTCGGAAATGGTTTCTTTTAACATCTATTCTTAAAAAGCAAATCATGGCATGTGCCGGAGGTTGATGGTATGTATTTTGTTGCCTTTTGCAATAATGATGAGCTTAAAATGCCACGGCCATTATACAGAACACTTTCTGTGATTTGTACAATGCCTGTAAGCAACTTGATGCACTAAACAGTGCTGCAAATTACTGGACCCGGGTCATCTTTCTTAACTGCTTGATACGTCTGATTTTAATTGTTAAAGCAATTGCTGGATGAGAGGAGAAGTGAGATGTGCTTCTGACATTGTTTGTATTGTTTTTTTTGGGGAGGCGGGGACAGTAGATGAAATTATATTAATATCAGGACTGTAAGGGAAGGGAAATGAAGAATTGGGTTTTTAAAAGTTAGAGACTTGCAAGAAACCCAATCATTTATCAGCTTAGAATATGGCATGCATCTATACTTGATTGGGGAATGAATTAACTTTATTGGAGGAGCTTGGCTATTAATTTACCAACATTCCCATAAAGCCTGAGGAATATAAGCTAACTGAAGAGAACGGTTAGAAAATTGTAAAAGCAGGAGCACATTTATCATCCTCAGCTGAAAACTAGTTCAGCAAATTTTCATAAACAGGCTTCGTGCAGGTTTATCTATATGTCAAGGTGGGGTGGGGTGGGTGTGCAAGCACATGCATGTGATGCAAGGGTTTTTTCCAGGACAGTTTTCCTTCTTCTCTCTCTTTTGGATCTCCCCTTCCCAAATCTAAAACTGCTTTATAATCCATAGGGTCTGCTTGTGTATGATACTTTATTCTGATGCAGATAACAGGCAGATTATGGGACTAAGTCTTCCAGATAAGGTTATTGATTTGTTTGGACAGTAAAATCTGGATTAGTAAACCAAGTAATTTAATCTAAAATTAATCTGACCTTTTAAAAATGAGAAAAACTAATTTGATCTTTTAAAAGTCATCATGCTACCTATCATTTCTTTTTCTCATTTTTAAAAGATCAAATTAACTGCCTTCCAGCAGAACTTCACCATGTAAAACAAAAGGCTACATGATATACAAAGTGTTAAGGGCAGATGTCACATTCCATGAAAATCTGTAAGAAGGGTTTTTCTCCAGAATCCAGGTTATACAAGAAGTCAGTTCTTCCATTGTTGCGATGTAGAGTTTTTACTAACAGTACCAAATTTGCTGCTGTAAGCTGGTCAAAATTTAGACATCTTTAAAAGGAGAGGAATTGGATACATTCATGAAGGAAAATCCTATCAATGGCTAGTGATCATGCTTACAGTGTGCAACCTATATGATCAGAGGTCCTGTGCACTTGAATACAAATTACTGGGGACTAACATCAGAACCTTGCTGTCTTCAAATTCTCCCCATTGAAAACTGATCTTATTTCTGATTAGATATATGAAGAGGATATTAATACCATATTACAGATTAAAGACATCCAGGTTTAGGCTATTATATGGCCTTTCACTAGGTATTAACTTACTGAACTATAAATGTGTGCAGTTTTAAACTCTTACTCAGGAGTCAACATTTCTGATTGTAATGGAAAATATGGAAAATGGCATTGTGCTTTCTTTTTGCTATGCCTGGGCTAATCTGAGTAATAGAATTTTGCTCTTGATACTCATGAGAGATGCGGTGGGGGGGGGGGAGAGAGAAGAGAAGCCCAGGGTGTTTGTTAAATTTTGGCAATGTTCTGAGCAATTAAATAGAAATCAATTAAAACTTCAAGCATTGCAGACTTGCACAGAAGGAATGTGATGGTACTTCTATTAAAATCATAATGGGACTTGGAATCTGTTTTTTTTATGCATTGGCCTAAATTCAAGAAAAACTATTCCAAATATTAGACTGAATCATTTTCTGTCTTTTTTCCCTCTACAAAAGACTCACACCAGAGAGACAGCAACTTAGGAAAGAAAGAAAGAAAGAAAGAAAGAAAGAAAGAAAGAAAGAAAGAAAGAAAGAAAGAAAGAAAGAAAGAAAGAAAGAAAGAAAGAAAGATCTATATGCTGCCTGAGGCATGCTAAAGTTTGTTGTTCAGCTCAGTTAATTTAAACACTTAACTTTAAATGGCTCACTTAGAGAAACATGCTATTAAAACATTTTGCTGCCATTTTATTACATAAACATCTGCAGTTGATTCCCCACCCCCTGAGAGCAAGTTTCAGATAGAGGCCTGTCCCTCACGGGGGGTGACAATGCAGCTTGGGAGGAAGACCTACCTCGCTTCCCTACCAGTAGAAGGGGCTGTTTGTCTCCCATTATAAAAGAAGAGCAAAAACACAATGTGCTGACGGAGGGGGGGGGGAGAAGATCCTTCCCTCCATCTACCCCCACATCTAATACTTCTGAAGCCTTCATTTTACCTGCTCAAAAGGTCTTCTTTTGTTGGAAGTGTGACTTCCATAGCACTGACTCTTCAAAACTCCACAATCTATTGACCATGAAGGGCAGTGGGGTGTAGATAGAAAGGTAGGAATGGACTGCAGGCCATCCCTCCACCCCACAAACACATTTCTGTCACGCTGCCCACTCTTCATCCAAGGCTTCCCCTTCTGCCCTTACACTCCCTGAGCTCTTGTGTGCTGGCCAGGGATGTCTGGGGGGCTGGGGGTGTAAAAGAAAGTCAAGATGGTGGCCACAACCATGCATCACCACACATAAAAAGGGGCAGGGCTTTGATCACACAGTTGTGGCCACACCCTGACATTTTTTTTTCTCCCTGCTGCCCCAGACACCTCTGACATTGTAGAATGTAGTTAGCTGGGTGCTTGGCTTTCCTTATCCCTAGATACTTTCTTTAAATCCCCTTTGTGTTAAAGTTAAAGGTCAGAGTCCTGCTCTCAGGAATGCTCGTATGCACACACAAATTCTTTTCTTCCTTCAGTTTTATAGAAAGGCGTTTCTCTAGGACTGATGTTGGATCACATTATGTTGCTGGCTGGGGAATTCTGGGCGTTGAATTCCCCCATCTTAAAGCTGCCAAGGTTGAGAAACCCTGCTGTAAAGTCCTCACTCACTGAGTTCATTGCAATATAAGAATGCATCCAAAGCCATTTAGAGTAGACCAAACACTCTCTACTCTAGCATTCCTGTTTTGTACAATGGCCAGTCAGAACCCTTCCATACAAAAATAGGGACAATAGACCTCTCCTGTCCAAGTTCACCAACACCTGCTATTCAGGTGCAGATTTTGCTTCTGATCATTTATGCAGCCTGTGTATACTGTGCAGACTAATAGGATAAATGCACTATCCTGCATTGAAGCCTGTGGCTTCTTTCATGTAGGAGCATAGGACTTTATGCTGAACCCAATGTATGAATCTGATTTGTGTTGGGTTGACATTATCAGGCACAATTCAGTGCTGGCAGAGCCTAAGTTCAAGTCCTCCGTAGACCTCAGGACTAGGGATTAATGCCAGTCTCATAATGCGCATTCAGAGGATGTAGAAGCGGATGGGCTGCCTGGCACCTCAGAAATCCACTGGAATTTACGGTAGACAAAACTGGGCTGGATAACCAATGGCCAAGGGCTTCTGCAGGGTGGAACAAAAAGCAAGATGCACATGATGATGTCATCATGCAAATGCTGCAACTTATATACATGTGCCAGAGATTGTGGCACAATTACATAATGGTGAGATTAGCAGGATAACATGTTACAGTTTTGGTGTCACTGGGTTGTTTTTTTTAAATAGATGCTCCTGGGGGGCAGGTTCAGAGTTGCTGAAGGGGCACTGTTTTCAAGGCTAAAACTTTGGAAAATCTCCGAAATATGCTTTCATTCCCTTCAGCGATTCTTCATCCTCACCAACCTAGATTTCCCTGTCCCACACTGATACTACATTAGGGGTAAAAGCCCAATAGATAAGCAGGAGACATCCAGACTTCACACTAAGGATGGCTGGGAGGGAGGGGAGCCTTAACCTATAGCTGCATCCTCACTTCCACTCTACTTTCTAAAAAGTGAAGCTACTCTGCTGGTATTAGCTGATTGATCGATATGCTGTGTAAAAAAGCATTTCACACAGTTAAATAAGTTTCGGAATGATTATTCCCAATGAGAACGATTGTGTGCTGTAGAAGCATGTGATATGCTGCTGATTAAAAAAAAGGTCATTTCCTAAAACATTGCAAAATAATTCCAAGTGTGTTCATCTTTGCATGTGTGGGTTAACTGGCATCACTTTTCAGTATCTTACCAGCAAGCAAAATTTCAGTTAAAAATATGAATCAGTACATGCCTTCTTGCCCATTTCCCCCCCTTTAAGACTGAGTTCCTATGGAGACTAAGATCTGATAATAAAGGTTTTTCATCATTACATCTGGCATTTCTCCACCTCTATCAGTAGCCTTTTTCTGTAATGAAGTTATGATTTATACAGCATTAAGGTGTAATTTATCCTAAATTTAAGTAATCTGGCTAATGGGACACCACCAGAAAAATCCCAGAGCTGCAGTAGATTGAGAGGAGAAAACATTGTAGAAGAACAGAAATCATGCCAAGCATGGACCTGTCCAGCTAAGTCAGTCATCAGGAACTGAGCTTAGCTTGAAGGAGATGATAGATATATAGAATATTAGATAATAGAAGATAGAAGATATATAGATTAGACAGATATGCAGATGATAGAAGTGTGTGTGTATGTGTACCATTAAGTTGATGTCAACACTTAGTGCTCACATAAATAGATTTTATTTAGGAGGATTGAACACATACACATTTATATTACATTTTTCTTTGTGAAACAATCTCTTGGTTGTTTAAGCTCACTTACCCTCCATTCTCTTTTACTTCCTTCAAAATAAGAGAGCCAGAACAGGCTTATTAAAGTGTACTTCAAGCTTTATTTACTCCAGACCAGCTTCTTGAGCCTTCCACTTTCCTTGAAAAGATCCCCCAATTTGCAAGTCCTCCTTTACTCCAAACTCCTGTTCAGAAGTCCTAATTCTCTGACTTGCTGAATGCCTTCAGGAATCATGTGAGTGGATCTTGCCAGTGGCTCCGCTAACATGTCTACTTCATGCTCCTGTATCTCTGGGGTCAATCTTTCTAGCAGATAAGAGCTGATAAGAGCAGAAGGCACAGGTAGGTACCAAGTTTTGTTCTTAGCACTGGAGATTCTGCTAGTGGTGCTCCTTTTTAGTTTTTTAAAGGAAGAGAAAATGATATTTGGCAGACCACCCTCTGTCCAGAATCTCTGGAGAGGTGCTGTAAATGTGAGTAGAAAGTACAAGGCATGATAGATCAGCTGTCTGTCTCTACATGGAAACTTCTGTATTCATAGCATGTAACAGACTTTTTTTTAAATATTAACTTCTAAACACAGGACTGTACATAGACAGATGAGACCACTTATGAAGCATAGATATATTTACATGAAAAGACTTCATGAGGTGTCTATTTCCCATGTGCTTCTATCAGGCAACTGAGTCCGGTTGCATCATTTAATGGAAACGTTTCATAAAACTAGCAGATTCTGACAGAGTTATCGATTGATAAAAGTTATGCTTGTGACCTTTCCCAGTTCTGTAAGCAACAGGTACTGTAAATGTCAAATTTACACAACTGCTTCCCTGAGAGTGATGTGTGAAAACTCCTCTTTTTTATTTTAAATCAATGTTCCTCTGTTGAAGCTAAATCACACAGTGGTGCTCCCAGCTTAATAGCAAGCTTTAAATTCTATTACCCTTCTCACTTTCATTATAGGATGCAGAAATGTTTTAAAACACCTCAGCAGTTACAACATCTGAGGCAGTGCTAATGTCTTTCAGACTTGAGGTAAAGGGAGATTTCTAAGTATATCCACAGTACACCTTAAGGACAGGTATTAATAAGCAAGTGACATACAGTTTTTAATTTTCTCCTGTTCTCAGTTCAAATTGCAACTCTAAAGTAAGTGTTCAAACTTATACTTTCTTGCATTAGGAGCCATAAATTGTGCAACTTTCCTTCTTTCCTTTTCTGTGAGGGACAATACTATTGAAATCCAGGGGTGTTCATAAGAAGGTTAAAAAAAAAAGTCAAGATGGTGGCTGCAACTACCCTTTTTTATGCATTGTGTATGTGACACACATAAGAAGGGGTGGGCCTTCAATCAAGCAATCATGGCCACTATCTGGACTATTTTGACACCCCCGGTGGACACTGCTGTGAAATCCTATGTTGCATGTTTGCTTCCATCAAAAGCCAATCCAAGACATTTTGCTGTCTGAGAGAAAGCAGGAAATAGAGCTCTGTCCATCCCCATCAAGGTTCACAGCTATTCTGGTACATAGAGCTGAAAGTCTCATCTCTCTCTCCAGCTAGCGATAAAAAGCCAATGATAACAATTTAGGGAACATTGCCACTCTTTCACAACACCCAAATCTGCTGCTTGAGGCAGCTGGCTCACTCTGTCTCACAGTAAGCCTATCTTTTAGCCTTCCTATTTCACTCTTCTATTGTTTGAATCATGTATCGGATTTAACTTAGCCTTCAGTGATTGCAAATGTCAATAATTGTTTGCCATGATTAATTTGGTAGCTGTTAACAACAGATTTTAGGTATATAGAATTATTTAGGTATATAAAACATTTCAGAAACGTGGTTTTGGGCTTAGATGGTATATCCTAAAGTGTCACCTAGAATTTGTTTTCAGTACCTGGTTGAGTCCTGTATGTGCTACGCAATAGTATGGGTAGAGTATCCCCTTCTCTTAATGAACAAACCCTATCCCCATCCATCTCAGAATCTCAAATTGTATTGAATCTTAGCAGCCTTACATTGGAAATAGATCAGCTACCTTCTTATTAAGGTTCAGTCACTTCAGAGATGGTATATTGGGAATAAATATTCAAATCATCTCCTTTTAAAAAGCTTTGTACAAAGCACCAGTGTGAACAAACCTCGTTATTAGAAACAGACACACACACTGTCCTATGCTATGTGTGCTCGTGCTCAGAGAGAAGATGAGTTGCTCTATGGGGGCATCCAACGACAACCCTTGGAACAAGAAAGAAGAACTTAACTCCAAACATCTGTTAGATTAAAATATGAAATGGCAGCCATTTTAGGAGCCACCAGTGGCTATGGTACAACAATACACCATGTAGATGCATTTATGAAAACTCCATCCGCATGGCCCTCAGTTCAGACAGCTGAAACAGTGGGGAGTGTGAGCTAATTGGTAAAGCAATGGAGTTCTGCCTGATATCCCAGCTGTGAACTGCAGTTCTGACAATTAAGTTTCCATTTGGCACAGGCCAGCAATGAATATACATGGTGAGAAGCAGATAGAAACTCTATGCAACTGACACAGGTGAGGAGCAGATGGCCTCAGGAACCAGGCCAATACATACATTTATTGGTCACCTCAATGCATCTTTATTTAGGACAGCGAAATGTGATTTATGTACATTGGAATAATTTGTTAGCAGCTCCTATCAATCATCAATAGCAGTCAGAGGTGGATGTGTGGTCTGCCTGTATTGCTTTATTGTGTGGGGGTCAGGTAGAGAAGAAAAAAATCCTTCTGTGCAAAACAAGGTGGCATGAAAAAGAATTGTTGCCATTTTCTTATACAGGTAGTACAAATAAATGAGAGTTTTGTTGTTTGCATTTGCAAGTCAGTGTGAATTCTGTTAAGCATTCAGGATTAATCAAACAACACCTGCATTTAACAGAGATGTAAAGTAAATATATCTAGAGGCATAAACAACTGCAGAACTAGATTTTTTCCAATGAAAGTATGATTCCAATTATGGTGTTTTGTTTTGCAAAAGGCAGCAATAACTGTTTAAATATGGCAGTAGGCAATATTTAGATATTGGGTATAATTAAAACTGTGGCAACTAGTAGACTAAAATCACAACAGAAGCGTGAATTTTAAACACAAATCCACTTTGGGGTAGCTTATCATACTTTTTGCATTTATGTTCAATGAATGCATAAACAAAGCAAACCAATCTTGGTCATGTAAGGCTAGCATATTGCAAATAAATCCCTGGGTTTACTGACAGATACTAATCTCTTTGTCTTGCCTGCCGAGCCTGCCTATCTCCCTATCAAATGCATGCCTAGGATTAGACCCCTGTCCCGGGGAAAGAAAGAGCAGGCAAGAGAGACCCTGCCAAGGGCTGGGTCACTGGTGGGAAATGACTTCCAGCCAAAGGATTACAACCCCTGGTGGGTCATGTTGCAGAAGGAGGGAGCCAAAACACCACACCCTCTTCATACATACATATGACACACAGCATGCGCACACACAGAGCTCATCTACCTGAGCACAGATTCCATAAATCCATAGATTCACACAAGCATTAAAACTCACTCTTCTCTGTATCTTCCTTTTCTCACCTGTATCCTTTTCCACTTCTTTCCCCCATATTCTTTTCTCCCATTCTTTTCCTGCTGTAGCTTGATCTCCATACCTCTCCCCCCCACCCGCTTTGTGCTTGAACATCTGTCCTCTACAGTGGCAGCCAAAATTAGAAAAAGACCCTGTTCCCGGGAGTGGGATCTTTCCCCCTACAGCTAATTGCTCATCCTTTAACATTTAGTCAGATCCAATTGCATGTCTCCTAGCCCCCTCCCAGTGTGTTCCTAGTTTATTCCCCATGGGCACCTTCCATGGGGATGTGTGGGTGATGAATCAGATGTTAACAGGCGCATTTGGCAACAAATGAACAATAGAGGTGCTAGTTTCTTCCACGCAGCAGGGCAAAAATGTTTCCAAGTAGCTGTCCAAGTGCCACTGGTCTGATAGGTGCAAACTTAGCATTGCTTTTGAAGCCACACTAGCCCTGCCTTCTGTTCCTGGTGAATGAGCAAAGCCAACTGTTTCAGTGGCAGCCTGAAAGAAAGGCGGCTGTATTGTTTTTAACCTTCCTCACAAAGGCAGAAAAGAATAAGGAGTAGATAAGCGTAAGCCTTTTTGCTGGGCAGACTGACTTGGGTAAGAAAAAAGGAGAGAGAGGCTTTCCTCCTTGCAATGAAATTAAAGGCATCCTCTTTCATTAAGCAGAAAAGCTGTGTCATTAAAATAGGCTGCTTATGTTGTAAAACATTTTAATCATTCTTATGGCTTACCTCAGAGCCCCGTTTAGGTGGGAAATGTGGGATATAAGTGTTTTAAGCAAACAGATAAGCAATTATAAGATCCCCATGCAACATTACTACCTCTTAAAGCAGATGTAATTTTTAAATATTTTTTTAGTAAAGTGAAATATTTTTTAAAAAAAAGATCTACTGTAGAAATGTGGCCCGTAGGTGAATTTGACTACAACTCCCATCATCTCCAACCCAGCATTACCAGCTGGGTTGATAGGAATGATAGTCTAACACATCTATGGGTCACAAGCTTTTTTTAAAAGTAGCTAGGTAGAGAAATGAAAGCCACATAAATACCAAAGGCACAGCTCCTCCCTCGATACTAGAAGACATTTCATTCGTTGTTCATTGCATCAGTCAAAGGCTAGAAAATCCAGGCTGCAAAAATGCAGATGACAAATAGATGGGCAGCAAATAATTCAGAAACCACTATCTCTCTGCTACCACCTAGTGGCTGTCTGGATATTTGCAACCAGTTCTGGTAGTCCTAACCAGTCACAATCTTTTTTGTTTTCCTTCTTCCCTCCCTCCCTCTTTCTCAATGAAGCAGGAAGAGGTTTAAAATTATACCTACCAACCAGGTCCTGCTAATGGAGATAAAGCAAAGACTAATGTGTAAGGGGTCCTTAGCTCCTTAGAGGAAAGCAAGATAGAACAGTGATGTGAACTTAATTTGCATGCATCTGCTTTTAACATACATTCAGAAGTACAGGTTAGCAAAATAGAGGGTAAGCTATTCATTCATTCATTCATTCATTCATTCATTCATTCATTCATTCATTCATTCATTCTTCTTGCAAGATGACTCTGGAGCAGGAAAGTAAACTCAGCAGGACCTAGCCATCAAAAGGGAGACAGAGGATGGTCACCCACACGAGCACTTTTCCCCCTAACCCCTCTTCCCTTGCTTCTCTGTAGCAAAGTAGACATTTGGTGCCAACCATCCAAATACACTCGGGTCAAGCCAGGAAAAGAGTTTCTAGTATAATGACTAGTTGTGTTTAACACAAGCCAATATTTGCAAGTCAGTTTCACATCATGGTCTCTGACTGTTGTTTCATGACCACAAATAGATATATGAAACAAACCACAGTATTCTATCTGAAAGTGGAGCTATATATGACAGTTTGGAGCCTGACAATGATAAAATGTAAAATTATGTCCATGAAACCGAGATTTTCTTTTGCCTCTTTGTTCATCTTGCATCCCACTAAGCTTCCCAAAAAGCTTCCCTGAAAGTGATAAGAAGAAGAAGGAGTGGTTGGAGTAATTGAAACTGGAAAAGAAAATTGGCAAATAGTGGACATCATCCTTTGTTTGAGCCCTAATGTTTTCGACTCATGCTGTCATTAGTAAACCATGCCACAGCTGCCATAACTGTCAAGCATTTCAGTTCAACACCCATTTGGAGGACACCAGTCTGGATAAGGTTGCATTAGACTTAATTAGTCATTAACACTTCATGACATATCTGATCTTGTTCCTCCTAGATCAGCAATCAACTGAATACTGTGCTTTCTTATCATAATTACCTCAGAAGAGGAATAAGGGCTCCTCACTGAACTTCATGCTAAATGAACTTGGGTTTACATAAGCATGTTGGCTACTGGGAACTGGTAGGAGCCTCTTGCATCTGATGAAGCTGAGCATCTTTTCTTTCATTTAACTTAGCTGCCCTATCATCAAAGTAAAAATAGAATTGTGTTTTAGCCTGAGGGATTAGTGAGTTCCACTTTCATGAATATTGGGTCTTTTTCATATGACAATTCATTGATCATGCACATGAGACACTAAAGGCCGACTTCCGGGGAAGAAATGACGAACTGAAGACGGCTCTGCTAAAAGCAAGTTTAAGGACTTAGAATATCCCAATAGATATGGGAAGAAGATCAAATCAAATCAAATCAAGTTTATTACAGCCCTAAGGCCAGATAAAATCAAAATATCTAGTAATATCACAGATCGTTTGTTGTATTTTAAGAGAAGGTGATAAGTTACTAAAATTGTTTATACTTTTTGTGATGAAAGGGGAAGTCATTTCTTTATATATTTCTTTTCTTTTTCTTTACTATATTCTTAATTTTTCTTTCTTTTCTTTCTATTTCTTTCTTTTCTTTTTTTTAGTTTGTATTAGTTTTTTATCTTTTTAATTGTAATGTTTAATAAAATTACCATGTATATAAAAAAGAAACACTAATGGCCTATTGTTGTTGAACTAAACTCTGCCTTTATAGCTCACAATTCTGCTCACTTTGGAGGTCAGCTAGAGTGGCAAGCCTGCCTTTTAGCTTTAAAAGCACATTTCTATTCAGACACTGCAATACCAGCTCTCAAAAAGGCATTACAAACAGTGAGAGCAAATATGTAGTAAATTAATTCAGCATGAATAACACTTCAGAAATCTTTAGAATTTCATTAAAAAAAACCTGGTGAATACAAAATGGCATAAACTACTGTTTTCTAAAACAACTGATTCCTTAATGAAAAGTATTCATGTATTCATCGAAGTATTCAACCATTGCTCCACCAGTGATTTGTGAATTTACTTTCTTCTTCCCCACTGCTTTGTACTTTGTGGATAAGGAATGCGTTCACATTGCAGTTGTTGGTCTGCAGGGTTTTAGCACTAAAGCAGGAACACCTGAACCAACACTGGAAAGAATAAGGAATAACAAAGCCATGGTAAATAATACTGGGTAATATTTCTCCAGGTTGTGGCTTCTGGACTGCCTATCAGAATTGGGTATCATGCAGAATCAGTGCTGAGATCACACATGCAGGATATACTGTAGGTCACATCTCTCTAGGGAGCACTAGTTTCTATGCTCTCTCTTCCCAAAAGAGTGGCCCCTATAAACACATTTTTGCCGCTAGACTGCGGTATCCCTCCTATAATACTCAATTTTGAATTTACAAAGGCTATTTCCCCCCATAATTTAGTATTTCTTGCATTGACAGCCATGCATGTAAAGGATCCCTCCCTCTACTGTGCACACTGGGCATGGGGGCTGTATAACACAGGCAATGTTTGTTTATGTATGTATGTATGTATGTATGTATGTATGTATGTATTTAATTTTTATCCCACCTTTATTATTTTTGTTAATAACTCAAGGCGGCAAACATACCTAATACTCCTTCCTCCTTCTGTTTTCCCCACAACAACAACCCTGTGAGGTGAGTTGGGCTGAGAGAGACTGGCCCAAGGTCACCCAGCCGGCTTTCATGCCTAAGGTGGGACTAGAACTCACAGATTCCTGGTTTCTAGCCCGTTGCCTTAACCACTAGACCAGAGCTTTCCAAACTTTTTATGTTGGTGACACACTTTTTAATTTGCATCATTTCGTGACACACTCTTACAGCAGGGCACAAGGCAGGCACTAGGACCTGCGCGGAATCACAGCAGGTTTGGAGGCAGCAAGGCACAAGGCAGGCACTAGGACCTGCGCGGAATCCTGGCAGGGCTCGGAGGCAGCAGGAGCCGTGACATACTCAGACACTGCAGCCGACACACTAACGTGTCGCGACACACAGTTTGGAAAGCTCTGCACTAGACCAAACTGGCTTATAACAGAACAATGCACGCAGCCCACTCTCTGGTCTAGCAGTCCTTTGATAACACCTGAAGAAACTTTGTGCAGGTTTCACAAATAGCTTTTATTCCCCTTTCTTTGGCTTCTTGAAATCTTGTGTCTATTCATTACTTAGTCCATTCATTTAGAGTGTACAGTGAATTAAAACAGGCAAGTGCAACAAAATCAATACAAATTAAAAAAACCATTAAAGCAAAGAAAATCATATGATTTTTTAAACCTTAAGATTTGTGCTGCAAGAATGTTCATCTTGTTTTTTTTTTACTGTGTGGTTATATTTCTGATTATTATTATTGATCTAAAAAATTGAAATGGTTCCTATTCCTGTTATTGCTTCTGTTTAAGCAATATATTGTTTAACAGTACTTAAAGGTGAATATGATATTGTTTTACAGTACTTAAAGGTGAATATTATAAATCAGTTCCATGCTGGCAGTCCAGAAATGGTTCAGCCACTCACCCTTTTTTAAAAATCATGGTTTGCCATTTTTTAAAATCACTCATCGATACTCAATAATCTTGAGAAGTTGTTTTCAATCTGCATACAGTTTTACTTAGGAAAACCTATGAACTTCTAAGGTTATGCTGCACTACCTTAAGATGAAATAGCAAGTTTGGTGACAGTTCAGTGTCTGTAACACATCACACATTTCCACATCCATGTTAGGATTTTCAGAACCCTTTTGCAGAAGTTTATACCGACGTTTCAAATGATGTCTGTGTTTCAGCAGGCAGCTTTTTTCCTATTATTGTTGCAGGGAGTGTTGTCTGAACTGAAATATAGAAAATGGTTGTTTGAACTCAGGGACATATGTGGGTGGGGTCACATAACTGAAGCCCAGTCTCTTTTATATGAATCGTGTGTGTAGCACATGTAGAAGAGGGGAGGAGCTTCAATCATGTGCTTGCAGCCACATCTTGATTTTTTAAATCCCACTCACAGTTGCCTCAATTTAAATTACTTTCTCACCTTTATTTATTTATTGTTATTATTTTCATGTGGACAATTTGTAACCTCCATATACTTTGCTTAAAGCAGTCCCAAAGTCGTCTTCTCCTCCTTCAAGCTTCTTTGACTCTTTTTATTTCCAAGGGAAAAACAAACAAACAACAAACGGCAGCCAGATGTTCTTGCAGTGCAACTCTGGGTCCAGCTGGTGTCAGCTGGGGGAACACTGCGGTGATAAGAATTTTTATCTTTGTATTGGTAGAGCTGATTTCAACACTTAAAAAAGCCTATTTAACAAATAAGTGCTTTTTTAAAAAAGATATTCAAGATAGCATGGGTAGGGGAAAGAAGAGAGGCAAGGATCAAAATCAACAGTAAGCTAGTTTCATATTATCAAAGTGCTGTTTCAAGTAAGCCATAAACCGTATGCCATAAAGTAAATCATAACCCAACATTCTGTAGAATTCTAACTTCTCATGAAAATGATGCATGGTAGCATGCAAAACTCTGTGAAGAAGATGCGAGATGTTTCCGACAAGAGAGAGAAAAGAATGATGGCAAATGCCCTACCTGCCCAGATTTCATGCAGGAGTGGAATGATTAAACTGTGCCTAGGAGTTGGGTTGCGATGACCAAAAAAATAAGATGAATTTCATCTTGTAATAACAGCAGCAGCACGAACCAGATAGTAAAGGGAAAATGATGTTTCCTCAGAAGGGAAAAATAATGGCAGAGGGAAGCACATTCATTGGATTAGGAATGGTAGACTTCTGCAGCATGAAAGTGGCCCATAGGTGAGGCATTCTGCTGGTGGACTAAAAGGATCTTTGGAAATCCAGAATAAATGCAGCCTACAACATGCAGTGAGCTGAGAAGAACTTTTAGCAGTTGATCATGGAGGAAATGGCACTGAGCCAGCAATGAAAAATACATAAGCACATCCCCAATTTTGTTGTGATATGTGGGAGGAAGTTCCACATATGTCAGACTGTCAGGATCTCAATAAACTACCTGCTTAGGCTGAGTGCTGTAGTAATTCAAATGTAAGTTTAGTGTTCAGACTAAAAAAAAAAAGCAGTTGTGTTTGCAAGTTCTAGATTTTAGAAGTGGGGCTTCCAGTCCACATTTGATCATACATGTCCCACGTTGTACTATGGTCCTTACAATCTCTCCCTCTCTTTCTTGGGAGCAGTAAGCCAAGGAAGTAGCATAGCTCCCTAATCAGAATTTGCTACAAACTGTAACTGTAATTCACAACATTTGACAGATAGGTGCCAAGCACAAAGACTTGTGTTGTGATTGTGACCTTTCACTTATTGCTTATTGACATTTGTGCTCAGCTTCTTCTCACATTCTTTCCTAATATTTTTAGGTATTTATGTAGCAAGATAATTAGTAAGATGCAATAGCAAGACAGGTATTAAGTTATAAACAGATTGTTTCCTCTTGGCATGATGAAGTGGACAAGACTCCTGTCGTTCTCTAGCTAGCGATCATAATTGTCTAAAGTTAATGACAATTGCTTCTGTTCCTGGCATTAGTCTGACATCCTATGTACACCTCACTGAGATTTTCTTTCAAGTAAACATGCATTTGATTGAGCTAGGCATCTGCTATTGCTTTTTTAAAAGTCACCCATTAGTATGATGAAAATGATCCTTTTCTACATTGCTCTCTTCTCATTAATACTTGATACTTCAAAAAATAAAAAACAAAAATGCACCAGCACTCCATATATTGAATTGAATAAGAAAACAAGAAAAGGTAAAGTATCCTGCAGGCAAATAAACCACGGACTTCCAGAGATAGATGATGATAGATAGATAGATAGATAGATAGATAGATAGATAGATAGATTTAAAAATAACCTTTTTTATGATTGTTCAAGATGGACAAAGATCAGAGAGACAAGGATCAACATCAGTATTAAGCTATTTTCTAACAACTGAGTGATCTTTTCTGGTGGAAAATGTTAAGGTTAAAAAAATGCTGGGCCTGAGCCTTGTGCTTTACTAATTTATTTTAACCTGTTATTAGGAAAGACTGAATAATGGATATATAAAAAAGGGGCGCGGTGGCTCAGCGGGTTAAACCGCTGAGCCGTTAGACTGCCGACCATAAGGTTGGCAGTTCGAAACCACGTGGCGAGGTGAGCTCTCGTCACTAGCCCTAGCTCTCTGCCAACCCAGCAATTCAAAAGCTAATATAGCAAGTAGATGAATGGGTACCACTCACGTGGGGCAATTTGCGGCGTCCAGCGGAGGGTCGTCCTCATTCCAAAAGAAGACCTGGAGAATCCCGGCGGAGACCTGGAGATGACGACGGAGGACGACGGATCCGAAAGAACAGCTTCCTGGACGTCAGCAGCCGGCGCGGAAGCGAGGCATGCTGGGGCATGTAGTCCGATGCTTGCAGCTGAAGAGCCGGTTCCCTGTCCTCCTCCCTATCGCGCGGTTAAATTCTAGATATGATATATGATGTATAAATTAATATATATATATACTGATGTTGTAAGCCGCCTAGAGCCCTCCAGTAGGGAGGGGATAGGCGGGGTATAAATAAGATAAAATAAAATAAAAATAAAAATATATACGATGACAAAAGTCACTACATGTAATAGAAACAGTACATGAATTCTCTCTAATGTGGTTGCTTATGAGGCTGACAAAGAAGATCAACAAAATCTGCACAAAGTCTTTCAGCATCTCAGTTACCTATGGAAACATACCAAGGCTCAGGAAAAGGTTCGAAGTAAGAAAACCCAAGAACAATCCCTCTCAATGTTTATTTGATTACTTTTAAGCTTCAGCTTTTATCCCCTCGAAACTCCTGTGCCCTTGGTCCAGGTCCATTCATTTCAGCCAAGCTGGTGCCAAGACCTTGCCTCAGCTTGTGCTCCTAGACCAAAGAGATGAAGTGCTGTCTGAAAACGGTGAGCTTGCTGTTTAATCCTTTTCTGAGAGGAGAGTGGGTTTGCTCATTATAGTTTTGTTTCCCTAGGAATTTGTTTAATCAATGAACCTGGAGGTCTGCTCAAGGATCCAAGTCAATCTCCTGGTGGCCTAATGTGGGTGGGATGAGTAAATCTCTGATCATCTTTTTTTCTGCCCTCACAGCCCACAGTTTCTTGAGATTGGTGGCTTTGTCTGCAATACTCTGGCTCTCTCAACATTATGAATGAGCTATGGGAGATGGGAGACTTTGTTTCTTATCCTTAAGGAAAAAATGAACTGTTCTGTCAGAGAGAACTATGCATAAAAAATAAGATTCTGTGAAAAAGCATTGGAGGTGACCTACGCTAGTAATTGATACAACATTTTTTCCCTCTCATTATTTGGTGAGGGAGGGGGGAATCACAAAAGTTCCCCTTGGGTACATATTTGTTCTACTTTTCTTCTTTTGTTCTACCTTCAGCTTTGTGCTTTAATTGCTCTAACGGCCCCTTAACATGTGCCTCAGCTTGGATACAAACAAGGGGGTATGAACTTCAGTGACATTCCATCTTTAATAGGACAGAAAATGGAAACTGAATTCATTAATTACATAATTTAAGAAAGCCTACCTACTACTTTTTTCTACTCCAACAAATGGAATTGAAGCATTTGTTCTTTATCCTTGAGGAAACATCAAATCTTCTGTCAGATGGTGCTGCGGTTAAATATGAAAGCTCTCTGTAGTAGATATGTCAAAGGCAACCTAGTTATAAAGCTGATGAGTCTGTTCAGTATGTTGCATATGCAAGATAGGTGTAGCATCCCTATCTGAGTCCTGCATTTCATTTTATTTATTACATTTCAATCCCACCCCTTTTCCAGGAGTTCAAAGCAGCAAACACGTTTCTCTCTCAACCATATTATTTTCAGAACCACTTTGTAAGTTAGGTTAGCTTGCAAGAGTGTGACTGATCCAAAGTTACCCAAGGAACTTTACGACTGAATGGGGATTTGAATCTGGATCTCCCCAATACTAGTGTGGTGTTTTAACTGCCATGCTGATCAGATAGTTTCACCTAGCTCTGCCTTCAGAGTGGCTCTATTCCCTTCCCAACAATAGATGGCATTTTATTCCCCTAAGCCCAGATAGAATGACTGTACAAACTACAGAAGGGTAGACATAGCCTTTGAAATTTCCCAGCAGGTCTCTGGGCAAGGAACCTGGGTGGATGATTTCTTTGAATTTTTATCCTGGGAATGGAAACTTTTCAAGAACTTCTCAAAGGCAGAATTCCAGCTAGTGGTAACCAAGAGTGCTTCTGAAAAAGCCCACTGTCATGTCATTGCATGGCATTTTGTTGATGCCTGGGAAGCCAGAAAGGCTATAGACCACTGAACAGATGGTTGTGCAGTGAGACAGGACAGTTGCCCTTATCTTTGGGCCATCTCATAACAATAGTAACAACATACTCCACCCATCCAAACACATTCTTTTTCATCAGCTTGAATGAGAACAGGTAGAAAACCTGCTGGAGAATTTCTTTGCCCACCATTAACAACACAACTTTCAATCGGGAACAGATGTTTTGAATCAAGTCATAGAAGGCTGTCCTGTGCCATTGTCATTGCGTTTCAGTTCCCCTGTCATTTCTTTTTCATTCTAGCCCATTCACTTACAGGTCTCATAGCTGGAAAAATTTACTCTGTCACTGTTTCCCATTCTATTGCTACAGCATTTTGGAAAAGAGATGTGCTAAATACTCTTTCACTTCTTAAAATTGTTATTTGTGAAGACAGTTATGATTCCCACACTCATTTTTTTTTTGCTAGGAAGGGACAGTGGGGCATCCATGTCTCTCCTGGGCTGCCACCATTGGGGCATAGAAGGTTATTGAGCTTCTCAGATTGAAGCACACCAAGACTGCAGATTAGATTATTCTGTCCATGACGTGGTAAAAGGGATGAGGTTGAAGAGAGATGGATAGATGATAGATAGATATAGATAGATATGGATATGGATATGGATATAGATAGATGAGATATCCCAAATAAGTGTGTGTGTGTGTGTGTGTGTGTGTGTTTGTGTGTGTGTGTAAAAAGGTTAAAAATACAAGCTAGGAAGAACCAAAATAAAATGACAATAGCACTCTACCATTTTCTCCATGCCATGCCTGATTAAAATTTCAGAAAAATAAAGACTTCCTCAAGTCATGCTCAATTCCTGGTGGCTACATGTTCATGCCCATGTCTATGTGTTTCGTTGGTGACAGTACTGAAGTGGTTTAATATTGTCTTCTGCTTTTTCTTTTTCTTTGAATGGGTGGTATTTCCAGGAGTCTGATATTAATCAGCTTGGACCCTTCTTAGCTCTTTCAAGATCAGCCAAGATTTTGTAGGTTCTGCCACCTCTACTTGCTTGAACAGTTCCTAATAAGAGGAAAGTTGCCACCGAATGGAAACTGGCAAACCATGTGCAATTTGGCCCCTACTAAAAGTTGGAGCTGGTGGCAAGCAGTAATGGCAGCTTCCTGCCCACTGGGGAGGATACCAGTTAAGCATTTAGGACCAGTTGATGTACAATCCTAAAGGTTGACTTAGAAATCCCAGTTAATTCAAGTGGACTTTGTTGTTGTTTATTCGTTCAGTCGCTTCTGACTCTTCGTGACTTCATGGACCAGCCCACGCCAGAGCTTCCTGTCGGCTGTCACCATCCCCAGCTCCCCCATGGTTGAGTCCATCACCTCCAGAATATCATCCATTAAGTGGACTTACTTCTGAATAAATATGCAATCATACAGCTCAGCTATATTTGTGTGCTGCAGCAGCTCCTGTGTTGTAAGCAGGGCTGCTACCAAATTCTCTAGAAGCAGAGGCATGAATGAAATATCAGAGCTACAGCATGAGCAGGTGGAGAGATCTCAGCCCACCTGCCCTCAAGCTCCCATTTTTTAAACTGTTTTTCTCCTGATGGAACTCACTGACTGTTGGAACTAAGTGAAGATGGAGAAGTGGCTTATACTAAGGATGGACAGCCTGAAGCTAATAATTTAGAATACATTTTATGTGCACACGAAAAAGAAGGCTGTCCCAGAAGCAGACGCTGATGCCGTATCACTCATAATCTACACTAAAGTATTATTATATGTGATATCTTCCTGTGACAAAATGATGAAATTACCTGCCCCAGTAAGTCTTTCTGTGAGTCACTTGAGTCTAGGAGCTCATTTTAAGTATTTGTTAAAAAGGGAGGGAGGGAGGGAGGGAGAGAGAGGTGTATAATACAATACAGAAAGCTTGCAAAGTGTGTATGACACCATCTATATCTCACTCCATATTTTACATGTATGCCTGACATCTTTCATCATGATCTGACCCCACTCCCTGCCCCAAGGAAATGTCTTCTTCCAGTTCAGCTTGACACCTGGTGACTTATATGGAGACATCTATGCAGTCTTCTTGGCTTGATACAGAAGTGGCTTGCCTCTGCCTTCTTCTAGGGTATTGTTTCAACATCCCACTCTTGCCTACAGCCATGAACTTCCCAAGTGGTCCCCCATCTAAGTAATAACCAGGACTGATGCTGCTTAACATGTTAGGTTAACAAAGCTAGATGCTGCCACAGGCTGAGGCCTTTCTTCCTTGGCATCTGTACTTCTTTTATGTATGCTTGTTAGCCAGTGTAGTGGAGCCAGTAAAGGGTACGTTGTTGGATGTAAATGGGAGAGACTCAGGTTCCATCCCAACCTCTTGAGGCTTGTTCTGTGTCTTTGGTACAACCACTGTCTCTCAGCTAACCTATCTTACTGGCTTGTTGTTGTGAGGAAACATGGAAATCAGTTTCTTCTAAACTTTTTCCCCTTTTTGCTTTAGGATGGTTCATGATGATTTTGCATTACACAGATCACATTTTGAAGTGGGTCAAATTATCAGGTATGTCATGCTTTTCTTTTGTTTTTTAATCATACAATCTGTATAAATTTTGCACTATCACACACCTATCCAAGAATAGAACTGGAACAGTGCTTATATTGTGGCAAGAATAAGAGATTAAAAAAAAAGTTACTGCCTCCAAGGAGATATGCTATCTTAATAAGTCTTATCTTCATGACAAGAAAAAATGTGCTTTTCAAATCCTATGTGCATTATAAACTACCACTTACAAAACCTTTGTTCTAAAGTGCTGGCAATTTTTACCTGGGGCAGACATTTTACTGAATTTAAAAGGTCTCCACAGGATACTAGTAAATCTAAGGTGAGGTTTCAAGCCTGGTGGATATTATGAAACCTAAAGTTCTGTTTGTCCAAGTTTTGTTTGGCTTCTCTCCTGGGCATTCGGATGTAGCTTCCATTTTCCAGGCTCCACTTCAATATACATTTGGTCATTATCGTTCAAAGGAATGTAGAGAAGAAACTTTTCCTCTGCTGGTATGAACCCACTTCACTGAAATAATTGAACTCTTGTGCAAAGGCCATTAAAATGCTTCAAAAATGGAAATGAACTTACAATATGTGCATTAGTTTGGGACAGCAGCTAAAGAGTAGCTGGCATTATGAGTGAAATAGCAGAAATAAGATTTAGCATAATCATTTGGGAGGAGAGAGTATATTTACCAGTAAGAGAAGCATGCAGAACTGTAAGTGTAATAAATTGAAAAGCATAAAAAATATTATCTCTTCATTCATTTATAGTAACCCAAGACTTTTCCATGTACATGAAAAATTATAGTATTATTATAATAAAAATATAACATTTCAACTATAAGCAAATTTATTTGTTGGTTGGTTTATATCCCACCACAATCTCAAAGGACTCTTGGTGGCTCACAAATCCATGACAGTTAAGATAAATGATTAACCTCACAGCAAACATATAACATTTCATAAAACCTCCAACATGGCACTGTAATCCAGCAGCCATAAATATACAACACAGATAGTACTGTCATGTCCCAAATGCCCTTGGGAATAATTCAGTTTTCGGTGCTTCTGGAAGGCAAGGTGGGAGCCGGTCACATTTCAATGGGGAGGCCATTCCAGAGGACTAGCGCTGCTAGTGAAAAGCAGCACCTCCAAGCCTTGGTCCCGGTCACCTTCTGAAGTGGGGACCTAACTACCAGCAGCTTTTCCTGGCAAGTTCAAATTGGTGAGGTCAACTCTAATGGGAGAATGTGCATTTTACAGAGATTTAAAAGTTAAATCCAGAACTTTAAATTGCACCCAGAAGCATATTGGTAACTGGTGCGGGTGTAATGTGCTCCCTCCAGCAAGTGCCGGCTAACACACTGGCTGAGGCAATCTCAGATCCAGTTCCTAATCCTGCTGAAGTCCACTCTTCCTGACTCATCTCTAATTCCATAGCTCTTCATTGTTGTGGCTACCCTGGGGGCATTGGCTGTTGCATTCTGCCGCTCCATTGCTGATGCTTTGGTTCAGTCAGCATTACGCAACAGTGGGCATCTCTCCAGAGCAGGCGTCTTTCAAACCAAGTCCTTTCTACCTTCCTTCAACCTTGCTAGCATCACATCTCTATCCCTCACTCCAAACTCTACCTTACTTAAAGTATATTCCCTCTTCCAATCCTCCATCTCACACATAACTTGAGCTGCTGACAACCCATTCCAGATTAACCTGAGCTGTCAATTGCCAGTATTTCAGAAAGTATTGAAACAAATCTCTTAGGAAAACAGGGTCCATAGGTGCATATTAGCAAGCAAGACTGTATCCTTAGATTGCCTTCCCATAACAATCATGTGAGCAAATTCATAAAATCAAGACCAGAAAGCATTTTCGCTTGACTGCAAAAATAGCAATTATTAAAAATGAATATCTGAGTAAAATAGAGCACCCTTAGAGATTCAATGTGCTGATTTCTATGTCTGAGCCAAGCTGAACCCAATCTGAGTTTAAATCTTTCTCTTAGTACATATCTGATCATATATAATCAACATTTGTTTTCAAAGTAATTAAAATAATAAATATAATAATGAATAATATTATTAGCCGTCTGCTAGAGTAATCACACAGAATGGAATAAATAATTAGCGACAGTATTCTATTTTTTCCCCCTGTGGTAAACGTAATGAATTAAAAACAGTGGGGTTTGCTTATAAAATCACAAAGTAGAATTAAGCTTGTTGATGTATGATGATGGATGGTACAGCTGGAAACAAAAATAACTGTTTTTTTTAACAAGGCAAATAAGGAAAGAGATGTGCTGCAACTGCTATGACTGATAGTGGCATAGATCTGTATCTCAGAAAGGCAGGAAGATGTTTTCCTTTTTGGCGTGCACTTCAGGTTTCATAGACATTCATTACATGCTAATAGAAACATAGAGAAACCCTTGTGTTTAGGGGCCCATTTGTTTCAGAGTGCAAAGCTGAAGTTCCAAGCCTTGGCTGAGAGGGGCAAGTTGGCTTCAGCTTTAATTACCAGGAACGGGTGAAGATAGATTTCCATTCCTTACACAGTGCAATGCTTCAGTTCTTCTCAGCACTTTCTTTCTTTTATCTGAGAACCATCTGCCCAGCATCTTGCCTCCAATGCCTTTATTTGTTTTTCAGTTCTGTATCTTCTCCTTCTCCTTCTCCTTCTCCTTCTCCTTCTCCTTCTCCTTCTCCTTTCTGGCAACAGCTGCAGCCTAGCCAGCCCTTGTTGTGAGGTTTTTGGGGCATTTCGAGCGGTGGGAGGCGGGGCTTTTTGGTAGCCCCTGTTGTGGGAAGGCGTGGGGCACCCCCCCCCATCGCAGGGGGGGTGGTCCTGGTCCCCTCTGGGGCGTTTGGGGGCCGTTTTTCCCTCCTCCCATTTCCCTGTTTGAGTTTGTTGGGGGCCATTGGAAGAGCCCTGGGCAGGGGAGGCCGGCCAGTCATCGTCAGCGGGCCCCTCACGGGAGCGGTACGTCCTCCGCTTCCGCTATGTGGGGGGGTATGCAGGCTTTGAGCCGCGGCGCCACCTCGTTCGGGAAGTGATCTGCAAGGGCCTGGGTTTCCCCGTGGAGCTGCTCGCCACCGTCATCAGGCCCCCGGAGTCGAGGGACGTGGACGTCTGTTTTGTCTCCTTTGCGGCCTTCTCCCTCTTAGTGCTGGGCTGCCGCGACCTGGCGACTGTCCAGCTGCGGCTCTTCGACGGCTTCCGTGTCTCCTCGCTTGTCGAGGGCGATGTGCGGCAGGTGGTTGTATTCTTCCGGTCTCACCTCGTGCCGCTGAAGGACATCGCCACCTGGCTGGGCCGGTTTGACACGCTGCTCACGCCACCGTCCAAGGTGCGGGACGAGGCGAGCATCTGGACAGGGGAGGTACGCGCCTTGCTCCGCTTCGCCCCGGGGGGGTCCCGGCAGCTCCCCAGGTTCTTTTACCTGGGGGCTGAGTGGGGCGTGACACGCTTCGCGGGGCAGCCGCCCGCCTGCTTTTCCTGTGGAGGCTATGGCCACCAGAGGCAGACCTGTACCACGCCGCTCTGTGCGCGCTGCGGGGCACGGGGGCACATCGCGTCGGCGTGCCAGGCGGCGGTCTGCTGCAACCTCGGCGGCGAGCAGGGCCACACTTACGCCAGCTGCCCGCAGGCAGCCTGCAACAGAGGTTCGCAGAGGTTTACGGGCGGAGGGGCGCCAGGGGCGGAAGCGACGGCAGATGGGGCATCGAAGGGGGCGGCAGAGTGGCCCGCTCCGTGCGGAGGGGCGGCTGTGGATGGCCCGGAGCCAGTGGCGGGGCCGGAGGCCACCGGGCCTGGGACTGGCGGCGCCGGGCGGGCTGAGTGCCCCGAGTTGCCTGGGGCGGGGCCGCCCGTGCCGCCGGGGGGTGGCCCTGATGAGGCGATGGAGGTGGCTGGCGCTGAGGACTTCCGGGTGGTCCGCCGGCAGCGGTCCAGTGACGAGGCGGAGTGGCCCAAGCGCTCCCGGGCCTCGCCGGGCGCAACACCAGGCCGGCCGCAGAGGGTGGTAGCGGGGCCTGTGTGGGCAGTCGGGAACCGCTTCGCCGTCCTGGAGCATGGGTTTGTGGCCTCTGCGGAGCTGGCCGAGCCGGCTGTCCGGGCCAGGGACGAGCCCGCGGCTCCCGTGTCCCTCGCTCGCCCACGGCAGCTGGTTGAGGGGACGCCGACTGGCCGGGTGCTGCGGGCCCGGGTGGGTCCCGGGCCGCCCGCGGGAGTGGAGCCGGTGCTGGCATTGGCGGGGGACGATGCGGCCCAACTCCTTCTCCCAGCCCTGGACTACGGACTCTCCTCCGAGGAAGGGGGCTTGTCATCAGAGAGTCCGGGGGCTGTCGGTGGCTTGGGGGCGGAGGCGGCCCCCTCGGGCAGTGAGGCGGACCCAGGGGGGTCATGGGAGCAGGTCTTGGAGGGGCCGGGTGCCCTTTCCGTGGTGGCCGGCTTGGGACTGGGGAAGGACTATATACCTCCTGAGGGGGTGTGTTCGTCCTGGGAAGGGACGCCCAAACGCGGGCGGGTGGCAGTGGACGGGCAGACTCGGGGAGGGGAGGGGGGCTGCACCAGCCACGCCCACCTCCTCCTTTACCTCTTTTTCTTCCACGGCGTCCCCGATTCGCTTGTTCCTCACGTCGGGTTCCGAGAGCCCGGCGTCATCTGGGGGCGCTTCTGCGCCTCCCACACCGGCCCGGGCTTCTGGGAGCAGCAGGGCGGGTGGGGCAGCCTCGGCCGCTGCAGGCAGGGAGGGCTGGTCGGCCGTGTCGCCGGCCGTGTCCGGCGGCTCCGGGGGGCATCTCGCTGTCGAGCCCACTCTGGCTTCAGGGGGCCTTTAGGGGCCCGGCGTCGCCTCCCTGTGAGGCACTCCCTGCTCACGGCCTGCTATGGTGGGGACACAGCGGGAGTCATCACTGTCCCCCCGCGGTCTCGCTCGGGGACGTTCGTGGTGGCCACGTGGAACTGTGGCGGGCTGCGGCAGGCGGTGCGGCGAGAGGAGCTCCTGGGGGCACTGCGGGAACTCCCCGCAGACATCCTCGTCCTCCAGGAGACGCACCTCCTGGACAAGCGCCACCGCCCTGCGGCCCAGCGCCTGTGGCCCATGGGCCCCTCCTTCTGGAGTTACGGGACCGAGGGCTGGGCGGGTGTGGGCATCCTCGTGCACGGCGGCCCCGGCCTGCGCCTCCAGCGCTTCGTGGAGGAGGTGCTGGGCCGGCTGGCCATCCTCGATTTCGAGGTGGTAGCGGCGGAGGAGGCGGGCGGCGCTGCGGCGGGTCCGCTCGGCTGGCGCACATTCCACCTCTGTGCGCTGTACACATCAGCGTCCTTGGCAGCGGTACGCCGCGACTTGTGGGTGCGCTTGCGCGCGGCCTGCGCGACGTGGCGCTCGCTGCTTGTGGCGGGGGACTTTAACAACCAGCCCCTCTTCCTCTCCTGCTCCCCCCTGCTGCAGGTTCGCCCGGACGGAGTGGCAGAGACAGGGGCCCTGACGGCATTGGCGACGGCGCGGCATACAGCAGAGCGGCGGAGGACGGTGGCGGCGGAGCAGCCAGCACCACCGACGGAGGCGCCTGAGGCGGCGGCGCCGGTGGTGCAGGTCGAGCAGGTGGCTCTGGACTGGCGGTGGTGATGTGAGTGGCAGGGCGGCCACGGCGGTGGCGGCGGCTGCCGGCCTTGCCCTGTTCAACGCTGAGGCTCCTGAACTATCTCGTCCTCCACGCGCTGTGCCAGCTCCGGACTCGGCACCTGCGCGTGGAGTGGGCCGGCGGCGCCCCGCCAGTGGACTGGGCGGCGGAGGAGGCAGAGCGCATTGCCGACCGGGCAGCCTGGATCCGTGCCGCCGAGCGCGAGCGGCTGCCCGAGGAGCGCTGGCGGCGGCTGTGACCGTGGCGTGAGCGGGCGCCCTCCCCGCCGCTGATCACGTGAGCGCCGCCTTCCCTGTGTACCTTCCCAGCCGGACTGACTGTTGGGTTTCCCACGGATGACTTTGGTGGGCGGCGGTTTTGCCGGTGGGCGTGTGGGGTTTTTTTGTTGCGTTTCTCCAGTCAGGAGTGTTTTTTGTTGTCTTCATTCCAGTGGGCCCAGCCGCCCGTTCCCACTGGGGGCGTGCCAGGGCCGGTTGTAGGAGGGTTTTCACCAATAAAAAAATCGTGTCATTTCCTAAAAATCGTGTCGTTTCCTTCTCCTTCTCCTTCTCCTCCTTCTCCTTCTCCTTCTCCTTCTTTAAAGTAGGAAACTATCTGTGGAATGTTATCAAATGCTATCAAATGTCATCAAATATCATCAAATGTTATCAAATGCTTATCAAATGAAGTCATTCGGAATAGGATGTTTTGGTTGAGAATTCTGGAAGCTGGGATTCAGGTCTCTGCTCATCCAGAGAGTCGAAACCTAGAGCCTGTCAAAGACTTGAGGATAAAATATGGGTGGAGGTGGAGAGCATTGGGTGCCCTACTTTAAGCAGTTTGAATGAAAGGTAGGATCTACAGTAAATATGACAAATAATAACCTTCCCCCTAATATTAACTTCTAACAGCTCGCACAATCCTTTTTGAATCTTTTCCCAAGAGAGCATAGCATGTGGCATTAGCCTTTAAAATGTAATCTGATCTCATAAAAATCAAATCCAGTGTTAAGGGAAGGGTTAGAATCATGTTTTAAACCTAGCAAGGTCAGGAAGTCAGTGTTAAAATTATTGCTGCCATTTATTATGTTTTGCAGCTACAGTATATAAGGTAAAAGTTCCCCATTGGGGGAGATGGGCGGTTATATAAATTGCATGCATGCATGCATGCATGCATGCATAAATAAATAAATAAATAAATAAATAAATAAATAAATAAATAAATAGAAATACCTTTCACAATAGTATGAAAAATATGGTTATAATGAGTTAACCAGCTCTCTTGGTGATCAATATGCTGAGCAAAATCCATACAAAATTCAGGCAGGCCCACGCAATCTGGAAGCTGTAGCTCCTCGTGGCTAGAAAAGGGAGAGGGATGTTTCCTTGCAAAAAGTCTCCTTTTTACTTCCCTGAAGTCTGAACTTATTAGAAGTGGAGCTGAAATACAGAAAATACGCCTCAAAATAGAAATGCTCCATTTCCTATAGATGGGGGCAGGGGGAGGGGTGGGGGGAATGAGTTTTTAACAAACTACATGATTATTAGTTCCTGCCTTTAGGCTACAGCTTTCTGCAGGGATTTGCTGTACAATCACAAACAACATCTGAAAGCCACCGTTTGTGAAAAAATGGCAAAGCTGAGGTTGAAGGATAAGAGGGCCAGCTTGTATTGTGCAGCATTTATAAAGAAGCTAACGGAGCACAGGACCCAGACCTTGCCTTGGGAGTCCTAATTACATCTAGTTTGAGCTGTCACTCTGCAGCCATATTCAATTATTTTAAATGGGCTGCCAGCGTTATCCATCTGATAGAGCAGATCCTACTGATTTGATGGTTCCCTGGGTGACAGTGAATGATTGTGTTACCATTCTATGAAAGCCTAATTATATTATATCCATGTTGCAGCCCCCTGTATGCAATCTTGGATGTCAAAGATCCTGAAAGATTGAGATGCAAAGAAAGCAATTCTATGTGTAAAGAAGGATGTATTCCCTATAGCAGAAATAGGCAAGCTGGAATTCATGAGCATTGGAAGTCTCCGGTTTTGCGCTGCTCCATCTGACTTGAATTTCACAGGATCACCAGGGATGGTTCAGCTGATCTGGCTGATTTGGTTGAAAAAGTGGATGTCCATTTCCTCCCTCGTTGATCCATGTGCTTGGTAGAAGAGGACAACCCTTCTAGTTAGGTGTGTATTAGGGATGTCTGCATTTTACACCTGCAGAGTTTTGGAGCAGAGGTGGCCATTGTTGACAATCCTTAAAGAAGCTGCATCTTTACTTGGGCTGCCAGGGTTATGCATGTTTTTCGTTCAGGAGATGCTGAGAGCCTACAGCTCTGAATCACCTTTTTCATCTTTTTCACTTTGAACCTAAAGAGCAACACATCCCTTGAACACACCGTTCTTCAAATTGGTGTATATTTATTTATTAAATTTCTATGACCGCCCACCTCCCCCTCAAGGAGGGATCCTGGGCAGTTCACAACCAAACATCATTAAAATACAAGACATAGGACAATAAAAATATAAATACAATATAAATACAATAAAATCCAAGTGGCGGATGGTTCTTACAGTGACGCTAAAAATATTTAAAATATTTAAGGCGGCTCTAAGAAATCAGCCATCCCCAAGTGCGACCACTTTCCTTCTTGCCCCAGGCGAAATCCCAGAGCCAAGTTTTTAATTTTTTCCTGAAGTCCAGGAGTGAAGGGGCCTGTCTTATCTCTGGGGGGAGGGTGTTCCATAGGGCAGGCGTCACTGCAGAGAAGGCTCGCCTCCTAGACCCCGCTAGATGGAACTCTTTCATAGAGGGGGTCCGCAGCATGCCCTCCCTGCAAGATCGGGTGGGACAGGATGATGTAATGGGGATGAGGTGGTCCCTCAGATAACCTGGGGCCATGCCATGTAGGGCTTTATGATATATAATAGCTGTGCTCCCCAGTTAGAACCTCTTTAAGTTCATTTTATTAAAATAAATAAATAAAGGACAAGGTAAGATAAATGCTGGCTGCTGTCATCATCTTTACTTTCATAATCTATATTTTGTGTAGATAGAGGCCCCAGAGGCATCCTTAGAGAATAAAAAAGGTAGGTCTACCAGTTTGGGGTGGGGGGAAGTAAGGTAAGTTGGAAATGTTCAAGATGGAGAGGATTTCGAAGTGTGCCTTCTAATTTTTTTTTTTAAAAAAAATTCTACCAAACTGGTAGACCTACCTTTTTTTTTTTAATCTGTCCAAGCTCACGGTGTTTTTGTTTTGTGGGAGTAACCACACAACAGTCTCACAGCTGTCATTAGCCCTGCTGAATTATTTTTTATTTCTCTATCTTAAAATCTGAATAAACCTGATACGTTGACATTTTATAGTAGTTGGAGTTATAATTAAGATTGTTCTGATCTTTATGTACCATCTTTTTATTACTTCCATTCCACATTTTCTGGAAACTCATCTTAATCGGCTACATATTTGGATATTTATAACTTCATCCCAAATTCCATACCTGGTGGGATAGTATTGTGGGAGGTTGTTTAACTGGTGAAATTAAGGTTGTTTTTCTCCCTTAACTCCCTCTTATGAGGGGTGGTCATTTGGTTTTTGCTTTTTTTAAATAATTGCTCTTTTCACCCACCCCATCCTACTACTATACAATGGCGTTCAGAAGGGACTGTATGTTTGTAAGGACAAGATAAATAGCCAAGATGTGATTTATAGGAGTGGAACACTGACAAGTTGTTTTATTTTCGTGGAAGCAAAAGTGAAGGGATTGTTGTTTTGGGGGGCTACCAGCCAGCTTGAAAGCAGGAAGACTGTAATGATATATTGATGTTTTCTGTAATTTCTAGATTTTCAGGAATATGGACACCATTAGACTCATGATTAGGGGATGTGAACATCAGTATAGAACTGAAAAAAGTCAACATGGAACAATTCCAATATGGTTCTACCATGCATTGTGAAGGCTTTGGAAGTAGAAAGGCTGATAATCTGGAAAGGCTGTTTGCCTTTTTATAAGGAAAAGAAGTAAGGGATTCTAATCTTTCCTCATTCTTCCTTTGCATGCTATGTACCACATTTTAAACCCCTTGAGGATTTTGCTTTTCTATGGACAATTTTCAGTGGTTAGTTTTATACAGTATGTTTACCTTTTAAACAATACAGTATGCTTCTTTGTGCTTCATTCAGAAGTGTTAAATTTCCTACATATATACAGTGAGGTGTTATGTCCTTGACAGGTTTAATATGCATTGGGACTGTGTGTGCCTTTTAAAAAGATTTTCCATAGTCAAGACAGGATGCTTTGAGTTTGACCTGGATCAGTAATGTGTCTGGATCTTTGGCTTTTGAAATTGAAGTCAGCAATAAAACCAGATGAATCTGCTCATGTATTTGGTCAGTGGGGAGTAAAGATAAAATCAATTATACATTGAGAAATTGTTGGTGTTGGTCAAAACCAACATGCACTTACCTGGAAGTAGGATTTCCATGACAATGGAAAAATGCTCATACAGAGATCATATAACTTTACAACTATACTATTATCCCCATCCTCACTATCTCCTTGTCAGTGTTCCATAAATCAATAAGACTAAGAGGATTGGTTCCATTTCTTCTTTAAGGCAGTATCTTGGTTTGAGTATGGTATGTCCTGCCGTAATCTTAATCATTACAGGATCACAAGGAGGCTTTAAATTCTATTTTTGTAGAGAAGTTAAGAATAGGAAGAGAGGAATCTGTCTTCATAGTGTGATGCATGTTTGCCATTCCTACCATGTTTAATCATTATTATTGCTCAGAAAGGGTATCTAAGTTAAAGACAAGCTCTAGCCTCCTCAATCTGTCTTTCCGTATCACAGCAGTTGTGGTGGCATTTCTGGAGACATCCTAACACAAGACAGAGCTGAAGGATCCAGGGGTGCTCCAACATTCCATCTAAGCCAGCCTTCCTCAGCCTAATGCCTTCCAGATGTGTTGGAACGACAACCCCCAGAATTTGGCCATACTGGCTGGGAATCCTGAAAGTTGCACTCTCAACACATCTGGAGGGCAGTAAGCTGGAAAAGGCCATTATCAACTAGAAACCATGAGTTCATCATTAAGCCAATCGTTTTTCACCCCCTTCCTGATGAAGAATATAACTTAAATCACAAAGGGCTGCCCAGCTTTGCAACCTTTGGCTTGGCATATTATTAAAGATATTGCCTGGAAGATGGATTTGGGCAGCAGATCATCATATCATGGCAGTTCTGCCAGAATAGGGTTGCCATACCGCTATGTGGAAGAGCAGGATGCTTGACAAAATTGCAGGCACCTGTGCTGCCATCTTTTCCTCCCATTTGAGCCTCCTCCCCAGTGTCAACATGGCAGAGTTGCCAATAAAGCTGCAACCTTGACACAGGAGATGGGCAGAGAGGGGCGTTTTGGAGCTGTGCAGCCACCAGCAAACAGAGAAGTGCAACAGCCAAAAGAAAGAAGGCATTTTCCTTCAGAGGGAGTGGATGGCCCAAAGAAGAGGAAGAAGAAGTAGAGAGGCCCAGCAAGGCAAAGCACAACATGGGAACGGGCAACAGCTCTACATGCTGACCATTAACAGAGAAAAAAAAAGTAGAAGAAATCCCAGAGAGAGGAATTAAGACAAAACAGGCTTTGTCAGATGAAAACATTGCTATATAATAGTAATAGAATAGAGTGTAGTATAGTAATAGTATAGAGCAGAGCTTTCCAAACTGTGTGTCGGGACACGTTAGTGTGTCGGCTGCAGTGTCTGGGTGTGTCACGGCTGCTGCTGCCTCCGAGCCCTGCCAGGATTCCGCGCAGGTCCTAGTGCCTGCCTTGTGCCTGGCTGCCTCCAAACCTGCTGTGATTCCGCGCAGGTCCTAGTGCCTGCCTTGTGCCCTGCTGTAAGAGTGTGTCGCGAAATGATGCCCTGCTGTAAGTGTGTGTCGTGAATTGATGCATGTCTAAAAAGTGTGTCACCAGCATGAAAAGTTTGGAAAGCTCTGGTATAGCGGAAATGTTGTAACAGTAATAGTAATTGAATAGTAATCCATAGAGTATAGTATAGAGGAAACATTATAATAGTAATAATAATTGAACAGGAATAGTATATAGTAATTTTCATAGTATTATATGTATGTATGTATGTAAATTTCCATTCAATCGTGTCCGATTCTGTAATAGTATAGAAATTATAGCAATAGAACAGAACATAGAATAAAGGTAATAGGAAGCACTCACATATAGATTTGTAAGTTTCATATATTACTTTTTATACCTTTGTCTTGCAAAGTGAAAAGTCTCCCCGTCCCTTAGAGGGAGATATAAAGAAACTACCTGGTCCAGGGTCCAGTGCTTTTATGCCTCTCTTGAGCCTGAGTCGATCTAATGGTTTAAAAAAGAGCCTGTGGTTTTCTATATCTGTTTGCTGCCGCCAGGACTTTAAGAGCTCAGATGTGGCAACCTGATGCTAGAGCCGTGTGAACATTTCTGGCTGACAAAATGCTAACAGAGTTAAAATGATGATCTCTCCCTTGATCTAAAAATGCCAGTGTTTCATTGTGTGATCCTAAAATTGATTACAGTCGTTTGCCCAAATGAGTATGCCAGCCATAAAGGCGAGTGGCACTGTGCTGTTTATGGTGGCCTTGACATCGGGGAATATTTAGTGCCACTTCTTTGCGGTAAGCTCTGCTAAGTTGTGTTAATGGCACAGCCCTTTTAGGCAGGCTCATCATCATTAATATAATTTACAAGACATATGCATGGCTTCCTGCCTTTTTATTTCTAATTCTTATAAACATGAATTCTTAGTATAAATGAATAAGCAAGAATACACTCCGTCATTAAAAGTCTGAGGTTTCAAAGATAAACCAGCTATGAAAACATATTATGGCTGCTGTAATTTCAAGGGAAGGGGAAAAAATTGGCAATGACTTGTGTTCTACCACAGTGGGGAAAGCTGTAACAATTAGAAAAAAAGCCTTTTAAGGTAATAAATGGATTTGTCCTAAGCTGTCATATCTTCTGGGCTGCTTCATTATTATTTTTCTGTACTGTGGTCACCAATATTACCTATCACATCATTTCAGCATTCTTATGCAACAGGCTAAACGATATCACAGGCAGCCCAATCTTTCACTTTAATAACCATTTATTTTTGAGATATCAGGTTTTCCAAACCCCACGGAAGTAAGCTGTCTCTTGTGAAATACTCTTCTAAGTGTGATGCATTAGTCTGTTTGGCCTTCTGTGCAGAAATTTGAATAATAAAACTACATCCAGAACAAAAATAACTGTGCCCAAGAACTCCTCTTCAAAACATAATTTATTCTCCTCAATTCTGTCCTTGATTTTTAATAGAACTTGTGTTTAAGATTCAAATAATCTTGCCTTTATTCTGTTCTGCTTTTTAAAAAAGCTTGTTTCAGTTATGCTGGGGAGCTTAGACCAGAATCTTATTTTCAACATTAGGTAGGACAATAATCACAAGCATGTGGGGAGATTTTTCAGGTGGGTTTTCAGTCTACATTTTGAGAACCATTGGTAGCAACACCGAAGACCCGCTTGTTCTACAGACAAACCCACATGCACAAAATCCACTGTGGATTTGATAGTAGACTCATGATTGAAATGGCCATAAACTCTTTCACCTCACAATTTAGCACTAGATTGCTATTCCCGTGAAGTTCTGAGATTCCAGTAGATACATCTCCATGAACAAGTTATAGAGTTCTGTGTCTGAGATATGTCTAGAACAGAGCTTTCCAAACTGTGTGTGGCGACACAAAAGTGTGTCGCCACACACAGTCTGGTGTGTCGCCACACAACCCGGAAGTGCTGATCATAATCAGCGCTTCCGGGTTTTCCCGCGGCGACACACCAACGATGGTGCGCAAAACCCGAAAGTGGCAGCAGCGCTTCCGGGTTTTTGCACGCTGGTGTGGGAAAAACTTTGGAAAGCCCTGGTCTAGAAGTAGGTTCAGGTCAGAAAGGAGTTGACAATGTTTTGTGCTATAATTTATATCATTGTATGTGAGGACTATTAGAGAACCAGGCTTTGCTTTCAAAGCCTGGTTTTTTGGATAATAAAATGTGCACCCCAGGTTTGATATCTTGAGTCTCCATTCAAAAACTGGGCAGCTTTCAGCCCTGAGGACCACACACAGTGCTAAGGGATGGATTGAGGGCTGAACAAAAAGGCTGCCCTTTTTAATAACCATTATGGTTCCAGCACTGGTTGTTTTCCCCTCCCACTGTTTCTTGGAGACATTGCTCTGTGCTTCTCAGCTGGGTGACTATTGGTAGATCACAGAAATAACATCTCTGCTTGTGAAACTCTAGCTGCCAGATTAACTCCCATACAACTTTTCCTAATTAGGGGAAGTGACAGGGTGAAGGGGCATATAGATTGCAACAGTGATGTGATGGCTATGGCATCTTAAAAGCTGCTAGTAGCCCAGACATTCTGTTGATGGATTAATACGGTTGTCATGATATGGCCAGAGATGTAGCATTCAGGAATAAGTAAGGATAGCTCTTAGGGCCACAGCAGTACGGGAAGTCAAGTCATCCTTGACTTTTATGCCTGAAGGTGCGATTATAGCTGGAGTTAGGTGCTGTTGTATACCCAGCTGATTCCAATACAAGCTGGCACCATTCACTGGAAAATCCCTATTATAATTAGATACTGATATAGGGAATCAATTGGATATGTTTCTTTGTTAAGCAAACTGTAAATTGATTTGAATTTTGAAGAATAGATACTCATGGAGTCCTTGGTGCTCTCTGAGCCTTGTTGTTTTCTTGCAGACATTTCATTGCCAGGCTAGGCAACATCTTCAGTGCGAAAAGGGAGCGGGACTTGCTCTCTGTTTATATAACCTGGCTTGTCCGGCCTGTGTTGGTGGGGGTGTTGTACTCTCCTTGGTAGTACCTTGATTGGGTTGTTGTTTGCACTGAAGATGTTGCCTAGTCTGGCAATGAAACGTCTGCAAGAAAACAAGGTTCAGAGAGCACCAAGGACTCCACAGTTCAACCCTGAGCTACAACTATTCTCTTCGATAGATACTCATGGGAAACTAATATACTTTAAGCAGTAGTTATAGGTCAAATGCTTAAGTTAAAAGGTCATATGCATGATTGCAGGATGTTTTTTAGCCACATAGTTCAATGTGATATGAACCCCAACTATTAGGGTAGGTTTTTTTTTTAACTTCAAGGGACTCTTATCTCAATGTAACAGATTTGGCTAATGTTAAAAACCTCTGATTATTAATGAAGAAGAAAAAAATACTGATTAAAGTAGGGATACTCTATGTTCAGCAACCACTAATTTCTTACAGTAGTTTTAATGTGGATCTTCATAGCAAGAGAAGCTACGTACTATGTGAAATTCACTTAGGTTTGGACATCTAGATACTTCTTGTCACTCCATCCACCCCACCTCCAATTTTCCCATGGATGATTGAGGTAAACTACCCATATCTTACTGTTGTGATTCTGATGGGTTTTAATTCAGACTGTGGATCTGTTTCTATATGCTACACAAGCTGCCAAGAGTTGTTGGATCGGGGAAGATAGATAATAGATGATGGATAGATGGAGATGATGGAGTTTGTGTGAATTTAGGATGAAAATATTTCACTGCTTTATCTGATCACCAATGCCACTAATAGAGATTGCTTCACAGTCAGACCTCACTAGTAGAACTGAGGAAATATTAGCATTCCCTGCAAGAAGCTATCTTAGACTGAGTCAGCTCACTGGTCCAACAAGTTCTGTATTATCTGATTGAATGGAAGAGGATCCTGTCCGTGGATTTGGACAGGAGATGTTCTCAGGCCTATTTAGAAGCTACAGGGATCCAACCACAACATTTTGCATGCAGAGCATTTGCTTCGCCATTTAGCTATATCCCTCCTGCCAGCCCTGATTTTTATATGATGGAGGAGAGGAGAAACTCATAGATCGGTCACCCTAATTTAATTTCAGAGTTATCCACCAGAGGGTGGTGGTGCACAAACACTCCGCATTAATCCACAGTCATAATAGAGCAGGTGCTTCATGTCATGCAGAAAGATCATTAGAAAACATCCTTCCCGGTTAGATGAAGGCAAATGCATTTCTTGCAGCTGGCATTCTTTCATGTTTAGTAAACAATATCAGCCATCTCAGGAAATATATACTACAGTGGACTGATGGAAACAATATACAGAGAGATGGAATTTACAGAGTTATGAAATACCAGTATATTTGTATTTTGCTCTTCAATATAAGTCTCAGAACTCACTGTCCTTTGTACTAAATGACAGCAACTGCATTTTCATATTGATTTATGGAGCTAGATACACTTTGGCAAGCCACAACAGTCCATATAGCACTGGAAACCGTCTATGATTAGAAACAAAGGCATTTTCCATATTGGACAAGTGAGAAAACTTCACAAGTGAGGCACCTGGTGTAATGGTTAAGATGTTGGACTTGGACCAGAAGATCAGGTACAAGTCTTCTCTTGGCCAAATACCTCACTGGGTGACCTTGAAACCGTCTCACTCCAGCCTCCCTCACAGGGCTGTTTTTCAGAGGGGGAAAGAACAGAGTCCCCCAAAGTAAGCTGCATTGACCTTTCAGGGGAAAAAAAACCAGGATCTAAATAGAATGAATGAATGAATGAATGAATGAATGAATGAAATGAGAATTTAAATCTATCTATCTATCTATCTATCTATCTATCTATCTATCTATCTATCTATCATCTTCTATCTATTCATGTCATAAAGTGAAACGGTTGCATTAGGCTTGATATGGTTCTTATTTAGATTTGACTTAAATCCCTTATTAAGGCAACTACCCCTAAGAAGAGTTGGACTACAACTTCCATTTCCCCCCAATTAGAAAAGTGATGGACAAACAAGGATCAGCCTCTCCACTCTTTTGAGATGGGACAGGCAGGCTTCTCGCACTCTCTAGGACTGCTATCACAGGGGAGAATACTATCATGTCTTGGGCACATAAGAGCTCATGGTTGTGTACCTTAGGATGAAGATGAAGGAGGATAGACTCTTTTTCAGAACATCTTTTATTCTCCTTAAACCTGTGGAAATGGATGGGCCCAGCAATCTGTTCTGTAGATAAGACCATTTTCCACTTAAGCAAAAGAACAATACCTATCAGTGTAGTTTTTGCCAAGGATTCAATAGGCCCCATTTTAAAGTTTGTATGGAAAAGACACAGTATAGTTTTCATGCTTTGTCAGTGCTTGAAGATAAAATAGGTAACATAAAACAAATTAATAGCTCCCAAAGAGGAGATTCTAACTGACTATCAGTACCTAGGTGTCCTAGATAATGGTTCGAGTTGATTCCCGCATGTTCAAAATGTACAGAAAAGTAGATCCAGTAAAAGTAGTGGTGGTGGGTGATTTTATCCCAATGCTAAATCCTTGGTTGTATATATAGCACTTACTATTTGATAAAGCCACAGTATTGCTGAAGGAAGTGAAGAACCCCCCTTTCTAATGCATACAAACAGATGACTCCTTTGCATGCAGCCTGAAGGTACATGGAAAGAGAGTGATTTAGCCCCTCTTCCAGTTGCCTGGAATTTCAGGAACCAGAAGCCAGTCAGCTGCTGAGTAGGCCAGGCCTAGAGAACTGGAAGAGTACAGATTTCCCTCCATCCCACCCTGGCCCATAAAAGTGGGGCCTCCCAGAAACTGTTGAATTTTGGGTGTTTCAACTCCCTCTTCCTTTTATTTTACATCATAGCTGAGTTAGCTGGAGCTTGAAGGGCTGATCTAGATCCATGGTTGGAGTATGTAGAGGATCCAGAAACCAAGGGTCCTTATGGGTCATTGGGTGGGACCATCAGACTCCAGCCCAGCTCAAGGGCTTGATGAGGTGGTGTCTCCCCACTTCTAGTGGCAGGGGTAAAGCACATGACTGACTCACATCCACACAGCACACAAGTCCACTGTCATTTCCAGCATGCAGGCTGAGAAGAGTTATTCAGATACCCGTCAAATTGGTTGAAGTACAGACCCTTACCTTATTCTGCAGCAAACCTCTTGTAATACTGTATCCAATACACTGTTGCTTTTTTTCCCTCTCAAGAGGCCATCCTTGGACCCAATGCTTTTCAACAACTACTAGCTAGTCTCCAACCTTCCCTTTTTGGGGAAGGTTGTTGAGAAGGTGGTCGGTTTGCAGCTGATAAGAACTCTGGAGGAAATGGATTATCTAGAGCTGTTTCAGGTTTCAGGATGAGATTTAGTACTGAGACAGCTTTGGTACTGCTTGTTGATGACCTGTGGCAAAGCCAGGATGGTGGTGGTGCATCCATCCTTGTGCTCCTTGATCTCTCAGTGGCTTTTCATACTGTCAACCACAGTATCCTTCTGAACTGACTCTGTGGGTTGGGGATTGGGGGCACCATTTTACAGTGGTTCTCTTCCTTTCTCTGGGGCCAGTTCCAGTCGTGTTGGTTGGGAGGAGAGTTTACTCTCTAAACCCCTCCTGTGTGGGATGCCACAGGGTTCTACTCTCAATTCCCTCTTGAACATCTACATGAAACTGCTCAGTGAGTTGGTGATACCCTATTATCTCTTTCAACCCCAGACCAGCCAAGTGAGGCTGTCAACGTTCTGTCCTGGTGCTTGGAGGCTGCGTGGCTTTGGATGAGGAAGAACTGTCTCCAACATAATCCTATCAAGACCGAGTGGTTGTGGGTGTTTGAGCCACCCAGATCTGGGGATATTCCATCTTTGACCTTGGATGGGGTAGCACTTCCCCTTTCAAGGTTGGTATGCAATCTGGGGATCTTCCCGGACTCACAGCTCCTGCTTGAAGAGGTTGCACCCTTTCCTAGACTGGAGGGCCCTTCAGACATTCACTCACACACTAGTCACCTTGTGGCTTGACTATTGCAACACACATGGGGCTGCCCTTGAAGACCCACAGAAGCTTCAACTGGTGTAGAATGCGGCGGTGCAAGCAGTAATGGGCATGTCTTGGTATGCCCATGTAATACCTCTGCTTTGTGAGCTGCACTGGTTGCCAGTTTGCTTCCAGGTGCGATTCAAGGTGCTGGTTGTTACCTATAGAGCCCTACATGGCATAGGGCCTGGTTATTTGAGGGACCACCTGTCTCCCATAGCATCTGTCTGACCAATTCAATCTTGCAGGGTTGGTGTACTCCAGGTTCTTTTGATTAAACAATGTCATCTATTGGAACCTGGAAGTGCACCTTCTCTCTAGCAGTGCCTGCCCTCTGGAATGAGGTTCCCCCCAGGATCCAGATGGCCCCCACTCTGCTGTTGTTCAGAAGAGCAGGGAAGACTTGGCTCTTCACCCAGGCTTTCGGCAAGCAAGAGTGACTCCCCTCACTTCATTGCACTTGTCATCTTTTATCTTTATGCTTTATGTTTTATTGATTTTATAGTAATTTCTTTGTTATATTGTTGTGAGCCACCCAGACACATTAAGATAATAATTATTAAATAATTTATTAAATAACAATTTAATTAATAATAATAATAATAATAATAATAATTATTATTATTATTATTATTATTATTATTATTATTATTGGTGTCCATGACTCCATTGTACCCCATCCTTCTTATGCATCCCTTTCCACTTCATTTCGCTATGATTCCACAAATGCTATGAAATGCAATCAAGTACATATAATAGTAAATGCCATACATGTCAAAATGTAAGCTAAATTAGATGCTTTGAACTCTTTTAAATCAGTATTTTTAATATTCTTTGAAAATAAATGCAAAATCTATAATGAAACATAATGAAATAACCTATGATTCAGGATTCTTCTTGCTTCTGGTGATTGGCAGTGGTAGTTATAAAAATGTGTGTGTATTTTTTAAATGTATCTAATAGCTAATTTTTTAAAAAACGTGCTTCTTGGATTTTGCATCCTTCCAAAGCAGCTGCAAAGGCAGATGTTCTGTAAAGCAAATTAAAAGCTACCAATCCACTTTTGCTCAATTTATGATGGGGCTTAGAACTTAATGCATAACATTATCTCACTTTTGGGCCATCAGAGATTATTTGCCTACCATATTTATGTTTTAAATGCATTTTAGAGATTGCAGAATTGGGCACAATTGCTTCTGCCATGAGGCAGGTGGCGAGATTGTACAGTTGCGCAGAGATCCAGATCCAAAGTTGTATATTCAAAGGACAAAAATGCACTTTTTCCACGTTCCTTTTTGACTACCACTGTAATTCCATTGTCAGAACTTATTTTCACATCCTTGTTTTTGGGGGAAAAGATGTGTGTGTGTGTGGGGGAAGAAATGTACTTTAGGTTTTTTATTTGTAATTTTTTCTTTCATACTTGATATGGTCAAAAGACTAAATCAATAAAGAAACTACTATTTGTATTTTTTTAAAAAAATTCTATATTGCAGTGGTTCTTAAATGGTTTGACTACCCCTTTTCCAGGTCTCAAATAATGTCATAACTCTCCCCCCCGAAAAAAAAACCACTCTCCAGACTCTGCTGTTTTACACAAGTGTCTCAGCCACAGCAATCCCAAAGTGGATTTTCAACTCACAAACAAGCAATCAAAAATTGCTCCATTACCCCCAGGATATGCCCAAATTACCCCCTTGGGTTATTACCCCCAGTTTAAGAACCACTACCATATTATATCTCCTCCTAAGTCCGTAATCCTGTTTTGCATCTCATTGCTTCTTTCTGAGGGACAGGCAGTCTAATGGGATGAGAGTTGGTTGTGAATACTTACATAAAATGGTTGATATAGGGAGAGTTCTAGCTATTCATAAGAAGACTATCATGCCCCAAATGAGGATGATCAGTCACAGAACTTTTATTTATTAAAAAGCAAATTGCTGGGATTGCTCCCAATCCTATTTAACTTTCCTTTCCTGCTCATATTCTTCTCTGCTATCCCTCTTGCCTAGGTCTTATTTCTGAGCAGGGGAGCAAATTCCCTGTTTGGAGGTTTAATTCACATCACAGTGGCCATTCACTGGGCATGCTAGCCGGACCAGGTGAAAACTGTGTGGGGAAGGGGGGAAGTGTTTAGAGGTAAAAACTTTGGAGGAGCAAAACTTTGAAGGTTGGGATAACATCATGTTTATGGTCAACTAGGCATCTCACTACAGGCTTTGTTTGCTGATTGAATTATATAACAATATTTATGACAAGTTGATAAAATATATAGAATCCACTTCATCATGGAGCATTGCATGTTCAGTGGAGTATTTCTGATTTATATTGTAATACACTAAAAAAAAATAGATTGCCATTATTGAGAGTAAAAACAGCAGGGTAGGCAGAAGTTTATCGTCCTTTCTGTTAATTTCCCTTGCAAGATTTTAGGCCTTTTTTTTCTCTTTGATCTCATGCAGCGTTGAGCAACCAGAAGTCATTTCCATGGAGCCAATGAATTAACCAAGTACCATAATGAGCCTAAACAATTTTCTTTAACTTAGGACTCTGCTATATTTGAAAGTGTTATACTTCGTGCTGATGCATAAACAGAAAAATAAGCAGCTTGTAGAATCTCTTCTCATATCAAACTAAATAAGTGGGGAAAAAATCAGTCAACCCAAAGTTATTGAAATCTACCTTATATTTTTTTGCAATTATGTAAACCCCAATTTGACCTCTAAAACTTCAGGAACAATGCTCAGTAATTCCCAAATTGACTTCAGGGTAGATACATTCCTCCTCTTCTTCATATGCCTACTTCAAAAATGATTCAGGGGTGTTTTGGACCAAACCTACATGAGCACAGCCCCTCTCTGTGATTCATTAAAGCAGACCTTCTTTTTTCAGGTTCCCTGATCTCCTGAAAACAGGTGCTGCTCTTTTAAGGTGCCAGTTCACAACAGGTGATGTGATTCTTTAAGAAGACACATCTTTCTTTCATGCTTTCACAGAAGCATGAAAAAAAGAGGGGCGGCTTTCAGGAACGAGAGGGAGGGGCTGTGTTAGTGCCTGCACAAGCTCTAAAGCCCTCCCTCTCAACCCTTTTCAGGACATGCACAGCCCTGTTGGCTGACAGTAATAACACAATAAAAATGTGCACCTTATGGATGAAGCCTGGTGCATTAATTTTCTCTCCAAGAAGGAAGAGCTTCATCTATCCTTTGTTTATCTTTCGTTTGCAGAGTACTAATGCCATTCATATTGGGGCTTCCACTGTAATTATCAGCGATTCTTTACTGCTCGGCTGTATGAATCGCCGCATTAACCATCCTGGCTGTTTCTCTCGCTCTAATGAGAGTTCTTCCAGTAAGAACCCTCCGTATCGTTATCCTTCTTCTGAAAGAAGGGCTCTTGATTTGTCTTCCAATATATGTCCTTAAACAGCAAATAACCACTGCCAGAAGGTTTGCCACAGTACGTTGAAGTGGCGCAAAGCTTTTTAAGGGACACATTTTTACACTTCTTGGGGAAGAATACGGGAAATGAAGGCAGACAGTGTGACAAGATGAGCTGGAGATGGCTCGCATTCAACAATCTGTTTAACCAAGTTGGGGCTCTGTATAGGCTCCTCTGGGAGAGTGGGTTGATGATAAAGGGCAGTCCAAGTCAGGATTTACCCTTTTGCTTTTGAGGCCCAGCTGTGCTGCTTTTCATTTTTTTTTCCTTAAATGCACCTGCTGCAGTAAGGCCACCGATTGCTGAAGGTATCATTTGTTTATAACACAAGTCACAGTGCTGTAATTTCACGAAATGGAACCCTAGGAAAAGAAGGGGTCGTGTGCCATTTCGGCTTGCTTTTTTTTTTTTTTTTAAAGTCAGCTAATTACATGAACCCCTCCACTACCACACAGAATTGAAGCTTTAAGAATAAATTCACAGCTTCCCAGATCCTTCACTGAGCACTGTAAAATAGCCTTAAAACTGATTTCCTGTTACAAAACCTGTCCCGCCCCCCCCCCCCCGCGCTCAGAGTCGAAGGCTTGGTTTCCTAGCAACCTTGGAATCTTCTTGTCAGAGATTAATCCTCTGTTGGCAATGATATTGCTGGGCTAAGGGATTATGTTTTCTTTGCTTTTCCTTTTATTTCGTTCCCCTATCGCCAGCCATTGTGGCACTCAAAGGAGAGGGAGCAGCTACCTCCCTGCTTGTAAGCAGGCAGGCAGACAAGGTCTCTCCTCCCACCTGTGGATGAAGCTGGAGGGAAAAACCAGAGGAAGGAAGAGAATGAAGAGAAAGAGTGAGAAGTGTAATTTCCCTAATCAGGGAAGGGGGAGAGGAGATGCCTAAAGAGGGTTGACGGTTTGGAAGCTGCTCTATGAGTTAGCAGCCTGAGAGAAAAACTAATGAAATATAAAATAATAAAACCATGGGAACTAATGGAGGAGTGTAGTCATGGATGGGCAAGTAAGCCATGTAGTCCAGTATTGGAGTAAAATGCTAATGTAGATGGGTGAAGGTTTGTCCACATTTCCAGGCGTGAAGACCGTGGAGGAAATAATGCCTGAACTGGCACATTATGGACTACATTTATATAGGTGGAGATTTGCATGGCTGTGACATGCGTCTACACTCAAGTGAATCATGGCTGTGAGGGGTAGATGAAATTATTCATGTGCATCATTTGTGCATAGCAGCCTTGTTCAGGTCTACCTTCAGCCTGAAAGGGATATATGTAATGGTATGTGGGAATGACCTTGGGAGACAGGGGGAAGAGCCACAGGCAGGGGAACAGTCAGATAAGAGACAGAATAGCTCCCAGCTGGATAGTGGGAAGGGCAAGAGGCTCAGAAGGGACCCTCCTTAGTTTATGGGGCTGTAAAGGCGAAGGGGGAGAGATGTACTTTCAGACTTGCAAGATTCAGCTAATGAACCTTACAATACAGTTAGAGCTAGTACTTATGGGTGTGCCTCCTGTCCAGACTATCTCGCAAGGCTGACAATATATAAAAGGGGATATAAAGGATCTGGAACTTGTCCCTTCAGTTCTTGTCCTTTGCCTTATGTGGGATGTTTTCAAGCTTCATAATGAGTCCTATTCATATTCAGTTGAAGGGAAGCTGAACCAGATTTTGCACCAGCAACAGGGACAGAGATGCTGGGGTTGGAGCCAGACATTCTGTATTGACATGCTTCCCTTCCCCATGACTTGCATCAATTCCTATCATCATTTAATCTCTTCCTAGTGCAGCTGGATGCGGCCCTTCTGAGTAGAGTGTACACAGCTTTGAAGGGTGGGTTTAATTCAACAAAGCTTCAACTGAATCACTCTGTAGAAGCAGACTTGCAGGTCTGAAATGCTTCTTAGCTTTTTAAAGATACAATAGTGTTTCTGCCTCTCCTGGGTGTTATGAAATAACACTGCAATGTTTCTCTCTATGGAGAGTGCTGGGGGCAGACTGAATGTTGTGATGGGCTCTTTGACACTGGCATGAGTGGGTAGTGAGTTTCATCACTTTGTTAAACTCTCCACCCATCAGAACTCTTTTGGGATGGCAAGACTAACATCACTTTGGCTTCATTCATTTCACATCTAATGGCATCTTCATTAGGTTCAGACACAAGCCTAAACTTTGCATGCTCTCTCTCTCTGCTGCTGGTGTTTTGATGCCTCCCTATCTGGCTATGGAAAAATCTTGTTATTTTTCAATTAAATCTTAAGTCTCAAAGCAGCTAAAATCAAATTAGTTTGCAAGTGAATCTCAAATTGCAAACTCAAAATTGCAGTCTCTTTGAATCTCAGTTTGTATCAGTTTAAGTCTGGTTGTACAAGCTTACTACTCACTGGTAGACTGGGGCAGCAGCAGCAAGTAGCAGAAAACAGAAAACATTTATTAACTAATTATCTAGGAGACTGAAAACAGCCAACACTTATTAATTAACACTTAATAATTGTCTTATTATTACTCTGCATCTTTGAAGCTAGCCTACTGCTTTTTCCAGTGTTAAGGTCAGTTTCAACCACCACCTGATTGATTACTGCATGTGAAACAAAGAAAGGTGCTATCATGAAAAGATGGGACAGCCATTTGTCCAGAATGGTATGAGCCAAAGGGTTTGACTAAAAGACATCCAAGGTCCCTTCCAGCCCTATGATTCTCGCTAGTTATTTCCCAGTGTTGCTTGCCAGCATTGGTTCCTCTTGCACATCTAAGATTTGGTTTGTCTGCAATGAACATATTCATAAATAGAATTAACCAGGAGTTAATACTGAATAAGATTCTAATGTGATGTTGGTTTGTCTGCAATGAACGTATTCATAAATAGAATTAACCAGGAGTTAATCTTGAACACTAAGATTCTAATGTGATGTTAGGCCCCATAAAGATATTGTCTCCTAGCCACTGCTTGGTAAACCAACCTGGAAATGAATGGATCCAAGAAAGATCTGAAGTCCATGAAACATGTATATAACCATGGTGCCCAACAATTTTATTCAAGTTAGAAACTGTGCTGGTGTCAGGGAGATAATGGGTGGAGAAGGAGGGGGCTCCCTCCAGGAAGGGAAACACATGCGTAGTACTGAATCTCTATGTTTCCCTCCCAAGAGGTTGAAGAAAGCCCCGCCCTAAGTTTGTGGACTTATTCTTTGGGCATCACCACTTCATGTTAGTTGAGATGGATTCTGTTAGAGTAGTAGGATAATAAATCACTAGAGCTTGATTCCAGCCTCAGCGTGTTATTTCTACGCCCGAAGTCAGGACAGCTGGGCATATCAGTGGCAGTTTGCAATAACTGGTTCTTCTATATTTATTCTGTCATCATAACAGCATAGGGCTTTTTGCTGTTTTTGCTGCTGCTAAAGCTAAAGTAGATTTGCCCAAATATGTAATATTTTCTTTAGATTGTTTTTCTCCCATTGGTTCTTCATTTTTCATTCATGGTTTCCTTTTCTGTCTCTTCTCCTCTGTTTTTATTTTGTAGAACAAAAAAATATTGATATATTTCTGCTTTCTATCTGCTGTATATAAGATATACAATATAAGCTATTATCTGTGCTTCTTCCTTGTTTAAATACAGACCTTTCCTCTTATTTTTACAACCAACCCAAATGTATTCTTTAACATATGCTGTGTTTTTCTGGATAACTAATTATTCTGTACTATAGGTCTTTCCAGTTGATAGCCATCATTTCAAAAAACTATCTACATATCAGTAGTTCCTATTGCCATCCATACTCCTCTCAAATATTTCTACTCAGGCTGGAGCAGATATAGCAATAGTGGTTTTTCTTCTTCTTCTTCAGATGGAAGCATAACAGCTCAATTATTTCAGAGTTACTGCTTCTTTGCTTGTCCATGCTGAGAAAGGTTGAAAATAAAGATGTTCAAAGGAGATTAAAGCTAGGGAGCTTTTGTATAGTATCCAACACTAGATTAAGTTAGGCATTTTCCCTGCTAAAGCCAATTGAGGAGATAACATGCTGCTCTTTGTGCAACTATTGGTTTACCGCACTTCTGAGACTGTACCATTGTGAGGGGTGAGGGTTGCAGAATGGGAGTTTTTAAATCAGATTACCTGTTTTGTAACAACTACTCAATTTAGTCTCTACAGATAGGGCTGAGAAAAAAATTCCTGCCTGAAACTCTGGAGAGTTAATCCTAGTTTGTGCAGCATACTGGTAGACAACCTGTGCCTGGCCTGGCCACTGATCACAAGACTGCAAAAACTGATAATCAGTTTACTCAACACCCCCACTACTCACCTGAGCAGCCATCAGGGGGTAGTGGGGAGACAGGTTCCTATTTCAGTACTGCTGAAGTAAATGAGAAAAAGGGTCGTCTTGATTAGGATCACTAGGGTGATCCTTTAACTTCCTCCCATCAGGAGGAAATGGGCATCACATTTGCATTTGAATATAACCTGAGCCAAGTTATTTCAGATTGTTAGTAAGGTTTCAAAGTTAATCTCTTGTTTCTATCGCTTGCCTCAGATTCTCTTCCTGAAAACAACTGTTCAGGCTAACTGAACTGAACATATTTGCTCTACATCATCTCCACTGAATACAAAGATAAAGAATTAATACAGCTTCTCGGCAGTTTTCTCATCTGACCTTATCTAACTCAGTTATTGTTGATCTTAATAATATGTTCCTGAAAATATATATTGTTTCCACTTATTACTGTGTCCTTGCTAAGCTTCTGGAAAACTTGACCTTACTAGCTTGTGATTTCCATATCAGTTTTTCAGATTCCTTCTTAATGTAGATACTTCCTCTTTTAAGGTGTCATTGTGTTGGACTACTGTGGCAACTTTCATGTAATAAATTCATGGCAACACTTTTAGTGACCTATTGAAAAAGTAATCTAATCAGAAGATGAGAGGTTTTCTCTGAATTTTGAATAGGTATGTTCCTTTCTTTTTTCCCATTTCTTCTTTTTCCTTTTTCTCCATTCACTGAATGGGGAAAGAAAGAAAAAATAAAAGAGTAAAGGACAATGTTAGAAGAAACACACTGAAAAAATTGCCCATGTCGACTCTTCTCCATACACTGATGCTGTCCTTGTCCTTTCTTTTAGCCACCTGTTTATTTTGTCCATTGCCAGCTAATTGGTGGTGTTATAAAGTTTCTCAGGGTATGAACTTAACATCAACTATATCCAATCGTCCAATAGATTCCAGACCTCCCCCCATTCCATTCCCTCCTCTGAGCTTTCTTTCAATATTTCATGGACATTTAACCCCCAAGGTTTTAATTTGTTTGTTTACTTCACACTTTTAAAAACCTCAGGATATTCCCATGTATAGTAATGTAATTTGTAATATAAGACTCAGATGATCGGAGTGAACAAGTTTGGGCCAGACGAGGCCTGCTTAAAAATGAGAGAAATATCTCTCATTACATTATAATAATTACAGATTATAGTGATACCGTTGGACACTGTTTGCCATACATACAAACATAAATAATTCATCAGCTTTTCTGTGAAAGGAAGAACTTTACCTAATAATCAGGGATGGAATCTGTCATTTTGTGCAGAAAGACTATTGAGAAGAGCCCTATTCACCAAGTGGTTATGGTCATCTTGCTTCCCCCTCTATGAAGTTGCATCAGTAAACAAGCATCTATGTGTGCAGCATAGAAGTTTGTATTGACGACGTTTTGTCAACACCTATGTGAGAGTTGGCTTCCATTGGAGTCAAAACCATGATAATACAGTCTGGTCTTATATAGAAGCCAAAGTACATTCAGCTGTATAAACAAAGGCTTCCTCAGTACAAACTTTTTTGCCATAGAGACAGATTCTCGCCCTAAAACTGTATCACAGATGCTAGATCATGGGTTCCTTGACTAGTCACACCAAATAGGACTAAAGAGGGTCATAAAACTGATTCAAAGTGTGAAGAAGGCAATAAATATTATTAATAAGTATTGTGATATATTAAATCTTCTAAGAAAAAAAAAATTCAACAAAATGACTACATGGAGAAATAAATTACACTGAGAGTAAGTTGAGTTGCACATTACTTTTATATTAAATGTATTTAGTATATATGTTCCATTTCTGTCTCTAGAGTCTTTTAGTTTCAGTTACTGTACTATTCATGGCGTGGTGGCTCAGCGGGTAAGATGCCAGGCTTGTCGATCGGAACGTCGCAAGTTCGGAGGTTCGAATCCCTAGTCCTGCGTGCGGAGTGAGCTCCCGCACTCGCCCCAGCTCTTGCCAACCTAGCAATTCGAAAGCATGCAAATGCAAGTAGATGAATAGGTACCACTTCGGTGGGTGGGTAACAGCGTTCTGTGTGTGTCATGCGGTCACATGACCATGGAAGCGTCTTCGGACAACGCTGGCTCTTTGGCTAACAAACGGAGATGAGCACTGGCCCCTAGAGTCGGACACGACTGCACAAATGTGCGGGGGGAACCTTTACCTTTACCTTTACTATTCATGGTCACCTGACACAGAATGTTTAATTGTTTAATTTCTTAATATTTCATTTTCTCTATTTTTTTTCTTTTTCCTGTATCTCAGTTGTCTTTGACTACGTTCCTGGCAAAGCATAGAAAAGTTCTTGTAGGTCTGATGTTTCCAGAAGCTGTATATGACCTGAATGTCTTGTGGCTATTCTTGCATATGACACTCAGTAACTGTTTTCTCACTCGTGGAATGCATGAAGCTGTCAGTAAAGGGTTGTTACATCTAAATTGTGTATTTTTGTATCCTGTTAAGCTGAGCTATAACTTGGATTGAGAAGCAGCCATTAGTCTGGCTCCGTTATGAGGGATATGACAGCAAATAAGATCCATCTGACAGACACAGGTTGAGCACTGGTAGTGGTTAAGGTGCTGGGCTAGAAACCAGGAGACTGAGAGTTCAAGTCCCGCCTTAGGCATGAAAGCCAGCTGGGTGACTTTGGGCCAGTCACTCACTCTCTCAGCCCGAGGAAGGAGCCAATGGCAAACCAGGAGTCTGTGTGTTCTAGTCCCGCCTTAGGCCTGAAAGCCGGCTGGGTGACTTTGGGCCAGTCACTCTCCCTCAGCCCATCTCACCTCAGTATTAGGTATGTTCGCCGCCTTGAGTTATTGATATATATATATATATATATATATATATATATATATATATATATATCTAACTAACTAACTAACTAACTAACTAACTAACTAACTTTTGGTAGAGCCTATTTCTGAATCCAACCCAAAGTTTGAGGGAGTTGGGTGTTGATAAATCAAATAAATTAAATAAATAAATAAATAAATAAATAAATATTATTATTATTATTATTATTATTATTACTTTGTAGCTAAGTTTTCTGTTATCCCATCAGGGTGGCTTCTAAAGAGAAGCCAAACATTGAATGGGCAGGACAACCAAATTAATCTTCTTATCAGTACAAGCCTTCTTTTATGCAGAAATTTAGTGTTACGATTGAATTGCTCATTTCCAGGTTACACTTTTCAGTGCAGATAAGGACAACTCCTTTTCAAGGTGTGTCTGTAGATCATTTTCCTATTGCATTGTTCAATTAGTTTTGCATTATCCAGATATTCAATTTGAATTCTTAACTCTTTCTCATTGTTTTGTGTTATGTTTCTGAACAATTATGTGGCGGTTATGAATAATAATTTGTTCTAATGTAAACATCAGGTAGCTTGACCGAACTCTTATGCTTTTCATGTGAAATATGGGAATTATGTCTTACACTGTTCTCACTGTATCAAGATTTTTTGTTTCTGAAGATATAATGATTTAAATAAAATATTTTTGTGTCTTTTTAAAGGCAAGTTGTTATCTTAAAAAAATATTCTGGTTTTTAAAAAATCTGTTATAAACTATTATCCATGCATAGTTATGAAGCAAAGAGTGATTAAAGTCTTCCTATCCCTATCATATAGCATTGGGATAAAGTACTTTTTAAAATATGTCTACTTTTTAAAATAGATTTCTTGGAATAGAGGTATCCCAGGTTTGCTATTCCTACTTAGCTATGTAGGTAAAGTGTGTTTTATTATATCAGTGTTTTGGATTTTGTAATTAACTTTTGTATCTTTTAAATAATTCCCTTTATAGAACACAAATTATGTTGGTCACATGTGAGACTCTCAATGTTACCCTAAGTTTTCTGATGGTGGGCCATATTTGGGAACAAAGGTCTAAAGCAGAAATGCACACCTTTTTCAGACCAAGGGTCAAATTTAGTAGAACTTTGTGTTGGAGATCCAAATCCAGTGGCACTAATTCTTCCTATCATGTGATCTCCTAACTACGAGAGGGAAGTAGGATATAGAAAAGTATGGATTTACTCTCTGTCCCCTCATTACCTATCACGCCACATGCTCTTAGTTTTAGAGGCTGATTATCTCAGTCATTTTCTCTGCCTTTCTTCCTAGGCATGCATGAACAGAGCACATGCTCTTGGCCATTTCATATGGTAGGCTATGGTTAGCTAGGTGCTAGGCTTTGCCCATCCCTATAATTTATTTCCTATAAATAGATCTCCTTTCTCTTATAGTTTTATTTATGTTTATTTGTTTATTCAGTTTGTACACTAGCCAATTCCCAATGATGAATAATTGCTCAGGTCATATTTCTGCTTTCAGGAACACTCACACAGAGAGAATATTTCAACTTCCAATGCCTTGCATACTTCAGAATGGTTTGCAGGAATGCTTTCGAATTTGTGCAAGTGTAGCACCTCCCAGCTATTCATTAAAAACAGCCATTTTTTTCAGAGTGCTGCATGAACCTGAAAAAAAGGTAACACCACTTTAAAAAGTCAGATTCACTTTAATGAATTAGCTCTTTTAAGCAGCTGCTCTGTTTCTTTTTCAAGCTGGTGAAGAATCTGAAAAAAGACATGGTGGTTTTAATGAGTAGCAGAGAGGCACAGTAGGCATGCTTGGTTGAGGTCCAAAGCACTGCTTCCAAATCCTTTTCATAGCAATAACATTTCAGAAAGTATACTTCCATGCCTAAGGTGGGGCTAGAATTCATGGTCTCCTGGTTTCTAGCCTGGTGCCTTAGCCACTACACCAAACTTATTTTTACACATTAACCATTACAATTTAATACCCATTTTTGGAGGGGTGGGTGGCCTTGGAGCCTCGGTCTGTGCTCTCTTTGTCTAGATGGCTCTTTGATGGCTCTTAGCAGGGATCATCAACATACTTTGATTTGGCTGTACATCCTTTACAGTACGGTTGCTGCTTGGTGACTCACCTTATGCTACCAAACTCTGACATGGGGAGAAGGATGGAGAAGAACAAATAAGTCTTGAGCTGCTCAGTGCCTTTTTCTGAGGTTCATTAATACTTCTATAGAAAAAGAAAGCAGCACTTGGGGTTTCACAACACAAGGTGGCAGCATAAAATATTGTTCTTGCTGTAGAGATGTAAGAAAAAGCAGAGCAAAGCAAATTTAAGCATGTCTACAGAACTTGCTGAAATTTATAGTTATCTTCTCCAGAGCATGAGTTTTTTCCCTCTTGTGACATTCAGTTATCAGCAATGCCTCTTGGAACATAGCGGGTTGTCCACAGAGAGCAATAGTGCTGTGACACTTGAAATGACTGAGAAATATATTGTTTCAAAGGAAGAAAGAAAGAATCGACACAACATAAGCCCTTCCTTACCACAACTACTTCAATTTATCTGAAGTATTTTATTTATTTATTTATTTGTTCATTCGTTCATTCATTCCCGCCCTTCTGACTGTCCCAGCCCCTCCCAAAGTGGTAAAAATAAGTAATTCTCTCACTTGGAATGCAGATCAAGGTTTTGCTCAGAAAGAATCGTCCCTTGCAGAGTTCATACAATAATGTATTGTCGAAGGCTTTCACGGCCGGAGTTCGATGGCTGTTGTGGGTCTTCCGGGCTGTGTGGCCGTGTTCTGGAAGTTGTGGTTCCTAACGTTTCGCCAGCATCTGTGGCCAGCATCTTCAGAGGGCAGGAGCACAGCTAGATTTACAGAGATTTTGCTTCTAGCTGTGCTCCTGCCCTCTGAAGATGCTGGCCACAGATGCTGGCGAAACGTTAGGAACCACAACTTCCAGAACACGGCCACACAGCCCGGAAGACCCACAACATTCATACAATAACTTCAATAATAATTATTCGGTCAATGACCAGCAGAGTTCATATCTGAAGTTGTTACATTTTATCCTCCATGAAACACTGATGACTATGGGTGGTGTGAATAGTCCATTCAGGCTTTTGTGCTGCTTTTCTAAACAGTCATATTGTTTTAGTTCTCTTGACTGCTTCCTGCAACAGCTTTGTGAGATTGCTACCCTTCATTAAGGTCTATAAGTCTATTATGGAAGAGAAGAAGAAATGCTTGAATATCCAATTGGACCTGAATGTTTAAGCCCCCGCCCAACAGAGCAGCAGATAAAGAGAACTGAAGAAAATAGGCCAACCCGAGTATGTGTGGCCCACATAGTTAGATAGATACATAGTTACTGTGCTACATTTAAAAATATATTATTTTGTGTAAATACTCTTTATTCCCAACTAGATTATGTGGCTGTTTAAAGTCCTCTCTTCTATAGGACCATAAAGTACAAGATCAAAAATTATATACCATCTCTATTTATGTATGTATTAAATAAATTTATAAGTAAAGGTAAAGGTTTTCCCCTGCAGAGTCGTGTCCGACTCTAGGGGGCGGTGCTCATCTCCATTTCTTAGCCAAAGAGCCAGTGCTGTCCGAAGATGCTTCCGCGGTCATGTGGCCGGCATGACACGCGTGGAACGCTGTTACCATCACACCGAAGTGGTACCTATTTATCTACTTGCATTTGCATGCTTTCAAGTTGCTAGGTTGGCAAGAGCTGGGGCCAGTGCGAGAGCTCACTCCATTGAACAATTGTGACCCTGGGCAGCGTACAATTCATAATTGTACTTGATACAATTTGTTTTTGTTTTGCTGCATCATTTATATGAGCCAATATTTCAAAGCTGGGAAAACACTTTGAGAAACATTATTTTTCCCCCAGATATTCATTGAGAAAGCTTTGAAATATTTAGATTATTCCGAACTGAGCTAATAAGAGTTCACCACCTATCAAAAAGCTGGATATTTATCTAGCTGTGAACATATTTTCTTTGTGGTAAATTCCTTTCTTAGCCTGTTATACAAATAGAGCAGGAAGAGGCTTTTATTTATTGTATTTACTTCAGTGAGTATAAATATAGCCTCTCTTTTTAAAAGTTGGAACCTACTATTTGCTCTCTTCCTGCCAGTATATCTTATCTTTATTTTGTTCTGTTTCTTTTTTCTCTTTCCAATTCTGTCTAATATAGATTCATTTTTGCTCTTTGAAATGCAAGCTATGATGCATGTTAATGTAACTAGTCTATTCTAAAACTAGAGAGAGAGATGTACTGAGTGAATGAAATCTGGTTTAGGTCCCAAATCCACAATTAGCAAATACTCCTTATTCATCAACACTGCCCATCTTAGCCATAATGGAGGTAAGGTAATGGAACTTCTTCTTTTTATTGATTCTCCTGGTAGTTTAAGAAAAGTGTAATTGCTATCCTAAATTTAATCTTGTAACACTCATCTGTTCCCAACCTTCTGTTCCAGTGGCTTCCTGGAAGCGTTCGAGTGAACTTTTGAGCTCAGTTCCAAACTCACCATCCTCCAAACACATGACCCCCAAAGTTAGACAATATACAGTACATATATATATGGAGAGCTTCTCTTAACTTAGTAGGTTTGGACAGATGGCTAGTGAATAAAGTCTTGCAATTTAGTGCAGATTACATATGGTATTTAAAAGAATATTTAATGATACTTTCAGTATTATTTTTTAATTTTATTTCTCTTATGGATGACATCCGTTCATGAAAATAGGATGTATTCATGTTGGGAAAGGTACTGATAGACAGAATATTTATTTCAAGAACAGAATACAAATACAGACTTTTTTGGATCTACATCAAATAATATGAAATGAAATGCTCAAAAAAAGGAAGACCACAATTCCACAAACGTATCACAACTACAATACCAGTACCAAATGCATTTTAAGCAGAGAATCAACTGAGTTAATCGTTATGGGTTTTTTTCCACAGCAAAAATAAGCAATGCTGTAAATCAGTTTTTTTTCTTCCCCAATGAATCTAGAAATCTTAAGCCAAAGAGTTATTCAATACGTGTGAAGTATTGAAATCTGGTTTAGGTCCCAAATCCATAATTTAGCCCCAGGTGTGGGGTTTTTGGCATCAATAATAGGTTAGCCAATCCTTGTATACTCTGTTCACAAAAATATTGGAAATCTGTGAAATAATCATGGAAGGTTTGTTTCTTTGTACAAGTAGCTGAACATTAATTTCTATAGAGCTCTGTTACTATGTGTGAACTCTTAAACCTGTACTCCTTCACTACTGTAATTGTTTGCATTTCAGTTCATGCTGAATCCAACAGTCCGAGAATCAGACTTTTTTTTTTAACCCAGCATATTACTGATTCATCTTTTAGCCTTCCATTTGGCTTTGGTTTCTCACTCTCCTTTTTTGGGATTATTTTGTGACTTGGAAATTGAATTAGTACTCATGAATACAAAGTAATGCCTGATTATTTACATGTTCCCTGAATAAAAATCAGGATGTGCTGCTTATTGATTATGTATTGCTTTGGATATTCAGACAAGGGATGGATTTTTCTCTATTGCTAATTGACAGAGAAAGCTCTTGTGTTAAGACACACTATTTTAGGGACCTGAAAGAAATTAGATGGATTTTTTAAAATGTGGTCTAGTAAGGTAACTATATCATTTATAGCTAACAAAAAAAAAAAAAGTACTGAAAACTGCTAGGTTGGTATGTGCATGCATGGCTGCCATTCTCTTTTTACAGTATTGTCTGCTATTCAGCAGTAGAGGTCATCCATTTCAGTTCTTCATTATCTGGTTAGCGGTGAATTGGTGCCAATTCAGTTAGGAGCATTTGAAAGGACTTGCTGGCTTCTTCTAAGACCATTTGTGAAGTAGTCTCGGATGGCCAATATTTACTAGTGCTTAATTTAGTTTTAGTTTAACATGCAGCCATTGGCTTACTGGGTCGAACTATTTTCTTCCTGTTAGACAATATTTATTTATCAAAGGTGGAGCTGGAAAATTAGAAGAGAGGTGTTATTTAACTTCCTTGGTGCTTGAATGGTGCTTTAAGTATGAGCTGATCAAAGGAGTATTCAGTGAAAAAAACTGCCAATTAAGATCAGAGTCAAGCTATCTCATGGAGGTCAATTTTCTACAAAGTGAGGAAATTAAGCTTGCTACATTAACAATTGTTATCTCATGACTAGTTATGATGTTCTGTGATGTCACAAACTGTTTTTGCTTACTCTTCACAAACCTGTACTTTTCCTTTGTCCATCAAGACCACATACAGGTGGAAATGATAAAGTGCTTGGAGTCCCAACGTTGTCGGCATTCCAAATTAGTATAAGCAAGCATATGACTCTGTACTGCAAAAAATAGTGCTTCCTTCTCTTTCCCCCTTCTTCGTAAGCAAGCTTCTTCATTTCAGAAAACATTCAATGAAGATTTCATGATGGGTAATATATTAAATAGATAAAAATGTTTTATATCTTTATATGTTTTACCTTTTGGATGATTTAGGACAAATTTTTAATTTATAAAACATTTATATTGTGATGTTTATCAAGAGGCAAGATATACATGATGTATTTTCAGACTGTATCAGAATAATTGGATACAGTCTGTTGGGCTGATAGTAAAAAGAACAGAAAAGAAAAAAAACCCCACAAACTTTGATTTGGATTTATTCAGAAATTCTCTTTATCAAAATTCTTATATTTTGGAGTTTTCTCAAAGGGCAAACAAGATATTAAAAAATGTTCCACTATATTATTTCAGTTCTGAATATTGTCTAGTAAACTTTGCATACATTCCAGTTCCTTTTGCTCCTTCTTATCTGTTTTCTCTCTTTTAATTTCCAATACATTTATTTATTTATTTATTGGATTTTATCACCGCCCATCTCCTCCCAAGGGGGGACTCTGGGTGGTTTACAATAAGATCATTATTAAAATTCAATACCCATTACAAATAATTTCCAGTACATATTTTGCTGCGATAAAACACATGAGAAATACATCAGTAATCCTGATGTTATGGTACATATGCTTCAGTCAAGACTCTATAGTACATCAGTAAAGCTGTGCACAAAAATATGGCATAGAAGTAATGTGGTGAGATGGGAGGAGAAATCAATTCTATTAAGGAAAGGAACTGAAATTCTCATCTCTCTCTGTGTATGTCCTGGTGGAATAAGCAGGAGAAACAACAAAGAATATAATGGGGAAATAGTGTCATCTCCAATGTTGGTAGTTTTAGAATACCCACATCTAGCAGAACGCAACATATTATTTTCAGCATCCAACAAAGTCACTATGGAATTTGGCACTTGCAGGCAGCAAATAGCTGAAGTTGTGGCAGACAGCAAAAGAGAAATATTATCTAGTGTGACACCAGCAACTTGCTAAAGCTTCTGGAGTATGCTCTGAAATCAGTAATTTCTCCATAGAACTTGGTGTTTGGAAGCAGTAGGAGGCATGAGAAATTTACCAGCCCTTTGCAGTGTGCTCTCAGCCAATCTTTTTTTTTTAAAGAAGTTGCACAATAGCATCAAAATCCAAATCTTCACTGTCCTGTTGTTTTCGTCATCGTATGGAGAGCTGTGAAACAGAAATAAGTGCTCAGCCATTAAAAAGACTAGATTGCAAACAGTTTTATGTTACACTGTCACCAGACAAGTTTAGTATGAAACATTCAATGTATTGCTGGCATTGCCTTACGTTTGATTTTCTTACCCCCAAATTCTTTTTTCTGTTTAACTTTAGTTACTGTCCAAAACCAGTTGGATTCCACCAGGCAACCCAAATGTTCACCTCCAATTCCATAAGTGTCCAATATTTTTTTCATTACACAAACAAAGGGAGATCTGATTCTAAGACATATATCTAATGTAAAATAATCAAGCAAGGGGTGATTTCTCTTCCAGGGGAGAAAACAGCTCTATTGCTGAAATATTTTGGCTAAAGCAGAGATGTTACCAATTGCTGTTTTCCATATGACATGGGAAGTCCCGTTGACATCTTGCTTATAGGAGTGTGAATGTGCTCAGCCCATTTCTATACTATACACGTTTGTCATCCAATGTCCTGTCAGTTTAGTCTCATAAACAAGAAATTAGATAGAAAATAACTTATCTTGAAGGGATGTATAAGGTTACAAGAAACAATTTAGTAGAAATCCAGAAACAGGATCAAAAAGTTTGTGCTTGATTCATTTCTAAGAGAAGAGAAATCCTGATCTCTCAGTAACTATATCCAACACATTTGCTGTTAAAAGTTACAAAATTGTATTACAAAGCATGGATATATAATATATGATACTGATAAATACCACTAAATATAGTGGTATATGATTCATTGGGAGATGGATACACATTTGAATACCATTTTTATGCATTTGAAGCACTTCATATCCTTTATCTTGCTATAGTGGTCTGCTCCGATGTATTTTTAAAAAGCTATTTCATCAATATAAATTGATTTAAGAAATAAAATAAATAACACTACCTTGTAAGTTAAATCCATAAATATGTTTCTGTGTATTTTATACAGGGAAAGAGCCATTTTAGTTACACCAGTTCCCATAACTAGGCACCTGCTGTCATCTATTTTTATTCTTTCCAACCCAACATAATGTTGGAAAGGGATTATGTATTTATGGGCATGAGACTAATCTGTCTATCTAGTAGCAGAGTAAGTTTCTGAAAACATAACAGGATAGTACCAAAGTTGGTATGGGGGGAGAAGCCACAAAGGAAAGATTGAATTTGAAAACGGGATGGATCTAGACAAGGGCTCTGGCAGAAAAAAAATTCAGCCCCCCTCCCTCCATGCAACCCTATGGGAGAGACAGTCATGTGACCCAGAGTGGGTCTACTATTAAGGGGCCAGAATGAATTTCACATGCCATACTCTGCATGCTTTCCTTACCTTGTTTAATGTATGATTCTTAGCATGCTATGTAAGAAAATAAAGAAATATAAATGTCACAATAATACAATCTTTAGTTCAGTATCATCTTTGCAATCTGTACTAAGACTAAATTGGTGTTTATAGGAGATTTATTTTATGCCCTGTCATTCCCCCTTTTCAAAGGATATCTTATCTCAGACTTTTACCTATGTAGAAATGGAACTAGTCAATTTATTTACACCAGGACCTTGTACCTACTGATTTGGGATTAGTCACAAGGTGTTCCATTTTATTTATTCTATTTCTTATTAAATTTATATGCCATCAAATCTGATGGATTCACAGTAGCTTTGTTCCAAACATTCCATAGCAGCAACTTTTATTATTTAATTACTTTGTATACTCTCCTTGTCCATTTCCTCACATAACTGCTTCCAAATCCAATCCTAACAATGTTCCAAGGCATACAAGAAAAAGTGGGATATTTGTTTGGCTGGAGGATGGTTATAGTTGAAATACCACCCAATAAGTCCAATGGCACTTAATTCCTATTAGATACTGTACAGGTAGTCCTTGTTTAGCAACTGCCTCATTTAATGACAGTTCGCAGTTACAATGGTGATGATAAAAATAAAATAACTTTGCAACCAATCCTTGCATTTACGAAGGAAAGCTGAAGTTAGATGATAAGCACAGTCACGGTTTCACTTAGTGACCACTTAGTTTAAGGACCAAGTTGCCAGTCCCAATTGTGGTCATTAAACAAGGACTACCTGTATACCCAAGTTAGTGTATAGTGAATATCCCAGCAGCATAAAACTACAGAAATCTAGACTCATGAGTCCTTTGAATATAAGGCTATGAAAATGCCAACAAAAGGATATGAATAGAATATGCTCAGGTATTTTAAGATTTGTCAATTTAGTCACAATCTAATGATAATTTCACACATTATATTGAAAAGAGGCTTTGACATCGTGTTTAGTCACAGCTAATCCTAATTCTCAGATAGATTCTCTATTAGATTAGGCTGACCAGGCTGGTCCATCCTGCCCATGGAACCTCAAGTGAGGTTCCACCTACCGTATTTTCCGGCGTATAAGACGACTGGGCGTATAAGACGACCCCCAACTTTTCCATTTAAAATATAGAGTTTGGGATATACGCCGGAAAATACGGTACTCGCCGTATAAGACCTCTCCTGGCCAAGTGCAGCCGCTCGCCAGAACGCAGCCCCCAGGGAAGAGCAGGAGGACGAGCGCGGGAGAAACACGGGGAGGGGGGAGTGAGCTCCGTTCCCTCGGAGCAGCCTTGGGAAGGGAGGGGGCAAAACGCAGTGGCTCCACGATGGGCTCCAAAGTCGCCCCCAACGCTCAACGGGCGCCTCGCCTCGCCTTCCCTTCCCCTCCCAGCCGCGCTTTAAATGGCTCCATTTAAAGCGCGGCTGGGAGGGGAAGGGAAGGTGAGGTGAGGCGAAGCGAAGCGAGGCGCCCGTTGAGCGTTGGGGGTGACTTTGGAGCCCGTCGTGGAGCCACTGCGTTTTGCCCCCTCCCTTCCCAAGGCTGCTCCGAGGGAACGGAGCTCGCACCCCCCTCCCCGCGTTTCTCCCGCGCTCGTCCTCCTGCTGTTCCCTGGGGGCTGCGTTCTGGCGAGCGGCTGCACTTGGCCAGGAGAGGTCTTATACGGCGAGTGCCGTATTTTCCAGTGTATAAGACGACACCCGACTTTTGAGAAGATTTTCCTGGGTTAAAAAGTCGTCTTATACGCCGGAAAATACGGTATTTCCAAAGTACCATTCTATCTTTTTCTGTATTCAGAAATGAATATAAAGAAAGCTCTTCAAGGCTATCTCTGACCCTAGTCTATCTGGATGGATGAGTGCTTGATTCAATACCTAGACAAGATACAGTTCCCCATCTTTAGGTATGATTTGTCACATTGGCATTATACAAATTTATATATGCATCTCCTCAGCTACACACTAAACATGTAATGTATGATATGGCTCAAATGCCATTTTATAGATAGAGTTAGTGCACCTGCTATGCATATGAAAGTGCTTTATAATTAAGGAGGGTATGATGGCAACAGTTATTCAATGTTTTAAATACCTATCTTGCTCTTTCCCAAAAAATATGGTTTTGTGTGTTTGTGTGAGTGAAAAAGAGAAAGAGAATGCTACATTTCATGAAATTGTGGGCTTAAATTGTTTTTTTCAAGCAGAAGTGAAAAACATCCAAAAATATATCTTTATCCAAAATTGAAATTTTACTAAGCTAAATAAGTGGCAACCACAGAGCTAAGAAGCAAAGGATTCATGATTTGTTGCAAGCTTCCTTCAGAAATCTTAAAACAAAACCAAGAAACTAACCTATACATTTCCTGCAGAAGTTTGTGGGAGAGCAGCTTAGGTCTTAGATGATCTAAACCAGAAAAGTGTTTTGGATATTGAGAAAGTATCAAATGTAAATACATGAAATAAATCAGTTAAGTGTTTGATTATACTATAGTGTTTCATCTTACTTTTTATGCTAATTATTTTATTAATATTAAAAAAAACCCAACCAACATCTTTGTACTTGGATTGTTAGCAGTTTTTCCTCTTCCATAAAGAAGTCTGCCAAGTCTGACAGTTTTGATTTTAGAGGCAGGCAAGGGCATTTGTCTTCATGTTTATTTCAAAACCACATTATCTAAATCTTGCAAACAACCTAGACATGTTCAAAATACAATAGATTTTTATAAAAGAGTGATTACTGTGCTAGAAAGTTCATTATCCCCCCAGGAACACATTTAGAAATCCCTTTTTAGCAAAACTCAGAAACAAATTAAACTAAAAATGTCAAAAAATGAATTGGCAATCACTCAGCAACATAAACAAGCACATAGATCTTGGTTTGCCTTTTCCTCATGAAGTGCATATTGTTCAGCCAAAAGGGAACTGAAGTCAAGTGAATGCAACAATGTCTATCTCTTGTGTGGTTTTGAGAATTATTCACACTCCTTTTTATGTGCTAATGAAATCACATACCAGCTGCATGTTTTATGATTGTTTCACCTCTACTGGACGCCTTTTGATTGGAAAAAAAAGTGGGCGGGGAGCAAAACAAGCACAAGTGGTCTCACGGAAGGTCTATCACATACCTTCCTTGTTATGGGGGCCTGAGAGTTGATTTTTTTAAAAAAAGTTTCTAAGATAATTTAACTAGATGCAATGTGGATAAAATATAAGGTAGCATAGAAGCTTGGATATCATAGGAACAAATTGACGTTTACTAACTAAAAATGGGTTTATTTATTTATATTTCAAATTTCATCACCACCCATCTCACTCAAGAGAACCTGTTTAAAACAGGTTCACTTATTTTTACAAATGATTTATATCCCATCAATACTAGCCTGTTTTAATATTATTCCTAATCACATCTCCCTGACAGGGGGAGGTAATCCTGGGCTTGGACTGAGACCCCTCAAACCTTTTGGTCCACCTGCACTTCCCAAATCCTTCTCTCTTAGTTCCCTCCTCCTGCTGCAATATAACCTGGCAGGAATGTTGCCAATATTTGATTGGCTGTTCCATCACCCAATTATCATACAAATACAAATGGGTTATCTTCTGCTGAAAGATAACCCATAAACAACTAATAAAAATTGCTTTCTCTTAGACTAGTGGTTCTTAAAGTGAGGGAAATTACCAAGGAGGTAATGGAGCATTTTTTAATTGCTTGTTTGTGTGTCAAGGATCCAGTTTGGGGCTGCCGCCGCCGAGATGTTTGTGCAAAACAACAGATTCTGGTTTTTTTGTGGGGGTAATGACATTATTCGAGACCAGAAAAGGAGATATTTGGGTCAAACAGTTTAAGAAGCACTGTCCTAAACTGTTTGCCAACCATACATACTATCAATCTGTCATGCCTGGTGCCCTCCAGAGGTTTGAGGTTTTCATATGTCTGCGGGGAATTCTGGGGATCACAGCCGCAACACTAGGGGAAGCCTCATTATTTATATAGTTTATTATTTCTTGGATTTGTATTCTTGTCCTGGAGCTCAAGTCAGCAGCAGTGTGTGTCCTGTCTTCATTCTATATTCATAACAACCCCGTGAGCCAAGAGTGAGCGGCTGAATAAGGAGATGAACCTGGGGTTATATCTAATATCCTAAACAATCCAGCTCAACTTACTGGTTAAGGCTATAAATGTTAATAAATGGGAAGATCTTAAAACAGGAAGAATGAAAAAAACAACAATGGAGACACAGAGGTACAGAATCTTATCTTGCCTGATAATTTTTGATAGCATTATAAAAAAAGGTAAATATTTAAAAATAAGTAGTCCTGTGTAACTTCCATCTTAACAGGCAAATATGGGAGGTAGGTGATTGTTTCTTATTCACAGTATGATCTTACCCAGAATTTTTCAGAGCTGTGCTGAAATACATAATTTCACCTTTTAGCTGTTGGACCAAGAGATCAGCAGTTTGTTTCAGGAAAAGGAAGTCAATATTGTAATCTATCTATCTAGTGATTACTTTATACTTTTTAGGCTGAATTGAGAAACAGGGCAGAGATTAGGTGTAGAGAAGCAATTACATATGCCCTTCAGCCAGTTTAGAGTGGAAGGAAGGAAGGAAGGAAGGAAGGAAGGAAGGAAGGAAGGAAGGAAGGAAGGAAGGAAGGAAATTTCCTATAGTGAATCCCCATCTGTCCTGGCTTCTGAAAAATCACTGAAAATCTTTTGAATTTGTCTCTTCCTCTTAGGCCAGGAAGTGGGCCCAAAACTTTAGGGTAACTATTTCAGGTTAGACCAGACTCCCTGGCCTTCCATTTCCAAGTGGATCATTCACCCACATGCAACTTGAAAAAGACCAGATAATATTGAGTACATTTCAGTGAAATAAATATGAATTTATAAGAAAAAAGAAAAAAGGGGGAGGAGTTGAGATGGACATTTTTTGTTATAGAAGATACCTCACTTGAGGCAGAAATTGAAGATCTATTTGTTCCATGAATTCAATGGGCATTATTAAATGGGGGGAGTGGGGAGCACATACCATAAACTAATAGATATATTTTCTTCACGAGAAGAAGTAATTGTCAGTCTTACAAAAAAAGTTTAACTAAAGGAGAGCTCTATTGGGTATGAGTTGGGAATAGTCCTGGCACACTGTTTGTTCTGTTTCACTACCAGGCAATCCTGCCATATCTGTGTTGCATATATTTTTTTATGTCTGTAGAATATGGGGCTGAGTTTTTAAAAAGCCAAGCCTCAAACTTTTTTCCTGTGAGTTTCAAGAGAGAACACGTGTTGTTCATCTTCCTCAGGAATGTTAATTTACTTTGGAGCCAGCTAGTCTGATAATTCTAACCAAACAGAATTACCTGTTTAAGCTTTGCCCATATTGGGAATCTGTTGCCTAGGTGTTTGGTCACATGCCAGATCCTGTCCACTCAGGTATGGCCAAGTTGCAATTGTAAAAAGCTTTAAAAGTGTTATCTCTGCTTTTGTTCTGGTCTCTCTCTCTCTGCTCTGCTATCTCAATGTAAATAGCTTATGTTAATCAACCATGCCTTCTTCGGCTGAAGAAGAAGATTCAAGGTTTGTTCCTGTGTTCTTTTGTTTTAAATAAAGCAAAGTTTTACTGCAAGCTTTCAGTTTGCTTGTCTCTCAATATTTTCCATAACTCTGATCACAAATTTTATAAAACAACAAAAAGGTTATGGGCCCAGCAAATGCTTTCTTGATCAGAGACAAAACTTATGGAAATATGAAAAGAGGACAGCTGAACTGTTTCATCTGCAAATGAAGAGGCTTCTTTTGTTTTTTGAAACTTGCTGGCAGTTACAAGAAGTTTCACTTGGAGGCAGAGTCTAGCCTCATGTTTTCCAGCCTCGTGGATTACTCCAACAGGGGAGAGAAGAAGCAATGGCGGCTGCTGGATCTTCAAGTTTTCAAGGTATGCCCCTGGAAAAGCTTTCTAATACTAATTATTTGAACTGGTCTTTGAAAATGGAGAGTTTCTTGAGGAGAGAAAATTTGTGTTCTGCAATATCTGAACAAATTCCTCAGAATCCAGATCAAGCTTGGATGAGGAAAGATGAGAAATGCAAAGCCTCCATTATTTTGGCTGTGGAAGACTCTCAGCTTATACACGTAAGAGGCAGAGAAACTTCCAAAGACTTATGGGATTTTATTTACATGATTTATATGTAAAAACTACTCCAGGCAGCAAGGTTATTTTAACCAAAAAGCTGTACAAAGCCTATTTGCCTGAGCATGGAAATTTGCCAGACCATCTTCATAAACTGCAATACTATTTTGTAGAGCTTCAAGAGCGTGGGATGGAATTTACCCCTCTAATGAAAGCTTATATAATGCTGTCTTTGTTGAATGAGTCCTGGGACACTTTAATTTGCTCCATGGAGGGAATCCCAGAAGCTGATTTAACTCCCTCGTTTGTGACTACCCGGCTTCTTGCTGAGTGGGAGAAGAGACAAGAAAAAGCTGCCTCCATTTCTACAATAAAGTCTTCTCGTGGCCAGCGGAGGGAGTGGAAGAGCTTTGAATTCCAAGCTTCTGCTTTTTCCAGCGGGCAATGTTTCACATGTGGATCCCCTGAACATCTGCAGAAGGACTGTGTCCAGTTTAAAAGCAAGAAGATTTCTAAGAAGAAAGAAGAAACTTCTGGAAAGAAAATTCTTCATGCAAAAGTTGTAGAGAACTGTGATGATAAAGATTTGTGGGTTCTTGACAGCGGGTCAAATGCCCATATCTGTAACAATAAAAATGCTTTTCTGTCTCTGTCTAAAACTAACAAACAAAGAGTTTCCTTAGCAGATGGATCTGTATCCAAGATCATGGGTGAAGGTGAGATTAATCTTCCATGTTTGGGGGAAACTGTTCAAAATGTTTTGTTTGTGCCTAATTTTCAAAGTAATCTCTTGTCTGTGGGACAGCTAGTTGCATCAGGTTACGTTGTAACTTTTAAGAAAGAGGGTTGTGAAATTAGGAAGGATGGTAAAGTGATTGCAAAATGTTTGCAGAAAGATTCTCTTTACATTGTACAGAAAGCTGAGCAGCAAACAGCTAAAGCTGTGTTTGAGAATAAGCCCATACACGATCAGTGCATCCATTTAATGCATAGGAGGTTTGCTCATGCTAATTTTAAGTACATATCTCAAATGCCTAGTTATTCTGCTGATTTAAAATTGAAACCTTGTGATAAGTATCTGGATTGTGCACTTTGCAAGGAGAATAAAACCACAAGGGCTCCTGTGAAGAAGTTTTCTGATAGGTCCACCTCTAGGCCTCTAGAGATTATTCATTCTGATGTAATAGGCCCCTTTTCTCCTAGTCTTGGAGGAGCAAGGTACATTTTGACCTTCATAGATGATTTTTCCAGGTACACATTCATTTATTTGTTGAAACACAAATATGAGGTTTTTGATAAATTTAAGGGTTTTGTAACTTGGGCAAATGGAAAATTCCCAAGGCCAGTGTCTGCCTTGCAATCAGACAGAGGTGGAGAGTATCTATCCTCAAAGTTTAAAAGCTTTTTGTTAGAAAAAGGGATAGAACACATTTTAGCTAAACCTTACATGCCAGAACAGAATTCTGTTGCAGAACGAAAAGGGTGAACACTGCAGGAAGCAATGATGTGTTTGCTGAAGGATGCCAGTTTACCTTTTAGGTTTTGGGGAGAAGCTGTTTCTACAGCATGTTATGTTCAGAACAGGCTGTTTAGCAGTGCAATTCAGGATGTGCCTTTTCATTTGTTCTATGGTGTGAAGCCTAAAGTAAATCATCTCAGAGTTTTTGGGAGCACAGCTTGGGTGCACATTCCCAAACAGCTGAGGCGCAAGGGGGCTTCCAGAACAAAGAAAGCAATCTTTGTAGGGTATGAACAAAGTCAGAGGAGCTACAGGTTCATACTGGATAATCAACTGATAATTAGTAAAAGTGCTTCTTTTGCTGAGCAGAATTGGGATAAAATAAACTCTAGTTCTTCAGTTGATTTATCCATGAGAGAACAACGAAGTTTTGCTGATGGTGATTTGCAGGAATCACCTAGTGAAGTCAATGAGCAGGAAGTTGACTTGTCTGGAAAGTCAGAGGTTTCTGAGGACAATGGTGGAAATCAGAGTGTAAGTCCTGTCCTACCTCGCAGGTCTGAAAGGATTAATAAGGGGGTTCCACCTGATCGTTATCAAGTAGATGTTGTAAAGGCTTTTCACATTCACACAGAGCCTGAGTCTTTAGAGGAAATTAATGAGATGCCATCTGAAATAGCTAAGTGCTGGCATGAAGCCATGCAGCAGGAGTTGGATTCCTTAAAGGAAAATAAAACTTGGAAATTAGTGAGTTTGCCTCCCAATCAGAAGGTTTTAGGTTGTAGGTGGGTGTTCAAACTGAAAAAAGATTCTGATGGTAAAATTCAAAAGTATAAAGCAAGGTTGGTAGCAAAAGGTTTTGCTCAAAGGAAAAATGTGGATTATGACAAAACTTTTGCTCCAGTGACAAAAGCTGAATCTATCAGGTTGCTTTTAAAGGTTGCTGCCATGAAGAAACTGTCTGTTTATCACTATGATATTCAAATTGCTTTTCTGTATGGTGATTTGGAGGAAAAATTGTTTATGCAACAACCTCCTGGTTATGAAAAAGAAAAACATCTTGTTTGTGAATTGCAGAAATCCATCTATGGATTGAAACAGGCAGCGCGTTGTTGGAATATTAAGTTAGATAATATTTTGCAAAAATTTGGGTTTCAGAAGGGAATTGCTGATCCATGTGTGTATGTAAAAAATGATAAGCAAGGTGTAATGTACTTGTGCTTGTATGTTGATGATTTGTTGCTGCTCACATCTGATGAACAAAAGCGTGATTTTGAGGTTTGTATGAAAAACAATTTCACATTGAAATGTCTTGGAGCAGTTAACAATTACTTAGGATTAGAAATTCAGAGGGAAAAAATGGCAGTTTTCTCATAAATCAGAGTAGTAAAATTAAGAAACTGCTGGAGGATTTTAAAATGCAAGACTGTAAGTGTGTTTCCTCCCCCATGCTTCCCGAGTTTCTAAAAGAGGAGGGGGAGAAGGGGGATGGTGAGTTATCTGAAGGAGATAGTTTCAAGTCAGCCACTGGTAGTCTTCTTTACATTGCAAACAATAGCCGTCCAGACATTTCTAACAGTGTGTCCATTTTGAGCAGGTTTGTGGAAAATCCCACATCTGCTGCAAAGTCTGGGTTAAAAAGGCTTTTTCGTTATTTACAAGGCACCAAAGATTTTTGCTTAAGGTTGTCTGCTACAGACACAGAGGAAAAGTTAGAATGCTGGTGTGATTCAGATTGGGCTGGAGATCTCAGTGATAGGAAATCTACTTCTGGAAGTGTAATTCAATTTGCAAAGTCCACTATTGCATGGTTCTCCAGAAAACAGACAGTAGTAGCCATTAGCACAGCTGAAGCCGAATTTTATGCTTTAGCACAACTGTGCAATGAGGTAATTTGGTTTACACAATTATTGCAAGACATTGGAGTCATTTTAAGCCAGCCTGTAACAATTCATGAAGACAACCAAGCCTGCTTCATTTGGCTTTATCGGAAGGTACCAGAAACCGCACAAAGCACATTGATGTGCGTTTTCATCTTGTTAAAGATTTTCTAGCCAAGAAAAAGTTTATTTTGAAATACTGTGATACTAAATTAATGTTGGCCGACATATTTACCAAGCCTCTAGTTACCAGTAGGCACAATGAGTTAATTACCCAGCTGGGTTTGCTTCCATATTCTTTCTAGTCATAAAAAAAGGGGAGTGTTGCATATATTTTTTTATGTCTGTAGAATATGGGGCTGAGTTTTTAAAAAGCCAAGCCTCAAACTTTTTTCCTGTGAGTTTCAAGAGAGAACACGTGTTGTTCATCTTCCTCAGGAATGTTAATTTACTTTGGAGCCAGCTAGTCTGATAATTCTGACCAATCAGAATTACCTGTTTAAGCTTTGCCCATATTGGGAATCTGTTGCCTAGGTGTTTGGTCACATGCCAGATCCTGTCCACTCAGGTATGGCCAAGTTGCAATTGTAAAAAGCTTTAAAAGTGTTATCTCTGCTTTTGTTCTGGTCTCTCTCTGCTCTGCTATCTCAATGTAAATAGCTTATGTTAATCAACCATGCCTTCTTCGGCTGAAGAAGAAGATTCAAGGTTTGTTCCTGTGTTCTTTTGTTTTAAATAAAGCAAAGTTTTACTGCAAGCTTTCAGTTTGCTTGTCTCTCAATATTTTCCATAACTCTGATCACAAATTTTATAAAACAACAAAAAATCTGTAGCCACCATCTTGGACTTGAAAACATCCAATATCTGAAATATCCAATATTTGAAAACATCTGCTCTGCCAAAGGGCCTTGACTCATACCAGAACACATTTAAAGGAATCCTCGAAGAAGCAACTACAACAAAAGGATAACCAGGAAGGGAGTTGCTAGGAGAAGTTCTAACCAGACTTGCCTCCTTTTTCCTAGGCAGGATTTATGCCAGATCTTCACAAAGGAATTTTCAACTTTTGTTCTGCTTTCTAGCTCTAGGAGATGGTCTATCTCAAAGGGCTGCCCGGAAACTACAAATAATGTTCAGCCAGAATTTTGTTATTTCAATCTCCTATCAGATTAGTTTTGTTTCTAAGTATTTTCAAGACAAATGCATCAAAATATAAAACCCATAGTAATCTCACTTGAAGGGTCTTGAGTTAAAACATTTACAATTGGAAAAAAAAGTAAACCCCATAGCTGCAGTTACTTATGACTACTTATGACTAGAGTCCTTCAAAAGTGTCATTAGTTACCTGTAGGTAACTGGTTAATTGCTTTCAAAAGCATTTATGACAGTCTGTTATTAAAAATGTTTATTCAGATAAGTTAACTCTACTGGATACAATAGGATTTACCTTTATGTGAGAGTAAATACAACCGTAGTTATTTTCAATTAATTATAGCTGGATTTTGGGATCTATGTTGAGAAGAAAAGATATCTAAGTAAGACATCTCTTTCCAGGCAGATTTTGAGATATGAAGGAAAGATAATTATTTTGTATTAAAATTTTCAACAATTTTATCACACAAACACAATGCATTCCCATAATTCAGATTGTGTTTCAATTCATTTATGGCCTGTTGGATTTGGGAATTTATGCCTTCACCATTCATAAGATCTCAACATTTAATTATTTCCTTTTTGATATTCTGTTTTATCTCTTCAACCAACCATTCTGTTCATGATTTATGTCCAGTGTAGGCATAAATTGTGTAGAAACAAGGGTCACAATTTATGAAGGTGGAAAAAGAAGGAAATGTTCTTCACTGTAGGTAGACAATGGAAGTCATCATTATGGGGTGCTGTGAAAACTGATTTATGTGTATTTAGAAGCATTAGAATATTAAACAGTGAAGACAGCTACTTCACTTCTGTTCCACTGTTGGGGTCAAAAGTACTATACACAAAGGGCTTATTTATTTGTTTGTTTATTTATTCATTCAGTTTGTAGGGCTGCCCGTCTCAAATTCATGACCTTTAAGTATTTAACAATACTTAAAAACAAGGAAAAAACACACACAGTGTAACAAAATTATAAATAACATACTGTATATAGCAGCTGAGAAAAACCAACCAACAACAATTAGCACAACCATGATATGGGTTCAGCCACACATCTAGTGTGGATATATAGTATAGTATTATATAGTATATAATGAATGGTATGAGTGATAAGGTATAGTCTGTGATCCTATCTACACAATCCTGATCATACTGGGATAGGCCTAAGCCACTGAGTTTTATATACATACAATCTATAAATCTCAGAATTTGGACAGAGTATAGAGACTAGCTGTTAGTTTTATTCTTCATCTGAAATTTCAAAGCTTAATTGAGTATGAGGAAGATAGTCTCACTGAATTTTGCTGGACATCTTTCTAACCATGCTTGGTTAGGAGTGGGCTGTAATCTTTCTGGAACTGACTGACTTGATGACAAGATAAACTGAGTTAGTAAGAGTGCAGTGACCCCATTGTGTGCCATTTCTCATATACTGAAGCTCCTGCTAACACTTCTCCAAATTCTATTTACTGTTCACTGATAGGAAAAATGGATGCTCAGCATTTGATTTGGTATTTTCTACAAAGTGCAACAAAGTTCCACTTCATTTGTGAGCTGACAGATCTCATGCTCCACATTCACAATCATGCCAATGTTTTGAAAACATACCTGATAATTTTGGTTTTGATATAACAGAAAGGTCAGCTTGCAAAATGCCATTTAAAAAAATACCATCTGCATTTAAACACATACAGGAAATCGATCTCTAGTTTATTTCATTGAAACCAAGGGTTTCATAGCAGAAATTGAAGCACCTCAGAAATTGCAGGATGCTTCCCACTATCTCTGGCTATAGTTGCTCAGTTTAAAAAGCTATTATGAAATCTGAAATTACAATAAATCTTGTTTCTTCTTATCTGCATGTACTGTATGCTAATTTCAAAGTAAAAGCTGTATTTGCTGGGAATAATGTCACTGTCATGAAATACATCAATAACTATAATTTTGAGTTGAAAGGTGACTATACTTCCAGAATACTGAATGTGAAAAACCTTTAATAAGTGTCTCATCTAACATTATCTAAATACAGTAGACTATGGGTTCTTCTCTGTCCCATTTCCTCAATTCCATGTAAGCTGAAGCATGGTTAATAAATTTGCATAAGTTATTGAGAAAGTAAACAAAAGCCAAATTCTTTTTCTATGCATGCCTGAAATATTTTAATTGCATTGCCATTTGATTCCCCTTTCATTAATTGGTACCACTGTTTGAAACAATACCATACCTTGGCTGTTGTGGGTCTTCCGGGCTGTGTGGCCGTGTTCTGGAAGTTGTGGTTCCTAACGTTTCGCCAGCATCTGTGGCCAGCATCTTCAGAGGGCAGGAGCACAGATAGAAGCAAAATCTCTGTGCCCAGGTAGAGTGGCAATGTTCTATTTATAGAGCTAAATTATAGGAGATTAGGTGGGGTTTTTTGTTGTGTTGAAATGTTAACGAGTGGCTGATGAGCGTGATTAGCATGTTCATTGTGAGAAGTATTCCCATGTCCTGGTGGTTGGACTGAGTTCGTTGACCTTTTGCAGGCTGTGTTTTTCAGGACTGGTAGGCTGAAAAAACACAGCCTGCAAAAGGTCAACGAACTCAGTCCAACCACCAGGTCATGGGAATACTTCTCACAATGAACATGCTAATCACGCTCATCAGCCACTCGTTAACATTTCAACACAACAAAAAACCCCCACCTAATCTCCTATAATTTAGCTCTATAAATAGAACATTGCCACTCTACCTGGGCACAGAGATTTTGCTTCTATCTGTGCTCCTGCCCTCTGAAGATGCTGGCCACAGATGCTGGCGAAACGTTAGGAACCACAACTTCCAGAACACGGCCACACAGCCCGGAAGACCCACAACAGCCATTGAACTCCGGCCATGAAAGCCTTCGACAATACAATACCATACCTTCTTTCCACAGTCAAAACCACCATATCCTCTTCTACAAGCACAAACATTTGGCTGGATGCATCTGCCTCCAAACAGGCATTTTGGTTCACAAAGAGCTGTGAGAAAACAACACATAAATATTATTTCTAAACCCACACAATTGTATTAAAATGTTAAATATGGCTTGCCGTTTGAAGTACTTATGGCCCCCACCCTCATGGCTTTCCAGAAGCAGGTGCAAATGTGGATTTTCTGTAGGGTCTTTGGGCTTAATTGTATTTAGCAATGTGACTTTTTATAAGTCTATGATTTCTTGGGTTAATATTATCAATTATTATTCTTAGTTATTAATGTCAGTTAGGTTTTGTGGACAATGCTTTAATATGACAATAATTCAAGTTTATACTCCAACCACCGATGGAGAAGAAGAGGAGATTGATGAGTTTTATTATCAAGTTCCATTTGAAATTGAAGAATATGCAAGGAAGAAGTGTTGCTTGGGATTGGAGACTGGAACCCAAAACTGGAAATATTAAGGAAGAAAATGTAGTTGGATTTTATGGCTTGGGAAACCAAAATGAAGCAGGTGGATGACTTATCTATTTATGCTACTCCAATGATTACTTCATTGTCTTCAGATAACAAAAAACAACTTCCAGAAACAATCCCTTTGGCTGAAGTGCCCTTATTTGGTCTGAAACTGTAGCTGTCTGACTGAAGGAATTAACTGCCAAGGTCTAGGAAGTTAGGAAGCAGAGGTGGTATCCTGAGCAATTATTTTTGGTACAAGGCTTTTTTTTATTTGTCCAAGCATTTTAATGAATTGCACTTTCAGCTGGTTGAACAATTATTCCTTTCATTTTTACTGATGGTTTTTTGGATTGCTTTTTACCCTAAGTTTTTAATCATGCTAGATCCTACAAATTCTGTGATTACTGTACAAGGATGTATTTCTGGACTGTACAGATGCACAAATCAGGTTAAATCTGGATTGTACCGGTGAAATTCATTTATTACTCCACAAAGTTATTTTACATTAACTGCTGCTAAATCCACATTTGTTGATATATATATATATATATATATATATATATATATATATATATATACTGTGTGTGTGTGTGTGTGTATGTATGTATGTATGTATGTGTGTATATATATATATATATATATATATATATACATACATACATACACACACACACACACACACACACACACACACACCAAACAGATGTATGTATTTGTATGCAACTTTTGTATGCAACTTTTTCAACTGGTTGGATGCATCTTTACCAAACATGTATCTCTGTGTGAACTTTGGAATAGAGAATGATAGACACCAGTCAAGCATTAATGGCTGCCAATCTGTGTGGTGCTGTAGCCACTTTTGGTGGATTGTGCTAATATGCTGTGATAGAAATCTGGGGAAGATTCCTTTTTAGGCTCAGTTCAAACTTGTAATGAGCCTCCCTTCCACATAATGTCATGATTCCATATTTTCTTACAACTACAAGAGTCATAAAAGAAAAGTTTATATTTTCATTCAGAAATCATATATCCTACGCATCTGGAATTATTTCATGCCATAAACCAAACCTTTTCTGCCAAGTCCCTCAAGTAAGCTCATTATTTTTCTTAATTTTGCTGAACATAGCATTCAGTGGGGGGAAAAGTCACATTAAGCTTGCAATTATTTTGTACATGTTCAGTTTAAGGTTGCTAGAATTTTAAACAATTCTAATGGATTGCTACATTATTGAAAAAGAGAGATAAGTTTACCATTTCTGGCCATACACTGGACATTTGAAAAAAGATGACTCAGACAGTGTTGTGGTTTTCTTGCTTTTTGTTAATCTTCTGAATATGGTGGTTTTGGGGGTTTTCAAGGCAGTTGATTCTGAGTGAGTTGTGAGTTCATCTGGCAGCTTTTCTGCATTATTAGTTGTAACAAATGTACTTTATTTATTTATTTATTTATTTATCAAATTTATCACCGCCCATCTCCCCCCAAAGGGGGACTCTGGCCGGTTTACAAAAAACTCACAATTAAAATTGAATAAAACTTACACATAGAATAAATAAAATAAAATATAAATAGAATAAAATCCAGATGGGTAAGTTCTTTATCTGATCGGGAGCGTAAGGGCCATTCTAGGTCAAATCTAGGGCGCTAGCCATCCCCAAGCCTGACTATTCCCCCTCCCGTTCCAGGCCTGCTGGCAGAACCAGGTTTTTAAAAGTTTTCGGAAGTCCAGGAGCGAGTGGGCCTGTCTCACCTCCGGGAGAAGAATGTTCCAAAGGGCAGGAGCTACTGCAGAGGCGGCCTGCTTCTGAGACCCCGTTAGATGAAATTCTTTAACCGATGGGGTCCGTAACATGCCCTCTCTGCATGACCAGGTGGAACGGGTTGATGTAATAGGGATGGGAAGGTCCCTCAGCTAGCCTGGCCCCATGCCATGTAGGGCTTTAAAGGAAATAACCAACACCTTGAATTGGATCCAGAAGCAAACTGGGACCCAGTGCAGCTTGTGAAGCAGAGGTGTTACATGTGCTGATCTTGGTGCACCTAAAATTGCCCGTGTGGCTGCATACTGGACCAGCTGTAGCTTCTGGATATTTTTCAAGGGTAGCCCCATGTAGAGCACATTACACTAACCTACTGTATATGGGACATAACCAGGGCATGAATGACTGAAGGGCCTCTCGATCCAGGAAGAGGCATAACTGGCATACAACACAAATTTGAGCAAAGGCCCTCCTGGCCATGACTGCCACCTGCTCTTCGAGCAGGAGTCCCGAGTCCAAGAGGACCCCCAAGTTACGTACCAGGTCTGTCTGGGGCAGTGCAACCCCATCCTGAATTAAAGATGACAATTTTCCAGATGCCGAGGAGCCATTAATCCACAGCTACTCTGTCTTACCAGGGTTCAGCCAACGCCTGTTGCTCCCCATCCAGGCCCCCACAGCCCCCAGGCACTTGGAAAGGGTGGCCACAGCATCACTTACTTCACCTGGGATAGAGATTTATAATTGGTGTCATCAGCATACTGATGATACCTTATCCCATGGTGACGGATGATCTCGCCCAGTGGTTTCATGTAGATGTTAAAAAGGAGCAGAGAGAGTACTGAGCCCTGTGGCACCCCACACAAGAGGGGTCGAGGGTCAGATCTCTCCACTCTTATTACCACCGATTGGGAATGGTCCCGGAGAAAGGAGGTGAACCAGCACAGAACCACGCCGTCCACCCCCAACTTCCTGAGTTGCCCCAAAAGGATACCATGGTTGATGGTATCAAAAGCTGCTGAGAGGTCAAGAAGAGCCAGGATGGATGCACTGCCCCCATCCCGCTCCCACCAGAGATCATCCATAAGTGCGACCAATGCCATTTCCATCCCATGACTGGGCCTGAAACCTGACTTAGAGGGGTCTAGATAATCTGTTTCATCCAGAATCCTCTGGAGCTGCAATGCCACCACTTTCTCAACCACCTTCCCCAGAAAGGGAATGTGGGAGACTGGATGAAAATTGTCCAGAACAGTAAGGTCCAGCAATGGTTTCTTGAGGAGGGGTGAACCAGCACCTTTTTAAAGGCTTCCGGAAACACCCCCTCTCTCAAGGATGTATTTACCATCGTCTGGACCCAGCCAAATGTCACCTCCCTGGCTGCTTTCACCAGGCAGGAGGGACATGGATCTAATTGGCACGTGGTGGCATTTACAGTCCATAGGATTCAGTCCACTTCCTCGGGCCCAACAGGATCAAACTGTTCCCAGATAACTAGGTAAGTGCGTTTCCTGGGTATTTTCTCAGACCCTGTCTCATGCTTGGAATCCAACTTGGAATGGATTTGAGCAATTGTATCCTGCAGATGCCCATAAAACTCAGAATGGCCCTGTAGATGGACTTCTGAGTCCCCTTTCCCCAAAAGGGATTGGGTGATCTTAAACAGGGCCACTGGGCGGCATTCTGCGGATGCAATAAGAGCGGAGAAATATTGATGTTTCACTGCTCTTACCGCCACAAGGTAGGCCTTAATAACGGCTCTAGCTTGTGTTTGGTCGGATTCAGTCTTTGTCTTTCTCCAGCGGCGCTCTAGACGTCTCTTAATCCTCTTCAGAACCCTCTACTCCTCCATAAACCATGGGGAGTGTCGCACTTGATGGGGTAAGAGAGGCCACACAGGTGTGATCATGTCCAAGGCCCCGGCCACCTTCCTATTTTCTCTTGCCCCTTTTTCTTAAGTTCAGAATTATGTTGTATCAAATAACCTCTAATAAAGGCTTTATTTGCATCCCAAACCATTCTCATATCAATACCTTTATTTAAATTATTTTCAAAAAGTTCTTTTAATTTATTTTTTACAATCCTCAACCATTTCATCTTTCTGTAACAATGCTTCATGTAGTCTCAATCTGAAAGAACTAGATTTTCTTTAATAAACCACACTCACAGTATTATGATCTGAAAAGGTCTTTGGTAAAATCTCTACCTTAGAAATGTTAATAGCCAAGTCACTTGAAATCCAAATGATATCAATTCTTGAAAAAGATATGTCTTTCTGAAAAATAGGTGTACTCTCTACCATTCTTCTGTCTCTATACATCAACCAACCCTAAATTGTCCATCAAATCAAAGAAAACTTTTAGTAATTTATCTTGAGTAATTTTAATATTTTTCTCAGAAGTCCTGTCCAGTTGGGGGGAAACCAATCCATTTAAATCTCCCATCAAACACCAACTTTCATAAGAAAAGTCCATTAATCTCTCCATAAGTTTAACTCCATATAATATAACTTCTACTCCAACAAATGTACCATGTTCATCAGTTAATACAAGTTCTGGGTTTAGTTGAGAGTTAATATACAAAACAACTCCATTTCTCTTTTTAATATCTGCTTAAATAAATTCTTTGCCCAAAGATTTAGAGTTTAAATGTTTTATATCTTGATATCTCTTGTAGGCAGATAATGTCTTGTTTTATTTTTTTCAAAGAATGAACTATTTGTTTCCTCTTTTGAGGAGCATTTGTTCCATTTATATTCCATATTAAACATTTGTAATCCGTACTCAGTCCAAAAATCCAGAAGAATCCATACCTGTAGCACCAAGCTCAGTATCACCTTTTCCCAATTCCTGTTGCATCTGTTGTGACTGTTGTGTAGTTCCCTCTGAAACCTCCATTTCTATCTCCTCCAATTCTCCTTTATATATTTCTACAAAATCTCTCGCCTTCTGAACAGAATTCAGATTAAATCTTTGCTGTTTAAAAGTAAAAATCCCACCTTCCAATTTATCCCATCGAAATGGGATATTTTTCCATTTTAATTTTTCATCCAAGAAGGAGTATTATTTTCTATTGCATAAAATTCTAATAGGAATCTCTTTCAAAACAATTATGTCAGTATTATCCATTTTCAATCTTGCGTTAAAATGCTGCTGCAGGACTTGATCCCTTGTCTTCTTTCTAACAAAATGCACCAAAATATCCCTAGGGACATTCCTCATTCTGGCAAATCTGGAATTTATTTTGCAAATCTTATCAATTTCGGCCTCCATATCTTCCTCCTTCAGATCCAAAAAAATTGCCAAAACATTAATAAGCCGCTCTCTAATATTTTCATATGGAACCTCTGGTACAGCTCTAAATCTCAAACAGAATTCTTTCACCCTCAATTCCAGTAAAGCCAGATTATCCAATTCTCTTTCCAACTCTCTGCCTTGAACTGTCTTACTCTCTAAAAGTTCCACTCTATCATTAATTTGTTTTATCTCTCCAGATATTTGCTTTAAGGAACTTTCCATCTTTTTAACATCTTCTCTCATCTCTCTTAACTTGACAAATCTTTCATCCATTCTTTTTTCAAAAGCATCCATTTGATTCCCCATCTGATCAAATTTATTTCCCATCTGTTCAAAATATTTCTGAAGTATATCTTGTGTAATTATTTTTTCTGCAGGCTGCTCCAGGGAGCCCCTTCTGCCCTCTCTTTTTCTAGTAGCCATTTTTAATCGAAAAGTGAAGATGTCTCAAGCAGGCAAAATAAGAAGACAAGCCTCTCCCCTCCCATCACTTATTGGTAGCTCTAGATAGCTTCAGCCACAACAGGTGTCATGTCTCCATGGCAACTAAACATCACAGTCTGTTTATTTACCTTATCTTTTGTTATGCAGATTCCCCCAATTACATACACTCTTTAAGGATAAACAACAAGCATTCCCACACCAACCTAGTCTCTTTAACTGGCTTAGTGAAAAATTACGCCAAAGCACTTTTGTCAAATGTAAAAGTGATAAAAATAAAAATAAGAAATAAGAAAAAAAGACTGTCCCCTTGTCCATTTTAAAACTTTCTTACATCTTCTCTTAATCAAGCTTTTTGGAAATGGTTCTTGAATCTTTAAACCAAAGTCTCTCTTGGTTTCTTTTGTAATCTTGAAAGGTTTAACTCACCGCAAACAGTCTTTGCCGCAGAGGAAATCTCTCTTCATCTGTAATTAATTACTTCCTGAGGTGATTAAGAAATGGGGAAAGCAAAGCTTTAATGTCTGTATTGGCTCCACTGCAGTTAGGAGCGTAGATGGAATTCCAGGACTCCCAGCAGCTCAACTGCCAAGCCAGCTGCAAAAATGTTTCCATTTCTGCAGTTAACTCAGAAGGAACTGTCTGGAGCACATCTGGTGTATCTCACAATCTTCCTTTGATCCAGGGAGATTGTGCTGGCCAGAATCTGCCTCCCAGCCAGCATTCTCAGCTGTGGTCAGCCTGCCATGATTCCACACCAGAAACTATTTGCCTGGGATTCCTAATTTTTAAGCAGATTCCACAGCTAGACATCATCAACACAATCAAAGGCCCTTCTATAATCAATATACTGTATGACTTCTTTTTGGTATTTTTTGGCTTTCTCAATTGTCCATCATGCATCAGCAATAATGTCCAATATGTTGACAGCCATGTTATTCTCCATATTTGCTGGCTTAGCTTGGTTAGAACCTTTACTGCTTTCTATTCTGTTGCTTGCCATATTTCTGTTGATATTCCATCAATTACTGTAGACTTCCAACTTTGTTGTTGCCAGAGTGCTGCTCTAACTTCATCTTCTAGTACTAGAGGATCTTGTAAGTAGGGAAGATCTTCTAAGGTATCATGGGCATTGACAACTCCATTGTACAGAATTTCAGTATATTCCTTTGATCTTCTTTGAATCAGTTAATATCTGTCCATTGGCATCCTTTAGCATACCAGTTCAAGGATGGCACTTCCTTCTGAATTCAGACATCTTTTGAAAAACTTTCCTTGTTTTTCCATGTTTGATTCCATCTTCAGTGTCTTTACAGATGTTGTTGTAATACTGCTTCTTGTCTCTTGTAACAGTTCTCTAAAATTCTTTGTTATGTTCCTTCCTGAGCTTTTTGTCTGTATTGGCTTGAGCTTCTTTTCTCTTCTTGACAATTTTCACAGTTTGTTCTTACTGATAGGATGTACGCTGGCTTAAAGGGAAAAAATCAAGGCTTGAGAATAAACAGACAAGAGTGCAGCGTTTAGGGCTAAAAGTTGTTTACGTGTAGCGTAAGTGTCCTGTTCCCACTAAGACTGACACGGAAGCATTATGGAAATTAACTTTATTTATACAGACACACAAGCAGCCCAGTTTATACAGTCCTCTTCTTCTTCTGCAGGCTGGATAACAACGGGTACCGTGGATTCTACTGGCTGGGCAGGAAGGACCAGAGGGGTTACAGGAACTCTGATCGATCTGGAGATAACAGGCAAGGTGACAGCGGGCATCTCATTAGCTTGGCAGGTGGGACTTGAGGTAGACCCGGGTCCAACAAAAGCAGCCCACTGATGTCCTGCGCCAGCTGGGTTAGGTTGAGGATTGTGGCTGGTGGCTAGAGGGGTAGACCGGGGCCCGACGAAAGCGACCCACTGCTGGCCGGCTTCAGTTGACTCAGGTTTGGAAACCTGTGGAGAATCTGTGGCGTGGGCAGTAGGGGCGGAAACAGGCAAGGCAGCAGCGCTTACCCCGGTGACGGCTTTTTCCCCAGGGAACAAGGAGGGTTCCGGAAGACGCCCTGGAACCAGACGCTCGCCGGACGGAGGCGCGGCAGCAGGAGAAGGCTCAGTGCTCGGCGGCAACAGGTCGGTAAAACTCTCCCTTCGCTCGGTCTCCTCCGTGGCTTTCAGGTGGGTTGCGGGGCTTCCGTTGTTGCAAAGCTCTTTGACAGGTTCGGTTTGGTTGGTGTGCGTGGCGGGAGGATCAGTCGAAGGTACGGGTCCAGATCGTGAGGAGAATCGGTTGTCTCCGGCAGCTGAGGTAAGTTTCGCCGGCTTTTTATTCCTTTTTTCGCGCCTTGGGAGAGCGGGGGCCAATCGAGCTTCACGTTGCTCTGCCCGCCTCTCCGCTCTCCTTTGGCGCGCGCTGATTGGCGGAGGCGTATTTCTTTCAGAGCCTCAGCTAATCAGTGTTTCCGGGTCCCCAGTCAAGTTAACGCTGAGCCTGCTGCCTCCTGTGATTGGCTCTTCTTCCGGTTCGGAGTCCGGCATGTCGGCCGGTTGCCAGGTAAGTACCGGGGCTCTCACAGTAAGGCAATAAATGCATATATAGTTAAGGCAATAAATGCAAATGTTACATTATTGCAATAAGGAAAAACAAAAACAAACTTATAAGCAGAGATCCGTGTATTGATCCCAGGGCCAGAGCTCATGCCACGGCCTATACCCAAAGCCAGGCATAACTACGCACTGCCCAGTCCTCAGAAGTAGAATACACGTGAAGAACTACATGGCTAAAGACACAAAAGGACAAGAAGCATAGAACCCCATTTTGCATGGTTAGATATTCAGTTCTTCCAGCTTTCTGATTGGCTGGAAGTTAGGTGTGACATACACCAGGCCTTTGTGTAGGCCATAGCACATAGCATTGTGTGGCAGTGCTGCATCTAAGCAAGCATGTGATCTCCCCCTCCCTGTTCTCCCAGGGCTTCCCACAAAGGCTTCAGGGGGAATTGTTCTCATGGGAAGTTCCCATTGCTTGTGTAGGCACTAGCCATAACAATACAGACATGACAGTTGTTATCTGGCCACCTGCAGTTCACATCACCATGAGAACTCTGTGTATAGAAACCAATTTGCCAAAACAATTTTCATGTGGGAAATCTGACACTTACATCCAGATTGCTTTCTTCTGTTTCTTTATCTTTGGCAGTCTCTTTTCATCTTCATCTTCAATGACTTCTTTAAGTTCATTCCACAGTTCCTCTTGTTCCCTATACATGAGGTTGAGGACTTCAAAGTGATTCCTGATGTTCTTCTTGAAATGATGGTTATATGCTCAAGATCATATTGTGGAAACTGGTTGGCTTTTTTCTTCTGCTTTAGCTTAACTTGCACATGAGCACTTCATGCTCTATTCAACAGTCAGCCCCAGGCCACATCTTTGCGCTTATAAGTGAGCTCTTCCATTTCCTTGTACCAATAATATAGTCCATTTGATTTCTGTGTACTCGATCTGGTGATGTCCATGTACATAGGCAACATTTTGATTGTTTGAATACAGTGATAGCAATGAAGAAATCATTGGATTGGCAGAAATTGATTAGTTGTTCTCCTGCTTCAATTTGGTTTCTTAGGCCATATAATCCAACTACACTTTTCTCCTTAATATTTCCAATTTTGGCATTCCAATCTCCAACCACAAGAAACAAATCTTGTTTGCATGTTCTGCTGATTTTACACTGAACTTGATCATAAAACTCATCAACCTCGTGTTCTTCTGTATCAGTGCTTGGAACATAAACTTGGATAATTGTTGTATTAAAGGGATCTCCATGAAGTTTAATTAATATTATTCAGTTATTGACTGCACTGTGGTCAAATACTGTTCTTGTTATACCCTTCCTAACTATGACAGCAATGCCATTCCTTTTTTATTTCTCCGGTTCTGAGTAGTAAACAGTGTGATCTTCTGACGAAAGTGTCCAATTCCTGTCCATCTCAATTTGCTTATACCTAGGATATAATGTGTGTAGATTCATTTAATCTTTTATTGTGTTGAGCTTTCCCATGTTCATGCTTTCCATGTTTATACTCTTAATTCTACCTTTGCAGCTTCAGATTTTGTTTTCTTGCATGGCAACATCAGCAACTAGACTTTAATCTAGCTATGTCATAAGCTCCATTATTACTCTGAAAGATCCTCAGATCTTCCTCAGTAGTATGTTGGGTGTCACCTGACCTGAGTGGCCCATCATCGAGCATTATATTGTCAATAATTTTATATTTTCTATCCATGTGGGGATTTTGGTAAAATACAGGAGTGGTTCACTATTGCCATCTCCCGCACAGTATGAAACGATGCCTTTGCCATTGTCAGTAAAACGATCTGCCTCCAGCACCATCCTATATCACTGCTCTTCAATATAGGTGCCTGTTTGCATATGCAGGGCAGCTGGGGTGACCTTCACACCTTGAGCGATCCTGTTGGGGTTATATACTCTTGGCATACACTCCCGGCATTCTTCACTTATCCCTTGCAAAAACCTCCCCCTTCCTGCAACAATGAGGCAGCACAGCAGGATTTGAGGGAAGGGGGAATTGAACTTGGGAGAGCATACAACTAGATTTCATTTCAACTTCCCAGAGTTGAAGATGACATGGAGTTTGCTTGGATTTCATGAGAGAGTCTACTGGGGATGAAGCAAACCATTGCACTGTCTACCTCATAGCTGAAAGGAACATGAATAAACTTGTTCTGCTTCTGCACTAATAGATGTTTTGCTCTCATAGCATCTATTTGGCTTCTCCCTCTATCTCTGAACTGAAAAGGAAAAGCAAGTCATCATCTCTAAAAAATAATTATTATTTACATCAACATTTCTCAGAGTGACACACAGTAACAGCACAGCCACAAAGTAAAAGAAGTATAGACTGAAACAGTAGCTAAAAGCAGCAGGAACTAAAAAATATAAGAGATCAAAATCTTAAAAGGAAATTGTCCTCTTTCATAGGGCTGGGCCAACCCCTCAGAGAGGACTTCAAGCTGGATTGCATAGCCCAATTCTGCTGCTGCCTCAGTATGCACTCAGAAGGTAAGTGGTGCTATCAGAGAGGAAACTGCCTACCCCCATTTCATCCTCCAAGCTTGTAGCTGGAAGGGAGAGATGAAGGTTCATTGATTTTGTTTCTCTGATTCTAAGTGTGATGACTCACTCCTTTGATATTAACTTAGAGACTTTTAGCACAAGCCATGATAGAACATGAAAAAGTTCTTTGATTAATACAAGTGAATAGAATCTATGCAAAGAGCAAACTAAAACTTTTTGCGCTCAAACATACTTTAAAACCTGCCAGACTCTCAAGCACCCCTCATCCACCCCTCCCCTCCTGACTCACTTCCCATAACTTTACACGGCCAGCCTTTGATGTTTCCAGATGGATGGCCTTGGAGCCTGGTTCCTCTCTTCCCCCCCTTAACGCCTGCATGCCATTCCTATCTCTAATGGTTGCTCTACTGTTTGGCAAGCACTTTAGTTAATTACTACAGCTTCGCACTATTTAGTTACTACAGATCCCATCTATGTAGCTACTTACTACAAATACTACAAATCCCATCTATCTAAAGCAGGATGGCAGCCTGATACTGAGGCCATGCCAATTGTAGCACATCTATTGAAGGCAGAGCAAAGCCTGCTCGCCTCTACATTCTCTTTAGAGTTCTGAGCAGCTGAAGGGGAAAAAAAGAATGTGAAGGGGGATAGCAGGGGGCAATGCGGATTCTCTTTCCTCTCTACTTTGAGTCTGCACCAAGAGGAATAAAGGAGTACACCCTCTGTGTTCTCTCTAGCACTGCTTCTGATTGGCCACAGCAAATTTCACAAGATCTGAAGAAATAGCACTAGATATGTAGGAATCCTCCAGCATGATTTGTAATTTATTTCTTTTTTCCTTGCTGTAATGAATCTGCAGCAAGGCCAAATTCTGAAGATTTCTGGTAACCAATAAATTGCCCTCTTTTCTCTCATAGTTGAGGCCTGTTAATGTATCTGGTCTAAAATAATGTAATATAATAAATAAACCTCTGAAAAGCCAACACTATTATCAGTCCATTAAAATAAACAAACAGGATGATGACATTTTCTTAACTAACACAGTTTGCCTTTTCAAGCTCATTTGGATATATAATTTATTTACTAATGAAACCAATGTTGGCAAGCTGTTTTTCTGAATCTAAAAATATATTGCTATATTAAAGTTATAAATATGATTTATGGGATTGACCCTTACTTCAGTTTCAGCATATTCTGCTAAAACCCAGCTATTTCCTGCCTTCATAAAAGTTAAGGCAATGGGACTGCTGATTACAAGCCAGCTCCCCATTCCTCCTAATTAGCAGTGGGCGTTCTTCTGACATTGTTTTGACACAGAAAAAAGAGAGCAGCCAATTCATAAGGCACTAATCCAAGAAGAATCTACATGTTATATTACTATTTTAATTAGATCTCAGGAGCTGACGTTTCTGTGATATATATATCCACAAAATTTTCATGGCATCCTACATTAAGTTCAGACAATGGTGTTTAAATATATTACTTAAATTGGCTGGTGATCATTTCTGGAACAAAGACATGATGGTCATTATTAAATTATAGTTTACAAAAACTGTAAGCATGAGGTTGTTGAAATGTAATTACTATCAGTTGTTAAGGCTGATTGTTTCTACATGCAGAGAAGTGAAAAGACTCTGAGTAGAGTGTGCTGCGTTATTCATGAGCAGGTGGGTGGGGTTGAAGAAGAGAGCCAGGTGGACTAACTTTTTTCTTTGTCCCTTCTCTCTTTTTCTACTCAGGAATAACTGACTGAGAGAGATATTCTTCCATTGGACATGTTGGTGGATTAGGAGAGCAATAAGTGTGAGTTTGGTCCAATTTGCTGCTTCAAATAGGGTCACATTGAATTTTGAAATGGAAAGCATTGGCTACAGAAGAGTGGACTAAAAGAAGCTTCTTTATTTATATGTTAATAAAACATAAGAAAGTGTGCTTTGAAATGCATATTGGAGGATTATACTGCATTTGATTTAGTGCTATGCTAAAAGAGGGCGTGGGTGTGGTGGCTCAGTGGGTAAGACGCCAGGCTTGTCGATCAGAAGATCGCAAGTTTGGAGGTTCGAATCCCTTGACCCGCGTGATGGAGTGAGCTCCCACACTCGCCCCAGCTCTTGCCAACCTAGCAATTCGAAAGCATGCAAATGCAAGTAGATTAATAGGTACCACTTCGGTGCGTCATGCCAGCCACATGACCGTGGAAGCATCTTTGGACAACGCTGGCTCTTCAGCTAACAAACGGAGGTGAGCACCGGCCCCTAGAGTAAGACACGACTGCACAAATGTGCGGGGGGAACCTTTACCTTTACCTTTAAAAGAGGGAAATGGAATGAAATGGAATGCACTTCCATTCAATCCTGTATTATTGGGAGGAGAATTTAAAATTTTCAAAAGAAAATTAAAATTAAAAGCATAAAATAGTCAAGTGGAAATCTCAGTGAATTTTTCAGAAATGTATTTACAAGTAACATTAAACCCTGGAATACAGCAGACATTATCTTGGCAAGGACTATATTATTAAACAAAGCTTCTTGTGCTGAAATTATAATCAATAAATACCCTAAAAAAAGACTTCCCCTTGTGCTGGAAAGAACATTAATAATAATGTAAATGACTATCATTGCTGAGCACTTTACCTCAAATAAATGAAGAGAAAATCTGGAATGAAGTATATCAAAGAGAGAGGAAGAGGTGAAGAAGATTTCAAAAATTATAAAGCTACTAGTTTGACATGTGGATGAACGTAAGATGTTCCTAATGGACAAATGACATGGTTAGTATATATAACACTATGTTGCAGTAGATATTAATCAGCATAAAGTCACTGAGGTCAATGACCAGAATGTCCGATTATTCATTATTTTAATGACTTCATAAGATGTTCCAAACAGAAGAGTGGATTCAGTGTTCTCTACAGCTGCATACCATACAGTGATTCCTAGATTAAGAATTCCTAGTTGAAAGGGATAGAGATCGGTACCAATGGCATAGCAAAGATACCTTCCTGTTGACCCCATAATGCCAAATCCCTCTCTTTGAAAAATATTTTTTTGGAAATTAGATGGATCCTGAAGTGAAGCAAACAGAAGATATTTCTCTTTTGACCATCAAAATACATGTATGGTGAACTTTCTACGTTTTTTGTGATATCCCCCACTGACCTACTGTTTTCTGAAGAACACTGGCAAGGAGGGATAGTAGACTCAAATTGGGGGGCATCAAAGAATGGGGCTTATTCATTTAATAAAGAATACAATTTTCTAAGCCTTGGGTCAAGCACATATAAGCACATTTGGAATCTTTTAGCATGTTATAAACAGTCTCACAAAATAGAAATAAAGATAATATTCTGGGATGATGTTTTGTTTTGCAGCATTCTAGATTCCCATTTTTTTATTTAAAAATTCTAAAATAAAATCAAGTGTGTCCACTGATACCAGTGGATGCCATATTGGGAATCCAGGATCTACAAACTTTATATAGCTCACTAGTTGCAAATATTGATGTGACTTATTCTTATTTATCTGAAGAAGATTCTGAGGCTACCTGCTTCTCCCACATATTCTGCAATGGTTGTGTAGACGGGGTCTCATACTCAGAGTGATGTTCCTGATCGAAGTTCTGGAACTACTAACTCTTGGCAACTACATAAGTTAATAGACGAGAATTGATAAAGTTTTGTCTAAGGGAATACTTCAAAAATTTAACATGATGTTAATCTAAAATGGCAGTAAATAGGTATAATGTATAGTCGAAGGCTTTCACGGCTGGAATCCGATGGTTGTTGTGGGTTTTCCGGGCAGTGTGGCTGTGTTCTGGCAGCTTTTGTTCCTAACGTTTCGCCAGTAGCTGTGGCTTGCATCTTCAGAGGACAGGAGCACAGATAGAAGATTCTCTCTGTGCCCAAGTGGCAGGTGTGTGTTCCTGCCAGTGTTTATAGCTGCTGAGAGGTCATTTGCAAGAGATTGGGAGAGGGTTTTGTGTGGTGATTAGGGGGTGTGGTGCTGTCGTGTCTGGGATTAGCACATCTATTGTGTGAGTTGTTTGTATATTTCTGTGGTTAAGTAGAGTTCATTGACCTTTTGCAAGCTGTGTTTTTCAGGACAGGCAGCCAGGTTTTGCTGATCTTTAGGCTTTCTTCTTTTTTATTGAAACTGTGTTGGTGTTTATGTATTTCAATGGCTTTTTTCTTTTGTATTTCTATTTCTCTTTCCGTTTCTAACTTTTAACTATGTATTTTTAAAATCCTAATAAAATTTATATAAAAAAAGACTAATTAATTAGCCTGAGGGCCACAAGACACTTTTTTATACACTGATACAAAAGCCTCTAGTGGTGCAATATGAGATGTCATATACTGATAGCACCATTTAGAATGCTGCAGGTTCAGTGGATATCGTTTGTGGTGTCATGGATGCTATGGTATTCACAGGCACAGCACTGCTAACCTCTGTTCTATTTTTCATGGTCTTTGGCCACACTTCACTCTTTCAGCCAATATTTGGATGATTCACCTTGGTTTAGATTGGGTAGTGTTATTAGCTTTGTCCACTATTTTATTTTCTACCATTGTTATTTTTATGGCTGTGATTTTGGTATTTTGTATAGCAACTATTCTGATTGTTAAAGGTAGAGCAATAATGATCATGCTCAACTTAAAATGCTGTATCTTCCTGAAAATGTGTTTTCTGTTCTGTGACAGAGAAGGTGGAAACTGGAGCATATATTGTTAGTAAGAATGCCTTTTTATTTGCTTTCCTCTGATTGTGTTACAAGCTTTTCAACAACTCATTCTAAACAAAGCAGTTTTCAGAAGGTGAAGTTTCATAAGCAAATTTGGGGGATAATTATCGGAGCCATGAAAATATTTAATTCAGTGAGCATAAGAGAGGGACATACTGTATGTATCATGGCTGTGAAAATCCTTTGGAAGAGGTGCTTCAGGACACATGGGAGTATGTACAAAGCCTATCTCTTTGAAATGTTAAAGTAATGGCTTCTTTCTTCAGGTTTATGCACCTTCTTTGGAAGTTGCTCCTGGACATCTCTGTCTCTGTGTGCATGCACAGCCATTTTGCCAAGCACATGTGGAGACAGCCAGAAGCAGCCATGCAAACCTGGAAGAAAGATGTGCCTGCTTTAACAATTTCAAATTTGATTTTTCGTATGCACTCCCATGCATTCCAACAGACTTCTTTCAAAGGATTTCTCAGCAGTAATATGTATTGTATCAAACAATAAAAGGAAATATTAAGAGAAATCAGTCACTAGATAAGGTGGCAGTAGATAGTAAAAAATGTTGGGATTCCTATTAGCATTCTGCAATTTATTTTGAACAGAAGCATTATCTTGGTCAGCAATATAGATGCTCATTACTTCACTATGTGTTTTCTGCTTAATATGATAATGAGATTACATTTTCCCCTCCAACATAACAAACTGTAAGCATGTTTTACTTGATTTGACTTATGTGAGTAAAGGGGAAGAAAGAAATGTGTTTTCCCTGCTAATGCTTAAAATTGCTACCATGCCATTAAAACTATGAAAGCTGGCACACTTACTTCAGAGAAAGGTTGTTGAATTTAATAGGGCTTATTTCTGAGTACCCATTGGTAAGACTGTTTTCCCAGGGGAAAATTGAGGGAAGTTCTTCAAATTAAAATGGGAGCTAGCAGTAAGTCTCACTTGTTCTCACTGTACTTAATAGAGCTTATTTCTGAATAGACATGCATAATATTAAATTATAAAACTGCCATTTTAAATTGTGTCTCCGAAAGAAAAGAAAGAAAGAACCATGTACTTTTGGTTCAGAAAATGAAAAGAAAAAAACTGGAGTAAAGATTTGAGCCACATCCCTTTTGAAATTTGTTTTGAGAAATGGTATACAATTTGAATTCTATAAAGGTTGTACAGTATTATGGACAGTATCCTGGTTATAAGATAAATTGGAATAAATCTTGTTTGTTTCCCTAGGCCCTAATATATCAATACAGTAAAATTTTCACCAGGAAAATTCTTCAAATGCTTCAAAATTACTTAAGATTCAAAAAAAATTATAAAGATCTCTTGAAGATAAAGAAATGGCAGGCTATAAGAGGAAATTGGAGTAATTTAATTTTAGCAGCAAAGCTCAAGAATTATACTTGGTTCTGGCATTTAATAAATCAGTCTTTTACAGATATTCGTTTTGGCCCTATTACACAAATACCTGCAGATAAATGGGAGGATCATTTTAATAACATCTTTAAAAGGGAATCTGCTATAATCTCAGATGTGATTCCCTCTTGTAATGACCTCCCAGATTGGCCACCAGTATCCATAGCTGAGGTTAAAGATCTTATTGTCCAATTAAAACCAGGTAAAGCGTCTGGAGGTGATTTTATCCCCCCAGAATTAATAAGGGAAAATAAAGACTGGTGGGCCCCAGTTTTGGCCACCTTATTTACAAACATTAATACAGTGCTTTCCAAACTGCCGCCGTTGGCGACACACCAATGGCGGCAGTGGCAGCGGCGGTGCACATGGGGGCAGGGGCATGCACGACGGAGGTGCAGGGGGGTGCGCGGCGGCGGCATGCATGGCACCGGCCTTGCTAAAACGCGGAAGCGCTAATGGCGCACTGCTGCCGCCACCATGCACACCGCCGCCACGTGCGCCCCGCGCTGCTGCCATGCATGCCCACGCCCCTTCGTGACACACTAAGCTGTGTGTTGCGACACACTAAAGTGTCGCGACACACAGTTTGGAAAGCTATGCATTAATAACACAGGACAAGATTTCCATCTGACTGGAATCAGGCCATTATTGTACCAATATACAAAAATAAAGGGAATAGACCCAACCCTGCAAATTATAGGCCTATCAGTTTATTAAACACAATAAAACTTTATGCCAGATTTTTATATTTCAAGTTAGTGGATTGGGCACAAAATGTAAATATTATTGCTGAAGAACAGGCCGGATCTAGAGAGGAACGGTCAACATTACATCATTGTTTGGTTCTTCACCATTTGACAGAGAAATATTCTACCCCACCCTCGTGGTTCCCTTTTTGCAACCTTTGTTGATTTTAAGTCAGCTTTTGATCTAATACCAAGGGAGAGATTGTGGGATAGTCTGAGACATTCCATGATTGACAAAAGGCTGCTAGCACTTATTCAGTCGTTTTATTCAAACACCTCCCTGAAAATTAAATGCACCCCCTGGGGACATTTTTCTAAAGCAGTCCCAACTTATAGAGTTGTAAGACAAGGTTGCATATTAGCTCCATTACTTTTCAATTTGTATCTAAATCCAATAATTCAAGCGCTTGCTGTTTCAGCCCATCATCCACCTATTTTGGCTGATCGTGCAATTCCAGCACTACTGTATGCCGATGATGTAGTCATTATGTCTATTTCACAAGTGGGAATGATAAAAGCACGTAGGGCACAAGCTTTATTCTGCACAGATCAAAAACTATCAATAAATTATCAGAAAACTAAAGTCTTAGTTTTTGCCCGACACCAACATAAGATTCACAAATGGCAAATAAATGGGACTCCAACTGAACAGGTGTGCACCTATGCACCTTGGAGTGCAGTTCCATGCTTCCTTATCCCGGAACGCTCATTTTCTTTACCAGGCAAGTGTTGCACAGCATACCTCATCAGCTATTGCAAAATTCTACCATTCAAAATGAGCCCATTATATTCCTGCAGCTTGCAAGGTCTTTCAAGCTAAGGTAGTCCCTCAGCTTCTCTATGGCTCTCAAATTTGCTCCCTTGCAAAGCTTAATATTATTGAAACCATTCAGAATAAGTTCATTAGAGCCATATTGATGGTACCAAAAAGTATCAAAATGCCATCCTACAGGTAGAAATAGGTACAGTTTAATTGGATGCCAGAGCATGGTTCGTTCTTCTTACCTTCTGGCTAAAGTTAATTCTGTTTCCTACAGGTTTAGCCCCATCAGTATTTAGAGATCATTTTAAGTCATTGTGGCTAAAAAAAGCCTTAGATAAAATTAAATTGCTGGGCTTCTCTATGGGAAGTCTGTGCTCATTAGGATTTGATAATGCTAGAACCGCCCTTAAACAATGAATCTGGGATACAGATCTCCAAACAAATTTAAGTAAGGTGCTACACCCCAATATTTGTCATTTTCTTCCAAAAAGGTTCGTTCCAGCTTCTTATTTATCATCCATTACAATTTTGAAATTTCATAAAGCTTTCACCTTAGCCAGGCTGGATGCTCTGCCCTCAGCAGTCCTTTTTGGACATTTTAAGGGTACTCTTATGCATCTTTGGTTATGTCCGTGTGGTGATGGCTCAATAGAAACCCTAAGCCATATGTTATTATACTGTTCCTTATATAAGGACTCTAGACAGATCCTTATATATCCAATATTGAAGAAATTTCCAGGCAGGGAATGCGATTTCTATTTAATGCTACTTCTTTCGGACAAGGACCCGAAAATATCCTCCCAGGTTGCCCAGTTTTGTGCTATCATCTGCACAATACTCCGCACCATTACTTAGGTTTAGAATTTCTTAACATAATGTCTATGAAGGTTCTCAGTCATCCAGGTGTAATTGTCTGTAGCTTGAATCATGTCAACTGGATTTCTATTTTCTCAGTGGAAACGTTTTGCTCCTTATCCAAGGAGCTTCTTCAGTCTGAGCAAAGTTGGTAAGGGAATCCTAAATATGTTTCTAGGTAGCTGTGTGACCTTACACCTGGGGGCATGGTTATATTGAGATGTTATTTTAAGTCCTTTTATCATCTAAAGGAGGATCGTTAAGATCACCATGCTGCTGTTGAGCTTGTGAAATGGTCTTAATCTTCCTAGGCTCAGAAGACAAAGCCGGGAGAAAGATGGGAGAAAGATTGTGCCTGAGGCCCCCACCTCTATTCAAGGAACGATTTTCCAAGTTGGCGTAAATGGATTCATTGACCCCTCTCTCAAACCACCTATCTTCTCTGTCTAAAATGTGAACATTAATGTCCTCAAATGAGTGTCCTTTTTCCTTTAAATGAAGATAAACTGCTGACTCTGGTCCTGTAGTGTTACTTCTCCTGTGTTGGGCCATCCTCCTGTACAAAAGTTGTTTGGTTTCTCCAATGTAGAGTTCAGAGCACTCCTCACTGCACTGGATTGCATAAACTACATTGCTTTTCTTGTGTTTTGGAGTTTGATCTTTGGGGTGTACAAGCCTCTGTCTCAGTGTGTTGGTGGGTTTGAAATATACAGGTATGTGGTGTTTGCCAAATATCCGTTTTATCTTTTCAGACACACCAGCCATGTAGGGAATGACCAGGTTCTTTCGTTTACTCTGAGTCTCAGCCCTATCTGTCGCTGTTTTAGGTCTGGTAGATTTAGATTTGGTGAAGGCCCAATTTGGATATCCACAGGCCTTCAGAGCTGTTCTCAGGTGCTGATTTTCATTCTTTTTGGAATCCATGGAGGTGGGGATGGTTTCTGCTCTGTGTGACAATGTCCTGATGACTCCTAGTTTGTGCTGCAGTGGATGGTGGGAGTCAAACATCAGATATTGATCTGTGTGTGTGGGTTTCCTGTAGATCCCTATTTCTAGCTTGCCACCGGTCCCAATGAGGACTTCACAGTCTAGGAATGCCAGTCTGTTGTCCTTGGTGTCTTCTCTGGTGAAGCTAATGTTGGCATCTATAGTGTTTATATGGTCCGTGAAGGCCTGTACTTCCTGGGTCTTGCTTTTGACCCAGGTGTCATCCACATACCTAAACCAGTGGGTGGGCACCGTTCCCTGGAATGTGTTGAGTGCTTTCTTCTCCACTTCTTCCATGTATAAATTGGCCACAATGGGTGACACAGGAGAACCCATGGCACAGCCATGTTTTTGTCTGTAAAAGTCACCTCTGTATGTGAAATAAGTGGTGTTAAGACACAGGTCCAGAAGATGGCAGATCTGGTTTGGGTTGAGATGGCTTCTCCTTTCAAGGGTGATGTCCTCTTCTAGTCTCTTCCTGACAGCGGATAGAGCATGAGTGGTGGATATTATCTTAACATAATATTTTATTTAGATTTATTTTATTATTTTTATTCTTAATTTTAGATCGTATCATACTAATTGTTTTTCTGTTTTATATATATATATATATATATATATATATATATAGATATAGATATAGATATAGATATAGATATAGATATATATATACACATACACACACATACATACATACATACATACATACATACATACATACAGTGGAGTTCATGGTGCTCTCTGAGCCTTGTTGCTTTCTTGCAGATGTTTCATTGCCAGGCTAGGCAACATCTTCAGTGCGAAAAGGGAGTGGGACTTGCTCTCTGTTTATATACCACGGCTTGTCCTGCCTGTGTTGGTGGGGGTGTTGTACTCTCCTTGGTAGTACCTTGATTGGGTTGTTGTTTGCTGCTTGGTTGATTGACTGAGTTAATAGTTCCTTGATTAGGGTCTATTGTGTTGTTTGATTGCTCCTCTGCTGCTAATCTTGCTGTTAATCTTTGTCTATCTGGTGGTTGATTGCTGGCAAGGAGGTGTTCTGGTCTTCTGGCTTTTCTATTGTCTCTTATGAATGGTATGTAAATGTTGGTTACCTCTATGTGTCTGTTGATGGCTGATTTTGTCTGAGTGCCAAGCTTCCAGGAATTCTCTAGCATTTTTGGATTTGGCTTGGTTTAAGATGCTCACAGTTTCCCAGTTGAAAGTATGGTTAAGTCTGTCCATGTGTTGTGAGATTAAGGAGTTTTCATCATGTCTTCTGACTGCTAGTTGGTGTTCGTGGATGCGTTCTGCTAGTCTTCTGCCAGTCTGTCTTACATAGTGGCTGTTACAGTCCTTACACTGTATGTTGTAGATAACTCCTGTTTTTTCTTCTTGGGCTACTGGGTCTTTTGGTTTACTTACGATGTTCTGAAGGTTTTTGGTTGGTTTGTGTGCTACGGTGATGCCGTGTGGTTGTAACAGTCGATTAGTAGTTTCTGAGATGTTTCTGATGTATGGCAGTGTAATCCTTTTCATAGCTTCTGTTGGTTTTGCTGTGGTGGGTTGAGTGGTCAGGCACTTTTTGATAAAGTTGTGTGGATATCCATTTTGCTGGAAGATGCTATATAAGTGGTCTATTTCTGGGTTGCTGCAGTGCATTTGTGCTCGTCTGAATAGTGTTCTTACACAGCTCCTCTTGTGGGATGTAGGGTTATTGCTTTTGTAGTGGAGAACTTGGTTAGTGTGGGTAGATTTCCGGTAGACTTGTGTTTCTAGAATGCCATCATTTCCTCTACTGATGAGGATGTCCAAGAAAGGTAGTGTGTTGTTGTTTTATATATTTTTTTGTTGTTTATTCATTCAGTCGCTTCCGACTCTTCATGACTTCATGGACCAGCCCACGCCAGAGCTTCCTGTCGGCCGTCACCATCCCCAGCTCCCCCACGGTTGAGTCCGTCACCTCCAGAATATCATCCATCCATCTTGCCCTTGGTCGGCCCCTCTTCCTTTTGCCTTCCACTTTCCCCAGCATCAGCTTCTTCTCCAGGGTATCCTGTCTTCTCATTATGTGGCCAAAGTACTTCAGTTTTGCCTTTAATATCATTCCCTCAAGTGAGCAGTCTGGCTTTATTTCCTGGAGTATGGACTGGTTTGATCTTCTTGCAGTCCAAGGCACTCTCAGAATTTTCCTCCAACACCACAGTTCAAAAGCATCTATCTTCCTTCGCTCAGCCTTCCTTATGGTCCAGCTCTCACAGCCATAGGTTACTAGAGGGAATACCATTGCTTTAACTATGCGGACCTTTGTTGTCAGTGTGATGTCTCTGCTCTTAACTATTTTATCAAGATTTGCCATTGCTCTCCTCCCAAGAAGTAGACGTCTTCTGATTTCCTGGCTGCAGTCAGCATCTGCAGTAATCTTTGCGCCTAGAAATACAAAGTCTGTCACTGCCTCCACTTTTTCTCCCTCTATTTGCCAGTTATCAATCAAGCTGGTTGCCATAATCTTGGTTTTTTTGATGTTTAACTGCAACCCAGCTTTTGCACTTTCTTCTTTCACCTTCGTCATAAGGCTCCTCAACTCCTCCTCGCTTTCAGCCATCAAAGTGGTATCATCTGCATATCTAAGATTGTTAATGTTTCTTCCAGCGATTTTAACTCCAGCCTTGGATTCCTCAAGCCCAGCACATCGCATGATGTGTTCTGCGTACAGGTTGAATAGGTAGGGTGAGAGTATACAGCCCTGCCGTACTCCTTTCCCAATCTTAAACCAGTCCGTTGTTCCGTGCTCTGTTCTTACCGTTGCTACTTGGTCGTTATACAGATTCCTCAGGAGGCAGACAAGATGACTTGGTATCCCCATACCACCAAGAACTTGCCACAATTTGTTATGATCCACACAGTCAAAGGCTTTAGAATAGTCAATAAAAAAGAAATAGATGTTTTTCTGAAACTCCCTGGCTTTCTCCATTATCCAGCGGATATTGCCAATTTGGTCTCTAGTTCCTCTGCCTTTTCTAAACCCAGCTTGTACATCTGGCAATTCTCGCTCCATGAATTGCTGGAGTCTACCTTGCAAGATCTTGAGCATTACCTTACTGGCATGTGAGATAAGTGCCACTGTTCGATAGTTAGAACATTCTTTAGTGCTTCCCTTTTTTGGTATGGGGATATAAGTTGATTTTTTCCAATCTGATGGCCATTCTTGTGTTTTCCAAATTTGCTGGCATATGGCATGCATCACCTTGACAGCATCATCTTGCAAGATTTTAAACAGTTCAGCTGGGATACCGTCGTCTCCTGCTGCCTTGTTATTAGCAATGCTTCTTAAGGCCCATTCAACCTCACTCTTCAGGATGTTTGGCTCTAACTCACTGACCACACCGTCAAAGCTATCTCCAATATTATTATCCTTCCTATACAGATCTTCCGTATTTTCTTGCCACCTTTTCTTGATCTCTTCTGCTTCTGTTAGGTCCTTACCATCTTTGTTTTTGATCATACCCATTTTTGCCTGGAATTTACCTCCGATGTTTCTAATTTTCTGGAAGAGGTCTCTTGTCCTTCCTATTCTATTGTCTTCTTCCACTTCTGCACATTGCTTGTTTAAAAATAATTCCTTATCTCTTCTGGCTAACCTCTGGAATTTTGCATTTAATTGGGCATATCTCCCCCTATCCCTGTTGCCTTTTGCTTTCCTTCTTTCTTGGGCTACTTCCAGTGTCTCAGCAGACAGCCATCTTGCCTTCTTGGTTTTCTTTTTCTTTGGGACGTTTTTTGTTGCCGCCTCCTGAACAATGTTGCGAACTTCTGTCCATAGTTCTTCCGGGACCCTATCTACTAAATCTAGTCCCTTAAATCTATTCTTCACCTCCACTGCATATTCCTTAGGAATATTAGTGAGCTCATATCTAACTGATCTGTGGGTCTTCCCTATTCTCTTTAGTCTGATTCTAAATTGTGCAATAAGAAGTTCGTGATCTGAACTACAGTCAGCTCCAGGTCTTGTTTTTACCGACTGTATAGATGTCCGCCACCTTTGGCTGCAAAGGATGTAGTCAATCTGATTTCGGTGTCGACCATCTGGTGAAGTCCATGTATAAAGTCGTCTTTTAGGTTGTTGGAAGAGAGTGTTTGTTATGCACAGTGAGTTGTCTTGGCAAAATTCTATCAGCCTATGTCCTGCTTCATTTTGTTCTCCCAGACCATGCTTGCCTGTAATTCCAGGTGTCGTCTGACTACCCACCTTAGCATTCCAGTCTCCTGTAATGAAAATAACATCTCTTTTTGGTGTATTATCCAGTAGGTGCTGCAGATCCTCATAGAACTGATCTACGTCTGCTTCTTCAGCATCTGTGGTTGGGGCGTATATTTGGATCACTGTGATGTTAAATGGCTTACCCTGAATTCGAATTGAGATCATTCTATCGTTTTTTGGATTGTATCCAAGCACTGCTTTAGCCACTTTATTATTAATTATGAAGGCTACTCCATTTCTTCTGTGGTCCTCTTCTCCACAGTAGTAGATCTGGTGGTCACCTGATGTGAAGTGGCCCATTCCAGTCCATTTCAGTTCACTGACACCTAAAATGTCTATATTTAATCTTGACATCTCACCAATAACCACATCCAATTTGCCCTGGCTCATAGATCTTACATTCCAGGTTCCTATGGTGTGTTGATCTTTAGAACATCGGATTCGTCGTTCACCACCAGCACCGTCAGCCGCTAGCCGTCCTTTCCGTTTTGAGCTAGCTGCGTCATCACATCTGGGGCTAGTTGAACGTATCCTCTGCTCCTCCCCAGTAGCATTTTGACCATCTTCCGACCTGGGAGTCCCATCTTCCGATGGTATACCGACATATCTCTGATTGTACTGATCCATTTAGTTTTCACGGCAAGAATACTGGGGTGGGTTGCCATTACCTTCCCCAGGGATCGTATTTAGTCTGACCTCTCTGCCACGACCTTCCTGTCTTGGGTGTCCCTTCACGGTTTAGCTCATGGTTTCATTGAGGTGCTCAAGCTCCAGCACCACGACAAGGTAACGATCTCCTTTGCTGGAGTGTTTTATATATACAGTATATAAATATAAGATTGTTGCTATTATATATTTTTATTGTATGTGACCTTAGGGCTGTAATAAACGTGTTGTTGTTGTAAAGATATGGGTTTTGTGATTTCTACTGATTACATTAAATATGTGGGGCTTTATATACTCAAAATATTTCTAAATATGTGGAAATAAATATGTTGAAACTTTTAGAAAGTGTTGAACTGGATGTTAACAGATGGTTTAAAAAATTTTAAGCTTGTTAAAGTTAATGTTATTAAAATGAATATTGTCCCTCATTTGATTTATGTTCTTAGAGTTATTCCCTATGTTAATATCAAATAAATATTTCCTATGGATTGATAAGTTATTTAGGAAATTTATTTGGGATACGGACCAAGGTTTTCCTTAGCTAAATTGAGATTACATTTGAAGAATGTGGTTTTAATTTATCTGATTTGCAGAGGGCCAATAGTTGATCAGCCAGCTGTTTGTGGAACGAATATATAATTGAATATTATCTCTTATGGGCTAAGTTGGAAAGTTATTATCAATTTCCTTTGCAATCATGGCAAGTGCATGGAACAACATATAGCAGAAAAAGTGTTTTATTTCCAGGAGTACTAGTGGTGAGAAATCTGTGTGTCATACTGGGATGTAAATTGAGTTTTGATAACGAGACTCATGCTATGGAAAGTGGAAGGCAAAAGGAAGAGGGGCCGACCAAGGGCAAGATGGATGGATGATATTCTGGAGGTGATGGACTCAACTGTGGGGGAGCTGGGGATGGCGACAGCCAACAGGAAGCTCTGGTGTGGGCTGGTCCATGAAGTCACGAAGTGTCAGAAGCGACTGAACGAATAAACAACAACAAAAACAAAACAAACGAGACTCATGAATATCTAACTCTTTGAAAAAATTCTACTTTAAAAATTGGTGGTAAATCAAGTTATAAGGCTTGGGTGGAAGCTGGGATCATGACTTTAAATCAACTACTATGTAATTACTATTTTAGGGATTTTCCTGACTACAAATTGAATTTGGTCTTCCCAATTTTCAACAGTCAAGGTATCTTCAGCTTAAGCATTTTCTAATCGAACAATATGGACCAGATGCTTTGGCTGCCTCAAAGGCACGTGAGTTGCTTTCTTATTTGATGAAATCCATGAAAATATTTTATTTTGATTTTATTTTTTTTAGTTGAGAACCCTGCTATAAAAGTCAGTGACGTGTGCAATCAAAAAACAACAGCCTTCAGGGTGGTATGGCCCAACCACATTTACTTAAAAATGTGGATCTCAAACAATTCTATCACATCCTAATATTTTTCTTATTTTATTAATAATTAATTGGAAAGAGGGAAAGGTAAGAATTTTGTGCAATTCATTTTTTGACAAGAACATATCAAAATTTGAACATTACTCCAGAAACAAGATATAAAGTATCTTATTTATTTGTTTGTTAATTTAAAACATTTCCCCAGTGTTTCCCATTATAAGAAATCTTGAAGTAGTTTACAATGAGAGATGATGAGGATGATGGAAAGGGGCAAGGTGAAACAGACAAATTCATTCATCATGACAAAAGGCTTTGAATGCTTAGCTCTTGAACAGCTGAATTTCAAACCCAATCTAATTAACCACGTTTATGACACTGAGCTGGGATTGCCACTTCTTTTTTTCTACCTGGCTCCTCATCTTTAAAAGCTGCAAGGCAAAATAACATAGTCCTCTCCATTCTGGAATCAGTGGTACCTATTGAATTTGGTCTATTCTATATCAAAATATTTTTTAACTTAGCCATATTTGCATTTTTTCATAAACAATATGAACATGACTTTATTCTCTTTTTAAATAATATGGAAGAAAGCAAAACTGCATCCATCCATAGTATTTTTAAACAGAGACAAAGGCAAAGAGAAAAGCCAATTATATTCAAAAACTACTTACGAATCTGGCATAGGAGGCCTGCCCATCCTTCTGAGCATTGACAAACATTAGGTCCTATACATTCACCTCCATTCATGCAGCTGGGTAGACACACAGCTAAAAAAGAAAAAAGAAAGAAAGGTGAAGAGAGAGAAATAAGAAGATCTTTATGATGTCCCTGTCAGATTTCTCATATGAAATTGGAAAATTGGGTTTCTCTACAAAGCAAAAGTGTTTTGGCAAATTGCATCCTTTACAAAGCAAAGGCTTCTCATGGTGACGTGAAGTGCAGGTGCAAGATAACAACTGTCACGTGTGTATTGTTTTGGCTAGATTGCATGGGAACAAGGTCTCCTGAATCCTTCCGTGGACAGCCTGATCCAGGGGGAGCAGGGGGGTGGGAGGAGATCATGTGCTTGCTTAGATGCAGCACTGCCACCCAATGCTATGTGCTTTGGGCCTGGTGTGTGTCACAGCTAACATCCAGCCAATCAGAAAGCTAGAAAAACTGAATATACAACCATGCAAAATGGTGTTCTATGCTTCTTGATTTCTAGTGTCTTTTAGCCATGTAGTTCTTCATGTGTATTCTACTTTTGAGGACTGAGCAGTGCATAGCTATGGGAGGCTATGCATGGTGTGAGCTCTCGCCCTGGGATCAATACACAGAACTCTGCTTATAAGTTTGTTTTTGTTTTTCCTTTTACAATGCTGTACCATATATATTTTGTTTTCCTATTTGCAATAATGTACTGTATATACATTATTGCCTTATGCTACAAGTAAAATACTTCTAGCCCTAAAAGCTGCACTCCATGTCTGTTTATTCTCAAGCCTCGAGTTTTTCCCTATAAGCCAGCGTACATCCCATCAGCCCCCTGAGTTTTAAGTCACTTTACTGAGTGACATGTCAGGTTAGCTTCCTACAATTATTTTCAAAATAGCTTGATCTCAAAAGAGCTTAATGAGCATTCTTCATGAGGCAATTAGCATTCTGAAATGTCCATGAGTAGAAAGTTCCCCCTTAATCTCTGCTACTCTGACTTCTAGTTTCATCATGGATTTGCTCCAAAGGCAGATTCCCTAGTCATTAAATTTTCATTTTCTATTAGGTCTGAAATCCTTAATTGATTGAGTGATTAACAGAGTAACCCATTAATTTCAGACTAAACATGGGGATATTAAATGGTGTTTTAATCAGATCAGTGCCCTTTGAAGGATGCTGAGTGGCAGAGTTGTTGTAAAGTAGCCTTGTTTACCATGTAAACAATCTTTTAGGCAAGGGCAGTTGCCTAAGATTTTTTAAATCATCATTTATGTATGCAATACTACTAGGTCTCAGTTCAACACATGATTTCCTCCTTCCCTGGCTGAGAGATCATCAAAAATTCATTATCAAGCCAGCTGCCAGCGGCTTAAAGGGCTGAGGTGAAAGTCAAAAAAAAAACAAAAAACCCACACAAACCAAAAACCCTCAATCTCAGGAATGCTCATATTCAGACATATGGATGTCTTTGCTTCATTAAATGGCTCTTGGATTGAGAGGGAGCAGTGCTAATCATAGGCATATTATACCAAGAGCAGGACACCAGTCACAATGGGAATTGTTGAGGGTCTGCGGCCTGGTATGGATATTTATGTATATGTACTGTGTTTATATTTATATTTATATTTATATTTATATTTATATTTATATTTATATTTATATTTATATTTATATTTATATATACATCGCTACCAACATCTTGTTCATATCAGTTTCCAAAGCAGTACACAGAAATGAACAGATGCACTAGATGAAAATCTATTACACATCTGCTGTCTTTTCCTGAGATACTCAACTGTTGTCTATTATAATGGCAATATCCAATGACAGACAAAAAGCTGTTTGTTTTTTTGTTTGTTTGTTTTAAAATAGTGGCAGCAGTTTTAATATCTGTGCTCAGAACCCAGGTTTCTGAGTGAAAAAACAAGACAAGTGACCTAAAACTCCTGAAATAAAGCTAACCCCCCTTCCCTGAGACTGTTGTTTTTGTGGTTGGTAAAAGAGCAGATCCTTGTTAATTTGCTGCAACTTACATGGGCACACTTAATGTTTGGGAACCTGAGATGTAATTTCAGCTATGTTCAGCTACCTGGAAGCCAACCACAAGATCAAGCCAACATACTGTATAAAGTCTCCTATAAAATTGTGCTATCCTGACTATAAATTCATTTTGCTTATCTGTCAACACTGTAATAACAAATAACCCCTAATGAAAAAATATTTCACAATTTCCAAATCTGCTGGCTTACTTGAATTTTATTATTATTATTTTTAATGTGGTTAACTGTGATTAGGCTTGATAGTGTTAAAATATTCCTACAGTTTGATTTCAACCTCAGAATTGATGCACCAAACTAATATGCCAATAATGGCCTTGCAAATATATCAGTACAGATAGTATATTTTACTAGTCTTTAAATAGTTTGGAATGTCTATATGTCTTTTCTCTATAAAATTTAACAAAATATCTGCTCCCAGTAAAACTAAAAATTAATATTTCTTATTTAATGCTATTTATATAAACAAGAATTTCTGTAAGGAAAAAAAAGTTGCCTAACAGACTGACAGCTTTGCCAGACAGAAAGGAAGGACTTTTATCTTTACACTGGGAAGCATAAAATGTTGTATGTTGTATTAATTTGAATTACCAAAATATAAAACTGTTCAAAGTCCTGAAACAGCAAAACTAAATAATTAGCATTAAAACAGATTACAACTCATGCTGGCACACTGGAGTGATAAACAAATAGCATATTTGAATCAAAAGACGTTCAGACTCACGTATACCACAATGCTTTCCTTTCCAGCCAAATGGACAGTCACAAACATTGGGCCTGCTGCATCTCCCACCATGCATGCACATTGGATTGCAGATACCTGCAGTGTCACAGAATTAAAGACAGGTGTCACCTGAAGAATAGTCCAGACCTTTTTCTTTCCCTTTTTCTAAAGCGGTGTGGGTGTATTTGTACTGTTTCATAATGGCAATGCTTTGCAAAATTAAAAAGAAAAAGTAATTTGAGTGTGAAGAGAAGTCTTAATATTTTGGGATTTGCCAGCTTTAGTAAATCCTTCTAGAATCTGCTGAGGTCTACTGTGTGCAAAAGACATTTCAAGGAATCTTCAATAAGAGCTGATACATTAATTACAACAATTCTTGAAAAAGTAAACAGGAAATCTTTGGTGGCAGCTGTAAGGCAGGACAATACCACTTACTACTGCTGATTGCCAAATTCTTGTTAAGGCCATTCCCCTCCTGATTAGAAAACATATTCTCAAGCATTCATCTGGATCAGCTAGAGGTGATGGAGAATTGATTAGTTTCACACAATTCAAGAAAGCTTTTGCCTTTTATCCATCAAGAATAACAGACAAGATAAAGATCGAATTGCCAGAAGGTGGTTTTTTTTTTAGATAGAAAAACAGATTCAATATTACTTTTTAACATTTGTTTAAAAATTCTTCTTTGGACAATGAGATGACTGCAGTTTCTAGTATCTGGGGATTTGATAAGATGGCCACAGACAGCTATATCTAGCCTCATCAAGTAAATGAGCCAGGAATTAACTTCTAAAACAATAAACTGGATGCTGACAGCTGACAATAAATTAACAACTTGATTCTATCTATATTTACCTAGAAGAACTTTCTGCAGATTTAAAAATACTTTTAAGACGAGGCCTACCTTATCTAGGATGCAAGCAAGCAGGCACACACTAAATGGCAGCAAAAAGATGCAGACAACTCTAACCCTTGATTGCCATCAAGCGATCACTCTGATTTATGCAGCCCAGATATAGTAGGCCTATTTAAAAATGTGTAGCATTATAACCCTACAGCACCATCCTACTCATAAGATTGTAGCCTCTGTCTCAGGTAGCAAGTTAGTATCTGAGAACCTGGAAGGCACTAGCCAGCCAGACAAGGCTAAACAGTTGGAAAGTCTAATTCAGTTGACACGAGTTTCATATATAGAATTCAAAGTGTTTTTTTTAAATTGTTCATACATCTGACTAGCCAGTAAACTTTTAAAGCTTTCAACTATTTTATTTAAAAATAATGTTTGTTCTTTATTTACCTCAGCTGAGTCCTATTACAAATCTATGGTTTGCATGTAGAAGATGACATAGTGAGATAATGCTGGAGGACTGGCCGTAAACCATGAAGAGCCTCCTTGGCTAGACTGGTCAATGGTTAGACTCAATCAAGGTCAGCTACTGATGTTCCACATTCTTCACTCTTGATTACTATACTATCAATCTCTTTTGAAACTGAAAATCAGGAAAGCTCTTGAACTAGATATTTCCATATTCTGCTTATAAAAGGTATGGGGCAAGGACAAATGAGGCAAGCTTTGGACTGATTCATTCTCCAGATGTGAAGTGCCAACATTTTTTAATTGAAAAGAGTTCTCCTGTCTTTCCCTAATAAGAACAACCTTCAAGATACTTTTTCTGGGGAAAAGTTCATGCTTTTCAAACTCAATTCTACAATATCTAGCTGCCTAATATAAATAACGATCAGACTAAACTAACATTGGCTTTTGTAATGAAGGAGGAGAACTTTTCTTTATTAAAATGTTCATGGTGTTATCTAGATCATGAGATATTGCACTGCAAGTTCATTCTGAAATTTTCCTTGACTTAATTGTGATACAATTTCTGCAATGTCCACTGCTTATCATTACATAGCGTTTTAATGATCTCCTATTAACTGTTACTTTCATTTTACATGTGATGCCTTCACTGCAATTGCCATCACTCTTCGCCCATGGCTACTGAATTGCCCTTGTCTGAGTGTGTGTGTGTGCCCACATACCCCCCCACATACATACATATATATATACACACACATACATACAAAGATACAGTATACTGTACATACACATATGCATGCAGATGCTCAAACAAAACTAAATAATCTCAATAAAAAAATATAATATTGTTTCATAATTCTAGTCTACATTTCCCCAGCTCTCCATATGTGTTGAACTAATTTGCAGCCATCATGAGAATTGTAGACCATTGCATCAGGAGGGCCCTGTCTTGGAAAAAGCTCTTTAAGAAGTTTCCTCAAGTTATAGAAGATATCCTAACTTTACCAATTAGATTCCGAAACAGGGGGATAAGGACCTTTTAGTAGCTGAGGACAGGTCTTAGCATTTTGAGGGATGGCAAGGGCAGAATGCATGCAACAATCATTCAAAGGGGGGTTGGGTATACCATGTTGGGGCTCAGGTTGTTGTAAAGAGCCACAGACATATCACTGGAGAAAATATGCAGCATACTTTAAGTCCAGGAAACAGAGAAAGCATTAGAAATAAACCCAGACTGGCTCCACTCTAATTCACTTGAATATAACAGGGGGGAAAGGGGAAACACAGTTGGGCTTTCAAGATTTGGTTACTATAACCCATATCAATAAAGTATTGTTGTTGTTGTTTTTGAGTTGTTTAGTCGTGTCTGACTCTTCGTGACCTCATGGACCATAGCACGCCAGGCCTTCCTGTCCTCCACTGTCTCCCGGAGTTTACTCAAATTTATGTTCATTACATCGGTGATGCTATCTAACCATCTCATCCTCTGCCGTCCACTTCTCCTTTTGCCTTCAGTCTTTCCCAGCATCAGGGTCTTTTCCAGTGAGTCCTCTCTTCGCATTAGGTGGCCAAAGTATTTGAGGTTCAGCTTCAGTATCTGTCCTTCCAATGAGCAGTCAGGGTTGATTTCCTTGCATTTGACCTCCTTGCAGTCCAAGGGACTCTCAAGAGTCTTCTCCAGCACCACAGTTCGAAAGCATCAATTCTTCGGCGCTCAGCCTTCCTTATGGTCCAACTCTCACAGCCATACATTACTACTGGGAAAACCATAGCTTTAATTATATGGACCTTTGTCGGCAAGGTGATGTCTCTGTTTTTTAATATGCTGTCTAGGTTTGCCATAGCTTTCCTCCCAAGGAGCAAGCGTCTTTTAATTTCATGGCTGCAGTCACCGTCTGCGGGGGTGGAGTCTGTTTCCTGACCTGGCCTACCTTGAAGGGCTGACAGTTGCTCACCACTCTTCCAAGAAATGTAAGCCTTTGTACAATTGTCCTGCATGGAAGCCTAACACTGAAAACTCTTTCCAGACATTGTTCTACTACTTTATTTAATTTTTTGACAGAATTATATCCTACCTTTTCTCCGGGGCTCAAGGCATCATACATAGTTATCTCCCTTTATGTCCAAAATAACCTTGTGGTGGAGACTGGACTGAGAGAGAGTCACTGGCCTAAGGTCACCAAATGAGTTTTCATGGTTGAGCAGAAACTTGAATTGGAGCTTCTCTAGTCCTAGTTTAACATCTAAACCCTTACATCACATTGAGTTTAATTATTAGACCTGGTTTTTTTATTCAGATTTTTAGAGGCTGTGAATTAGTTATAAGAACACTGAAGCAATAGTTTTACCTTAATCTTAACTAAAACAGGTTTTTACTTCAGAAAAGTAAAAGACATATACAGTATAGGGTTTCACAATAAAGGTGCATACAATTCCTGTCTGCTGAATTGTCATTAAAACATCAGTACAACATCAGTATCAAGCTGGAAACTCATATATACACAATGGAGCTGTTGCTAGACTTAACACTTCTTCAAACTATCTTTGCCAATTCTATACCAATAGATTTTTCTAGTCCCTCTTCCAATATATGTACTGTACGATTCTGCAATAATTTCAATTTCAGTATTTAGTGTCAGAGACAAAGTGAGGAATCCTGTACAAACAGAAAATTAAATCAGTTTCCTGATCTCCATTATGAGCTTTTTACTTTTGTCTGGGCCATTTCAGAAGAACTGAAGGTCCATGTACTTAACTAACCTTTCCTGAAACTATAATTTAGATTCTGTTAAGCCTTAGTACAATGATTACCTGTCATTGCATCGCCTGAATAATATAGAAGATAAGGGAAAAACAGGACTGTGCTGCTCTGCTGACTAGGAAGATATCGTTTTAAAAACATTGGATTTCTTTGCCCCCAAAGGCTGGTAAATTGACCTCAATAATCTTTCCCACCTCAAAGAAAGCAAAAGGCTGCCTCCAAGCAATATATTCTGAACTAGCCAAACAATTAAATGTATCAAATGCACCCCCTGGGTTCTAATGCACCCCAAATAGTTGATAAATGATAGAGCAGAAGGATAGATAGGACAGCACATATTCTTGAACTGTTTTCTACAGCAGTGATCAAATTCCTTCAGCAGATAATTATTTGAGAAATATATCACAGTCATGGGGTTTCATAGCTCAGCTATCTAATTTTAATATATTGATAGCTTTATGTAATTTATATTAAATATGATCGGTACAGGGCTACAAATGCTGAAAACCATATAATGTTATTTGGTATCATTTGTCAGAAGAGAGGATATTAAACTGAATGAGATATAAAGTACAAAAGATACAAGACTCAGAGCTTTTAACCAACAGCAGATCAACACCTAACCAAAGGAATCATGTTCAACGTGAACTGGCCCTTCACAATGACTGAAGCAATGATTCCTCCAAAACAGATACATAATTTATTTAAATAAATAGTTTTTAGAGCATGCGCGCGCACGCGCGCGTGCGTGCGCACACACACACACACACACACATATATATATATATATATATATATTCCTTTTTTTCTTTGTTTTCCTTGTGTCTGAGCATTTATGAAACAGGAGTGTCAACATTTGAAAGTAACGTTTGAAATCATACTTAACTTAAATAAATGGATTAGTTTTTCCTTTAATGAAAGTTGATTTCTTCTAATTTACAGCATAGTAATGGAACAGAATGCACAATAGCAAATTGATAATTTACATTAAAATGTATATAGGAGTCTAAATGGGGTGTACCATTCCAAAGAGAGGTGGGACAAAGAGTTATATATAAATATTAAAGATGTATATAAAAATATGTTAGGGCAATCTGTGTTTAAATATAGCATATATTAGAAAAATTGCTTTTGTATGCACATGCCCACAAACCTGCACATATTGTTATGATTATCAGCCCAAATGAATCTACTGCAGGATAAAGACCTCTTCACTGAAGGTTCTAGACCATAATTTACCATACTGATCCAGTATGGATTGGTAGATAGGTGTTTTTCAACTTCTGAGTTTAGGCTGAAAGATAGGCTGACCATATTTCCTTCAGACAAAAACGGGACTTTTGGGATGGCAAAACGGGACAGGGTCTTATGCCACCATGCCGGCCTGCAAACCCCGCCCCCCAGTCCACACAATTGGCTCCCACCTGCAAACCCCGCCCCTGCCCCACACGATTGGCTCCCGCCTGCAAACCCCGCCCCCATCAGCGTGATTGGGTCGGATTTTAATTTAAATGGTGCGGCAGAGCTGGTGTGTTTGGGGGAGGCCGGAGCACACACACTGTGCACACAGCACCATCATCGGCCGGGGAACAAGGGGCGGGGATGGAGGCCCACCACTGCCCCATCCCCCTCGGGCTTGGCCAAGGGAGGGAGGAGAGTTGCTGCTGCCACCGCCACAGAGCAGGAGAAGCAGGAGGAGCCGGCTGCGCTCAGCTGCTTCAGCCATACCACTCCGCCCCTTGCTGCCCGCTGAAGCTCCCCAGGGTGGCCGGCTCCTGCTTCTCCTGCTCGGTGGCCGGACAACTCTCCTCCCTTGGCCAAGCCCGATCTGATGCACATACACACACTCACACACTCACAGGACAGACTGCCCTCGGCAGGAGCCGGCCATGCTGGGAGGCTTCAGCCACACCACTCCGCCCCTCGCCACCCGCTGAAGCCCCCCAGCATGGCCAGCTCCTGCCAGGGCAGTCTGTCCTGTGAGTGTGTGTGTGTGTGTGCATCTGATCGGGCTTGGCCGAGGGACGAGAGTTGTCCGGCCACTGAGCAGGAGAAGCAGGAGCCGGCCACCCTGGGGAGCTTCAGCGGGCAGCAAGGGGCGGAGTGGTATGGCTGAAGCAGCTGAGCGCAGCCGGCTCCTCCTTCTCCTGCTCTGCCCTGGCAGGAGCTGGCCATGCTGGGGGGCTTCAGCTGGTGGCGAGGGGCGGAGTGGTGTGGCTGAAGCCTCCCAGCATGGCCGGCTCCTGCCGAGGGTAGTCTGTCCTGTGAGTGTGTGAGTGTGTTTATGTGCATCTGATCGGGCTTGGCCAAGGGAGGAGAGTTGTCGACCACTCCGCCCCTTGCTGCCCGCTAAAGCTCCCCAGGGTGGCCGGCTCCTGCTTCTCCTGCTCGGCGGCCCGACAACTCTCCTCCCTTGGCCAAGCCCGATCAGATGCATGCACACACACACACACACACACGCACCCCACACCCTCTTTCTCCAGCCTCCCCATGACCAAATGCACCCACACCTGTTGCAGGGAGGCTGGAGAAAGAGGGTGTGGTGTGTGTGTGTGTGTGTGTGCGCGCGCACGCGCATGATTACACTGAGCAAGTAATCCGTGCGCACGCACACACATGCACGCACCCCACACCCTCTTTCTCCAGCCTCCCTGCAACAGGTGTGGGTGCATTTGGTCATGGGGAGGCTGGAGAAAGAGGGTGTGGGGTGCGTGTGTGTGTGTGCGTGCGCACGATTACTCTGAGCAAGTAATCTGCGCGCGCACACACACACATGCACCCTCTTTCCACAACCTTCCCGTGCCTGCTTTCCCTGGCCTCACCACTGCTGGGCAGACAATCTCAGGATCAGGTAAGGAGGCAGGAACCTGGACTGTGGTGCTGTGTCTGCTGCTGGGCTCGCACGTGGCAACTGGGCTTCCAGTTGCCGTGCTGATAGGGCCTCTTCCGGGCTGCCTCCAATGACAAGTCCGGCTCCAGTCCTCCTTCCTGTCTTCCTGTCCTCCTTCCCGCCGGGTTTAAAAAAGGGACAAAATTGAGATTTTGATCAAAACGACAGGACAGTTGAAAAATGCTAAAATAACGGGACTGTCCCGTTCAAAACGGGACTTATGGTCACCCTACTGAGAGAGGGTGTCTGACCCAAAGTGATGTAGCTGATTTCTGTGCCTAAAGGAAGACTAGAATCTGGATCTCCCCGCTCCTCATCCAGCATCTTAACAACTGTACTACATTGGCTGTGTGTGTGTGTGTGTGTGTGTGTGTGTGTGTGTGTGTGTGTGTTTGAAAATAAAAAAGTATTAATTATGAGTGGCTACATTATATATAGTTGGATATAGCTTACCAAAAGCTATCAAACAATAAACCTGTAATGGTATGACTTTGGGAGACAGGGCAAAGAGGCACTGCCAAGGGAACAGTCAGATAAGAAAGAGCATTGTCCCAGCTGCATAGTGGGCAGGGCAAGAGGCTCAGAAGGGACCCTTCCTAGTTTCTAGGGCTGTAAAGGAGACGGTGGGAGAATTGTACATTCAGACATGGAAGATTCTGTTAATGTAGTTTACAATAAAGTAGATTTAGCTTATCTGGCCATGTTTCCTGTCTGGCCTACCTAGTAAGGTTGACAAAACCTAGGTTTTTGTTTGTTTGAATCTTCAGAATTCATAGTTCTACTCCCTATTTGCATATAATTTATATCTATAAGGTGTATTATCTTTCTGGGGGTGGGGGATGAGAGCATTGAAACATCCAGCAGCAGGAATATCTATCAGAAAATGAATTGGTGATCCCATATTACTCATTGGCAGTGTGTTTCCTCTCCTTATGCAAGATGGATGGGAAGATATTTCCATCTACACTCTACAGTCAAATGCCTTCTATCTGGATTGTTCTCTACATACATCAGCTTTTGAATTCTGATTTTACAATCCTGGGAAACTGAGGGGCCCACAGTTAGTATGCACTGGACTAGTGGCATATTTCTTTTGACTTCTAAATAAGCAAGTTATATATGTGGAGTACTTGGTGCTCTCTGAGCCTTGTTGTTTTCTTGCAGACGTTTCATTGCCAGGCTAGGCAACATCTTCAGTGCAAAAAGGGAGTGGGTCCTGCCTGTGTTGGTGGGGGTGTTGTACTCTCCTTGGTAGTATCTTGATTGGGTTGTTGTTTGCTGCTTGGTTGATTGACTGAGTTAATAGTTCCTTGATTAGGGTCTATTGTGTTGTTTGATTGCTCCTCTGCTGCTAATCTTGCTGTTAATCTTTGTCTATCTGGTGGTTGATTGCTGGCAAAGAGGTGTTCTGGTCTTCTGACTTTTCTATTGTCTCTTATGAATGGTATGTAAATGTTGTTTACCTCTATGTGTCTATTGACGACTGCTTTGTCTGAGTACCAAGCTTCCAGGAATTCTGTAGCATTTTTGGATTTGGCTTGGTTTAAGATGCTCACAGTTTCACAGTTGAAAGTATGGTTAAGTCTGTCCATGTGTTGTGAGATTAAGGAGTTTTCATCATGTCTTCTGACTGCTAGTTGGTGTTCATGGATGCGTTCTGTTAGTCTTCTGACAGTCTGTCCTACATAGTAGCTGTTACAGTCCTTACACTGTATGTTGTAGATAACTCCTGTTTTTTCTTCTTGGGCTACTGGGTCTTTTGGTTTACTTACTGTCGAGGCTTGGATTCAAAGTAAACAGCATTTATTTTGGCCAAGACAAAAGGCTGGGTGATTCTCTCCAGACACTGCAACAATGAGCATCAGCAAAGAGACCACACACACACATTACAATAGCAGAGATGATATAGGGTTTGCAAAGCTGGTAAAGAAGCATGAATGAACTCTATCCCAGTGACAGGGCAAAGCTTCTTTCTGTCGCCTAGAATTCTAAACAAGCCTTGTTCCATGTTATCTAAACGAACTCTCTCCTAGAGGACAGCAGCAAGGTCTTTGTGCCTCCTTTCACCTAATACCCTTTAGCAAGCAGTTTTCAAAAGCAGAATGGCGTTGGTTAAGCTATCCCTTACATTACGATATTCTGAAGGGTTTTGGTTGGTTTGTGTGCTACGGTGACGCCATGTGGTTGTAACAGTCTATTAGTAGTTTCTGAGATGTTTCTGATGTATGGCAGTGTAATCCTTTTCATAGCTTCTGTTGGTTTTGCTGTGGTGGGTTGAGTGGTCAGGCACTTTTTGATAAAGTTGCGTGGATATCCATTTTGCTGGAAGATGCTATATAAGTGGTCTATTTCTGGGTTGCTGCAGTGCATTTGTGCTCATCTGAATAGTGTTCTTACACAGCTCCTCTTGTGGGATGTAGGGTTATTGCTTTTGTAGTGGAGCACTTGGTTAGTGTGGGTAGATTTCCGGTAGACTTGTGTTTCTAGAATGCCATCATTTCCTCTACTGATGAGGATGTCTAAGAAGGGTAGTGTGTTGTTGTTTTCTTCTTCCCTTGTGAATTTTATTCCTTTGAAGATGTTGTTGATGGTTTCATGTGTTTCCTCCAGTTGATCCTTTTTTATTATGACGAAGGTGTCATCTACATACCGGATCCATACTTTGGGTTGTATGTGTGGGAGTGCTATCCTTTCTAGATGTTGCATTACTATCTCTGCTATGAGTCCTGAGAGTGGTGATCCCATAGGTGTACCTTTGATCTGTTGGTATATTTGTCCATCAAACTGAAAGTAGGTGGTGAGGCAGAGGTTGATGAGGACCATGATTCTGGGTATTTTGATCTTGGTGTATCTAGTTAGGTCAGGTGTGTTACGTAGAACTGCTGCCATGGATTAAATCGCTAGTGCTTGGTCTATGGATGTAAAGAGTGCAGTGACATCAAATGACACCATAATTTCATCTTCATCTATTTTTAGGTCTTTGATTTTCTGGAGGCACTGTAGTGGGGAGTTGATAGAGTATTCACTCTCCTTTGTGAGATGCCCAAGTTTTCTTGTAAATTCTTTAGCTATGTTGTATGTGGGGGTCCCTGGTAATGATACAATTGGACGGAGTGGTATGTCGGGCTTGTGTATTTTGGGGCGTCCATAGAAGCGTGGGATGATGGGTCCATTGCTTTTCATCCGCCTCTGTTCTTCTTTAGTGATTTGACCTTTCTTGGTTAGGTCGTTGAGGATTCTTTTGACCTGGTTGTCCAGTTTCTGTATCTGATTGGTGTTTACTGGGGTGTAGGTTTCTTTGTCCTCAAGTAAATCTTTGGCTTTTTGTATATATTGTGATCTGTCCATAACGACGGTGGTGCGGCCTTTGTCTGCTGGGAGGATGATGATATTTTGGTCCATCTTTAGGTTTTTGAGGGCTGCTCTGTCTTCTGCTTTCAGTTGGTTCTGTTCCCATGTCCTTCTGGTTTGTGGTATGATTATCTGTCTTACATTCTCTTGGGTTTCTGTAGTAAGTCCTGTGGTTTTCCACAGTTATATATGTCTCAGTGATTCTGTGCTGATCACAATTTTTAAAAATTATTTTCCAGAAAATGACAGAGGTCTGGTTTAGAAATAGGCTGCATTATTGCAATGTATTCTATGTAGGACTACCTTTGAAGATGGTTCAGGAGCTTCAATTGCCCAAAATGTAATGGTCAGTTTTTATTTGGAATACATTGGCTGGAACATCTCATTTCTGTACCATTAACTTCATTACTCCTAGGCTCAGTTTACTGTTCTAATCTTGAAAGGAACATACTGTAAAGAATAAGCTATTTCTTTTTCCAGTTAGTTTATAATTGAATATACATAATATCTTTAGTATCAGGAAATATTTCTTTGATATTTGACCTAAAGCACTGCAATTGGAAAGGAAGATTTTTGGTTGTTTAAAATATTCTGAATTGTCATTTCAAAAAGTAGTATGGATATTAAGCTTTATTTTCAATAGATATGTATGCAGTAGTGATCTAATTATCCAATATTTCAAATTCAGAAATGACTAGATCAGTTTAACTATTTTTTTAATCCACAATAATTTATATTAAAAACAATGTAAGAGATGTGTGGTTTTTGACCAGTCTAAGCAGAAAATGTTGTCAGTCTTTTCCTCTATAAAAGCTAGTCCTGCAGGGGACAACACAGAGGTACATAGCCAAGTGGGGAAAAGCTTATCCTGTCTTTAGCTTTTTAAGAGGGCAATAAATTTAAGGAGTTATTTCTCCTGTGTGGATGCTGAATAATGAAATTTTCAGTAAGACAGATTATCGAGGGAGGTTGTACATTATTTCCTGTATAACCACGCATTATATTGCTAATCCTGGCATCCGCTTCAGTTTGCTTCCAAATGTATGATAGCATAGTCATGGTGTGGTTATTTCTCAGTAAGCGCCCAGGGTCAAAACTCCTGTATTTCAGTTGCCAGCCAATCTGAGAAAGTGGAATTTACATAACATACTATATTTGCCTACACCAACATTAAACATACTCTTTTACTCTCAATGCTATTTTTTAAAAAAATTAAAGATAAGATGATAGAGGCAAGAGGAATGATATGGCCTGATCAGAAAACAAAACCACAACCACTGAGCATAAGAAAGCAAGAAAACCAATAACAAAATAAAAAAACATCATAAAAGGGTAAATATATAATGATACTTAACTAAAAATCAAAAGTAACTACCAAGTAGATCCAAACCCATCTTCCTGTAATCACTTTTGGTCAAAATTTGGCAATCCACCTGGTTATTTCTGTAGGCTGATTCACTAGCAGAGGAAAAGCAAAACATGTTTTCCTCAGGAGCACTAATAGAGCAAAACACCTGCTTTGGTCCATAGGCCAGTAGGACAAAACATGAGCCTGACTCAGTCAACCTTTACAAATAAGGGTAGAAGTGCTCTTGTAAAGAGATACTATTATATTATACCCTCTCTCCAGAATCATAGATTGCAAATTGCTAAAGCTAGCAAATAAGAACCCTCTCCTATGCAAAACAGCTAAAATATTAATAAAACAGTTGGCTAAGGTAAAAGATCTTCTGTATAGAAACACTTTTACAGGATACTTCAGTCTTTCTGTAAGTCAGAGTCAAGAACATAATTCTTTCTCTCTGAAGTTTCTTTCTTATACCATTGTTGGACTAAGAATTGGGCTGAAAGGCCACACCTATGCCTTTCTTCCAGGAAGACACAAACTTTTAAGCAAGAATGGGGGTCAGAGATCCCACTGTGCAGATTAGTTTGAGCTGGTCCTTTAATAGCAGATTCTCGTGCAAGTCTCTACAGAAGAAAGACCCAATTCCAGATGAAAGAGAGCATTTATCACATCTGGCATGTGAAGCATAGTTCTTATCAATTTAGTTTGGGTTGTTTCTAAAGCTCTTAAACCCTTATACCAACAGAGATACATGTCACAGAGCAAAAGGCTGAGGATTGAGGCTTTGAATAATTTCACTGTATCAGGGACAAATTTATTGCCTCTGCAGCTAGCAAAACAGCTTTAGGCCTAAACAGTGATGTTCCTTCCATGCTAGAGATGATTGGAAAAGGACTCCTAAGTACTTGGTGCCTGACTTGTTCAATGTTGGTATAATTTATCTTCCTATTAGGATTGCAATTAATGTACCTCTTAGTAATCACAACCACTTTAGTTTTGATATAATTAATAGCCATTTTTTCTTTGCTACAAAATGCTGTTAGTATTTGCAGACTCCGCCTTGGGCCAGCCTGAGACAAGAATAAAATAACTGAAATATCAGCATGCAAAAGGAGAGATATAGGTTTGTTTGCCAGCCACGGAGGATAAAATTAATAAAAACAATTAAAGAGGAGAAGACTAAATATTTAGTCTTATTTGACTTCTTTTTGAGTGGCATTGCACATCAAACATGAATAAACAATGATTAGTCAAAGTAATTAGTGATGAATGGGGAAGAGGTTAGTTTTTTCCATAACATCTCTTGTCTGTCTGCCACCTCCAGATTAATAAATGCAGCAGAGAGACAGCTCTGAAGGTAACGTAAGGACTTCCTCACCAAATGATGCTATGCGTTGATTGAGAGTTCCTGTCCGGACCTAAAGTTGGCAACAGATTATATTGAGTCAGCCAGTCAATAACTTTCCTATATAGATGCCTGGCCTCTAATTTACTAATAATGCTCAGGAGGCTGATAGGACATAAACTGACCAGGCCAATCTTACTGCCTTTTTTAAGTTAGAGATTGACACTACCCATGAATCTGAAAGGAAAGGTCAGTGTAGAAAAACAGGGTAGCTAGTATGACAGTCTACCAGTCAAAATTTGCTTTTTAATAGGTCAAGTTCCCTCCCCCTCCCCCTCCCCCTTGTTTCATATGGCTTTATCATTCTAGCTCTGTCATGAGTTTAGATATCTCAGAAACGGATATGGGAGACCAACCCAAAAAATATTTTACAGCCACCTCCAAAGATGTTAGTTCTGAATAGGCTCTACCCATGCCTCAGCTGAAATTAGCCACCCTACCCCAGAGGCATATTTTGGGGAAGAATAGCTCATAAATTGCAAAAAAAAAATATCTGTGGGGTATTGTCTTTTGTTGCTTCATCTAACTTCCTCTAGTTAACCATTCTTTTTTATTTTCCCTGTTTCAGCAGGGTCTTTCAATATTTCTTCAGATCCAATCCAATCCAATAATCCCATTATTATTTCTGATTGCTCTGATGGCTTCAGTTAGTTTAGCTTTTGTGTTCCTTTGAATCAGTTTGGACTCCTTGTGACTGTCTGGACAAGTCCATGCTGTTTTCTTGGCAGCATTTTTGGAATTGGGTTGCCATTGCCTTCTTCCTAGGGCTGAGAGAGAGTGACTGGCCTAAGGTTACCCAGCTGGGTTTATTCCCAAGGTGGGACTAGAACTCACACTCTCCCAGTTTCCAGCCTGGTGCCTTTAACCACTACACCAAAGTGGCTCTCAATTTAGCCTTAGCTGCAGGGCATTCATAATCAAACCAGAACTTGTTGAGAGGCTACAAGGAGGCTAAAAAAATGTAAAGTGGTTCTCTCAATCAGTATTCCTGGCTGAGATAGTTTCATCTGCACAACTGTGCTCTGGCCTGAAACCTGGAGCATTATAATCTTATTTCATGTTAAGAGAGGGATGATCCCTATCATAATGAAATCAATCTTAAAACCAACTATTCTGTTTGATACATTTTGAAATATTAACATATAATGAATAGTACTTGCACCCACTCCCACTCTAGAGGATTTTGTCTTAGGACTTGCCTTTAACTGATCAAATTAGAATTTAAAAACAAAGAAACCCAATTCTATTTGGCTAATCCCTAACCCCTGTAATTATTTCCCTTATCTCTCAAGAAAGCAGGTTGAAAACAAAAGTGACCAATAGATAATTGAAATAAAATAGAGGAAGTAAAGGGTTTCTTCATTGGATTCAATGCCATGTTAAAGTCACTAGCAAGAATTAGTTCATAGTTGGTATATTTTACTAACAAACTCAGGAGATAATCATCGAACATGCTCTAATTGTCATTAAGATGATTTAAATAGACATTGATTAACAACAACAATGTTTAGTTCCCTGGTTTCAGTTTGATAGCTATGGGCAAGAAGTGAGAAGAGACATGCTTGGGTATAGTTTGGCTAAAATTAAGATGCTGAGACCCCCTTGGGCCCATCCTTTCTTAAGCATAGTCTGCAGTGAACATGAGCACTAAGGTTCCCTGTTCCAAATCTCATGTAAGACAGTTACGTAAATTCCGTTTAGTAGACTTGTGAAGGTCATTCCTTTTGTGGAGCATTTTACTATATTCCAGAAAACCAGAAGATATCCCATTGAATGCCCATCAATCATTCAATAGATCTTTCTTCCTAATTGCCCTCAGCTGGAAGAAGCAAGGGAAATTCAAGAAGTCTTTTGTAATCATAGAACATTATTAAGGGTAGTTATGTTAGAAAAATACATAAAGGAATTTTATGGGTTTTTTAAAAAAAAATAAGTAAAGTATACTTTAAAATATTTCTATAAGAAACAATTGTGTACAGCAGTGCCTTATATCAGAAAAAATGTCAATTTAAAAATAAATAAACAAACAAATAAACAAATAGAAAACAAAAATAATGGCTTACTGATATGGACACTAAAAGGGAATGGATTTCTATTGATCCATATAATTCTATCCCACATAGATAGGGAAACATTTAAAAGACCTGGGGAACATCTTCCTAGAATACAGGTAGTCCTCACTTACTGACCGCAATTGGGACCGGCAACTCCATCGCTATGCGACATGGTTGTAAAGTGAAAAATCACGTGACCGTGCCTGACTTACGACAGCAGCTTGTCAGTTCCATTTGCGGTCATTAAGAAAATTACCACGGGCCATTAAGCATGAGGTCATGTGACTGAGACTTGCAACTTCCTGCTGGCTTCCCCACTGACTTTGCTTGTCGGAAGCCGGCTGTGAAGGTCGCAAATGGTGATCACATGACCGTGGGATGCTGCAACAATCATAAATGTGCACTGATTGCCAAGCGCCCAAATTGTAATCACATGACCATGGGGACGTTGGATGGCTACAACTTCGAGGACCGGTCATAAGGCTCCTTATTCAGTGTCCTTGTAACTTTGAACAGTCACTGAATGGTCGCTAAGTGAGGACTACCTGTACTTCACTTCTCAATAATTAAACAGAACAAAGCAAACTTGCCTGAAGTGGAGCTGGTTTTAAATATTATACTGTACCACAACTATTGCAAACTAAGATTACTTCTTATTCTGAGGTTATACAATGTATCAGATTGCTACATTGTATCAGTATAACTGTTATCTGTTAACTTATTCTAACAATTACATCTATTACCAGGATGTACCTTTAAGCTATAGATTTTTCAATGATTTGGATACTATATGAGTCAAAAGCATCTTCGGTGGTATGCCTAATTGTAGAGGTGCTAAGCCTTCTGGAAAATCATATTTTTAAAGACATCTTATATATAATTGATGTGTAATCATCCCTCAAATTTGCAATCTACAGATGGGCCATATTTTGATTTAGATGTGTGTTCATCGTTTGTTCATAACTACTGCTATGGAAATACAGTGCTGATACCAGTTTATAAATTTTACTGCCATATCCTTTCAGGGAGCTCTTACTGAATTCACCCAATATGCTTCCAAGTAAATGTTCTGGATGGCAAGTTTAAATCATTACAACAATTTGGTCCAATACCACATTGTACAATGTATAGTAATAACATTATTCAGCAGAAGATGATACTGAGGTGAGGTAATTCATTTGTCGGTGACTGGATGCAGGATATGTATAGTCAGCGAAGTAATTAAGAAGCAGAGAACTTTCCTAGCTTGTTCAGTCTAATCTATCTGCCTGCGCTACCTAGCAAATCTACTTGACCCTCTTACACAACTGGCATAACAGGGAAGGCAAGTGGGCTGAGATGATCAAGGAAAATTATAGGGTCAAGCAGCAAAGCCAATTGGGCAGAAGCAGAGGTCATATGAATAGTTACAGAAATTACATACTCTACACTGGCAAAAGAAACCTGACTATGTAATGGCTTGAAGTCAAGTAAGATTGATATCTTTCTTCATCCATTAAACTAACATCTAGTACACATTATTTGTACCTCAAGTAGTATATTTGTATTGCTTCCTGGGAGATTTCTGGAGAACTTGAAATATAACAAAGTATTTTGTGCCATTTTGGTTGGTCCTACAAAGGTTCTGCCTATTAGAGATTTCAGACTGTTCCCCCTCAATGTGGCTATGCAGGTTTACCAGGAAGTAAATCCTATGATGTTCAATGGATATTCTCTAAGTGTGCAAGGAATGCACCAACTATGAAGACCTGTAACAGCTACTCAAAAGTGAATCCTGTGAGTTTATTTTCAAATAAAAGGACATTCTTGTACACGCAATCTGAATTTCTGACTGTTCTGTGCTATTGTAGAGAGGACTCACTGGAAAAGACCCTGATGCTGGGAAAGACTGAAGGCAAAAGGAGAAGGGGACAGCAGAGGATGAGATGATTAGATAGCATCACCGATGTAATGAACATGAATTTGAGTCAACTCCGGGTGACAGTGGAGGACAGGAAGGCCTGGCGTGCTATGGTCCATGAGGTCACGAAGAGTCAGACATGACTAAATGACTAAACAACAAAATCTTGCAAAAATGTTCAACTGTCATGCCAGATGAGTCATGTCCATTCTGTTTCCTGCCTATTCTTGGTGTTATGGCACAAATTTATTACTGGTAATATGTGGAAAGTTCCACTAGTTCTGATGCTCTCAGTGGGTTTACTTGTGGATGCACAACAAATTTTACACTTTTAGTGAAATATTTTTTTAAAAAAAACCTGATGGAAGTAGTCCAGTCAAGTGGCATTCTATACTAGAATATGGAAGAGAAAGTCTGTGGAAGTACAGCACTAGGGCTCTATATGATTACAGATACAGTACTATTTTGCCATTACCTGTGGTAATGTAATAGGAAATTAATTAATTAATTAATTAATTAATTAATTAATTAATAGAGAGAGAGAGAGAGCCAGTGCAGTGTAGTAGTTAAGGCATCAGGCTAGAAACCGGGATAGTTCTAATCCCACCTTAGGCACAAAGCCATCTGGGTGACCTTGGGCCAGTCACTCTCTCTCAGCCCTAGGAAACAGGCAAGGGCAAACCACTTCTGGAAAATCTTGCCAGGAAAACTGCAGGGACTAGTCCAGGCAGTCTCCAGGAGTCAAAAACTGACTCAAAGGCATGTGTGTATGTGGTGTATGTATGTGTGTGCATGTGTGTGTTTGTATGCTAAATAAACATGGCATTGAACTTAATACTACTTAAAACTGTCATAATTTTGAACATAGTTTGAGCAAGTGATAGGTCACAAGAATTAGACTTCTTGTAAACTTTATAATACCATGCAATTTTTGTAAAAGGCTATGATAAAATAGCTTCTGCAAAATCAGTCCTACAGGGCCAACATTTCCTCCTTGGTGAAAAATAGGTGGTTTGAAAGAACATCTAACCTTGCCCATTTAGAACTCATCTTGAAAGTTTGAACATTTATGAATAAAGGAATGATCTGATATTATGCAATCTTCCCCAAAATATTTTAAGGATATCACTTAACATATTTAATAGCAGCTGCAGGTACTAATTATTTGGATGTAGTTCTTCCACAGAAATGATCCTTCCAGATACTGAAGCTGAAGCTCAAATACTTTGGCCACCTAATGCGAAGAGAGGACTCACTGGAAAAGACCCTGATGCTGGGAAAGACTGAAGGCAAAAGGAGAAGGCGACGGCAGAGGATGAGATGGTTAGATAGCATCACCAATGTAACAAAAATGAATTTGAGTAAACTCCGGGAGACAGTGGAGGACAGGAAGGCCTGGCGTGCTATGGTCCATGAGGTCACGAAGAGTCGGACACAACTAAACGACTGAACAACAACAACAACAATTCTCTTTAATTTTCTATAGGTTTCAACTTGTTTCTAGTGTAATAATTAAAATGTCAATGTTCAAATATTTCCCAGAATGATATTAAGATGCAGCAGTTTAAATTTCTCTGCTTGGGAAGAGCAGTTGCAATTTGGGAGTAGAAAACAATATGTCACACTTGAAGTACTGAATCCAGAAAAGTAACATGAATTACTTGCAATTAATGTAATATTGTATTAAGTGAACAGCTGCTTTTGGACTGGAGAATAGCCTTTTCTCACACACTGTACTTCGGTTGGAAATTATTCCCAAGCTATTTATTTGCCTGTGGATTTCCAGGTGGAATATATATATGGAATCTAGCAAAGACAATACAAGTGAAAAACAAACACCGTTCCCATTATTTTTCCCTTCCAAATCACTCTTTTCTGAAATATCTTTTTTTATATATAATTTTATTAAGGATTTTAATTACAATAGTAAAACCTAATACAAGCTAAAAAAGAAAGAAAGGAAGAAAGAAAGGAAGATGCAAAAGAAAATAAAAAAACCAGTAGAAAAAAGAAAGAAAAAAAGAAAAGTAAGAATATAGTAAAGAAAGAGAAAAGAAATATATAAAGAAGTGACTCACAACCTTCATCACAACAATTATAAACAATTTTAGTAACTCCTCATCCCCTCTTAGTTTACAACCAATGATCTCGTCATCCCATATCCCATCTCTTATCTATAGGCAAATCCATAAAGCATCATCTTTTCAGTCCTGGTGTCAGCAGAAAGTCCATTAAGGTTTATCAGAAATAACAACATATCCTATTTTAACCTTGATCAAATAAACCAACTTTATATTCCTTCCTTTTACTTCTAACAGTCTTAATCTTTAGTCCATTGAAATAATGTTGTAGAATTTGATTTCATTTCTTCTTTGTCCCTTCTCACAAGATTCTTCAAAGCTTTAACAAGCCTCTTTTGTAAATCCAATATAAAAAAATTATCCAGGTTATTCTCTTGGTTTATTATTTGTATTTCCTTTTTTGATATTTTGAACAACCAGTTTCTTTTGTATGTCCAGTGAGACATCCTTTTCCATGTCATTCTCATAGCCTGCCATTTATAGATCCACTTACAATGCCATCTTTGTCTTATCAAATAAAATTTGTTTCTCATCTGCCATTTCTTCCATAGCATCTTTTGGACACAATCTATCCATAGAAGCAAACAGCACTATTAACATTATTGATACTAACTTCTGATTCCAGTTTTCAAAAATGTCCTTCAGCATTTTCAATATTACAATGTTTTGCATTATTTTATAAGTCCCAGTTAATTAACTGTCAATCAGGCTTGTGCATTTTTCTCCTTTAACTAAAATCTTTAGTTCCCTTTAGTGTCCAATTTTTAAAATTAATTATTTTCATTTGCAAAAAGTCCAAACAAATCTACTTCAAACAGGAAGGATTCTTTATAATTAATTCTACAATCTTATTCCAAATTTATCTGGACCCTTAATCCATTTATAACTTTATAGGATTAAAGTCTTATTTAGCTTTTCACTGTTTATTTCAAATTTTTAAAGTTCTTAAGCTTATTATTAAATTTTTCTTTCATTAAGGATTGAAGACAAACTCACCTGGCGTTTTCAAACTTGTTGATCTGAAGGTCTCTAATAGCTTAAAAATAGCAATCTCCAAACATGATTAAAAAAGGAAGTTTGCGAACTTAGTGTCCTTTAAAAGGCGCTGACTGTGGTTGCGAGCAAGATGGTTATTCCCTTGTCTCCCAGTGCTCAAAATATGCCTGGGACCACTGTCTTGCCATCTCCTTGTGAGGAGCAACTGTTCAGAGTGCATGTGGCTGATCTCCCATTCTCTCCTTGTCCGGAGAGGTTCCAAAGAGCCATTCTACTCCCTGACTCTTCATTCTTTGTCGTGGTCATCAGCTCCGCTTTTTGCGAAGCTGTCTTCAGTCTGCCATTTCTTCCTCCAGAAGTCCACTCCTTCTGAAATATCCTTGGAAGTTTACCCCCTCCCCCCATAGCCTATGACAGCTATTTCTGCCATCACACTAGGTAAGCACATAAATGTATTTCATACTCAACTGGTGGCCACCATACACCTTTTCTGTATGGTTTTTAAGCCAGAAAAGCTTACTGCTGCCTTAAAGTCTTTTACAGGAAGTTTGACAGTGGAGGTGGGGGTGGGGGGTAATCTAGCAATAATCTTGGGAAGAGTGTGAATCAGCAGAAACATTAATATTCAGTTTAAGACCATGGACCAAATTAACTGGAAGACTTTCTAAAACATGAAATCATTGCTAAATGGTTCCCCTGCCTGCAATCCCTCCTAGTGAGGAATGGTAGTGAAAACATAGATAGAGAACATACTTTTCTACTGAGCATCTCTTTATGCCACTTGTGGTTGTCTATCTGTTCCTTGCATATTACCTTCAAGCTGGTAGGAGTGTACATCAAGGGAAAGTAGGAAAAAGAATTTCCACCTGCCTTATATCCCGAATGACAGGGACAGGAAACTACTGCAGAACATGTACAACTACCAAAAGCAAAGCAACCCCCCATAAGAACACATGAATCAAATATGAAGAGAATTGCTAAGGCATAGAGAACACTGTGACTAATAAGGAAAAAATAGGCAAGCAAAACACATATACACAACTCATTAACTAACTGTATTAATTAGGCTAGAAAGATTGAAAGCAGTGACATTTTAAATGGTCCCAGCCAATGCCTGTGGATTGGGCTTTAATAACTTTCCTGACTAACTTTAATGCCGTCTAATTAGCTCATCTCCCACTAGAGATTTTCTCCATTCAGCTGGAATGAATTTAAATGTATACGTAGACAGGAACAGAACCAAAGAGGCTTAAACTTTTTCTTGTCTTTGATGCAATGATAGTGCCATTAATGTACTGGGATATAGTATAAGGAAACCTCTAGTAAATGGAAATACTGCCTTTTGTGGTAAAGCTACTGATATACGTGCCATGATATAAAAATTAAAGATTAGAACATTAATCCAAGTGACGTGTCCTGTTTAATATGCTTATACTAAGAAACCTTCCTAGGTGATAATGTATTTCTAAGGCAAGAGATTTTTGGAAAGTTAAAGCGAAGTGGAAAAACTTACTTTTCTGACACCTTCTTCCAACATAACCCTCCATACAGGAGCACAGATTGTTCCTCATACACAGCCCATTGTTCTTACAAGGAGGATTGCAGAATGCTAATTGCAATGCAAACAAAAAACTAAGGTTACTAGTAATAGGACAGAAATCTGCAAAATAGACTTCATCAGCCTAATGCTGTGGCACAGGGCTTCGGTAATACTGTGCCCATGCTAATATTCAGGACTAAAGATTACTGGCAGAATCTGATTTTTCACAGAAGCCCTCCCAGCAAGGGATTTTCCTTTAACTGAGGTCTGCTTTCTAGCATATGCCACAGTGGCTGGCCTTATCTATGAAGATAAGTCATAATGTGGTTTGTTTTCTTTCAGTTCAGTTCATTGTATGACATCAGCTACCATAGTTTATGGGGTTTTGTGCAAACACTGCCATTATGTTTATGCAATGAAACATGACTGAACAAATCACGTAGCACAATGTGTGACTCTGACCAATATTGGTTGTCTTAAAGCTTTCCAGTAAATCCACAGTAGCAAGATAGTCTGCTGCAAGGCATGACGATACAATATTTTGCATGGCCTGGAAGAATGTTTTAAATGGCATAGTGAACTAGCTGCTTATCATGAATAACACAGTCCTATATAAGTCTACTAAGAAGAAAGTCCCACTGAGTTATTTTCAGGTAAGCATATGTAGGGTAGCAGCTATATAGCCTTTTACCAAATGTGAGGTTACTGAAGTTTGAGAGATTGCTGTGTTAAACCAATATAGTTAGGTGTTTGCTTTACAGTGCAATCTTACACATGTCTACTTAGAAGAGGTCTCAATCAGACTTACTGTGAGGTTGTGCATTTAAGATTTCTACCTTATGCTTTCAGTGAAAATCCTTATTATTACTATTATTTAATTACTGACACTACAATTACTGTGTTTACTTTAATTCCTCATCTTTCCACTACATACAGCTAAGAAACAATACCAATTTTATTTAAAGCATAATTAAAAAATAATATAATAATTACAAACAGAAAACTTACAATAATGTAATTCGAACCACTATTAATGGGTATTTAATGAGACATAATGTAAATGTGCTTAAGTTTAGATCATAGACACAATTAGGTTTAATGAGGTTATTTATTTATTTATTTATTTATTTATTTATTTATTTATTCAATTTATTCCCCGCCCATCTCCCATACAAGGGACTCTGGGCGGGTCACAACAATCAAAGTTAAAAACAATACAATAATTTTAAAAAATACAATATAAATAAATAAAATACAAGATGGGGGACGTAGGGAACGTAGCATAGTGTTGCTACGGGGCTAGCCAACCCCAAGAGGCACTCCCGCCTCCGTTGTCCCAGGCCAGGTGGCAGAGCCAGGTCTTAAGGGCCTTCCGAAAGGTCAGGAGGGAGGGGGCCAGTCTCACCTCCGGGGGCAAGATATTCCATAGGGCGGGCGCTATCGCAGAGAAGGCACGCCTCCTGGACCCCGCTAGATGGAATTCTCTTGTTGAGGGGGTCCGAAGCATGCCCTCCCTGCATGCACGGGTGGGGCGGGCTGACGTTATTGGGACGAGACGGTCCCTCAGGTACCCTGGTCCTATGCCATGTAGGGCTTTAAAGGTGATCACCAACACCTTGAATTGGACCCGGAAGCAAACTGGCACCCAATGCAGCTCGCGAAGCAGAGGTGTTACATGGGCCGATCTCTTGGCCCCCATAACTGCTCGCGCCGCCGCATTCTGCACCAGCTGAAGCTTCCGGATACTCTTCAAGGGTAGCCCCATGTAGAGCGCATTACAATAGTCTATACGGGAGATGACAAGGGCGTGAGTGACTGTTCGGAGGGCCTCCCGATCCAGGAAAGGGCGTAACTGGCGCACAACTCGCAGCTGTGCAAAGGCCCTCCTGGCCACGACTGCCACCTGCTCTTCGAGCAGGAGTCGCGAGTCCAGGAGGACCCCCAGATTCCGCACTGGATCCGAGTGGGGTAGTGCAACTCCACCCAGAACCAAAGATGACAACTTCCCGGATCCAGGGGGGCCGTCAATCCACAGCCACTCCGTCTTACCAGGGTTCAGTTGAAGCCTGTTGTTCCCCATCCAGACCCCCACAGCCTCCAGGCACTGAGATAAGGCATTGACCGCATCACTTACTTCACCCGGGATGGAGATGTATACCTGGGTATCATCAGCATATTGGTGATACCTCATCCCGTGGTGACGGATGATCTCGCCCAGCGGCTTGATGTAGATGTTGAATAGGAGAGGAGAGAGAACCGACCCCTGAGGCACCCCACAAGTCAGGGGTCTTGGGTCAGCTCTATCCTCTCCTATCAACACCGACTGGGAACGGCCCCGGAGGAAGGAGGCGAACCAGCGCAGAACCACGCTGCCCGCCCCCAACTCCTTGAGCCGTCCCAAAAGTATACCGTGGTCGACGGTATCGAAAGCCGCTGAGAGATCTAAGAGAGCAAGGATGGACGCACTCCCTCCATCCCGCTCTCGCCAGAGATCATCCATAAGCGCGACCAATGCGGTCTCTGTCCCATGTCCCGGCCTGAAACCTGACTGGAAGGGGTCCAGATAATCCGTTTCCTCCAGAATCCTCTGGAGTTGCAACGCCACCACCTTCTCAACCACCTTTCCCAAAAAGGGAAGGTGGGAGACTGGGCGAAAATTGCCCAGGATGGTAGGGTCCAGGGATGGTTTCTTGAGGAGGGGGTGCACCAGCGCCTCCTTAAAGGCAGCCGGGAACACCCCCTCACTCAAGGACGAATTTATAATCGCCTGGACCCAGCCACATGTCACCTCACTAGCTGATTTTACCATCCAGGAGGGACATGGGTCAAGTTGGCATGTGGTGGCGTTTACAGTCCGGAGGATCCTGTCTACTTCATCAGGCCCAACAGGATCAAACTGCTCCCAGATAACATGGCAAGTACGGGCCTCTGGCATCTCCCCAGATCTTGTCTCACGCTTGGAGTCCAACTTGGAATGAATCTGAGCGATTTTGTCCTGCAGATGCTCAGAAAACTCTTCCGATCGGCCCTGTAAATGGGTCTCCCCTTGCTCCTGACCCAAAAGTGATCTTGTAATCTTAAACAGGGCCGTCGGGCGGCATTCTGCGGACGCAATAAGAGCGGAGAAATATTCACGTTTCGCCGCTCTTACCGCCACAAGGTAGGCCTTAACTGCGGCTCTAGATTGTGTCCGGTCAGATTCAGTCTTCGTCTTTCTCCAGCGGCGCTCTAGACGTCTCTTAACCCTCTTCAAGGTCCTCAACTCATCCGTAAACCACGGTGAGTGGCGGGCCGAACAGGGCCGGAGAGGTCGCACAGGCGCGATCTTATCCAGAGCCCTGGCCGCTTCCCTATTCCAGGCCGCGGCCAGGACCTCCACTGGACCGTGAAGCAAGTCCTCGGGAATAACCCCCAGCTCCTTCTGAAACCTCACTGGGTCCATCAGTCGCCGAGGGCGGACCAATCGAGTAGGTCCCACCTCCCTGCGGAGTGGGGCAGCAGAAGAGAGTCTCAGGGTCACCAGGGCGTGGTCTGACCATGACAATGGGGAAAGATGTAACTCTCCCCTCAGATCACATTGCCACTGCTCGGACAAGAAAACTAAGTCCGGGGTGAGACCACTGTCACGAGTCGGGTCACGAATAATCTGAGACAGGCCCATAGCTGCCATGGTAGCCATGAACTCCCGGGCCGCCTCCGAGGACTGCCCCAGGGACGGCAGATTGAAGTCCCCCAGAACCATGAGTCTGGGGAACTCCACTGCCAACCCCGAGACAGCCTCGAGCAGCTCAGGCAGGGAGGTCGCTACGCAGCAGGGAGGCTGGTACAGCAGCAACACTCCCAACTGTTCTCGTTATCCTGTTAAACCATTTATTTTCCAAAAAATTATTCGTTTGTTTGTTTGTTTGTTTGAAATATATGGTCTCCAGCAAAGTCATGATTTGATGAATTTAAGTCAGCAAGAGATTTTCTCCAAATTGCAAATTATATGCTACATATTACAATGTCACCAGACTATTAATATTGCAGAGGGTTGACCTGACTGTGATTTGTACAGGAAGAATCAAGAAAAGTATATTGTACTTACTTATCAACATCCCTCTGGTTTTTAACTTTCCTTACCAGAGAAAAATAAGAATTATAAGAATTGGACTACATGGATTGGATCACAATGATTGGATTATTTTAAACAGGGAAAAAAATAATGTTACCATTGTTTTCCAAAAGTTGCCGGTAAGAAAAAAACAGGTGTGTGTGAATTTAAATGAGAAACTGAAAGGCAGTTTTGAATATTGGGAGCTAACTGCAAAATCTCTGATAGAAGCTTAGCACAATTGGTGACAAATTGCAGTTGTCTGCTGCTATCAGGGATGGCACTGTCTTCACTCTGTCTTTCATGATGTGATCAAGGATCTTTTTTCCCATTTTTTCTGTCTTCACATGGATAGCAATTACATTTTGGTACAAAAATATTATGATTATCTGTCTGTGTTTCTCTTCCTAATTACATTTCCCCCCTAAAAGTCATTGATATAACTGAAATTCATAATACTTTATCTTGGCTTTAATAGCATACTTCCTGTTGAGGATATGAATATTAATGCATCAAGTGCAATGGGGGCCAAAAGAACATCTGTACCCATTATTCACCATGATCTCCCTTAGTGGTTTGAGATACTTGCTTTTTGCAATGGTTTAAAGACAATGACCCAATCAAACTTTTACTTGCTCACCTCAAAACATTCTACAGAGGATGTGGGATCCCCTGGAACATATTTTTAGAGCAAAGGGAGGCTGCAAGGGTAAAGGATTCACTCTCATTATATGAGCAGAACCCGGAAATACTGCATTGGATTTAACACCTTTATCTATCCTGGAATGCCACTAATTCTGTTCACATATTCATTATCTGTAGCCTGCAATACACAAAACTCTGGATAATCTCCCTTCTCCTTACCAATGTGATTTGTGATTCCCATGGACCTCTGAAAGTTCAAAATTTTAGTCATTATACCTTATCCCTTGATTTCAGAGTTCCAAGGGATCTTATTTCTAAAGTACAGATTGCCCTGATAGATGATATATACTAGGAAAGAGCTGGGGAATGTGACCCCGTTAGTACCCTGCCTATTCCCATACACTCCTTAGGTCATGAGTGAGGTACTTTTGCTTGCAAGGCAGGGCCCATATTATGAAATAATTTGCCACTCTTTGACTTTTTGATGCTACTGATTTAGCTTTTATGTTTTAATAATATTTCTAAGCTGTCTAGAGCTATTAAGAGATGGGTAGCATGTAAAGTTTTTGAGTAAATAAGTAATGAATAAGCAAACCAATTAACAACAGAAAGTTATAGCAAACTGTGCATGGTTTTCAAAAATTTCCTTCCTAAGCCATCTTTCATTAGAATAGAGCAAACCAGAGGAAACCAAAGAATGGAGTGGGCGAAATTCTCTCATCCTTGACCATATTATAATTTAATATATCTCACATTAAAAAAATCTATGTCATATTGACCAGGGAGGAATTATGGATTGCTGCAATATGAATGAATTATACCAGTAAATGTGTAACATATTTTGGACTGTTAACAGCCTTGTAATTGTATTTGATTAGGAATAAAATAATAATTGTATGTGTAACAATAGTTTACATCAGACGTCCAAAAAGTGGGGGGGGGGGGGAACAGTGGATGTAAACCAGTTAAAGAGAATTTATCTCCCGGCAGATAGAACAAAAGGAAGCTTACCATCTATCCCTCCCATTTACTCTCATTTATAGTAACATAGTGAATATCGAGCTCTCTCTTACAGTCTTGAGTGTACTGGCATAGTAAAGTACTGCCTTTATACTGTGATATTTTGCCAACATACACTTTAAAGCTGAGTTCATTATGAATTACAAATCTGTTTGCCATGATACACACAATACATTATTTTCATATATTCCTTTCTGTCTTTAAAATAATACAGGACAATTTAATATACTATGCCACTATTTCAATTAATGTCTTACTATGCATGTCTTATAAACAATATGCCAGCTAAGTAGCATATGGTTTGTTTTGAATGAAGCTATATCTGAAGATGGAATAAATAATAGGGAAGAATATAAAATAATTGGGGAAGGGAAGCAATATTTAATAATTAGAATTTAATTTATTCATCTTACCAGATTGACACTGAAGCCCGAAGAAACCGAATGGGCAAGCACATATATTTGGGTGAATACAGGTCCCACCATTTAGGCAAACAGGTTTACAAACGGCTGTCCCATGAAAAAACAAAATGAAAACTTATTTTAGGTAAGGAGGAAAATATCAAATTCTTCCCTGCTCCCTCCCTGTATTTTTATTAAGAGCAGAGAACAATCCTGTTTTAAAGAATGGCCACAGTCCAATATTTTTTCTAAACTGCCATTGGATTATGAGCCATGAGACATTTTCTCCCTTAGAATCACAGTAATATTTTATTTAATGTTTGTTTTGCAATCTTTTCCTCCATGTGCATCTCTGTTTCTGCGGCAATTTCAGACAAGTCTCCAACTTCTCTGCTCATTGTGGAAGCAGTAAGAATTTTTTCAACTTGTTGGAAATGTGATGACACTGAAGTTCAGCATATAGTGGCCACTATTTACTGTTTATATCATAAAGTATATGCATTGTATTTTAACAATGCTGTAAAAACGAGGCTTCTGTAAAGAAAATCTATAAACTGTATAAACTGGCATTTATGTACAAAAATCATCCATGTTGCCCTGTCTTGAATAAGACAAAACACCTGAAGAGGAATGGGACTTGCTTTATTGGTTTGAGGATAAAATGAATTGGATTATAAATATATATATCAATGTTTATTTAATGTTTATCTGATGATCTGAACAAATCTATAAAGTATATTAACTTGTATGAATTAAGATGAAAACTTAGACATGAGGAATTTCTCTGATATTTGTGTTTGCATATTTCTGTGGTTGCATGTGTTAGTAAATGTGTAGTACAGTAATACTTTCAATGAAAACTAAGTGAAGCAAACTGCCATAAGAACCATTAGTATTTAATACAAATATGTGCCTTCTTTGACCTGGATATACTAGCTGCCACACATGGAAACATGATTCTTACGAGTTATTCATATAAACTGATAGAAACAACATAAAATGTGTAATAAATTCCATGTTTATTGCTAAATACAAATAAATACAATAAAACTTTTACTCCACTGTTAGTGCATTCAGCTTTTATTACATTTTTATTGCATAATAATGCCAATTAGAAAACTAACTTGCTCCATTCTGTTTCCTTTGAATCTAAAGAACATTTAGAAGACTGCTTTTCTTCACATTAGACTTATGGGCAAAAAAATAGGACAGAAGTAATATTAATACTAATAATACTTATAGGGTTACACTGACTATATTGTGAACCTTTTTTCTCATTTTTTATTAATCACAAAATGAAATATTGTATATAGCTGATGCCATGTTTCAGGATGTACAACTGAGATTTATGAAGACAACTCACTAGTGCTATATAGTAGCCTGTTAGATTGTTAATAATTCAGAAAAGTGGTCCCAGAAAAGCAGGAGGTTTATTGAATCATTGCTTGGGTGTTGTTTACGGTTGGTGTGCTTGGTTTGCTTGGTTCATTCCAAGTTGTGTAAACTTGCCATATAGAAGTTGCCCAGCATCAATTTTTACCAAATCATACCCTTGGTTCCATTTATTTCACCCCTGCCTATGGTAGAAATGCAGAACTTGAGACTGCTTAATGGTACTGGGCACTGCCACAAAGACCCACCCAAAGCAGCCACCACGGTATACTCCTATCACAAGAGGAAGAAGCAAATATTACCGTCCATTCATAAATGTGTTAATGGAAGTTAAATGGAACTAAATCAGATTTAGCATTTGTCCTAGCCCCACCTAATTTTTAAAGTGTAGCTTCCACCGAGGCCAAGTGCAGCTCATATTAAAAGGACCCACACTTCCTCATTTATAGTGACTGGCAGAATTTGGAAACAAAAAACAAAAAAACATGTTTGCCAGCCTTATCTGGGGATGCTAGGTACTGCTTACAAAAATCATCAAAGCATGTGCTTTTCCATTTACGGTCTTTCCTTGAGGGTTTGGGACACAACAATTCTTTGGGGCTGAGGGCTGTACTTTTCTTAGAATAATGTGCCAGAGTCTATACTCCAGTAAGTAATAGGTTTAGCTAACATAAAATTTGATTTCATTTTTTCTATTTAATTAAAACTAATACCGTTAAAATTATTACTCTTCAGTCATATTATAAGACATTTTCCCTTCTGTCACATTACAATGTAGTAATAATTTTTGAAGGTCCCCAAGAGTCACAATAGACACTTCAGAGGCTGCATGCAGCCCTCAGACTGAGTCATCCACCTTGGCTTTAGACAATTCATCTTCACATTTGGCTGTTAGGTGAAAACAAGGAAAGTACACTCTCTAAGAAATGAATGCACCATTTTTTTTCCTGGTGGAGAAAGGGAAAGGGAAATGCATTCAGCTCAGTGCTTTCCGAATGGTCCAACAGACTTCTGCACTGAATGTATGAAATGTATGCAAGTCACAGGTAGAACCAGACATGTGGGCAAAGGGTGCAGAGAGAATTGATGTTAGAATACTGTGTCTCTTGGTAATTGCACAAACCATAATTAATATACATAAATGCCAAATGTTACCTTGTCTGGTGGCCGGTACCACGGTGGCTCAGTGGTTAAGATGCTGAGTCAGAAGCCTTAATTAAGGCTGACAGCTCGGCAGTTTGAAACCCGAGAGCGTGTGCCGCGTGCTGGAGTGAGCTACCGGCAATTAGTAAAAATCTGTCCCAGCTCCTGCTGACCTAGCAGTTCAAAAGCATGCAAATGCGAGTAGATAAATTAGGTACCACTCCGGTGGGAAAATCACAGGGACATGAAAGGAGCCTCCTTGGGCGTCCCCCGGGCAACGGTGATGTCACCGGCAAACCCTTTCACTACAGAAGTGCCTTGGTGCTTCTGACACGAACACACACACACACACACACACACACACACACACACCTTGTCTGGTCTTAAAAACAAATCAGGTACCTACAAATGTAAGGACAGAGCATTATCCAGTCCTCTGCAAAAGATAAGTGTGGGATGGTGGTTATGGTCGGAGCTGTGTTATAATTTGATACGAGGTCCAGATAAATGTTTTATGGATACTGCATGCTGTGCGTTCATGGAAATACTTTGTAACATGTGGTTACCTGTTTCACATAAAGGACTGCTCCATCCAGGCTTGCATTGACATTCATCTGGTGCCACACATCTCCCACCATTGTGACAATGCTTATTACAAACCACTGAAAAACAAATTAGAGCAAGGTTAATTGTGCCAATTATTAGTACCTGAATTTTGTTTTAAATTATGCTGATTGAAATCCAGGGCAGCCACTGAAAGCTTCTAAAGCATTAGGTTATTAAAACCAAAATTCAGATGTCATGTAACCCCTTCCTTTCTTAATGAACAATATTTTCTTTTAACATGATTCATACAGAAACATCTTTGAAACGTATTTTAGATATATTTGTAGAGAGGTGTTTAAAAAATCATTCAAGGACAACATGATATTCAGTCACAGATCAAGGAAAGCAGTTAAGAAATTGTAATATTTGTGTACTATTAAAATGTGACTAGTTTTAAAGGCAGATTATTTTAAAGATAATAGCGTATTTTGCAACATGTATTGAACAATAACTTGACTCTTAATGGCAATGCCCCACAAGTCCTTGATATTCTTAGTATTTTAATGCATTTTTCCAATGCTTTGAATTTCACAAGCATTACCATAAGCACATGTTTCTCTACAACAGTGTTGTTACACAGTAAGTATTGATAAAGACTGAATAATTTTTATAGCATTAATGTACTTTTGGAAAGCAGAGCAGGTATGATGTTATTGAGCATTAAATATATTTATTAATATTAAAGTACTGACTTTCCTGCTGCATGCTAGATTAGGTTTGATTTAAAATGATGTCAGGAGGAGGAGGAGGATTGTAAATTTTGTTTTCTTCTTCTCTCATATTATTTATTATCTATCAAAAATGTGGGAAGACTTGATATTTTGTTGTTGTTGTTCAGTCATTTAGTCGTGTCCGACTCTTCGTGACCTCATGGACCATAGCACGCCAGGCCTTCCTGTAATCCACTGTCTCCTGGAGTTTACTCAAATTCATGTTCATTACATCGGTGATGCTATCTAACCATCTCATCCTCTGCCGTCCCCTTCTCCTTTTGCCTTCGGTCTTGATAAAGTTACACGTGCGTAACAGTATACCTACATGTTTCACATCTTGAACCAACAAATCCATATGCACAGGAACAGATATTTTGATTGATACAGGTCCCTCCATTTTCACATGGTGGATCACAAAGTGCTGTATAAAAAAATAGAAAAACTGATAACTGAATTTATAATAGATTAGCTATAATGAGGATCCTCTTGATCTGCATTCTACCACTGACATTTCATTGCTTTATTGTCTACAAAATCAAAGTGATGAGAGGTTCAGTCGCAAGCATTGTAGTTAAAACATGATTAGATGGGTAGAGGGAGGATTGTTGCCTGTATCAACATAATATCACAGCATTTCATTAGTACTGAAGAAATATTGTAATGGTATTTTTTAAAAAAATAGTTTTCAGATGAGATTGCTAGAAATGAAGACTTAGCCCTAACTGAAATACTAATGAAAGAAGCATTTTAATGGCATTAGTGGAAGTATGAATTAAGAAAATGTTAAAAGGAAGGAGTAAGACTAGCACTTCACATACTACTCAGGTGGAAGGACTCTGTACACTTAAAGGGAAGAGGGGCCATGCAACTGGTTCTACTGCAACTCCTTCTCCTTGACTCTGTAGATGGAGTAAAGAATGGAGGGAATTCCTGGCTGTAATTCTGAGGGCTCTTCTAAGCAATATTGTAGTGTATAATCATCAGTTCCCCTTCAGACTGTTAATGGTACCTCTGCTTGCCCTCTGCTTATATACAGCCTATAAGGAATATGAAAGAAAGAAGAGAAGGCCCATTATGGACTGAAGATCTGGAATGCAGACAGTATGGGCTATATTCCAAATATTAAATGGATACTTAAAACCTGTGGGCTATATTTCCAAATATTAAATGGATAAAAAGGTAAAGGTAAAGGTTCCCCCCGCACATTTGTGCAGTCGTGTCCGACTCTAGGGGCCGGTGCTCATCTCCGTTTGTTAGCCGAAGAGCCAGCGTTGTCCGAAGACGCTTCCACGGTCATGTGGCCGCATGACGCACGTGGAACGCTGTTACCTACCCACTGAAGTGGTACCTATTAATCTACTTGCATTTGCATGCTTTCGAATTGCTAGGTTGGCAAGAGCTGGAGCTAGTGCGGGAGCTCACTCCGCACGCAGGGCTAGGGATTCGAACCTCCGAACTTGCGATCTTCCGATCGACAAGCCTGGCATCTTACCCGCTGAGCCACCACGCCCATTAAATGGATACTTAAAACCTATTTCTATGCACCAATATCTTGGTGCATATCTCTTTATTAATATGGAATTCTTCCTCTAAAAAGACAATCATTACTTACTGCATTAAGGCAGGGCTTAATAATACTGTGCCTATAGATACAAGGCTGTGGAATATAGATGACACCTGCAAAACTATTTTTTTAAAAAATTTTTTTAAAAGACTGAATTCCTTAAAGCCTGAAATGCACCTAGTGTATTTTGCTCCTATATTGATATGTTAGTTATTAATGAGCCATGTTGATGTGAATCTAATGTTGTTTCTTATTTCCTGGGCTCAGTTCTGTGGGTGTTTGTGCAGGGAGGCTGAAGAAAGCATAGGTAACTATGGCTCCCATTATATAAATAAATTTCCCACTAGAATTTATTTTTTTCTAAATAATCCCCTTAATCAATTTTTCAGTAGAATGGGTGATTAGTAGAAGTCTTTGTGGCTCTAGGAAGAAAAATGAGGTCATTAGGGTCTTGTTTTTAATTCCCACTCTTATTTATTGATGAATTTTAGACAGTTTTTAGTTTTATTCTATTGGATCACAGTCTCCTGAAATGTTTTTCTCAGAACATTCTAATAAAGCTGTTCTGAGCCTATAAGAAAATAGATTTATTTTGTATACATATTATGTCCATGCTTGCTTTTTTTACTAATTAAGAGAGCCAGTTTTGTCTAGTGGTTAAGGTGCTGGGCCTGAAACCAGGAGTCTGTGAGTTCTAGTCCCGCCTTAGGCATGAAAGCTGGCTGGGTGACCTTGGGCCAGTCACTCTCTCTTTCAGCCCTGGGAAGGAGCCAATAGCAAACCAGGAGACTGAGAGTTCTAGTCCCGCCTTAGGCATGAAAGCTGGCTGGGTGACCTTGGGCCAGTCACTCTCTCTCAGCCCAACTCACCTCACAGGGTTGTTGCTGTGGGGAAAATAGGAGGAGGAAGGAGTATTAGGTATGTTCCCCGCCTTGAGTTATTTATAAAAATAATAAAGGCGGGATAAAAATTAAATAAATTATTATTATTATCTCATTATATTTTGTGTTCTAAAGAATACTGCATTTTATTGTTCCAAATCATTTAATTATTATTTCATATACTTTCATAGAGAGAATCTGAGCTTGCTCCTGTGATGGTCTTTGCTTGCCTGCCTCCTCTTTTTTTTTAGGGATCCTTCCCATATGGCAATTGATAGTAATGTAAGAAAGATGTATGAAAAATATCTATAAGGTTTTCCCAAAAATAAAATGTAATTGGATAAATGACTTTCCAACATTATAATATTTTCAAATGTTATTCCCCTGACCCTGATATACATAGCTTTTTAAAAAGCTATTTTTGTTCAATTATAATGCCAGCAGAAAAATGTAAGCAAAGAAATACCATTCTGCAAAAGCAAACACATATTGTAATAGGTTGTAATGCTGATTTATTTGGAAGTAAGTCCCACTTAATTCAATAGGAATTATTTCAGAGTAAGCATATTTTGTAGGCCTGTAAAGTGGTTTGGATTCAAAGGCAAAAAGGTTTTTAACTAGAGGACGGTGTGAGTGTAGCACTTGTCTGCAACTTCTTAAATCAAACACATCTTTTCCCAGGATCACACAGCAGCTGCGCAACCCCAGGAAAAGGCTTATAGGCATTCCGTCACCCACTTTGCTATTAGGCGGGTTAGATATCATGTGAGTTCTATGCACCATGAAACTAAGACACAAGATGCAAATTAAATTACACATATGTTCTTTGCTTCTAAATAGATAGAGATGTCTTTTAAATTGGATTTTCATATGTATTTTTAAATAATGCCATGCCATATTTACAGCTCTCTCACTTACAACTCTGGAATTTCACAAAAATCAGTGCTGTGTAAAAAGTAAAGTAAAGGTTTCCCCTGCACAGTCGTGTCAGACTTTAGGGGGCAGTGCTCATCTCCGTTTCTTAGCCAAAGAGCCAGCGCTGTCCAAAGACGCTTCCATGGTCATGTGGCCAGCATGACAAGCACGGAACTCTGTTACCATCCCACCGAAGTGGTACCTATTTATCTACTTGCATTTGCATGCTTTCGAATTGCTAGGTTGGCAAGAGCTGGGGCTAGTGCGGGAGATCACTCCGTCATGCGGCCCTCGGGTCTCGAACCTCCGAACCTGCGATCGACAAGCCTGGCGTCTTAACCACATGCTGTGTATATGTGTCCATTTTTTACATTTAGAAATATACACACTGAAATAAGATCCATTTCAATATAGGCGCATTACTGAAATTATATTAACAGAAATGAAGCAGCTCATAAAAAATTCAGCTTGTTACTCTGGATGTTCTCCGATGAAGGTGAACCTATCTTCAGCTTCTGAGTTTACTTAAATAAATAAGCAACCTATTCTAAATACATACCATTAAACAGTTTCATAAAATTACTGATCATAGACACTTCAAGTGCTGTTGTCACAATCTCACTATTTGAAATAGATTTACATGTATGTGAGTGGTTCTTGGTGAATAGTAGCCATAGAAAATTATTTATCAGTGCCTAGCATAATTCCTAAGCTTATGTGAAGCTTTAATTCAGATATCTGATTTTAAGATAATTTAATGAAATTACCTCTTCGAACTGAATAATAAATCAGTTCTATACACTGAATTGAATCAGTTGTCTTTGAATCAGTCAGAAGATCTGATGGACTTCTACACATGTACATACAACCTTGAATTGAATCAACTCATCAAACTGAAAATTTGAATCAAACCTACTCTTCACATCAAAGTACAAATTCAAGCTGGATTTTAATTTATTAGCGGACATATAGTAATTACACAATCGAGTAGGTTTCATGTTTTGAGCCAGTGGAGAAGGCTTTACACTTTAACTGTGTGGAAGAAGACAAGGAGTTACAGTAGATTATGTAATTTTTAGACAAACAGTAGCAAAATAGATTGTAGGTTTTGTCCAGCAGAAGCTGATTTTCCCAGTAGCTTGAGCAATGTAAGTGTATTCCATCACAATATTTTAAGAGTCATATTAGGCATACAGATGAGGAGCACCAACTCTATTTGATTAAAATATTTCTAAGTATTACTTAAATTGAGACTACTGTGTTCTAGTTAGCTACTAACAGCTCTCAGTAAGTGGACACCAAAAATAAGACTGCCATTTGGCCCAGAGAGACAGTGAAAGTGAAACTGTGCTGTCTCATGTGGCTGTTGCCTGTCATCACTTGCCTTATTGATACCTGTGGAAAACAGGTTCCTCACAGGATCAGCCTTTGACTGACTACATCAAATGCCTGGGGCTTAAAGTTATTGCTGCCCAGGTAACCTTTTATCCTCTTTGCATCACACTTTTATTTTTGTGGGTACCAGGAAAGTGTGGGAGAAATAAGGACTGTTGGCTGTATCAAGAACACTCTCTGGGGAGAGTGAAGAACAGAAAATATTTTGGGACTGAACAAAGCAAAGGGAAATATGGTGGGAAAGAACAACTGGATTGTTGCAAGGGAAGGATAGCAGGTTAATGATTGGCTGCCCATTCTTTCAAGTTGCAGCCTAAACAAGGAAATCAAAATGATATGGTCCTATCCTTCAACATGAGGGCAGTTGCTAGTATATTTTGGCCTGGCCTGTGCATGGAGACCTGGCTGACAGAAAAGAACCTGGCCTGTGCATGGAGACCTGGCTGACAGAAAAGAACCTGGCCTGTGCATGGAGACCTGGCTGACAGAAAAGAACCTGGCCTGTGCATGGAGACCTGCTCATCACTCCTAGCAACTCTGCAGCGCAACAGGTTAGAACAGAGCTTTCCAAACTTTTTATGTTGGTGACACACTTTTTAGACATGCATCATTTCACGACACACTCTTACAGCAGGGCATCATTTCGCGACACACTCTTACGGCAGGGCACAAGGCAGGCACTAGGACCTGCGCGGAATCACAGCAGGTTTGGAGGCAGCCAGGCACAAGGCAGGCACTAGGACCTGCGTGGAATCACAGCAGGTTTGGAGGCAGCAAGGCACAAGGCAGGCACTAGGACCTGCGCAGAATCACAGCAGGTTTGGAGGCAGCCAGGCACAAGGCAGGCACTAGGACCTGCGCGGAATCACAGCAGGTTTGGAGGCAGCCAGGCACAAGGCAGGCACTAGGACCTGCGCGGAATCCTGGCAGGTTTGAGGCAGCAAGGCACAAGGCAGGCACTAGGACCTGCGCGGAATCCTGGCAGGGCTCGGAGGCAGCAGCAGCCGCGACACACCCAGACACTGCAGCTGACACACTAACGTGTCCCGACACACAGTTTGGAAAGCTCTGGGTTAGAACAAGAGGAGATGGAGATGGAATACCAACAGTCTACAGGAACTCCATTTCATTAGCCACATACTACACATGATGATCTGTCAGTTTTGAATGCATTACTATCCACTACTACAAGTTTCCCTTCCTAAGATAGGCAGGATGATCTCTAGTGTGTTGTTGGATTATCCTAGGTTCCTTGTCCAGGAGGATTACAATGTGTATGCTGAGACTGTCCTATGAAGAACAACCTAGGATTTCATGTCCTCTTTGACAGCCATGAACTTCTCTCCATTAGCATTTACACCTTCACATTCTGTTTGGATGGGACTGATGATCTGAACGTGCAAGATCACTATATGAAACCAATGTCATAGACAAATCACTATCCAGTCAGTTTTAGATGGGTTCAAATCATTGTCACAAGTACCAGTTGAGGACTAGTTTATATAGGAATGCACCAAGGTTGTATAAGGTATCTTTATTTAATTCAATTGGCTAGGAAAACCTGGGAAACATGGTTAATTGAAATAAACAATGCTTCCTTAAGTGAAGGATATGTTTCTCTATAGGAGGCACTTCTAAGATTTCTAATGAAAATATAAATTTTTCTATTATCACTATTTCTATCACTATTTCTCCCTGGATAAAAATTATTAAGTCAAACTTCCCATCCTCCTGATTTGCTATTTCTGAAACAGAAAGCTAAGAAGGAGGTTGAGAGAAGCATAAAGATGTGCAAGAGAAAAAGGCTCAGTTAAAAAATTATATATATTTGTGGAGAGGTTTACTAGCACAGAATGCATCAAATAACTAGGGAAAGAAAAACCTGAATTGTGGTCTGGAATTTCTGTTACCTGGGGAAATGAACTCATTTATATGGGCCAAGCATTTCACATTTTAAAAGATCAATTGCTACAATGGGGTTAGCAGTAGGGTGTGTGTGAGAGAGAAATTATTGAAAATGTATTTCGGATTGGACTCTGATGGCTGTTTATTATTCTATGTAGAATACCAGTAGCTAATTTTAAAGGGAAAATATATAAGTATTTACAGAATGCATTTGCTAGCTTTGACACTAGTGTGTATAATTTTTTTTCCACAGATATGTGAGTGCTAAGCATTCAGAAATTGATCCAGCATTTTCCTGTTATATTTTAACTAACACTAAAATACATGTACAGTTGTGCATAGTAAAATGTACAAATAAAAAAGTCAGTATATATTAAGGGAGCATAAAAATTCGGTGGCTATTAGCTTCAGTGGTGGAAAGGCTGCCATTTTTTAAAAGCATAATTGGAGTTTATAATCTAAATTATTTATGCTATTAGCTCATAATAAACCCCAATTTAATCAGAAATAGAGAGGAGGTTCCCAGAGATTAAAGTTTGGGCAGGATTAGGTGGAGACAAGTATTTAAGGACTGTTGAATTAATATGTACCCATTTTAACTAGCTTTCTGTACTATGTGTTACTATGGGAGGAAAAATAAACCATTTGAAAATAATACTAGATTTCTCCTCTTTTTAATTCAGTGCTATTTAGGAAAAATATATACTTTATATCCTTGTTTGTTTGCATTTCTGTCACTCATTGTTCAAGAGATAAGTTTGACTACTGTATGGTCACCAAAGAGCATGTTCGCTAAAGCCTTTGCACTGCTGCATTGTTTTTTTTTTTTAATTATCTGGAAGTAAAATCAAAATAGGAATTCCATTTAATATCAACTATATTAATTAGCAGAATTATAATTTATATTTATTTTATTGTAAACCGCCCAGAGTCCCCCTTTGGGGGGAGATGGGCAGTGATAAAATCAGATAGATAGATAGATAGATAGATAGATAGATAGATAGATAGATAGATAGATAGATAGATATTTTATAAAATTTGATGGAAATCTTCTCTAGTAGGAATGGAGATATCTGTTGATTCTCTTTATTTTTTAAAAATCCCAAATTCATTCCAATTCCTTTATGAAGGAATTAGAGAATTTTGATATTGACCATGCCGACTTATTATCCATCCCTATTTACAAGTAAAGTCTCATTAAACAAAGTTACAGGAAAATACAAACATTTTATTAGTTTTTATTTTATTAGTTCCTTTTGATCTTGGCTGGTAAATCAATGAACATAATTCAGCTTTTCTGTGAATTGCTTCCTGCTATACTTACTGCTATTGTCCCAGGAAGATGAGGACAGAAATCTGTAAATTAAAAAATCCTGACATGGGGCAATTCACTGAGAGACTATGGAAGGGGGAATGATTCACTAATTCAGCTTTGTATTTAGCCACTTGCTTGCTTGTTGTATATTGCTTGTTGTAACCCTAACCCTAACCCTAACCCTAACCGCCCAGGGTCCCTCCTTGTGGGGGAGATGGGCGGATATAAATGTAATTAATTAATTAATTAATATATTTATTTATATATTTTATGATTCAGAACGAACCAACCTGGGACCAAGGAATTTAAAAAAAGGTTCTTGAGACTATTTAGATCTATGCATGTTTAATCTAGTAATCTTTTATTTGTAGTGATTTGTTGTATCTTACAGGTTGCCACAAAAGCATTGGTGCTGATTTTATTGTTTTAATGATTAGTGCTTGATTTTATTTTTATTTATTTATTTATTTGTTTGTTTATTTATTTATTTATTTATATTTCAAATTTAGTCACCACCCATCTCATTTAAAAAGTGACTCTGGGTGGTTTACAATAAAACAAGAATAATTGTTAAAATACAATAAAACAATATTTTAAAATAAAAATATAATCCAAACATAGGTGTTAAAATGTTAATTTATGGGACCATATTCAGGGTGCTAGCCACCCCCAAGGTTGGTTACCCCTCATGCCCCACATGAGATGGCAGAGCCAGGTCTTCACCCGTTTCCAGAAGGCCGGGAGAGTGGGGGCCTGCCTCACCTCTGGGGGAAGAGTGTTCCATAGGACAGGGGCAACAGCAGAGAAGTCTCTCTTCCTGGGCCCTGCCAATTGACATTCTTTCATGGACAGGGTCCATAGCATGCCTTAATATTTCATTGTTACATACTTCCCAGAAAACATTGCTACTAGGAAGCATACAAACACAATAAATAAATAAATAAATAAACAAACAAACAAATAAACGACCTCGCTAGTTCAGGATCTTCATATTTGTGGAGGGCTGCATTACCGTCCAGAGCTTACCAGGGGTGTGATATGGAAATAATACAATGTATTTTATTTTTATTTCTTTTCCCTGTGTTAATGCACTGAGGTTTGAGAGCCTCAGATCCAGCAAATAAAGGTAATAAAAAAGTCCTGCCTATGCCCTGTTCTCCTAGTAAAACCATTTACATGAAATTGAGGTTGTGCTGGACACTTCTATGAATAAATGCTTTTACTATGACTTTTGTCACATCTGAGTCAAGACTAAGTGGCAACATTCTGCGTCCTTTAACAAGATTGATTTTTCAACTCATCTTTTGCTTTGTCCCTTACCACATCCAACTTCTTTTAACTAATAAAGGCAAGAAACACTTGGTGTCTTCTAAGCTATGATCTAAAATGTGTTTCCTATTCTATATGTGTGTTATACTTAAAGAAGAATCAGAGCAAATCCCAGTGTGTCAGAGGTCTTATAATAGAAATGGTACACTGCCTTAATGGATGTAATTACAATTGTTTCTCAATCTTTTATCAGGACAAGCCTGCAGTTTTCCAGGTGGAAATTAAAATCAGCAGCTTGGAGTACAATAATTATTTAGACACATTGAGTATTTAGTGAAACTCCTGGACAATTCTTAACAAGGGCATGAAGAAACTTGTATTGAAACAAAATAAGAGAGCAGACACACAAGCTGGTGATATAATTGGCAATGAAGATTAAAAGAACAAACATGTCATCATATATCACATCCTTTACTAAGATAGTGACTGATGGGACAGCATTGTTTTCCGGCCGTGGTATGTATGAAACTGTATATGTATAAAGATGTGCATTGTTGAAAGCATGCAGTAGTAGGGCTTCTAGCATATATATTTAAATGTGTAATTAATCTATAGAGAAAACAAATATGGTAGACAGACAAAGCCAAACTTATGGTCAATATTTTTGGCCCTGAAGACCACACAGGAGTCACATGCACACATAGCCATTCATATATGCATAAATGTACATAAATAAACATCATTCATACTGTACATATCTTTGCCTTTGCATCTCTCTCTCCTAATGATCCCTGCTAATGATGAGGGCCCTAGTACAGAGATGTATTAATTTGTCACTTCAGCAATATGTAATTTTTCTGCCTATTATGCCCATGGCTTCAGGAATTCATGGGTTTTTTTTCATTACAATCTCTTAAATCTTAAAGGGAAAGTCATGTCTATTCTGATTGATGATGATGGAGTCAGCTGGTCATAAAAAAAATTAAAAATCACATTTTAAAAAAAATTATAAAAAAGAAGCACACATGGCATTCCCTGGTCTTGTCAATTATCATCTTATTTATCACTGACTATATTATAATATATATCAGTAAACAGTGTTGATTGATATATATATTCCTAATATATAGTTTTAGACAAATTTATCGGATAAGCAAGATGAGGACTTCATATTAGCCTTATGAAGCATGTGGAAAACAATTAAATTAACAATAGAAGAAAGAGTCATTCTGCCAAATTATTAGACAGGTTTCAACACTGTGCTCCTTTAAACTCCTTTAATTAATTTTTTAATTTAACCAGCTGAATTAATCATCTCCCTCAGAAATATGCACTGTGATTACGTGCCCTGAAGTCATGTACAGTATTTCAAATGATAGACTAATTTTCTTTTCAGAGTATTACTGGTAGAATTTAAAAGCAAAGTTTTAATTCAGCCTAATATTACCTAAGTGTGATTATATATTTAATACAGAAGTATAGTACATTGTGCTACTTTTATTTATGCCATACTTACTTAAATGACAGATATTCAGTTTCTACCCAGATCACATCATCCTGTAGCTAACATGCTGAAGCTCCTAAATTTTGAAGGATTCAGATTTTTCTCCCTCACGCACAGTATTTGTCCCAATTTGTTATCCTTAAGTTATTGTCTCATATATCACCTTTCATACTGTAATACTATTACATGATCCCTGAGACTGGAAAGTAAAAATTACCCAAATACCTGATGATGAACTTTATTTTTTTACCATAATAGTTATGGAACTGGCATATTTTACTCTCTATCTACAAAGCTATGTTCCACTTTTAAACTTTTTTTCAAAGTATGATAACTTTTCATTAATATAATTTATATGGATGTGGCAAATGATATATCCACATTGTCCATTGTAACAATTCTGATTTCATCAAGGTCAGAACAAAGTAAATAATGTTTCATAAATATAACTAAAAAAAAGTACTACAAGAATACTTCTCATCTTTGGTTACAGTTGACACTCTCAAGATACAATTTATTTGTATTTAACAGTTATATATATGTATTCATTGCTGACATGGGAATAGTATGAGAAAGTCTGGGAAGACTGACATCAAAACTTAAATTATTCATCGGGTTGTCTTGTTCTGGTCGGCTTCGTTGGTATGAACATGTCCTTAGAGCGGCACCTTCCACTGTCGCCAAAATAGCTGACCATCTTAAAATTGATGGCCAACGGCCACGTGGGCGACCAAAACAGAGATGGCAGGACACCATCAATAAGGACATGCAAATTGATCGGCTACACCCTGAGGATGCAGATGATCGGAGAAAGTGGTGTTTCAAGATCTGAAAAGCAGACCCCATGAAAATAGCAGGAAAACGCTAGGAAGAAGAAGATTGTCTTGTTCTGGTCCTTCCTTTCCTTGTAGTTCCCAACAGAAATGTTGGAATACATTTGTAAATCTATTAACACATGCAGGGTGCTGGGCTACATGTGTTTAACAGGATATTCTTAATATTTAGTCTATGTAAATATAAAGTAGAAGTAAAATACTCCAATAATTAATCTTGAATTGATGTAGACATTGCTAGTACTATCTCCTCCCTCCCTCCCAGAAAAATTCTTACCATAACATTGTATTCCATCACCGCTGTATCCGAAGGGACAGGGTCCACATTTGAATGCCTTATCCTTTGTTGATTCACAGGGCACACCGTGGAAACATGACATATTTGCACAGGTGACTTTCCTATTCAGTGGTCGCCATTCAATTGCCAAATGGTTTACATCTGAGGCATAAGGCTTTCTGAATAAAGCAGTCCTTCCTGGAATTTTTGACTGCACAGAATTCCCTACTGCCTGGCTACGTTGATTTACACCAACAGAAAATGATGTTTTCCAGTGGAAAGAAGATGTCAATGGTGTTGTTGACACAGACAGTCTCAAATACTTTGCTTTAAAACCATGATCAGAACCAGTCTGTGTAGTTGAAGTCCCAAGAGGTTGTTTTCCAGAAGATGTCACATAAGTTGAGGTATGGCTCTGTCGAATAGCATGTGGCCTTGCAGTTAGCAGCCTGGCATCCATGTCTTCTTGAGGGGAGGTATTCCTTATTATATCTGTTTGAAAATGCAGTTTATAGTCTGGGAGGATTTCAGCAGCTCCTGCTTCACTTTTTTGATGAAGAAGGACTCTGTGGGTGCCATTTTTTGCTTTGCTCAATGTAAAAACTTTTTTCATAGATGATATAGGAGACAGAGGCCCCATTCTTTCTTTGTGTGGTGTTTGAATATCAATAGTTAAGGGATATCTTGCTGTACGAAAAGTTGTTTCTAGTTTTGCAATATGATCTTGTGAAGATGTAGAATCAATATCTTGTAAATTCTTTATGCCACCTTGGGCAAAGGAGATGTTGGCTTCCCCAGGGACTTCCACACTTACATCAGGCAAACCTTTGGCAGAACTTGACACTAAATGAAAAAAAGATGCATCAGCACAAAGTATTCTATATTTGTTTGTGACATATTTTTTATAAAGACTATATATTGCATTGGAGATGTGTGATCAGGCTCTGTGTATTTTTATGTCAATCCTCATCAGTCTCAGTTAATATTTTATTGGATTTTTTCATTCAATTTATATTCTGTTTTTGCTCAGGTGAGCATTGAAGGTGGCTCACCAATTTTTTTTAAAAAAATACAATAAACATATTATAAATAATAAAAATATGCTATAATAAAATAGTATAAAATATACTAAATGCTACTAGTACTAAAATCAGTTAACAATTAAAAGCAGGTATCTTCTCTTCACAGATTTTCTAAATGCCGAGAGAGTGAAGCCAAACAGTTCCTAGAAGAAAACATTCCATAGTGTGAGAACAGTGCGGAAGACAGCTTTCACCCATCTACTAGATAGATGCATTTCTGACAACAGAGGCACCTTCAAAAGGGTAAAGATTAATGGCTGGAGAGGTTTGTAACAACAGAGACAGTTCTTGAGATAGTCAGGCTTTAAAGATAATCAGCATCTTAGTAAATATAATCCTCTATTTAATATTGGGAAGAAACTTATCTCAATATAGTTTGAAAAAAATACTGTCACTAACTTTACAATTCAATTGAGATTATCTGTCTGTGTGTATTTAACATGAATATTAACAGCAATATTTATTTACTTAAAGTATATATATACGGCCACCCATCTTAAATCCAGAACTCACAACTACAGGGTAAAACAATATCATACAAATAGTAAAAATAAGAAACAATAAAACCCAAACCAGACAAACCTAGCACCACAACCAAACTTCCCCAATATAACCCACAACACTCTCTTTCATCTCTGTCCTCACCCTATCCCAAAGCTTGGGGGGAAAGTCATCCAGAATGTTGTTTTTACCAGATACAGCTGTATTTCCAGATAAGATATGTATCTTAAATATCTTTGTCAGCTAGAAATTCAGACTTTTCCTCTAAAGTTTGTAAATATAACCCTTTTTTCAGCTCATAACCCTTGTTTTTGAAATAATAGATATTGCCAACTAAAGAACATAACATGGCCAAGCTCCTATTCAAAGGGACATTTAGTGTATCAGCTAATTCTTTCCCACATACATACCTTCCCCAAATTAATACAGAGAACCTTTATTGCAACAAAACAAATGTACTGGAGAATCTTAGTCAAAGTCAAGGACAGTAAAGGTCCTGATGATGGGTTCAGAATTGTCCCTACATCATTATTAGTGGCAGTACCAGTTGAAATCTTCTATTTCTTTCCCAATTTCTTGCCCATGTTATTGATTTTTAATCTTTTTATTCATTTAAAATATTTATATACCATCCTATATCATATTCTCAGGGAAACTTACAGTATCATCTTCCACTGAATGCATAATTAATACATTCCCAAATTGTGTTGCATTGAACTAGTTATAGTGCAATAGGATCTTTTTCACCATACAGGTGATATAGGTTTCTAAGGAGTTTTTTGAATTAATGAACAAAATGTCCTGGTAACTGGGTGATAGAGGTGCCTGTTTAAAACCACAAGTGTCAGAATACAGTCTCCTACTTTCTCTTCCACTGTACTTTACACTTTTCACACTGTACTTTAGCTGGCAAGGATAATCATATTATTTCTCATTTCAAACACAACATAATTTACAGCAGCTGAGAAGAAAGTGGGTTTTACAAATAGAAATTAGAATCAAAGCAGCATTTTTTAAAAATGGCATTTATGTTTAACTATTAAAAAGGGATAACACCAAAAGGTTGTCTGAGATCAACAGCTTTATCTTCAATTTTTCCTTTTCTTTTATTTCAGGCCATCATCAATATCTTAAGATGTACAACCCATTACCAATTGAAGAAGTAGAACTGATTATACCTGCTCCAACATACTACCATATAATTGAACTAGATGAAAAATAATGGTGACACCACAGTGTTCAAGGTCAAAATTAAATCTGCATTTTCCCCCACAAAGATACTGCACATGCAGTATCAGAACAGATTAATTAATTTGCTTGTATATATGAGTAGATAAAAAAGATCAGATGTACATTAGATTTATTCCTGTCTTTAACTCTTGCATTAATATGGAAATAAGGAGAAGGAGAGATGTTGGCTTTACATTCTCCTTCTAATACTAGAATTTGGTCAAAATAGTTTTGTGGATCTTGTGGAGAATAAAAAGCCTTGTGCATTTAGGAAACAATGGGATGTAAGGGCCAGTCCAAGAGCAGTTATAAAAGAAAGCATACTTTCAAGAGATTCTTGCAAGGGCCACTGATGGGGAAAAAAACCCTGGGGCATGTAATTTGCACTTTTGTTCCTGGGGGTCAGTAGATAAAAGTAAATCTTTCACCTTCTTGTGGTCTCTTTCTGTGTAACCCCTTTCTGGGCAATTAGACACATTCTCTTTTTTTTCTGAGCCAGGTGTAAGTGGGAATGCTGAAGGAAAGTGACAGGAGAGTATTTTCCCATCTCTCCAGAACAAAACAGAGCAGCCTCAAGTACAGAGCAGCAGCCATCTCAGGTACATATTCACCTGCTGATGAGGGGAGAAGCATAGTGGGCCAACGATGGCTGTCATAACATCTGCTTCTTGGGTCACTGCTTCTGTTGTCCCTACGGCTTTGTTGGTTTATGATCTTGCCCATGTAAGGGGCCGCTGTTCCACTACTTGCCCGGCGAACCCATAGTGGAGAGCCTTGTACCTTCTGGGTCTGAGCAGCCATAACAGCCAGAGGGAATTAACATATGAGCCCAAAGATCCCTGCCCATGTTTTATAGTGTTGCTGTTAGTGGGTAGTTTCATATCTATAACCGATATTCCTTCAAGTCATTGTATTTAAGCACCTATTTACTTAATTTTACTGATTATCTGCTTGCCAGGAATTCAAATGGATTTTTCTCAGCATTTTCATTATTTTCTGGGACAGAAAATTGGATGATTAGATACCTGTTCTCCATCACCTCCAGGTTAAATTAGTATAACAGTTTTTCCACTGAGCTGGAAAAGCATTCTGAAATATCAGCTGATACAAAATACTGAAGCCTGGCTTTGATTCAGTGATACTTACCTCTAAACTTATAATTACTTTGGTGAAAAGAAATTTAAATTGCTCCCTCCTCGCATTTAAACCTGCCTATATCAATCTTTGAAGGACACCTTGCTCTGCATTCTACCTTCTCTTTGAAGTGTCAGGACTGTCTGGGGATCTTTGATACGGCTTCCATTGTTATGAAGGCTGGGCTGTGGGCTTCCAAAATAGAAAAGAAAGGATATTTGTTTCCAACCCCCCAATTCTTTGATCTTGTTAAGATGTCAAAAAGATAATGCAGTTTTATTGGAATTTTGGTTCATATGTTTTTTCTTGATAATTGCAGCTAATTGCAGTAAGTCTGTTTACTACTATATTTTTCATTGGGTTATGATTTCATGATACTTTGTAATATTTTTACAGAGTTGGGTGGCATTTACATTTGATCAGTTTTATGGTTTATTATAATATGACATTATTTCATGGGGGGAGGGTATTTGTTTTGTTTTTATATGTATTTTGAAAACACATTCACTTTTTACCCTTGTATACAGAGCTTTTATATCAAGGTTCCCTAATATATGTTGTTAATATACATCCCTCATGAATTTTTTTAATGTAATTTTCCCTGATGTTATCCTTTGTTCCTACATATGTGCATAACCATCAAACTATTTTCTTTTTGGATAAGCAACACAATACAAGGTGCACAAAAAAATTAAGAAGTAATTAGCAAAAGAAATAGAAAAGTCTACATTATATTAATATCATTCACTATATCACTCCATACTTTATATCATAGAAAACCATGCTTGCTTCCAACTTGTCCATATTCTCATTTGGACATGTTTCACACATTCCATAACAACTTTGTTATGCAATGTGTGAAACAATGTATGAATCACTATATTTACTCTTCCTTCATGTATTTGGGATTCAGTCTTCATTCATTCTCTTAATATGACAATACACCTCAACATATTGATTTCATACTTGCTACTACTTTTGTATTTAATCCACATTTGTTCATCACTCATTTCTTCTAGGCCTCATCTCCTCTTGTTTGAGCATATACTCCTAAAGTAGCCCAGCTCTACCACATTTGACTTACTTTTATTCTCCTCCCAATATACCTAAATTTTATTTCCATATAAGAGAGTTGAAATAAACACACTTTCATACTCATCCACTTTTGTGTCTTTCAACCAACATTTATTCCTCACAACAGACCACACACTACCTTTCTACAGCTTTTGCATAATTCACAGTTGATCCCATCCATTTTTCCATCTTTTCCTAATAGTCTACCACAGAGCTTTCCAAACTGTGTGTCGGGACACGTTAGTGTGTCGGCTGCAGTGTCTGGGTGTGTCGCGCCTGCTGCTGCCTCCGAGCCCTGCCAGGATTCCACGCAGGTCCTAGTGCCTGCCTTGTGCCCTGCTGCCTCCAAATCTGCCCTGCCAGGATTCCGCGCAGGTCCTAGTGCCTGCCTTGTGCCTTGCTGCCTCCAAACCTGCTGTGATTCCACTCAGGTTCTAGTGCCTGCCTTGTGCCCTGCTGTAAGAGTGTGTCGTGAAATGATGCATGTCTAAAAAGTGTGTCACCAACATGAAAAGTTTGGAAAGCTCTGGTCTACCATGATACACCAATTCACTTGCTTGTTCTGTCTTTTCACAATCTATAGCACTGGTCATCACCTGCACAATCATAACTACCTTTGTCATCAGTACCTCAATTTACAGATCCATAGTACTTCGTGCATCACATAGTAATATTAACATCACAGTAACATTCACTGCAAATCATAGATTCTTAGCCAATATCGTAACATTGTCTACATTCAAAAATACATTTCATGTATTTTCTACATTCATTCATGTCTACACTAAACTCACTTCTAATATCACCACAAGCATTCCTTATAATTAATCTACAAATACCTTAAACATCTTACTCCTTGCTCAATCTTTAACCATTCACTAAGCATCCAATTATTCTCACAAATGCTTTATTTTCATCAAATGCTACACTTTAAAGCATTTAGCAGCCAAAATTCAACAGCATATTTAATTACATCTTCAGCAAATCTTCACATAATTCAAGGTCATTCACCATCTCAAAATCAACCACCATAGAATAATCTGTCTTTCTCACATCCATACATTCTCAATGATCTGCTGAAGAATAAAAATATGGTCTGCACACTCCTGACCAACAGAAACCATACCTGACTTCCCAAATTTTATTCATTGTCACCTCTTATACCCTTCCAATCAAAATTATTCCCATGCTTGCTACAACATCCCAAGCTTTCTAATGAGCCTGTAGTTCTTGCTTTCACTGTTGTTATTTTCCCTTTTTATAAGTGAATATTAAAAATTCTTTCACTTATCAGACACAGGTGCATTCTTCATATAAATGTTAAATAAGTTGTATAGCCACTCAATAAGTGAACCACATCCATATTTTAACATTTCTGTAGTTTCACAATCTATACCTGCCACCCTACCATTTTTTAACATTTTCACATCATTTCTAATTTTCTTTGCATCATTTTGTCTTGGATGCTCACATTTAATGCATTCATTTCAATTCTACACACTGTTATATCAGTATCATATCCATAAAAATCTTTAAAATACTCCTTCCAACATCCCCTCAGTTCAGTCTCATCCCAAATCATTTCATTGCTTCATAATGTTATTCATGCTGCTGGAAACTTAACCCTTTTCACTCATTTCCAAAACAATTATTATATGTATCAAATAACTTTGTATTTTCTCTGCCTCTTTACATCTTAAGTGTTTCTTGTTCCCTTCACTTTCTCTGTGTACACATTATGCAATATATTTCTCTCATGCTTTTTCTTTGCTGCCAAATCATAGCATTCCTTTTGGCCCAGGCATTTTTATTTTAATTTATTTTGACTGATTGATTTCTTTTAGTTTCTACACCTCTTATTTTATATTTTTATGGTTATTATATAGCATTTGTCTTTTTATAACTTTGTTATCTTCATGGATGAAGACCAGTTTATACATTTCTACAAAGATAAAAAAAAGAACCTATATAAGTTTGTACTAATGGATAACCATACTGGGCAGTAACAGTGGACACATCTGTAGTAAATGTGTTCACTTAGAATAAGTCTATAGAATACTGAATCTAAGAGGGACTGCATGAAGAAAAAAAGGTAGTATTTTATTTTATTGATAGACATATACAGTACATGCAACATTAAAGAAAACAGGTATATAATATTCCCATTATCTGTTCATTAAGCAACAACCGAAGGCATTTTCTAATGAAAGAACAATCCATCAAAATAATTTTCATTTTAAGCTTAATTAAATTAACGTGTACATTATCCAGCTAAGTTTGAAAGACACTCACAAGAAAAAGTGGGAAGAATACCAATATAGAAGTTTTTAATTGTATATTCTTTGTTCATAAAATATAAATAATTCACTTCTGCTAAAGGACAGGCTGGTTACAGAGGAAGTACAAAAATCAAACTCAAATCACAACAAAGATTAGCCTATTCAGATATGAATATGGGATTCAAACTTGTGTGCATTCAGCAGACTTTTCCTTTATAGGTAGTGTGAAAAGTACAGCCATTGGAGGATGATGCCAGTGCCAGGGCACATAATCTTACTCTCATTCCATATAACTTTAATCCCAAAAGGGAAATAAGGCCTGAGTGGGTTTTTTTTTCCAGGCATGCCACATTGGACTGGCTGCTGATCTAGCAAATATAATTCTACTAAATAATTCTATACTTTACTAAAGGATTTTCAGAGGACTCTCTTTCAAGTGCTCACACAAAACAGAGAAATTAATAAAATGACATTTTTATCTGATGTCTCCTGAACTGTCAGATTCTTCCTCCTGGCTAAAAACAGTGTGATACTGATACATATAGATGACTCAATCTCTCTCTGTGGCATAGGTAAAGAAACTAAGATAGAGAAGAAAAGACTGTGGAAGAAATTCTGTCATTTTTTCCCCCAAGAGAGCACCCATCGCATTTCTTCCAATAAAAAATGAATGAAATGCAAATATTTAACAAATAACTTAGAGTTTCACTTAGTTCAGATGATAAATGGCCTAAACCGTGATTGCTTCAAAAGTAATAATGATTTCTATTATCCTATTAGCATATATAAATTCCACCCAGTGAGTTTTTCTTAAAGCAATCCTGCACAGTTTCAGTTACTTTCTGTAATTAATCCTAGGTTATCAGTTTTATCTATTTTATGCTGGATGTGTATGTACGTTTCTACGACAGGTTTCTATTTCAACTAGGTCAGACTGTCCTAATCCACTAGTGTGTGTCTTTGGTTTCCTTTCCTTTCACTTTACCTGCTATCAGTCCATTGTTGGCCTCTTTGGCCTGAGTTTTCCTGACAGGAATAATTCATGTCTTATCACCTTGTAGAAACTACCCTAATGCACTAAGCATGGGGCTGTCCTTGAAGACAATGCAAAAGCCTCAGATGTTCTGATAACTGGGATTAGCAGATTCCAGTTGTGGGCACTGTATTGGCTTTCAGTTTGCTTCCAGATCCGGTTCAAAGTGTTCGTTATCACATTTAAAAGCTATATTTCTTGGCACCCAACTAACTCTAGGATTATCTTTTCTACCCACACTCAGCCCACCCTGTGTGATTGAGGAAAAGGTCCCTACCCCCTAAGAGAATCCACCCTTTGGAACACCATGCCACCCAAGGTTAGGAATGCCCACAACTTTCCAATGTTTAAGAAAGCTTTAAAAACTTAATTGTTCTGCAGGGCATATGGGTCGTGATGATACAAAGACAATCTGGGTTAGTTTAATGTTTTGCCTTGAGTCCTTTGTTGGTTTGTTTATTTATGAACAAATAAATACTGGAGACTGAAAGGATTGCACCTGAAAGAAATTTGTATGTAAATCATGTATGACAGTTGTATAATTTCCATCAAAATTGATTTATACCAGGCAAAAATGAAAGCAAATTTAATACAGATGCAGATTTCAGGAATTTCCAGAAGTGGTTGTTAGTAATATCCAATTATTGATTTTTTATTCAAAGCTGTATGCAGAAATGCAACTGACTTTCCACATCTCCAAGATATTGTGTTCTTGTTTAGTTTATAACCTGCTGTGTTCCATCTGCATTCATGTGGATGACAAAGCTCCATGGGTAAACTGTAACAATTGACCTAAAATCATTTTTAAATGTTTTCAAAATTATCATTTTCTTTCAAAAACCTATAAACAGGAAGTCTTTTATAAATACCATACTTTATATTTGTATAGTTCTTTCAAATACTCAAGCATGTGAGCAATCTAAATAAATCTTTTTTTCTTTTTTCTTTTCTTCTTTATGTTGGAAGGGAAATACAGGAAATGGATGGCTGGATGTGCAAGATTAATAACAGGTAAGTGTGAACAAGTTGTGCCTATTTGAAGGATCAGGGATCTAAACAACAAGAGATAAACAAGGGGTGATTTCATATAACCAGATTTCCTGATATCATATCCAGTTCAGCCCTCCATAAATATTATCCTGCTCTGAAACCTGATTATTTTGTTTTCCTTTTTTTTCTCCTCCATCTCTTTCTAAAAGGATCCATACCTAACTGGCAGATAGTATCTTAAGACTATGCTCCTCCAATGTTTTTGTTTTACAGATGAAATTAGATTCATTTGAGGGTGCTGACAAATCTAGTATTGAGGGTCCCTGTTGACAATTGTAATACTGGATAGAATCCTTTAAGTTATTGTTGTATTTATGGGCTGCTCTATTAAAAACACATAGTGGCCTAGCAATGTGATCACCTAAAGCAGGGCTTTCCAAAGTGTCGCTGCTGGCGACACACCAGCGGCAGCGGCGGCGTGTGCACACACGGCGGCGGTGCAGGGGGTGCACATGCATGGAGGTGGCGCGGGGGGTGTGAGGCAGCGCGCGTGTGCACGGTGGCGGTGGCAGCCTCCGCTAAAATGTGGAAGCACTGATGCCGCGCCGCTGCTGCCGTGCACACACGCGCCGCCGCTTCCAGGTGCTGTGGCGGCATACCACGCTGTGTGTGGCGACACACTTTTGTGTCACGACACACAGTTTGGAAAGCTCTGACCTAAAGCTTACACACTAGCTAATTTTTTTCTTACACTTTTTCTTACTTACTAACCTACAAAGCAGGTTATTAGGAAAGGGATATAATGGGCTGTAGGGGCGTGATGGCTCAGCAGGTAAGTCTCCAGGCTTGTCGATCGGAAGATTGCAAGTTCGGAGGTTCGAATCCCTAGCCCTGCGTGTGGAGTCAGCTCCCACACGAGCTCCAGCTCTTGCCAACCTAGCAATTCGAAAGCATGCAAATGCAAGTAGATTAATAGTACCACTTCGGTGGGATGGTAACAGCGTTCCGCGTGTGTCATGCCGGCCACATGACCGCAGAAGCATCTTCGGACAACGCTGGCTCTTCAGCTAACAAACGGAGATGAGCACCGGCCCCTAGAGTGAGACACGACTGCACAAATGTGCAGGGGGAACCTTTACCTTTACCTTTATAATGGGCTGTAGATGTTGTGATTGAATGTAAACATTATTATTCAAGGTCTGTTAAAATTGGCCTTTTCCTCATGATTTTATAGCTTGGAAATCACGGGTCTTGTGTTGCTGAGCTACATTGCTGCATATCATCTGGAACATACAGTAACAAATTCTGGATTGAGGGACTGTATGGATCAGGTAGGTTGGAAGTAATTTAATTTTTCCATTATCTGAATTATTCTTCCCATCATGTCTACCTTTGGGTTTTATATCTGGGTCACTGAATACTCTGTAGAAAACTTCCCTGTAGTTTTTTTTTTTTCCTTTCTTTTTCTTAAGTATCAGGATTTTAGTAGCTGTTGCCTAAGTGGGATAAATAAATTTTAAGTGGGATTAACTAAATTTAACCTGAAAGGGAAGATGATTCCTGACAATTTTTCCAGAATTATTTGCTAGATATTACTGGATTCGGAATTCTGCCTTTTAGATGGAAAAGCTATTACTTCTATCACAACATGTCATCATCTCCCGATTTTTTTGCTGACATGCCCTTAAGTAAACACAAAACACTCAGATGCTTCTATAGTCGTTTCCTTGGTTATAGGCCTTCTGGTTTTAGATTCTAAAAATTCTAAAAGATTCTAAAACCAGAAGGCCTGTAGTGGGCCGCAGCCTGTTAGGAAGTGGGTCGCACAGCTGGTGAGCGGTGTTGGTCTGCGCGATTGGCTCCCGCCTGCAAACCCTGCCTCCCCGTCCACGTGATTGGGTTCTGCCTGCAAACCCCACCCCCGTCTGCATGATTGGCTCCCGCCTGCAAACCCCGTGCCCGGTCCATGCAATTGGCTCCCGCCTGCAAACCCTGCCCCCCGGTCTGCATGACTGGCCCCTGCCTGCAAACCCCGCCCCCCCGGTCCATGGAAAAATTGTCTTCCACGACCGGTCCCTGGTGCCAGAAAGGTTGGGTACCCCTGTGTTAGAACATAGCAAGACAGCTTTGTACAGATTTATCCTAGTTTCAGAGAAGAGAAATCACAAAAAGCAGATGCATTATTTCTTTGTGTCTATGCTCTTTTCTTATAGAGTTGAAGTTCTGAGTTGCTGGATGCTATTTTTCTGTTGATATGATCCCTCCCAGAGACTCTGATGAATTTGGAATCACATGAAGAAATGAAGACCACGCTAGCCATAATCACTGATACAAAGAATGTGGTAATTAATTGCAACTTCATCAGAGATAGTGTGATTTAGAATTAAAACAAAGAGCTCCCCTCTCTTCCCCACACTGAAAAAAAAACCTAGAAAAAAACATTCCAGTATACCCTCTCTATAGTCTATGAAGGTTCTCAGTCATCCAGGTGGAACAGTCTGTGGCTTGAATCATGTCAACTGGATTTCTATTTTCTTAGTGGAAACGTTTCACTCCTTATCCAAGGAGCTTCTTCAGTCTGAGTAAAGTTAGTAAGGGAATCCTTAAATATGTTTCTAGGCTGGCTGTGTGACCTTGCACCTGGGGCTAGGTCATGGTTATTTTTGAGATGTTTGTTTCTAAGTCCCTTTATCATCTAAAGGAGGATCGTTAAGATTACCCTGCTGCTGTTGAGCTTGTGTGGGAGCAGGGTAATCTTAACGATCCTCCTTTAGATGATAAAGGGACTTAGAAACAAACATCTCAAAAATAACCATGACCTAGCCCCAGGTGCAAGGTCACACAGCCAGCCTAGAAACATATTTAAGGATTCCCTTACTAACTTTACTCAGACTGAAGAAGCTCCTTGGATAAGGAGTGAAACGTTTCCACTAAGAAAATAGAAATCCAGTTGACATGATTCAAGCCACAGACCCTCTCTATAGCTTTATTGCTGTTTGCATACCTAACAATATTGTTGCCTCAAGCAGTAGTTTAGATAATTCTCTGGAAATATTTGTATATTAGGAACTGAGCATAATTCACAACTATATGCCTCAAAGTCTTGTTCACCGCAGCATCCCAGGGTCAGGTAGCACTGGGAATATAGGTTCATATAACAGGTGCTAGTTAATCCCTATTTGCTACTGTAATTGTGTACATCCACCTTGCTGCTAGTCATCCTCTTCTTCTGTTTCCTTCGTTTCCCAGCATTATAGACTTCTCCAGAGAACTAGGTCTTTGCATAATGTGTCTAAAATATGATAATTTGAGCCTGGTCATTTGTGCCTTGAGTGAGAACTCTAGATTGATTTGTTCTGTGCTGTGTCATTTTGGCAGTGGGGAGAGGGGGAAGGGATGAGCAAAGAATGCTGAGCCTGTATGCCAACAGTTAATCTCTTATTCCAGACTAATTTCCTGGCAGCAGTGTAATGGGACAGGTGACAGTTTGGCTCTTACTAAACCCAGACAATTAATATATTTTATGTCTTGCGGTACCTGGTGTCCAGCATGGGATGGATGCTAAAGCATAATGACTACCTGATCTGCTCTGAGTTCCGAAGCTTCCAGGTCTGATGATCCACTAGCAGCTGGAATGCATTTATACCACCCTAGGGATGTCAGGCACCATCAGCAATGCTGGAGGTGTCTGGTGGCTGATGGCAGACAACGTGTCTGCCCAAGGGATTGGGACCAAGCTTCTGATCAAGGATGCTGGGTGCTAATTCCAGGTTTCACTGAAGAAACTACACTAAGAAATGTGTTCAAAGCCTGAAAAACAAATATTTTTAAATCAGGTATGTCTGATTTAAAGGGCAGTCTCTTCCTGGTTTTCACAGAAGGCCAATATATCCCTGTGTCCCAGCAAAAGTGTACATCATGTGGCACACAGGCTAGAAAAAAAAAACCCTATTAAGAGAGTTTGAAAAAGGTGAGAATGCATTTAAGAGGTGAGGATACATATGATCTATTTGATTCTTTCTTGCCCTACATGGCTGATTAAAGCAGTCAGAGGAAGTTTTGTATAGATATATAAGGAAAATGGTAAATGTTTAAATAACAGAACTTAGCCCAAATTATGACGTTAGTGAATGCAGTGCCATTTCAGTTTCAGCTACTTGGGATGAAACTGATGATACAGACTCTGTACCCAGTCCAGCTTCAGACCCAGTTTGTATACTGAATTATCCCTGGTTGCTTTATTGCTGATCTGTATGAGGAACTATGCAAGAGGGAGCATATTCTTGATGATACACTGATCTATGAGTAGCATTTGATACCATCAAATATGGAATTATTTTGGACTACTTGTTTAGGACAGATATGGGAATACTAAATTACAATGATTCAAGCTGTCCCTTAGAATCAGTTTGAGAAAGATATTTGATGCCTTGGCTTTTTGTTTATTGCATCTTATGAGGATTTGTTTTGTTCTATATTTTTCTCTATATAAAAATGTCAGGGTTTGGGGATGCATTCTCATTAATCTTCATATGTAGCATGAAAAACTATTTCTCTTTTACTTCCAGGACCCAAAAACTTGTTCAGATTTTGAAACCCTGCTTGAAGATATCAACAGAGACATAAACCAGGTAAGATAGAGACATAGGCATCTGATACAAATCACAATGACACAACAATGTGCATTTGCCCCCCCTCCCCCGGCCCCTTCTCCCCTGACACTGAGATGGACTGAGATGCCCTATCAATTTCTAGAATGCATGTTATAATTGGTGTTAAATATTGTAAGCTGTTCTGAATGGTATATAATCACTAGAAGGAAGATATAAATATTTATATGATACATAAATCTGCATTCACACACTGACATGGAGAAAAAAGAAATGCAAATTGTAGCTCCAAATGATTGTATTTATGTCTCTAGTGACATTTTTCTGTCAGTTGCAGCTTTACTCCATATAGTATATGATAACAAGAGGAATGACTTCATGGGATTTTTTTTTTCACTTAAACAGATAAATGTTTCTATTTCTAGGGAAAAAACATACATTATAGAAGAGTGTCCATCCAAATGACTTGTTTTACAGGCTGTATGTGTGAGTCATAATCTCATTTCTGAGGGGAAAAAGATCCCTCAAAACATTGACAGAATGACTGAGCCTCATTTTTTTTTGAAGCCCTGACTTTCCATTTTGTCAAGACTTTAATTAATATGGCAAAATGACATTAATCTTGATGCACGCTGAAGCAGCAGGAGTGAGTGTTGCCTTTCCAAAATAATTAATCTGTATAGCAAAGAAATGAAAGAAGGAAATCTAACTTGAGTAATTATATAAATCCTTCCCCTGAATTCTCAGTAAATAAATTAAGAGCTCTTTGATGAAGTTGTTTTAGGCCCAACTTGACAGGAAAGGTGACTAAATCCTGTTTGTCCTTCAAGAGCTGGGAAGAAGGATAAAAAAAAGAAGCTAGGGAAACAAAATTGGTTATCAATGGTTAGTATTTTGGCTAACTCTTTGAGCTCACTCATTTTGTTTCTTCCAGTCTAGGAAGTCTTGTCTTCAGCACTCTATTCATAATTCATATTCAAAGATTAGTAAAAGATTTGATGTTTGAAAACTCCTATAGGCAGACTTTATGCAGCACACTACTGAGAGGCTGAGTGTTTTAATTACAAGTTGCTCTCTGACATTGACATAGGCTTTTGTTTCTTCATTTACGGATGGGTGACATTGGTATAGTTATACCCTGAAGAAGTACAAACAAGCAACAAGGAAGCATGATAATGGCAAAAGCAAAGTCAGATTTTCCTTGGATTTTAAAGAAATGAGTCACATCCTGTTTCCAATTGTGAATGGAGTATTTGTGTGCATAAACAATTAGATCTGAACTCAAAATAATTTAGGAAAAGTTAGCTAGAAGTTTATTGTCTTCTAGCATTGTGCATGCCTTGAAAATGATTTGGAAGAATGGCTTCAGAACTTGCATTGGCCCAGCACATCTTTGCAATCCATTAAAGCAGACCCTTTTCCAGGTTTCTGCATGAACTTGAAAAAGATCCAGCTGTTTTAATGTTATAACTCATTATATTTAATGTGACTCCTAAAGCAGACACATATTTCTTCAGACTCACTGGGAACCTGAAAAAGGATGGGCTGCTTTAAAGAATAGCAGTGAGGTTCTTTGCTTGTATAAGATTGGAAGCACCAAGTTCATTTTCAAAACAGGCATAGCACTATGATTTTCATTTTGTGGGTTTATATTCCACTAATGAGGATGCAAAGGCATCCCATTACTGGGATGTAAAATACTGTAAAGATCCATCAAACACCAACAATATCCTTGTTGTTTGATCTAGAAGGACTAGATCTAAGTTCCTTAGGCAGGAGTGGAGAATCTGTACCACTTCAGATACTGCTGACAACTTTACCCATGGTGGCTGGGAATTTAGTAATGTCTGAAAGCCAGACGTTTCTCTGGATTTCAGTTATAGAAGGACAGATTTCAGCTGAATAGTAGGAGAAACATTTTGATAGTAAATAAGAATTCAGTAATTGAACTAATTACACAGGAGGTGGAAACTCTACTTGTGCACTTGGAAATGCTCTTGCTTTCTAATTCCTGCATCAAGTGGGAGGTTGGTCTCAGTGGCCTGAAAGTCCCCCCTTCAGTTCTACAGCAACTTTTCTTCAATTCCAGATAGCATTCCCTGAATAAAACATAATTGTTTTCAAATTCCAGGTTGAGGCAACAATTTGTTTCAACTCTGATACAGCACTTTTTGAACCCTACCAATTTGGAACCTACATACAAAAGAACAGTCATTGTATTTCTTACTTTAAGGGATTTAAACAGATACGGAATGGAAAATCTAATCAATTCTCTATTATAAACTTGACAGCAGTCATTGATTCTGGACTATGAGTTACAGTTTTGATTGGAAAAAATTAAGCAGTCCTTCACTTCATCAACACTTACCCCATCCTGGTGGAATATTCTGCTCCCCAAAATCCATATGGCCCCCCACACTTCTATCTTTATACAGAACAACAAAGATCTGGCTCTTGGAGATTAAGAGCCAGGGTATGAATTGTTTTAATCTGCATGTGTAGTTTTGTCATCTCTTATGCTTCTATTACCATTGTTATTTTATGAATTTTGATTGGGGCGTTAATCACCCCATAGTCTCTGGAGGTAGGTGGTATATCAATGTTAGTTAATAAATAAATAAAATACATTTATTTAATCTCAGTACTGTGTTTTTTTTTCATCTCTTGAGGATTCTCACAATCTACATAAGATACTGGTAGCGAATATGTGAGGTCTATATAATTAATTTGCATAAAGTATTTGCCAGTGGGGTAGCCTTTTAGCCTAATTGTGCTAAAGGAAGAATTCAAGCCAGACTTAAAAGTTCTATCATAACCTAGAGGCAGATCTTTACCAGGTTTGGTAGATCTACCTATTGTACAACAGCTTACAATGAGTAGGCAGAACCTTTAAGTTCTGATGTGAATTAGTGACACATATTGGTATCTGAAGGTCTCCATACAGTGAAAGGTAGAATGGGTACATAATTATACTACTGTCTTCCATATGAAGCAAAGCTCTGAAATCAAGTGTACATAGGAATATTCCTGCAAATTACAATATGCTTTTCATTCCCACTTTGGGGAAGAATTAACTGGCTCTCCAGAAATTCTGCAGAATTCTAGAGCCTGAAATTAGAACTATGGCTGCATATTTAAAAGTAATCTTTAATATACCACAAGGGGAAAAAAACATTTATTTCTAACAGATATCTATTTGGTCATGATTATAGAAATACATTATTGATAAAAGTGCCAGTTCTCAACATTTGAATTTCACCAGCCCAATTAACCTACATATTACCAAGCTCAACTCCAAAGAGCTGCATGAATTTTGGGTGACCACAGTGAGAAGTTTTCTGCTTCTCAACTTAATATGATGGCTTGATTCAGATTCATAGCACAATGCTTGAAGGTGGGGTGGTGGTTCTGGTAGTACATCTTGGTGACAAAAGTATATTCTTTCCACGGGGAAGGGCCCAGATTCAGTGCAGTGACCTCTTTCTAAAAGGATCAAGCATCTCTTCTTAAAATGACGTACTCTAAATAGGCAGTACTGGGCTACAGACAAAACAGTTGATGAAGGGCAAAGTAGTCTCCTATAATTTTCCTGATATAATAAAGTATTTATGATATTACATAGAAAATATGTTGACAAATTAGTTATCTAGCCCAGTTCTACAGCTCTGATACTCCAAAGGAAAGAAAAGTACCTGGTCTAGATGCTTTTGTGCAGATTCGTCCATTCCCATACAGACCTGTTGGACATCGGCCACAGAAGTATCCAGTCTTTGGAGGTTTGCGGTCCACACACAATACTCCAGGAAAACAAGGTCTATTAGCACAGTTAGTAAGAGATGGTAGAACTCCTGCATGACCTAAAAGAATATCCAAGAACCATTGCTAATATTAAACTATTAATTATAAAAATTAATTTCAAAATAAATCAGGGAGCAAATAGAAGCATTGGCTAAAGCTTTCTGATACTTTTATTCTTTCAAAATATAATTAAGGTTAGATGTCCCCAAATTGTGTGCCAAGCATTAAGAAAACCCTAAAGGCACCACATATCAAACCAGCTGTTTTTCATTAAGGCAAGATTTATTAGCCCTCTAATTACATGTTTTAAAGTTCAGTATTCAAAGGTGTGTGGCATTTATCAGGGGTGAAATTGGTTTTTCCTTCACTGGTAGGATTACCTAAGTGAAGAAGCTGCATTAGTCAGGGGCAAACCACACATTTCTCTGAAGGATTATATAATGAAGTCCCAGAGGCTCCTCTCCTTTGTGAGGCATCTCCTGGAAGGGTTGTTTTGGAATAGAGAAGAAACAGTGGAGGGAGGCATGCTAACTCAACCCCTTTTTCCCTGATGCTTCCTCCTTTAAAATCCCTCACTCTGCTTTTACTTTACTGTATGGCTCTGGAATTGAGAAACAGAGCACACACTGCATTAAACCATAATACGATTTGTTTAAGTTTTGCTTTATAGGTTGTTTGAACCCGGACTTTGTGATGTATAAATAAGGTGTATGGCTTAGTGTCATGCAAAACTATCCAAATGTGATTTATTAATTAAACCAAAGTTAAGCAAACCATGACCTAACAATTGTGTGAATCCAACCAATGATAGAGAGGGAAAAGGACTGCTAGGATAAAGTAATATTTATTTCCCCTCTTTTCCCATTTCAATGGCTGATTTACAAAAAAAGAAGAATTCATTGGGGCATACATGCAGATAATTACTGGGTTCATACTCTGTATTCCACCATGAATAAGCTGACAACTGACTGGATTCATACTCCACACTAAACCATAAAATAGCTTACAAACATAATTGTCAGGCCCACACAATATACCATAAAAAAGCAAGTAAGATGCACAATTGCTTACACAAGTGTAAGGTGCAAAACCAGCCAGCATAACATGTACCTCGTCTCACACAGAACTGTTTTCAAACAGACCACTTTCTGGGAATTAAGAATGGAAAAGAGGTATTGCTGTGCTTGAAGGTTTCCCAACGATTTTCTGTTGATCATAGTCAGAAACAAAAAGCTGCAGTAGGTGACTTTGGACTAACCCAGTAGAGTACTGCTTATGACTCCAAAAAAGAAAGAAACGGTACGACTTATGAGTCCAAAGCAAAGGCTAAGGCAAAAACCCAAACCACTGACCATGGAGTGTAGTGCAAAATCTTTTTTTTTTCCCCAATTGAGTTCTATACTGCATATTTTATATTTCCTTAGTAGATAAAGTCAATCTAACCAGGTGGGCATATGCCATGTGGAGCTGAGCCAGGCAGGAATCTGCTCATTGAACAGCATCAACACTGCATCTTCTCAAAGAACTATTTAAGAACCAAGGCTACAACTAATTCTCTGCCTTCAGACATATAAAATACCTCCACCTAAGCTGTAAAGTAGAAACTTTATTTAAAAGTTATCTATATGCCATGTCGAAACTCTCTCTGTTCAGGTTGATATGCAGTGACTGCTTAGGAGAATAGTTTCACGTTAACAGATGACAGCTTTGTACATCAGCTAGAAAATTGGAGCAAAAACTTTGACACCCATCTAATCACACTATACTTACCATGGACCTTGCTGGCATTAACATACATAAGTGCTGACAATGTCCTTGCTTCTTGGCCTTTCTCAAGCTGTTTACTTTCACTCTTTTTCCATTCACCTTTGATTTTATGATTATTGGTAATGAAAGCTTCTATTCTGTCAGCAAGATCTTCAGCTGCAATGACAGAGAATGGAGGTGAAAAAGGCACAGCACTTGTTTTTGCCGTGGTTATTGATGGAGATGAATGCTAACATCACATTATCCTCCAGGTAATTTATTCCCCAAGATAACTGTGGAACCAAAGAGACTTAATGAGTTAGCATCTGAGATTTTATCAGAGCAGGACCTCATTTAACACCCACATCTATTGGAGGAACAGGAAGAAGAGGCGGATGATTCAACTGACTTATAAAATGGTGGCAGGTGTACAGCTGGAGCAACGAATAACATATTTGCTTGACCAATTCATAAAGAAAATCATGCTGGCCTGATTCCATCTCTCTACCCATGGGCTATTGCCAAACTATACCACACCAACTCCAGGCAGCAGCTGGCTCAAGAAGAGTACTTTGGACACTGTTACTTAAAGTGTTCAAGGAAGTAAATCAACTAAATTGTCCATCAGGGACCATTTAAAATATTAATTTCCTCCAGTAAGTTACAGACTGAATATTCCATTTGGAGCCATGTTTCAAAGCAATTAACTACTGGCTAGCTTTACTGGAAAGGTATGTGTGAATATTTTAAGTCAAATGGGAGAAACTGTCACTCCTGGTGGCGCTCTATGCTCAAGTTAGTAAAAGTTTCCAAAAACACTGGGTACATTATAGAAAGAAGAGGAAGAGGAGATTCACTGTATGCAGTTTACATAATATATCTTACATAGGCAAAATAATTTCTACAGCTTTTTTCCATCTGGCGTGATGTGCTTCATGTAAGAACTGAAAGTTCAGAACAGAATGAAGCACAGATTAACATAGAGAAATCACCATGATCTGATAGATAAAGAAATGTAATTCTGATGTCACTATGCCAAATAAAATCCTTGGGAGGGAAATACTGATCTTGTAGCCCAGTGCTTGAACTCTAGTTTTTTTAGCAGCAGAGCACAACTCCACGTTCTCTTCTAATATCACTGCTCTGCAACTGTTAGCTACTGAAATGTACATATTTGAGTGTGTGTGTTATATTCATATTCTACAATCCTTGACTGATGAAAAGCTGATTATCCCTCTTTTTAGATTAATGCCACTAAGTAGAGAGGTATGATAATTTTGGGGGGATAAGAACACATTTACAATTTTGGGAGTGGATGCAGAATTGTCATGGGAATTTTGCTGATGAACAATATGGCTACCAAGGTGGGCATGGTGAATCACTAAATAATAATTTACTGAAAGGCAGGATAGTCTTCCAGATGCGGTCTAGCATCCCAATGGGGCTTTTGTGGGGCCCCAAGACTTTTCTGTAAATAAATATGATGCTACAAACTGGTGCTTTGCTTTGCAGCTTGGCAACTTCCTTTTAATATCTTTCATTTTAAAAAGAATCTCTTCAAAAATCAGATGAGACAGTAAACCTGGTGGACAGCAAGTCTGGGGCCCATGAATCCTATATTGCCTATCTCTGACTTAATGAACAAGGACAAAATGGCCTTTTAGTTTCTTAGTGCAAAAATGACAGCATAGTATTGGATATGTCAGATAGTGGATAACATTGGATCGGGATCCTTTCCACTTTTCCTGTAGCTTCTTATGTTCCTAGCCTGCTACAGTACATAGTGGACCCTGGCCTTGCATAAAGGGAGGGAACATTGTGGTTTAAGTCAAAATTAGTTGATTGGTTGATTAGTTGGTTGCTCTTAAGAAGAGCTTTTCCCAACTTTAAGCCAGGTATATAGGTGCAGGTATAGATCTCCTACATCACATTTCAGAACAGTGATCTTTCTTTCTCTCCCAATGTCACTGAAAGTTTGCCATGAAAAAAGAATTTTGCAACCAATAACCATTTTCATTAGTTTTGTTCAGTTGTTTAAATGAGTAGTATGCAACTGCTATGTCAGACAAAGCATTTTAAAATCCTGAGTGTGTGCAACTAAACAGCCACATTTTGGCTAAGGGCAGGATTTTGCTGAGGCATTAATTGAATCTTCCTTTCTCCAGTCACGCTTAACAGAATTAACTCACACAGAAACACCAAACACACTTCAAGGCAACCACAAAACCGCCCAGAGTCCCCCTGTGGGGAGATGGTGCGGTAAATATAAATCGAACCATAAATAAAATAAATAAAAATAAAATAAAATGCACTGAAACAAGGAAAAGACTAGAAAATAATTTCTATAAGGTAAAACTGTAAACCAAGGGAAGATTTAATCAATGTTACAATAGACTGTTCATGTTTTCAAGGATTTTTCAGCTGTAAGCCATTGTTTTTGCCTCCACACATATAGCCTGTTGTTTTTATAATGAGCAAAAAGGAGAAGAGAAGCAGAAGAGGAGGAGGAGGAGGAGGAGGAATGCTCTTGGACAGTCCCTCCCTGGATCATTTAATAGTTTTCCACACTGAAGGTTAATAGTCACATACACATGAACCGAAAAATCAGATAGGCAGGTGGTTAGATCCTCAGGAGTGTTCATAAATTATTTTATGCATAATAAAGTGAATGATTTATTAAACTTCCTCTGTAACACCAGCTTCAGGATCTCTGAGCGTTAATTTCTTTTCTTGGGGATGTAGTTAATCTAAAAACTACTCTTCAAATTTCATTGTAAAGTGTTCAACTAACAACTTTTATTGATTTACTAAAGAAATAATAAGCTTGTCTTTAAGAGAAGAAGCAACAATTAAAAACAAGGATACCTTAAAGCAAGAAAGTTTAAAGTTTGGAAAGACTTTGATAGACTCTAGAAGAAATCTTAGACAACATATTCAAAGATATATTATCTGTGAATAAAAGAGTGAGAGAGGCATAATATCAAAGCCTCATTACCCATGTTTGAGTTAACCAGCTGAATAATAATGGGCTGCATCAATGTTCTACCAACAGACTTCTACACGTAGAGCAGGTCTTAATCTTTCTCTCTTCCCTGTGTTCTGTAAGTTCCCAGTCCTCAGGACCAGGACCAGAGGAGAGGGCATATGAATGCTAGATTCAATAAGTTGCTAGTGCCATCCAAATAGGAGGAAATGCATTTTGTAATGTAAAGGAAAGAGACCCCAAATGAAGATTTGCCCCATAGATTCCTCAGTACAAAAATTAATGTCATTGTCCAATTTGCAATAAAAAGACCTTAAGACAAGTAATCAATCCAGATATTTGAATTCAACCTACAAACAAAAGTAACAATTCAACTGGTATATTTTAGTATTGTGTGGCATATCTATATTTTCTCATGCCCCTCAGTGAAGGCATTAAATGTTCTTTGTATGTATAATCATATTGTACAAAAGTGGATACTATCTGATGTGGATTACAGTATACTGAAAATCTCTATTAAAAAAAACCTATCAGAATAGCAGCATGATAGTTTTCGTGCTACAGATATATGTGGATACCCATAAGCAAAACATCTTTTGGCCAAAGTGTGCAGTTATTATGCCATATTATCTATTTTATTTCTGCAGTAGAATATCCTGTGCAAATAAGACAAATGAACACATACACACTCATTCAGAATATGCATAGATTAATGCCACTGCAGCATTTATCTTATTTTCAGTTCAGTTCAAATTATATGATACACTTTTCTTATTCAGCAGATTTTCATTTTAAATCCCTTTCCTTTTCTAGCTGCATTAGAAGATATGAGAGATGATCTACCTATATATTTCAACAGAACTGTTAGACACAGGTGTTTTACTATTCTAGCTCATAAAATTTATTTTTTATGTTGAGCCCATTACATTTATTTATTTATTTAGTGTATGGCACACATTGCCAGGGAGTCTACAATGTATTTACACAGTAGTAGATATTCTGGCACCCGTAGTTGCTAGTCTTTCTTGCACTAATGCACCACAAGAGGGCGAGCTAGCTTTGCTTCAGCTGGCCAGCAGCGGTCCTTTTTAGGGAAGTCGGCTCATCTGGGCTTTTTTCTCCACTGATCCTCTGTCAGCACTAGTTCCTGCTCCCCACACAGAGCGCCGCCAGCGTTTCCCCCCACCGAAATGGGGGTACCTATTTATCTACTCACAGATGGTATGCTTTTGAACTGCTAGGTGGGCAGAAGCTAGGGATGAAATGACGGGAGCTCACTTTCGTCACACGGAGCTGGGCTCGAACCGTTAGAGTGTCGACCATTTCTAGCCGGCAAACTCCAGCGTCATTAAGCCACTGCACCACTGCGTCCTCTAGCCCATTACAATTGTTCCTTAATTACTGTAACATCAACAACAAAATACTCACACTTGCATTTTCTACCATCACCCTTCATCCCAATAGGGCAGTTGCCACATTCAAAAGACCCCATGGTATTTGTGCAAGAGACATCCGGAAAACAAGCATTTGCTTCACATTCATTTACATCCTCTTGACAAGTAAGCCCTGTGGCAAAAATAAAGCTTAGGTTAATAAACAGAAAGATGCTGCTGCTGCTTAATCCTTTGCTTAAATCTTCATACACATTAGGCAGGCTTCCCAGAAGTAGATTTGCTGAATATGTCAGTCATTTGTCATTTAAACCACCCAACAGATTCACCTGATGTTGTAGTTGTCTAGTGCCACCAGTGTATTGCTCCCCAAAATGTAAAACTGTGAATGTTAGCCACAATGTACTGTTTCATAATTACTTTCCCAGTAATTTGTGTTTTTTAAAATATTTTTATTTTTAAAATAGTGAAGTTGAAAAAAGAAGCTGACATCACCAAAAGCATATGTTGTGATTATATATTGAAGAAAACAACAATCACAAATTATAGTGATAAAAATAACTAAATGTAACAAAAAATCCTAACAGAAAAAGATCTATATAATAACTATAGGTACCTATATAAAGTTAATTCAGTCATTAAGATTATCATTAAACCTAGACAATCTTGCAACATGACCCCATTATACTGGATAATTTTCGTCCAGTCTCCCACCTCTCCTTTTTGGGGAAGGTGCTTGAGAAGATGGTGGCATTGCAGCTCCAGAGGATTCTGGATGAAACAGATTATCTGGACCCCTTTCAGTCAGGTTTCAGGCTGGGTCATGGGATGGAAACTGCATTGGTCGTGCTTATGGATGATCTTTGGCGGGAGCGAGATGGAGGCAGTGCATCCATTCTTGCTCTTCTTGACCTCTCAGCGGCATTCAATACCATCGACCATGGTATCCTTCTGGGAAGGCTCAGGGAGTTGGGGGTGGGCGGCATAGTTCTGTGCTGGTTCACCTCCTTCCTCCAGGGCCGATCCCAGTCGGTGTTAATAGGGAGCAAGAGATCCAACCCACGGGCCCTTCTTTGCGGGGTCCCACAGGGCTCGGTACTCTCGCCGCTCCTTTTTAACATCTACATGAAACCACTGGGCGAGATAATCCAACACCATGGGCTGAAGTATCATCAATATGTGGATGGTACCCATCCATCCCGGGTTAAGTAAGTGATGCAGTGACAACCCTGTCCAAGTGCCTGGGGGCTGTAGTGGTCTGGATGGGGAAAAACAGGCTGCAGCTGAACCCTGGTAAGACGGAGTGGCTGTGGATTAATGGCCCCTCGGTTTTTGGGAATTTGTCATCTTTAGTTCTGGATGGGGTTGCACTACCCCAGACAGACCCGGTGCGTAACTTGGGGATCCTCTTGGACTCGTGACTCCTGCTCGAAGAGCAGGTGGCAGTTGTGGCCAGGAGGGTCTTTGCTTAACTTCGTGTTGTACGCCAGTTACGCCCTTTCCTTGACCGAGAGGCCCTTCGAACCGTCACTCATGCCCTGGTTGTCTCCCATATAGATTACTGTAGCACACTCTACATGGAGCTACCCTTGAAGAATATCCAGAAGCTACAGCTGGTACAGAATGCGGCCGCGCGGGCAGTTTTAGGTGCACCAAGATCGACACACGTAACACCTCTGCTCCGTGAGCTTCATTGGGTGCCAGTTTGCTTCCGGGTCCAATTCAAGGTGTTGGTTATTACCTTTAAAGCCCTACATGGCATGGGCCCAGGTTATCTGAGGGACCACCTCATCCCCATTACATCATCCCGTCCCACTCGGTCTTGCAGAGAGGGCATGCTGCGGACCCCCTTTATGAAAGAATTCCATCTAGCGGAGTCTCAGAGGCGAGCCTTCTCTGCAGCGGCACCTGCCCTATGGAACATCCTTCCCCCAGAGATAAGACAGGCTCCTTCACTCCTGGACTTCAGAAAAAAAAATTGAAAACCTGGCTCTGTGATCTCGCCTGGGGCAAGAGGAAAAGTGGTCAAGCTTGGGGATGGCTGATTTCTTAGAGCTACCTTAAATACTTTAAATATGTTTAGCTTCACTGTAAGAACCACCTGCCACTTGGATTTTATTGTATGTATTGTATTTATATTTTTACTGTGTTTTTATTGTATTTTAATGGTGTTATTGTTGCTGTGAACCGCCCAGAGTCCCTCCTTGAGGGGGAGATGGGCAGTCATAGAAATTTAATAAATAAATAAACATATTATATTATCTTCTTATTTTTAAATACAGAGACTTAAAAAAATAGATAAACTCATATTCTGGATCCATTTCTTAAAATCAAGAGACTAACTTTCTTTCCAATTATTTAAAATTATCCTTTTGAGTGAACTTCATGAGATAACAAATTATTAATTATACATAAAATTTATGTATAAATTTCATAAATACTGCCTTGAGGAGTATCCGGAAGCTTCAACTGGTCCAGAATGTGGCCATGCGGACAGTTATTGGGGCCAGAAGATTGGCACATGTGACACCTCTGCTGCACAAGCTGCATTGGGTACCAGTTTGCTTCCGGGTCCAATTCTAGGTGTTGGTTATCACCTTTAAAGCCCTACATGGCATAGGGCCAGGTTACCTGAGAGACCATCTCATCCCCAGAACATCGACCCACCCCACCTGATCAGTCAGAGAGGGCTTGCTGCAGACCCCATTGACTAAAGAGTTCCATCTAGTGGGGTCCAGGAGGTGGGCCTTCTCTGCAGTAGTGCCCGCCCTTTGGAACATCTTACCCCCAGAGCTGAGGCGGGTTTCCTCGCTCCTGACCTTCCGAAAAGACTTAAAGACCTGGTTCTGCTGGCTTGCCTGGGAGGGAAATGCCAACAGTTCCTCTTGGGGATGGCTGGTCCCATGAAGCCCCCCAGTATTACCATCTTTAACATCTTTTACGCTTGGATTTTATATTATTTATTAATATTGTAAATTTCTATTTATGTTTTTAACTATGTTTTATTGTGAACCACCCAGGGTCCCCCGATGGGGGAGATGGGCAGTACTACAAATTTAAATAAATAAATAAATAAAATAAATTTTAACATAAAGAAATTTATGTTAAAATTTCTTAACATACAAAATAATGAAACTGTGACTTTATGGTATCCTACATTTAAGGCTTTATTTCAGGCTGGGAATAATGATAAATAAAGCTTTCTTGCCAATCTCAGTTTTTTCCACTATTTCCTAATACAACATTAATTTGCTAAATTCTTATAATTATCATTATTCCCAGTGTTAAATTTAACATGTCTTCCACTGTTTGAAATCCATTGATTCTTACAAGTAGACAGGGTTAATTATTGTTCTCATTCTTCTAACAGCTCTCAGAATTATATGAAAACTTTGAACATATTCTATTTTCATTTCCCTTTCTTTCAACTTACACTATCTTTTGTATGTTGTTTTATGACAGAAAAAGTTAACAGATTACTCTGAACAATTAGATTGCTGTTTCAGTGAGGGACAGTGAGATAATTAAGAGGCTTGAAGAAACATGAAAATATCTTTCTGGGCCCATCAAATATTTTCCTACAGAGCCTGGTATCTCGAGACAGGCTAATGTATTATGTTTTCAAATTCAGTGGGGACTCAGTCAAAATATCAACTGCAGTGTGAAAATCTTTTCCTGTGATAAACATTAAAGAACTAAATAAACAGCACAGGCCATATTCTCAGTTGTAGGCAAATATTAGAAAAAGTAGCATGGAGAGCATGGGAAAGACTGCCTTGTTCTTTACATTGTGGAATATTTCTGGGTAGAAAATATTTGAACAGGAAGATTTATTGAGACATTCACTTTTTTACATGTCTAATTTTACTAAATGAAAAATGAATCTCCCTTTTTCATCTCTGGTGAGCAAAAATCTTAGGAATAATGGATGAATTTAGCCTGGTACTACAAGAATCTCAATTCTATTATCTCCAGAAATATTTTTGCTAAAAGATAAGTCAAAGAGCTTTGGGCTTTTAGTCTAAAAGGAAATTTTAACAATGTTCTCAGAAGACAAGAAGATATAAAAATCAACATGAAGTTACTGAACTTTACCAGGAAGTGCAGAAAACGACAGCAAGCTAGCTCAGATGAGCAAGTACACCTCTATTTAACCTTGAAGGCATCCAGAGCGTGTGAAGGAATATTTGATTCAGGGAAGCAAGTTAAAACCCAAAAAGTATACAGGTGTCCCATTTTAGAGTCTTTAGGGCAGAGCTTTCCAAACTGTGTGTCGCGACACAAAAGTGTGTCACCACACACAGTCTGGTGTGTCACCACACAACCCGGAAGCAGTGATCATCATCAGCGCTTCCGGGTTTTCCCGCGGCGACACACCAACGGCGGCGCACAAAAAAACGAAAGCAGCAGCAGCGCTTCCGGGTTTTTGCACACTGCCGCAATGGCGGCACTTCCGGGTTTTCCCAACAGTTTTCCCCAACAGTGGTTGGTGTGTCGCCGCGGGAAAACTTTGGAAAGCCCTGCTTTAGGGAACAGGATTGTGAAATCCAGATATGCTAAAACAGGCACTGAAGCGGGCAGTTTAACACAGAGAGAGATGTGAGCAACACAGAACCCATCAATATCAATGCTCGTAAAATTAACACTCAGTTGAGGAATCCAAAATATTTATAACAATAAGAAACAACAAGGATGCCAGCACCATTTCCTGGACATAGCTGGGAAGCTAAAGATCAGTGTGCATACTGCTAGGTAGAAAACTGTAAAAGTATGCAAGATCCTTGGTACTGATGATTAGAGTGGTCCCGACTGTTGAAGTGAGGACTCTTAAATGTTGAATTAATCCATCCTCTTTATTTCTGGTTCCCAGCCCTTCCCATCTTAGATACAGATAGAGAAGATGCAGGTTAGTGAAAAAACAAAGAATATCGACCATAGAATAGTTAAAGTTATGTAATCATAGGAAGACAATTTACAATATAGGTCAGAAACAACTGTCTTAGCAGGGATTCTCTTTATTGTCTCATGTGATAGTTTCCTTAAAGAACAGATTGAAATAAATTTCCGGGATACTTATTTGTAGTCTGTCCATGTTACAGTCCTTTTGCTGGAACTGTAGACATCCAACTGTCTATGTTAACAGATATCCAGATCAGCCTTCTGACACAGTTAAATAATGACAACTAGTCACAAACTGTCTATGTCCAGCTGACTCAAAATTAGTGTGATCAGCCTGATTGCTTTGGCAACAGGACCATTTCTCTCTCCAGCTGTGAAAATGTACATGCTCTCTTGATTCACCTATGCTTTCTCCCTCAACGTGTACCACTGAAGCATTGCAATAAACTGTGTGCTTTTCAGGAAGTGAAGAAATGTTTTGATAAACTTGGTTCACTGTAAAGCTTATCCTTTACATGTGCTAATATTTGTGTTTCAGTACTGCCTCCTGTACAGAAAGTAGTGATAATGAGCATATGCTCCAAATACTTTGAATATCCGAAAATATACTTGGAATGATGTCCCAACAGGAGGACATGTTACCGAAGTTTAAACGACAGTAGATGAACTCTGGGCTTGCAGTCTATGCAGACATTCCCATTGCTCCTGCTCATTTTTTATATCTGCCCTCTGCTTGTTCCCTCTGTGAGCATCTAAAATTACCATCATCCTATCAGTGACAGCAAAATGGGATTTAGAATGCAGTGGTAGTTTTATATGCACAACAGTGCTTCATACACTTTCAGCAATGCGCTTCTCTAGGGATGATACTTAGGTGATCTCTGAAGAGCAAGTGTTTTGTTAGTACTATCTGTTTGCTATCATTTGTAAAGGTGTGATGCCATAATGGTCTTGTCACTTGAGCAGTACAGTGTTACCTGCTCATTAGATTATTGATGGCTTTCTGGGGAATTGAGACAAACACAACATCAAGCAGCTTTATTGCTGTAACAGAATCTGCCCTGAAGTAAAATCATCTACCTCTCAGCTGGTTTTCAGCTGCACTTGCATATAATTTTTCACCTGCCATTAAAATACTGAATGAAATAGGAATGCCTCTCAATCATTTCTTTATTTTCCTCCCAGCCCATTTTCCCCATGTTTGCTATTTTCAGCTCAGGAAACAACTGCGGAAACAATGAATATTTTATTTAAATGAACTAGAAAAAGGAGAGTTACTGAAGCAGATGCCTTTTTTCCCCCTTAACAAGCAACATCTTATCACTATGTTCATGTGGATAAAAAAACAAAACAAAATTATCAATAGTTGACTATCATCCAATGAAAATGGCTGTTATCTCAGATAGCAATTGCTCCTTTAGGTTTATGGGGAAATAGTGGTGTGTTTTTAAAAACACTGCAGTGAAGAGCTTCATACAAACTCACAGGATTTGATTTTCATCATTGACTTGAAGCAACTGCTTTTATATTTGTGAATTAGGTGGTACCCAGTTTGTAGGAGCAGAATAGGGAAAATATCATGCCAATGGACTATTACCAAGCACAGATCTTTGGTAACCATTCTGCTGCTACCTTGTTATTGCTTCACCAGTCTAACATTCCATTTGTGTTGGACCTGCAGCCTGGCACCCAACAGACCCCCAATATCAGCACCATGGCACTACTTTGTTTAGTTTTTCTCCTCCAAAAGAAACCAACAGAGCTCTTGCTTGCCTTTCTTGCTCCTCTGTATCCTAAAGGAGTTCTTAATTTTTTAAAAAATAATTTTATTAAGTTTAAGACAAAGATAAAAACTACACAACAAAACAAAGAAAACTACAAAAAGAAAAAGAATAAAAAGTGTAAAACACAAGAAAAAAGAATTTTGAAAGATTACATACAAAGGTGACTTCCAACTTTCAACAGCAAGAATATACAGCAATTTCTCTAATCAGTCTCTTACTCTATATCAAAAAAAGATCACATCATTTCTATAAACCTTTCCGTTAGTACATATGCAAATCGCTAATGCAATTGCTCCTTCCCTTTATATAAAGAAAATGTGTGTGTGTGTGTGTGTGTGTATATATATGTGTGTGTGTGTGTGTGTGTGTGTGTGTAAATTTCTAAATAAACTTCCTTCCCCCATAAGACAACATCCATTTAGTTATTTCCTTCCTATCACTATTCTCTATATTTCTGTCCACCATGATGAAAATCAAATTATAAATACATATAGATTGTATGCTTTTATGATTAATAATACTACAATAATCTTAACTCTATTAAACCTAAAAATCAAACAATTACTATATCTTATAGATATCTAATAAATCTTGCAAATCAAACAGATCTTAAAACAATTCCAATATATCTTAATCCAAGTCATTAAAAGGAAACAAAATTATCATAACCTCATTATCAGTCCAGTTATACATTCTAAAATTTTTACCCTACTTCAAAATAAACTAAAACTGTTACATATCTCCCAATTACACCCAAGGCATTTTTCTTATAAAAATCAAACAGCTCAACTGCCCCCCTTGAAAACCCAAACATCACAGCAAAAAACCTCCCACATAACACATTTTCTTCTTTCCCATAACAATCCTTCAGAAAGAGAGAACAATTTTCCAGAAAAACAACTCTCTTTGCCTGGCATAGCTTCAATATCACTGACCACATCTCCCTCTTTGCCAAAATCTTCATCTTCCTCTATACCATCTTCAGCCAGTTGACACATTTTAGAAATGATCTATTCCCTAATATCCCATATATTCTGCAGAATAACTTGACGGTACTCTGAAAGGGTCTCTTTAAAGGACTGCTTAAGCTCACAACAAAACTCCAAAAAAAAAAAAATCTCTTTAAAATCTTTCATTTTTCAGGCAGTAGATTATGGCACCCCCCAGCTACTTAACTCACAGAAGATAGGAGTTAACAAGTTAATATGTTGATACAGAGTTTCCACATGAAATTGAAACAATGAGAGATATACTAACAAGCAGATCTTGAGGAAAGTAAACAAAAAACTAAGAATGAAAAACAAGAAATCCAACGTATAGGAAAATATTCAATCCTTCAAATTCAATACGAAAACAACAGGAAAGCAATTATTTGTTCTCAGTTTTCCGTAATCTTTAAATGGGAAAAGAAGCCAAAATTAAAAAGATTTTTAAAAGTATTCCAGAAATAAAGATAAGCACCAAGAGAGTCTTTTTCTTCTTACTGTAGAAAGCCTCTCTTAGGGTATAAAACTTAAAAAAAAAAAAAAATTATGTGATTAAGAAATGGGAAGGCAGGACTTACTGTCCCTTTAAGGGACTGCAGCACAGCTCAGAAATGGAGAAATCCCAGGCTCCTGGCGAAGTCTTCCCCATCAATCGTGCACACCATACATGATCTCCTGGGGACAATTCGTCATTCGGAGGACAGATGGGTCGATTCCAAGCTTTTTCCTTAATCTGGAATAAATCTCTGGGCTACAGAGCCTGAGCCCGAAAAAAATGGCACAATGCCAGTTCTGTCCATGAAGCTTTTGGGCACAGCTGCTCAGTCTGCCATATTCCCACCTGAAGTCTATCTGTATCCTAAAGGAGTTCTTAAGAGAAATGAAGATACTAGGTATAAGTCAGCTTTGCTCTGCCGTGGAAGATGGAAAAAGTGCCAGTGATTATGTTTGGTAAGGAATGGGTTTTCATGTACAGGATGGAAAAAAGAAAAATACATATACTGCAGAAGGTAAAAAAGAATATAACAGGAAGGAGAGAAGAACAGGGGGGTTAAAAATGGGGGTGAATCATGCAAAAATACATGAGGTAACCCCTGGATAGCATCTTGCCTAGGGTCTTTTTTTAGGCCTACCATAGGGTATCCAAGCTGCAAAAATCTGGGGCAGGAAATAAAGTTTTCTGTATTTCTTTGCTGCCTATTTATTTATTTATTTATTTATTTATTTATTGCATCATATTTATATATCTGCCCATCTCACAGAGAGTTACTTTGGGTGGCACACGACACTCAAAAAGATAACCAATAAATACATATAAAACAATCAACATTAAAAAAATATTCAAAACATAAAAAAGCATACAAAACAAGAGAGGATAGTGTAAACCATATTTATTTTGTAGTTATCTGCAATTTTGTAATTTGTATTTGGTAGCTGAACCCCAGCAATGCCACTGGCAATATCTAAGAAGAAGGAAAAACAACATTCTGAAAGATAATATGGAAGCAATATCAATTCCTTCCATTTTTCCAGTCTTGCTTAGGGCATAACAATGGAAAAACTGTGATAGAAAGATTATTTTCCCTTCTCTACAACCCTCCATATGTTCTAAAATCTATTAGAGGGATTGATAGACTTTCCAGAACAGATCTAGGCTTTTTAGAGAAGTCTAACTACATAGATTGGCAGTCTACTTGTGTATATTAAATATTGCCCAAGGATAGGAAATAACACAGTGAATAGGAGATGTTAGCTGAGATACAACTGAGGTACAGCTGAGATACGCCTGTGAAACATGGACCCTCTACTAACGCCACCTCCAACTTCTTGAAAGATTCCGTCAATGCTGCCTCCGAAAAATTCTGCAAATTACTTGGGAAGATAAGCGGACTAATGTTAATATATTGGAAGAAGCAAAGACAACCAGCATTGAAACAATGATCATCCAACATCAACTTCGCTGGACCGGCCATGTTGTTCGAATGCCTGACCATTGTCTTCCGAAGCAGCTACTTTACTCCCACTTAAGAATGGAAAACGGAATATTGGTGGACAGCAAAAGAGATTCAAAGATACTCTCAAAGCTAATTTAAAAAAAAATTAACATCAGCATTGAGAACTGGGAAGCCCTAACTCATGAGTGTTTCAATTGGAGGTCAGCCTTTATTAAGAAGCACGAGTACAGGGCGAAAGGGAAAAATGAGCTAAGAGGAAGGGACGTCAAGCAAACCCACATCGTGACCATGTTCCACCTGGAAACCTATGCCCTCACTGCGGGAGGTTGTGCGGATCCAGAATTGGCCTTTATAGCCACTTACGGATCCACTGTTCAGATTTTACACCTGGAAGACAAGTTTACTTGGCTACAAGTGATCACCAAGAAGAACTACAGCTTAGATTGATTGGTGAACTCTCTTTCTCTTTCTCTTAAAACAACATCAGCTAATCATTAGTAGGAGTCTCCCATTTACAACTCCTCTCCTTACTTTGTTGCCTTTAGAGAATTGCTTTCTCTAAAGATTGCTTCTACAGTGATGAAATGATTATTCTCAATTTTTATTTTGAAAAATACTACATTTATAACCATATTGTGTCAAAATTAAACATGAAAATATAGAGGAAGTTCTGGAATGGAATGTGAAACACAACTTACCTTTCCAACCTGCTGGACATTTGCAGTTGTAGCTATCTATTCCACCAATACAAGAACCAATTCCACATGGGTTTGATTTGCAATGATTATGGCTGTTTTGGCAACGTTCCCCTTCAAATTCACTGGGACACATACACAGATATTCACCAACACCTGGAGGGAAGTTAATGTTGGTGATGCAAGTTCCACCATTCAAGCAGCCACAAGGCTTCACTGAAACCTAGAAAAGGCAAGAATGTCTTGTATTTATGCATGTATTTTATTAAATCCCCTTCATGGATCACTGCCTTGTCGTGGCAAAGGGGCTTGCGTAACTCAATGAAGTCAGGTCAAGAACAACAGGTCATGACGGAGAGTTCTGACAAAACGTGGTCCAAAACTGGAGGAGGGAATGGCAAACCACTCCAGTATCCTTGCCAAGAAAACCCATGGACAGTATCAAAAGGCTAAAAGATATGACGCTGGAAGATGAGCCCCTCAGGTCGGAAGGTGTCCAATATGCTACTGGGGAAGAGCGGAGGGCAATTCCGAGTAGCTCCAGAAAGAGTGAAGCAGCTAGGCCGAAGCCGAAAGGATCACTGATCACTGCCTTGGATTACTGCCTTGTCGTGGCAAAGGGGCTTGCGTAACTCAATGAAGTCAGGTCAAGAACAACAGGTCATGACGGAGAGTTCTGACAAAATGTGGTCCAAAACTGGAGGAGGGAATGGCAAACCACTCCAGTATCCTTGCCAAGAAAACCCATGGACAGTATCAAAAGGCTAAAAGATATGACGCCGGAAGATGAGCCCCTCAGGTCGGAAGGTGTCCAAAATGCTACTGGGGAAGAGCGGAGGGCAATTCCGAGTAGCTCCAGAAAGAGTGAAGCAGCTAGGCCGAAGCCGAAAGGACGCTCAGTTGTGGATGTGTCTGGAAGTGGAAGGAAAGTCCGATGCTGTAAAGAACAATATTGCATAGGAACCTGGAATGTAAGATCTATGAATCAAGGTAAGCTGGATGTGGTCAAACATGAGATGACAAGATTGAACATCGACATCTTGGGAATCAGCGAACTAAAATGGACAGGAATGGGCGAATTTAATTCAGGAGACCATTATATATACTACTGTGGGCAAGAATCCCTTAGAAGAAATGGAGTAGCTCTCATAGTCAATAAAAGAGTGGGAAAGGCAGTACTGGGGTACAACCTCAAAAACGACAGAATGCTTTCAGTTCGAATCCCAGGCAAACCATTCAACATCACAGTGATCCAAGTCTATGCCCCAACCACTGATGCCGAAGAAGCTGAAGTTGACCGGTTCTATGAAGACCTACAACACCTTCTAGAACTAACACCAAAAAAAGATGTCCTTTTCATCATAGGGGACTGGAATGCTAAAGTAGGAAGTCAAAAAATAACCGGAATAACAGGCAAGTTCGGCCTCGGAGTACAAAATGAAGCAGGGCAAAGGCTAATAGAGTTTTGTCAAGAGAACACGCTGGTCATAGCAAACACTCTTTTCCAACAACACAAGAGATGACTCTACACATGGACATCACCAGATGGTCAATACCGAAATCAGATTGATTATATACTTTGCAGCCAAAGATGGAGAAGCTCTATACAATCAGCAAAAACAAGACCTGGAGCTGACTGTGGCTCAGATCATGAGCTTCTTATCGCAAAATTTAGACTGAAATTGAAGACCGTAGGGGAAACCACTAGACCATTCAGGTATGACCTAGATCATATCCCTTATGTATATACAGTGGAGGTGAGGAATAGATTTAAAGGATTAGATCTGGTAGACAGAGTGCCTGAAGAACTATGGATGGAGGTTCGTAACATTGTACAGGAGGCAGCAACTAAAACCATGCCAAAGAAAAAGAAATGCAAGAAAGCAAAGTGGCTGACTGATGAGGCTTTACAAATAGCTGAGGAAAGAAGGGAAGCAAAAGGCAAGGGAGGAAGGGAAAGATATAAATAACTGAATGCAGAATTCCAGAGAATAGCAAGGAGAGATAAGAAGGCCTTCTTAAATGAACAATGCAAAGAAATCGAGGAAAACAATAGAATGGGGAAGACTAGAGATCTCTTCAAGAAAATCGGAGATATCAAGGGAACGTTTTGTGCAAAGATGGGCATGATAAAGGACAAAAAAGGCAGGGACCTAACAGAAGCAGAAGAGATTAAGAAGAGGTGGCAAGAATACACAGAAGAACTATACAAGAAAGATCTTAATATCCCTGATAAATACGATGGTGTGGTCACTGACCTTGAGCCGGACATCCTAGAGAGTGAAGTCAAGTGGGCCTTAGGAAGCATTACTAACAACAAAGCTAGTGGAGAAGACAGTATCCCAGCTGAGCTATTTAAAAACCTAAAAGATGATGCTGCTAAAGTGCTGCACTCAATATGCCAACAAATTTGGAAAACTCAACAGTGGCCGCAGGATTGGAAAAGGTCAGTTTACGTTCCAATTCCAAAGAAAGGCAATGCCAAAGAATGTTCAAACTACCATACAATTGCGCTCATTTCACATGCTAGCAAGGTTATGCTCAAAATCCTACAAGCTAGGCTTCAGCAGTATGTGAACCGAGAACTACCAGAAGTGCAAGCTGGGTTTCGAAGAGGCAGAGGAACTAGAGATCAGATTGCCAACATTCGCTGGATCATGGAAAAAGCAAGAGAGTTCCAGAAAAACATCTACTTCTGCTTCATTGACTACGCTAAAGCCTTTGATTGTGTGGATCACAACAAACTGTGGCAAAGTCTTAAAGAGATGGGAGTACCAGACCACCTTACCTGTCTCCTGAGAAACCTGTATGCGGGTCAAGAAGCAACAGTTAGAACGGGACTTGTATGCAGAGTACATCATGAGAAATGCCGGGCTGGATGAATCACAAGCCGGAGTTAAGATTGCCGGGAGAAATATCAACAACCTCAGATATGCAGACGATACCACCCTAATGGCAGAAAGTGAAGAGGAACTAAAGAGCCTCTTGATGAGGGTGAAAGAGGAGAGTGCAAAAGCTGGCTTGAAACTCAACATTAAAAAACCCAGATCATGGCATCTGGTCCCATCACTTCCTGGCAAATAGAAGGGGAAGAAATGGAAGCAGTGACAGATTTTATTTTCTTGGGCTCCAAGATCACCGCAGACGGTGACTGCAGCCATGAAATTAAAAGACGCTTGCTCCTTGGGAGGAAAGCTATGGCAAACCTAGACAGCATATTAAAAAGCAGAGACATCACCTTGCCGACAAAGGTCCGTATAGTTAAAGCTATGGTTTTCCCAGTAGTAATGTATGGCTGTGAGAGTTGGACCATAAGGAAGGCTGAGCGCCGAAGAATTGATGCTTTCGAACTGTGGTGCTGGAGAAGACTCTTGAGAGTCCCTTGGACTGCAAGGAGGTCAAATCAGTCAATCCTAAAGGAAATCAACCCTGACTGCTCATTGGAAGGACAGATACTGAAGCTGAAGCTCAAATACTTTGGCCACCTAATGTGAAGAGAGGACTCACTGGAAAAGACCCTGATGCTGGGAGAGACTGAAGGCAAAAGGAGAAGGGGACGGCAGAAGATGAGATGGTTAGATAGCATCACCGATGTAATGAACATGAATTTGAGTAAACTCTGGGTGACAGTGGAAGACAGGAAGGCCTGGCGTGCTATGGTCCATGAGGTCACAAAGAGTCGTACACGACTAAACGACTGAACAACAAATTTTATTAAATAAATTTGTAATAAGGCTAATTACTGAAGTTCCTATTTAGTGATATACAGTATGTAAGAGTGATTTGTGGCTCAAAATATAACAGTAAATGTACTAATCTTTATTCCCAGAAGATATTGGAAGAATTTCCTGATACTCGTAGATGATACTGGGAAGCAAACTACATGATAAATACATAGCTGCCACTGAAAACTGAAAGGGTTCATTCATCTTTTTCCTTTCTAATATCTAATAGAACTTAACTGGCTTCTAATGTCACAACATTCTGTGTCCCCCTCCCTCCTATCATTGGCTGTTAGGAGGAGTCGATAAACATAAAGCATTATGATGTCAAGACACCACTGACTTCGAGACATTACAGAGGAGAAAGGACCAGTTGTCGTGCATTTGCCATTTTTAAAAGCAGCTGGATACTTAGCAAAATATATAGATTGGTCTTGACTGTTCAATGAATCTAACTCCTCGGGGCTTTTTCCTAATACCTCCAGGATCTGTATAAGTTTTATATCTAGTGATCTGTGTTAACATTTATTTTATTCAATTCCCTTAGCAATTACGCATGTTAGCCAGCCTCTTTTAGCTGTAAGTTTCTTCCTCCTGTGCATTTGCATTATTAGCAAATGCTACTACAGAATTAATAGAACAGCTTGCAATAAAGACAAAGCAGGAAAGCATGGCCAAGAAACCAAGGTTATGGAGTAATGACATAAGAGAAAAGAACCTCTAAAAATATGGTTGCAAATGAATTATAATCTTCCCTTTATGCTAAAACCTGGTTCTTTATGCCATTATGTGCTGTTCTTCAAAGATCCAAAAGCACACAGCAAATTTTAAAGCAGATTAATGAACCATTAACAGGCTTGGCAAAAAGTGCTTTTTCAGATAGCAATCGATAGTCCTCTCTCTTATTCACTGTATATATGGGTTTCACTTTCTCCAGGATATTTATTAGATTAATTGATCATTATTGTCATGAGGGATAATATGCCCTCACTTGAAAACAGCTGAAGTCTTAGCTTTTTAAAGACAGTAACAAATTATTAACTATTATCGAAGTAACCATGAGCCTGACAAACTAGTTTTTGAATGAGTGTGACTCTCCTTCCTACCTGCACTGAATGTCTGCTTTGTGCGTTGCATTCATCGGACACAGTGAATTCAAAACTCATTGCTTCTCCAGAAAGGACATTCCATATGAGAAGGCCAGCAGGAGAGAGAGAGGCTTCCGGAGGGCCAGCTTCTAAGGCAAACAGCACTGCTGATCTCTCAGGATCCACAGCTTGCAGCTGATAAACAAAAGTCTCTCCTGCAAACGTTAGAAGCGGATTGGATGGGGCCAGGAACACAGGCGGCAAGTTATCTAAATTAAACATCAAAAAAGCAGCCAAGGTTAGAGGGGTGTGTAGTCTAGGGAATACTCTGATTTCCTTAATTTAAGGAACAAACTGTAAACATTTTATTGAAAATGACAAGCAATTTATCGATTCCAGCTGGTAACTTGGAGGAACACCATCCATTTTTAAGGGGTTAAAGACATCCTATAAAATTAATATATTTACTGCTTGTGGGCTTTTCTTCAGAAAGGCTGTCATTATCTTTCTATCTCTCTTTCTCTCTCCCCTTTTTAATCAACAGAACCTTAAAAAAAATCACAGAGTTGAAATGAGCCCCTCAAGTGATCATCTAATATGATGCAGAGAGTGGAAATACATCAACAGGATTTTCTGGTGGGGAAAGGTGGAGAAAAACCTCTCATCTTTTTTTCATATTGCAGAAGGTGATTAACCTTCTGAATTTGAGTGTGGTGGCTGTGGTGAATGTTAAACTGCAGTTGAAAACACAACAGATTTAAGGCCAGTTTTATACCCATAGTCACTATAGTCCTACAAAAGCTTCTGTGGGTTTATATTTACATTTTATGTTGTGCCTTTCTGCTGAAAATGCTCAGTGTGAATTTAAAAAAAATCACTACAATAACATTTTCAAAGAAAAATCAAAGTAACCTAATCTGTCCTGAAAATAAATTATTAACAGTTTGCTGAATTGGAAACGCTTCAACTTACTCCTAAATAAAATAATTACTATATTGTGTGGTTCTTGAATGGATACTTGTAATCAGTGGTGGACATTGATTACAGGTACTACTGTGGACACCTGCCAAATTAAGGACCAGGTCCTTAAGAGGGAAAGGTACCCATCAAGAACTAAAACCAGAGCCAGGATAGAACCAGATCTGTCTGTGTCAAGCAGCAACTCCATTTTACAAGGATTTCAGCTGAGCATGCAGTGACCCATCCAGGCTCTCATAGCCTCCAGGAACCAATACACCTGAATCCAAGGAAGGTCTCTTAAGGAATGTGATGCAACAGAGCTGCAGGAAACATCCCCTTTCAAATGAAGGATTGACCATCTCCAGGATCCAGCCTATCATGCCCCTTCTGGTCCAATGCACATGCCTAACCTACAAGTGGGAAAGCACACACTAGTGAATACCCTATCTACTTCATCAGAATCTACAGGCCAAAAAGGACCTCAGTTAAAATGGCAAGTCACCACCATGGACTCTGCCAGAGAAGAGTCGAGACTTTCATGTAACTGAGCAACTTTCTCAACAAAGTGCTATGCAAAATAGCCACAGCTACTAGGTGGGAGATTTATCAGCAACTGCCTTCCCAAAATGGTATTTGCCACCCCAAATAGAGCAGCCATCTGACAGGCTGCCAACGTGATAAGGGAAGATAGGTATAGGTTCCTTCCTTCCCAGATTTGAACTCATACCTGTACTTGGTCAAGTTCATTTTTCATCTTCCTGCACTGGTTCTCCAGGCCCTGCTCATCCCTGGCCTTGACATTGAGGGTGATGAAGGACTTGGGAGAGCAAATTTCTATGAAGGCCACATTGCCAGCCTTGTCCAACCAGGTTTTGATAATACATGCCAGGGTCTGCTGCTTATTTACTACCAGATTGTAGCTAAGCACACCTTTATTACAGATGGACCTTGTGTTTACCTTTAGCAATTTGAGACCAAGGTCACATCAGAGATCAGTCACCAGGACCTCCAGGTTGGGAGTAGAGAGTAGCAACAGATTGCACTTTCCCATTGGAACAGATAGCCCAACATTCCCACCTGCCAAGCTGCAAGACCAAGGAAGCAAGAACTGCAAATTCAGAATCTTGAAAAATGTAATAGGAATTTTTCAGAACTTTTCATTTATAGTCAGTTTAATAAGGTAGAGTCTCTTTGAATACTTTGAAACACATTTCCCCACATTTCTCTCTACCCCACCCCGCCCAGGTTGAGTTGTTGTTTTTGAGATAGGCTATCTACTGACTTGCCTGCTGCTGTCCCTACCATTCTGTTCCCAGTCTCATAGTCTTTTAGACCACCATATCTCTCTTGACCTATCAAAACTGGGTCCTGCCACTCTTGAGAAGGATTGTGGGGAGGCTGGGAAAGGAAGAGAAGGCGAACAGACATAAACAATCAAGAAAGAAAAGGTGAATCCCCTGGCAGCTCAGCCCAGGTGGCAAGAAACCTGGGAAGAAACATTCTGAATCATTCAAAGAGGCTCTGTTTTATTTAATTCACTATAAATGAGGCTTGGAAATTCCTCCTGCAGTTTCCAAAAGTCTGTATTAACCCCAAGACTAGCTTTAAAGATCAAGGAAACAAGAACTGCACAGACTTCATTAAGGCCACATTAAATACTGTATACAATATCTTACTGAACTCTGTGTAGTTCTTCCTTCCTTGATATTGCCCAGCTGTGTGGGGTTTGCCAGCCCTCTGTAACAGCAAGGCATAGACCACTGATGGACTAAGCGCATCCCACTCATGCAGTCACGCTCACCAATCTCTGGAGGCCTGAAATCTGGCAGTGCAACTCATAGTAGGTCTCCAGCCCTCTAACCGCTTCCTCTTACTATCTATCGCAACCAATCAAGGGCTTCCATGTCACAAGGCTCTCTCCTAATTTCCTATACAAGTAGTCCTCATTTAACAACCAAAATTGGGACTGCCAACTTGGTCCTTAAGCAAAGTGGTGGCTAAGTGAAACCACGACTGTGCTTATGATTTTACTTCAGCTTTCCTTTGCTCTACAGACCTGCGAAGGTTGTAAATGTGAGGATTGGTTGCAAAGTTACTTTTTCATCACTGTCATAACTGAATAGTTGCTAAATAAGGCAGTTGCTAAATGAGGACTACCTGTATCTATCCCAATGAACAGCCTCTAATACTTTTACCCAATCAAGCCAACAACCAAAAAGAGAGAAAGGGAGGGGGAAAATCCAAGGACAGGCCCACGGTTGCTAGGAAGGCCATGAATATATCTAAGGCCATCTGACTCTCCTGCTAGGACATGGCAGTTAAAGTACCCCAGCATTAAAAACTTAGAGTTTTCTACCACCAGCCCCATGGTATGATCTAGGAGGTCAAGGAGGGCTGCTGCTAAACAGCAGGCTCACTAGAAATAGCCGTATTTGTCCCTAAAGCCCAATATTTTTTGAGAAGAATTCTGAGACCTGGAATGCATTTTGCCTCTCTGGAATAGGAGTGATTACCAGAACAGAGTCCCATAATAGTCATATTACAAAATGAGAACCACTATTTAATGACAAAGATCCAAACTGGTTGGCTTTGCAGAAATCAGGATTGGCCTTCTCCAAAGAAAATAATTTTATAGCCTAGATTTTTTTTTTAATCTGTTCAATCATGTCTGATTCTTGGAGACTGCCTGGACAAGTCCCTGCAGTTTTCTTGGCAAGGTTTTTCAGAAGGGGTTTGGCCTTGCCTCCTTCCTAGGGCTGAGAGAAGTGACTGGCCCAAGGTCACCCAGCTGGCTTTGTGCCTAAGGCGGGACTAGAACTCCCGGTCTCCCGGTTTCTAGCCTGACACTTTTACCACTACACCAAAGTGGCTCTCATAGCCTAAATAAATATTATAAATATACACTATATACTGGTCTAAGCCAAGAATACACTCAATCAATCTCCTGAAGAATGCATTTTTGTATCATAAATAACACCTGATTTTATAAGGCCCCAATGGACTTACTTTCATTGATAGACCAAGTAAATTTAGAAATTGATGGCTCACAAAATAGACAAGAGCTGGTGAGACTTGCATCACCCTTTGCATAGCACAATCCATCTATTTTGCATGTGTTTTCCTGCGAGGAAGAAAAACAAATGAGGTGTTAGTCACTTGAAATAGTATAAAATATTTATTTCTAGCAATCATGGAACAATAGTCATTTAAATCCATTCCCAAGGGAAGCATATAAGTGAATCTTCATTTTATCCTTGAATGTTAAGCTGCTGAATGACCAGAATAAAAATTCTCACTCATAATTGAATCTTAAAATGTGAGGAATGAACAAAGCATGGTAAATCAATCCCTGGCTTAATTTGATGCCTATTGTCCTTCCTGGTTTTCCTTATCTAGGAATTGACTGGCTCCAGGGTTCCCTTTCTTTTGGTATGTCAGGCAAATCTCTTCCTAATGCCTGCATGTGGCCTGGAAGGGTATGCTCTTGTTTTGTACCTTTGTCATGGCCAGTACAAATTTCCCCCATCCAGTAAGTCAGAGATAGGTGGGGTCTGTGATTTCTTGGCTTTCTTTATTTTTTTCCCTCTGAATTAGGTGGTTAAAGAAAAACAAAGGTTGAGAGTTTTCATAAAAATATACAGACAATATTCTCACGATTGTTTTGCTTTCTCTTTAAATGAAATTTAGATTTCTTTTGGCTGTAACAATAGTAGTTAATTATACGGTACACTAATTCCAAAATGCAGTATGTCTTCTTTTTCAAGTAACTCCTCCAAATTGGGTGTTTGTAACATTGATGTAAAAACAGTAGTACTGACATAATTCCTTCCTCAAAGTCCTTGATAAAGGGAAAATTCTTGTAAATTTTGACAGTATTCAAGAACCTGTTTATTTGCTTGCTTGCTTGCTTGCTTGCTTGCTTGCTTGCTTGCTTGCTTGTAGTTCTGTATCACCCATCCCAAATGACTTCTAGCAGTATATAGCAGTGGAAAATAATTACTTCTGCTAGGATAAGAAACATGCTTGCTATTGCAAAGAATGACTTATGTGTCTCCAAATATATTTTATAGCAGCTCCCATCATCCCTTGGGGGTAATAGGAGTTGTGGTCTAACACATGGTGGGGGGACTCCTGTCTGCAGAAGGTCATTTAAACAAACTAGGGGTTGGGGGTGGGGAGAGACGATTGTAATTCTTCAGTACTCTGAGATCTTGAGTTTAACATTTATGTTAAGGACAGTATGTTATTTCAAGTGATATGATGTGCTTCTTTTTGAGAAATTTTCCTTTTCCTTTTGATACTTTACATCTGTCTTCCTAAGTCTTCATTTCTTAATGGATCGTTATTTGCTCCTGGGTTCTTTATTTCTAATTAATCCAAGAGACCTTCCATGACCACTGAGAATATATTATATAAAGTAACTACAAACAACAACACACCTAGAAAATTACTCTAAATCTGGAGTTCCCGGTGTAGCAAATAAGGGTGCCAATGTACCTACACAGGACTTTTTTGGTACCTACCGGGTCCTGCCTCACCTGACTGTTTACAGTTTTAAAAAAGGGATGCTGTAAAGGCTCCAGCATCATCTTTATTTTCATGAATGTATCTGGCCTCAAAATGGACCCCATATATTTTTGGGGAGTGAAAATGATTGGTAGCTGCAGCCATTGCTTTTTTGAAAGTAAGGAACTCCTGCCTTAAGGCAAATTAGCCCAGTCAGCAAAACCTAGGTCAGCTAAACCTCTGGTTGGACTACAACAGCTAAACTACTGAACTTCTCAAGTGTAAAGAAAGACATGGTGAGGCCACATACTACACTTGGCTTCGGATTAAACTATGGTAGACTTTTTAATACAGAAAAGTCAATGCAGAGCAGTTTTGAGAGAAACAGGTCTAGCCAAACTTGCATCTATACTCGAAGACAATAGGCATAGAAGCAATAGTATTGGTAGTTGGAACACTGCCAGTAAATCTGAGATAACTACTGGGGCTCTGTCACCATGCATTATTTAAAAAAAAGCTGCTGGTAATGTCTTCCCAGCAAAAGTTCTATATCAACAGGGACCTTTTATGTAAAAGAAGTCTTATTAAAGATAATCTCAGAACCTTCATTATTTCTCCACTCCCATTAACTTTCATGAAATTTTCAGCACATAACTGCTAACTTTTGTATGTACATTAAGTAGTACGTTTTGAAAAACAGGCTTGTATACGATGTGTGGTTTTTCAGCTATTGATGTCAAAAATGGTATAATATACAAGTGGAAAAAATATATTTAGTTTTCCAGCTGATCAGTAAACAAATGTGGTTCCCTGACACTTGTCAAGCCACATAGCTCACTTAAGGAAACTGGAGGGTTAAGAAGAAGATGGATGCTCTCTACTACACCTGTAAGTGCTTTGAAATTACCTTTAATTTGCAAAGCCCATTTTGATGGAATTTGCAATCTTGACAGACTCCGTCATACAAGGTCAGAACTTTTGAATTACTGTACTGGAATCCATCATTAGATATCTAAAATATACAAAAATATATCATTTTGTGTGATCCAGTTCCACATAGACATTGTCTGTACATTCTAAATACACCCCTGAACTAAATGTCTGCCAAGGAGATAAATTAAACCACTTGCGAGTTACTTTCCTGCAAGCTAATAAATCAATGGATGCTGCAAACTGAAAAGCATTCATTTATCAGATCAAATCTGGATTTCTGATAACTGTGTGCTTTGTTAAATCTGTTCCCATAATTTTTTTTCTCAAATAGAAACAATTTTGAACAATAAATCCTGCTTCAGACTGACTGCAATCCATAAAACATTTACTCAAGAGGAATTTTATGGATGTCAACAGCATTTTATTGAGATTGCTTCAAAGCAAGACAATTCTGTTGGGTAGATTGTGTCCTCTACTCCACCCAGTATAGATTTCCATTCCTGAGGTATTAATTCATTCATAAAATGTCAGATCTTGAAACAAACATTCTGTAGGAGAAGAAGCAAAAGTGGGGCTGATGCTTCTCCCACATGTATTTCCTATAGATAGAGAAATAATGCATTTAACTGGAGGAAAAGTGGTAGATACAAGAAAAAGAATGTTCACTCTGTATTTGGCACAGGAGTCAAGCAATAATAGGTCAATTATCTAAGTTAATTTTGTAAGTTGTATTTGTTTCAAAACATCTAACTGCATGCATTGACAAGTTATTTGTTTCTTTTATTTCTACCATCTCATCTCATGTCATCATTTGCTATTTTGGTCTGTTTAACTGATATTACTATTACAAGCCATGAACATTATTAGATAGGCTTTGCTTGTTTGCAATTTGTGAAAACAGTTGTGGATACCAAAGCCATTTGAACATGAAATGTAGAATTGCATTCTAAACTGCACAACATGTCTTACATACAAAGGCAATATATTTCATATTCTCCACTGTAAAATAGATACAAATGATTAAGAATAAGTTTGAACTTGAAATATAGAATGTTATCCTGAATGTGCACACCAGCTTTCCAAAATGAGATATCTGTTTTTAAAATTTCAAATATGGTTTTGCCACTCTATATGAATTATGCTTTGTTATGACACATTGAGTTTCATGTAGTCCTAGTGTCATAGTATCCATGGAAAATACTGTATTTGACTGAAATTTACATTTTATTCTTCTCTGAAAAACAGAACTATCATAGACCTGTTTATTAGAAGACTAAATTATTGTGAACCGCCCAGAGTCCCCCAGCTGGGGGAGATGGGCGGTAATACAAATTTAAATAATAAATAAATAAATACTGAATACTAAATATGTGTATGAAATTTCATTTAGTTTGTGTTCAATTTAAGGAATTATAATACAAATAAATTGACACCCTACACAAACAAAACAAAAAAACACGTGCACACAACACAAATGCTATATCTAAAGATTGAGAAAGCTATTAAATGTACTTTTCATTTAACTGTTTGAAAAGGGTGCTGAAATCAAGCTGCTGTTAATACTTTCCATCACTGAATTACGTTTTGAATATATGTTTAAGCTTTCTCTGCTTTTATGACAATTTTAGGGGGATGAGCATTGTATTTTGTTTAACTCCTGTTCTACTTAAACATTTATACAGGAGCCAAGTTCAGACTGACAATTGAAACATATAATGTTGTCCTAAATGTGCATATTTACATTTAAAATAATATCACACTATTTGTGTTACATTTTTCTTGGACACTTGGAAAATCAGAGTAGAGCACTAAGCTCTAAATTCAGAATATGATCTTGAATGTACAAACCCACATTTATTCTAAGATCCAAAGGAAAGGACAGGAAGAGAATAAATGGAAAAACAAAGAAACACTTATTTCACTAAATGGGATTGTATATTGCAAAAGGTTAACTACCATCATAAGTTTGAGGACCAGTCGTAATGCTATTTTTTCCAGTACCATTGTAAATTTGAATGGTTGCTAAACAGGGCAGTCATTAACCAAGGACTACCTCTAAAAGGTTCAAATTTGATAAGAAGCCACGCTTTTTGCATCCAACAAAAATGGGAGGAGACCAAGTGCATTTGCGAGTAGGAAATTAACCTTTTAGATGGGACCTCTTTTTCACAGAACACATAGACAGCTGTGAACAACCATACAATTTATTTTCAAACTATCATTTCTGCTCAGCCAGAAACAAACACAGCACAAACTTTTTGTTGGTTTTTGTTTGAATTAAATCTACCAGAAATAGCTGTATGACTATATGCTTCTCTTGTAACCACAATGCTGTGTGTAGCTTGTGCTGTGTGACAAACACAACTGATAAAACAGATGTGATATGACCTTTCAATTTCTGTCACAGAATATAGGTTATTGTCATCAACTCACCCATTTTGCTAGGTCGCACAGTGACCTAGTAACTGAAGCATGAAGTTGCCTTTGCTGAACCAGTGTTGCATGAAGCAACTTTTCCCCCAGGTTTTCTATAATTTATCTGTGTTAAGTCACAAATACTCATCCCAAATTGTCCTGGTTTGATACATTTTATTTATTTAAATTATTTATTGATTGATTTATTTTATATTACCGCCCATCTCCCCCATCGGGAGATGTTAGAATGGTTTTGCCTATACTGGAAAGAGTCAAAGGCTGGACAATTCTGCTCATGCAGAACACCGGACTATGTCAGATCTGCCCATGCTGCATGAAGTAATGCACGACCTTCTGACCTTAGCAGAAGATTGACTCTTAGAACGAGGAGGAGGAGGAGAGCCAATCGCTTTAATTATTAAAAATGTTTTACGTAGTACATTTAACTGTGCTAATAGTGTCAACTATGATATATTTCACTCTTATATTTATCTATAGTTTCATATTGTGGCCTATCTGTATATGGAATGAAACTGATTTTTTAAAATAAAACTTTACAGTGCTCTGCATCATCTCAGTCTGCCCCAGGTGCTTGCTACCAGACAAGATAAGCTGCACTTCAGCAGCATATTGTCAGAAACATAGGCTTACAGTATGAAAAATAATCTGTTTGCTTTAGACTCTCACCACATAATTTCCTTTTCTTTCCCCTAATCAATAGGCTAAGAGGCAAGATGTTTAATCAGAGCTGGCAGAAGGTAGGGGCATAAAATCTCTTGGCAAGTCCATCTAGTTCTCCTACAATGTAACCCAATTTATTAGTGCATAATACATTCAACTGATATTGTACTGAATTCCTTTCCATGTGCTCTTAGAACACAATTGGATTATGTATAGTGAGTGTAAATCCTGGCTAAGGGTCTACTTGGAACCAGACCCTAAATTCTGCCCTTGATAAGAGTCAGTCTCGAATACAGAAGTCAAGATCCAAGGTATGTCAGTGTATGAGTGATGCAAGTGTTGCAAACATCAGAACAGGTTCTAATCCCAAGCAAATCAAGCTTTGGAATGAAAGAAATATTAGTTTAACATTCAACTGTTTTGCAGGCAAAAGCAGACTGATCATTCTAAATGCAATTTTATCCTTAATTTCTTTCTTTTACCAACACCTTCAAGTCTTTTATTTTCTCAGTGCAGCTCTAATGATCAAACCAATGAATATAAATAATGATTAGAACACCAGGAGACTATTTGTAATAAGATATTCAAATAAAACTCATTTCTTTTCTCTGCTGTTCTTTTGCTTGTGTTTTTAATTTTGTTTTGTTTTATATAAATATTACCACAAAATTGATTGGTATAACTTTGAAACCTAACAGGCTACAGTAATAAATATACATTTTAACCATTTTTATTTGTTGATATGTAATGTAACTCTTTTTTGTATATACTATATATGTATCATGTTTACATATTTCCTTTCCTACAATTCAAGATAGTGTGCATAACCTTTCACCAATACCCTAATATATCCTCTTAACAACATGGGAGATAGATAAGGCTAAGAAACAATGGGTAGATCTGCACTGAGCATTTAGGTTGCTTTTCTCCTATTATCATGCTAGCTTGACTATAAACCAGCTTAAGAAAACTATGTCCAGACTGAGATATTTTGGCAACAGCTTTCAAGGTATTCAGTCTGGAATGCAGGCTACCATATCCCCCAACCCCTCTGGACAATTCCCTGTTGCTATGTCCTTTAACCTTTCTTGTCCAGGAAGGTGGCTGCCAATTGCTTTCCTTTCTGTCGGTGGGTCTTGCTGAACATCTATACTTTTAAGTTGGTATGTGTGTGCATTAGTGCATCAAAATGCATATATACAGTAAATCTAGGGATTTACCATTTTATCATTTTTCCATCACCTGAGGTAGAAGGATTTCACTCCAGTTCTCAAATAGCCCATAGAATTGTTTAAGCTGTCTGGGAGTGGAGTGGTGGCGGTGGTGGTGGTGGTGGAACTCAGCTCAGAAATTCAAGGGAATAATCTGGCCCATACAGTAGATAAAAACCATGTTAAAATAACAGAACAAAGAAATAAAAGCAATACTGTCAGAGATATCTATTATTACCCATACAACAAAAAAGTTGTGGATGAACTGCAAATTTCCTGATCTTTCATAGTGGCATTATGTAGAAATAATAGAATACTTTAATTAACTATGATTATAAACTCCTCCAATAGCCTAATATGATCTTCCATTATTTGTCTTGATCACTTTCTCCTTTACATTGTGGAGTAAAGCACATGAGGATCAATTATTCATAATGTAATGCTTATCATTATGGAAGATTTAACGCCTTTTCCCAATTGCACTGAACCATCAGTGGGTAAGACGCCAGGCTTGTGGATCAGAAGATCGCAAGTTTGGAGGTTCGAATCCCTAGCCCCGCGTGACAGAGTGAGCTCCCACACTAGCTCCAGCTCTTGCCAACCTAGCAGTTTGAAAGCATGCAAATGCAAGTAGATGAATAGGTACCACTTCGGTGGGTAGGTAACAGCGTTCTGCGCGTGTCATGCGGCCACATGACCGTGGAAGCGTCTTCGGACAATGCTGGCTCTTCGGCTAACAAACGGAGATGAGCACCAGCCCCTAGAGTCGGACACGACTGCACAAATGTGCGGGACAAACCTTTACCTTTACTTATGGTACAGATATGCTGTGACAACATCTTAATTTCAGCCCAAGGCCATAAATTGTCCTTAGCTGTACCAGTATTAAAATACAGGCATCTACCTTAAGCTGACAACATCCAATAACATCAGCAAGGTGTGGTGAAAAAATATTAGATCACTTCATCATTCAGGTGACTTATAGCAGGTAAGATCAAAGAGACACTTATTGGCCATTTAAGGCTGATGTAGACAAGCCTCCTCCCCGCCAGTCCCTGGTTACCTTTCAGGTGCAAGAAGTTACTTGTTTGGGTTTGAAATAGTGCATCAGTAAAATGGTAAAAGAATGTAATAGTGGTATAACAGTGAGGTAGTGGTGTAACACTGAAAAGGACTAACTAGGAAAGCTAAAGATCAAGATCAGCTGAAATTACAATATATGAGAAAAACACTAAAAAGGGTGTTTTTTTTAACATAAACATGCTAATTGCTCAGTGAAGTTGGCAGAATACTAAGAAATAACAAAGAAAAATCTACTCAACTTCTTTTCTTTCTAAATAATTTCCAGTGAGAAGGTTGGTGTTTGCCAGACATTTAGGAAAAGCAGAATGAAAGAACTGGATTGAAATTTGGGACTGATAGACACATGGTCATGGGATTTATATATCTTTTAAATGGGTTCAAATCCTTATGTCCTGATGAATTGCATCCAAATGTATTGAAGGAAATTGCTGAAGGTCTAGTGAACTTGTACGTATTATCTTTGAAAAATACTGGAGAACTGCTGAAGTGCTAGATGAACAGAAGGCAAACATCGTCCCTGTCTTTCAGAAGGGGAAAAAGAACCATGCACAGAACCATAAATTAGTCTGATATTAATATGTCTGAAATGCTAGAGCAGTTCATGAAGACATTATCTATATACACCTTGAAAACCATGCCATAATTACCAGAAGTCAGCAAAACTTGTCAAGAACAAGTTTTACTAAACTGTTTCATTTTTTAAAATTAACTAACCTTTTTAATAGACTGTGGGAGTGTTTAGACATGATATATGTTGATGCAAAGCAGTTGGAAAAAGTACTGTACTCGATGACATTCTCATTAGCAAGCTACTTCAATGCAGGGTTGATGGCATGACACTTAAGTAGATACATACGTGGTTCAAAAATTGTAGAGAATGCTTATCAATGGATCTTCAACAAACTGGACTGAGATATCTAGTAGGATGTCACATAGGTCAGTCTCAGGTCCTGTAAAAAGGTAAAGGTTCCCCCCGCACATTTGTGCAGTCGTGTCCGACTCTAGGGGCCGGTGCTCATCTCCGTTTGTTAGCCGAAGAGCCAGCGTTGTCCGAAGACGCTTCCACGGTCATGTGGTTGCATGATGCGCGTGGAACGCTGTTACCTACCCACCGAAGTGGCACCTATTAACCAACTTGCATTTGCATGCTTTTGAATTGCTAGGTTGGCAAGAGCTGGAGCTACTGTGGGAGCTCACTCCACACGCAGGGCTAGGGATTTGAACCTCCAAACTTGCGATCTTCCGATCGACAAGCCTGGTGTCTTACCCGCTGAGCCACCATGCACTCAGGTCCTGTACTCATCAACATTTTTATTAATGGGGGTGGAAAGTAATAAATGAAGGCAGGAATAGGATTCTCAAAGTACAGCAAGAACTTTTGCAGTATTGGAGTTAAAGTGAATAAGGAATGCTAGGTATAAGGAATGCTAGATGGATGTTGCTTCAGGTAACAATACATATTGGTCCAATACAGCCACACAGCTTTGGAGCCAGACCAACAGTGTTGCAATTCTGTGAATGTTGGTGATAAAATGTAATACTGACAAAAATAGATATACAAGTCTGCACACACTGTAAGTACTATGTGAAACTTTCTGTCTCATTCTAGCTCTTATAGCATTTCACTCTTCTTTCTCTGGGAGGAAACTGAAATGCAGCTTTGAAATATACTTGTACAAATACATCAAAAGCTATATTACTTTTATCTGAACACATAATGAGCCCCTTTGAGTTCAGTGGCACTTCTTCTGAATAGACATATTTAGGATTACCTCTTATGTAGATGAGAAGTTTACAAGATTCAGTCACTGTTACCACACCCACATGGAAGGAGCTCCCAGCAAGTCCCATGTACACTGAGCACTGCTGCCTTGCACACGAGTTATCAGTATGGAGCATAGGATGCACAATAAAAGCTTAAACAATTTAGCAATTGTGGCCTAATCAAGATTTTAACCTGTGCCCCTAGAAATAAAATACTGTTGATTAACAATTGATTCATCCATTATATCATCTGAGAACGATCACTAATAATACTGATTGTATTCTGCACCTTAAAACCACTTATTAAAATGACTACAATTCTTATAATTTCTGATATTCCTTTGTTTTCTTACTTACTATTAGTCAGTACTAAAAAACTTGGGGTTTGTGCCTCCCTTTTATGGGGATTAGCAGGAAAAGGCTAATTGCAATCTCATTTTATCCTTCCAAAGTATTTTTTTTTAAAAAAATTCCTAGTAGCACAAGAAATTCCTACTTTCACTTGCCATCTTGCATATGGTTCAATATCAATCTTGAAATGAAGAGTTTCTGTTCCTGTGTAGTTCAGAACAGGGACCGAGCATTCCACCACTGTCAGATTCAAAAATGTTGCTTTTGTGATTTCGTGTTTTCTGGCTATCCATTCACTATTGTGATACTATAGGAAACAGAGCAATAAGATGTTAATTTATTATTACAGGATATACATAGAAATATTTCAAATGATCCATATGTATTTTTTTAGGATAGATTTTAATTAGATTTAAAGCTGTAAGGCAAATTTGTTTAACACTGAATGCATAGTAGAATTATTAAAGGAAATAATGGATTTTAACATGATATAATCTGAATGAAATAAATGTAATGGAATAAGATAATGCAGTTCAACAGATTGTGTTACTTTTCGATACTCAATTGTGCTTCAAGTTCATAAGCAATAATAGTCCTACCACCTGAATGTCCATTAAAAATCCTGAGAGTATTAAAATTTTTCAAGGGAAAAAGGTATATAAAATAATTTTAAATCCTGTAGGATAATTTTTGAAGGTATGTTTGAACTGGAGACCAAGACACATTTACAGTGAAGCATAAATTGGTTTATGGACAGTGCTGGAGGCAAAGGTAGGGCAAAAGAGGGGACGGGTACACTTCGTTTTTAGATTTCTGCGGAATAAAGTATATATATGATTGGTTACAGCAGCAAGATATTTGGTTGGGTGTAGCACATTATAGAGAGCTAATTTTGGGACAGGACTACATGAGCATGATGTCCTTGAGAGGGCAGATCTAAGAGGAAAAGCTGTAAAAAAATAAATAATAATAAAAAAAACCCATGATGTTCAGCTGACCTTGGAATACAAACATTGCACGTCTTTCAATATTTCCATAAAATGTTATTTCGCTGCCATGTACTGACTAATATCTGAGTTTCCTCATTTAAAGCTAGTCAGTGCTTCCAGATACTCTTCAAGACTCTATGTAAAAAAAAGTCTAAATAAGATGTGGCCAGGACATGGATAACTGTTGCCGAACTGAGGACAGTTGACAAACGGTCTGCTCCATGTCATTGTGCAGATATTTCTGGCCACCACTTAGGGCTGGACTGTTTTCCTCAACTTCCAGCAGAGTTTATACCCTTTACCCTCTCTGGAATCTTGCTCCCAGGCCAAGCTCCTCTTTGTGGCAGGTTCCCCCCACCACCACCACCACCACCTTGGAGCAGGAGGATAAAATTACTGCTTTTAGATTGTTTCAAGAAGAATCTTGACATTCAACACTCTGTCCTCTATGCAGGAAAATGAAGGAAACAAGTGATCACCCTCAACGTCCTGCCACACTGAAAAATATGGGTTGGATGTAAAAGCCTTGCATCTGCAATTGATCTGCCACTGATCAAAGGGCATGCAATCAAACAAAAGCTCCTCCTTTCTTCACCGCACCACCAACTGAACACCATCTGATTGAAAAGATGAAAGTCACTTTTATAATGCTTCCAAGACCTAACACTGTTAGGGAATCCTGTAAGATATCATCGCTAATTGTACAAGAGCTGCCTATTGGATGAAGAAAATTCTGACCTAACTGTATTTCTAGGTATTGGCCATGCACTAAGGTAACTCAAGAGTCTGAATCCCATATCCCATTTGGAGCCATGACTGAAAAAGAATCCAAATAATTTGGTTCATCCAAAAATGTCTAAAATTGTGCTGCTACAGATTTAAACACTTTGTCTGCTGAAATAGAGTCGTCGCGCTTTTTTGTATGGCACTGTCCAGAATATATGACTAACAGATAGAGAAGGAAATTATATTCAGCGAGACATTTTATTAGGTCCATGCTAGTAGCCAGGTTGGGTGGTTGACACTCCAAGCCCTTCTTTTAATTTTGGTAGTTTTATGGCTGTTTTGGAATAGATTCAAAAACACCCCATAGCCTATTTCTATTTATTATGGCTGTGAAGACATCCATATTTGAAGGGCAAAATATTCAGAGTTTACGTGGGCACACACATAGCACCTGTCAGAATTGTCTTTTCCTGGGATCGTGCTACAGTACTGAGCGGCCACGTATGCCTAGGAAGAGACCCATGTGTTCCTAACAGTAACTGTGTAGATGCTCACCCAACCCCAAATTACACTTTGCCCTTGTAATCCAGATTCCTTCACAGACCTACTATTCTAATAAAGGGCTGTGTCCCAGGATAAGTTAGCAGAAAAATGGGAAGATTGCTAAACTGACTTTATGCATAATGTCTTGAGAGGTGTTGGGAACTGCTGTCCAAATCAGCTGGATGGTTTTAGGTTGGCAAAACTGTACTATAGAAACCCTCTGTCTTCTCTTTTGTTGAAGCATCCACTCAAATAATGTCTTCAGAATTTCATAGCACCCCCTTCCTCAGAAACTAAACATGTAATGTCAAAATAGGATGGATTTTTTTTAGAAAAACAGAGCTATAATTCTTTAAGGCAAGATTATCCTTTCAGGGTTTTTTTTCCCTCAATCATCATGGTTTGGGGAGCTGTATCCTGTGCCTGATATGCTGGATAACAACTACTGGAAATGTCCTATTTTTTCTATGCTTGATTAATATGTTTTGAGAGTATTTCTGTTGCTAGACTCTTATGGCTTGATTCCATTTTAAAATATATGAAAGAATGTTATTGTGGGGCAAACAGTAGTATCTACTGGCAGCATCCCCAAACAATTGCTGGTGTTGATTGCATTAATGTAACTCTAAGTGTTTTTGACTTATGAATACATGGGGATCCGATCATGCCCCATGTGAAAGGCAATGATATTTACAGCTATGCCAAATAAATATTTTGTACTTTTGTGTATAATTCAGGAGGATACACACTAGTTTCCACTGATGCTTCATGGAATATTCTGCATCCTTTTAGTTTCACTGAAAAAAATCATGTTGAAATTTATATAGTTTTGAAATAGAATGACTGAAAAGCTCTCCCATTCATATACTTCTTAGCCTTAGATATTTTTTTTACTCAGCATTAGAAAACTTTATATTATCAGATATGATGTATAATAATATTAATAATCGTTCAATTCAGCTGAAGACTACAGCTGTGTATCATGAAACTTGGTTAGTTAGCTGTGACACTTAAAATTCAAGTGTGTTTGGAAATACAGTCATGCGTATAAATTCCAGATGCACAAAATTGAGAAGTAATAATACTGTGATTTCAGGGTTCAGTGAACTAGAGTAGAAATGGGATAAAAGCCCACAGAAAAATGGAAGACACTGCATGGTTTTGATTCACTTATAAACTAATCTCTGAAGTGCTCTGACACCAACTGTATAAAATGTACATGTGAGAAAGAGAACTTTTTACTTTTAGACCCAATAATCTTAGCCAATCTCTATACATATCTATGCAGGAGGATAAACCAACCAATAGAACAAGGGATGTAAAATGTCTGTAGCTTGAATCATGTCAACTGGATTTCTATTTTCTTAATGGAAACGTTTCGCTCCTTATCCAAGGGGCTTCTTCAGTCTGAGCAAAGTTGGTAAGGGAATCCTAAATATGTTCCTAGGTAGCTGTGTGACCTTACACCTGGGGCTAGGTCATGGTTATATTGAGATGTAATTTTTAAGTCCTTTTATCATCTAATGGAGGGTCGTTAAAAACACCATGCTGCTGTTGAGCTTCTGAAATGGTCTTAATCTTCCTAGGCACAGAAGACAACACGGGGAGGAAGATGGGGGAGAGTTTGTGCCTGAGGCCCCCACCTCTATTCAAGGAAGGATTTTCCAAGTTGGCATAAATGGATTCCTTGACCCCTCTCTCAAACCACCTATCTTCTCTGTCTAAAATGTGAACATTAATGTCCTCAAATGAGTGTCCTTTTTCTTTTAGATGAAGATAAACTGCTGACTCTGGTCCTGTGGTGTTATTTCTCCTGTGTTGGGCCATCCTCCTGTACATAGGTTGTTTGGTTTCTCCAATGTAGAGTTCAGAGCACTCCTCACTGCACTGGATTGCATAAACTACATTGCTTTTCTTATGTTTTGGAGTTTGATCTTTGGGGTGTACAAGCCTCTGTCTCAGTGTGTTGGTGGGTTTGAAATATACAGGTATGTGGTGTTTGCCAAATATCCGTTTTATCTTTTCAGACACGCCAGCCATGTAGGGAATGACCAGGTTCTTTCGTTTACTCTGAGTCTCAGCCCTATCTGTCGCTGTTTTAGGTCTGGTAGATTTAGATTTGGTGAAGGCCCAATTTGGATATCCACAGGCCTTCAGGGCTGTTCTCAGGTGCTGATTTTCATTCTTTTTGGAATCCATGGAGGTGGGGATGGTTTCTGCTCTGTGTGACAATCCTTCCTTGAATAGAGGTGGGGGCCTCAGGCACAAACTCTCCCCCATCTTCCTCCCCGTGTTGTCTTCTGTGCCTAGGAAGATTAAGACCATTTCAGAAGCTCAACAGCAGCATGGTGTTTTTAACGACCCTCCATTAGATGATAAAAGGACTTAAAAATTACATCTCAATATAACCATGACCTAGCCCCAGGTGTAAGGTCACACAGCTACCTAGGAACATATTTAGGATTCCCTTACCAACTTTGCTCAGACTGAAGAAGCCCCTTGGATAAGGAGCGAAACGTTTCCATTAAGAAAATAGAAATCCAGTTGACATGATTCAAGCTACAGACAATTCCACCTGGATGACTGAGAACCTTCATAGACAAGGGATGTAAAAGAAATCCATCACAGATTTCTTTTAGCTCAAATTACTGTCATCCACTAGAGTAAATTCCACCATGTTATGTCAGCAGTAATTAATGGAGTTTACTGCCAAGTACTGTCATCTAGAAAAGTTTATAAAAATTAATATACGTTTAGAAAAGTTCAATAAAAATCAGCATGTATCTTAAACTTTATGCTAAATGTTTTATTTAACATACTAGAGGAAAATGTGTAGAATAATTATATAGGCTACATAAAAATTATGGAGTAATTGTGTAAGTTAAATAGAAAAATATTTGAATTATGTAAAATACAGTTAAGATACATATGACAACAATGGTGGTTTACAGGCCTTTAAAAAAAAATCCAGAGAAATTGCATGCAATAAAATAGCATATGAGCACCTAAAGCACTGAGATTGACCAGATTTCTCTTGATCAACATACTATTAACTAGAATAACATGGGCCAGAACATATAAAAAGGAATCATTTAGGTGTTGTTATGTGTCTACTTCCACAGTTTTTATTCATAAAATGCATGCATTCTTGATTTGTAGTGTTTGAGAATAGGACTGGGGGGAAAAACACACTTAATATGTGACTTTACTTTCAAAAACATACTATAGACATATTTACCCCAAAAGAAAATAGCTCTGCATTTAAGATGATTCCCCACCCCGCCACCCAAGGAAGAATAGCTAAGAAAAATTATAAGCACTGAAAAAGTCCTGTGTATTGCCTAGTTTTCATACCTTATCAATCTAAGGCTGCCAGGACAAATCCTGGATATAGATTCCCTGTCCCAACTAACATAGCAGGATCAAACTAAAGCACATATGTTAACTGAATTAATAATTATAAATAAAACTGAATTGCCTTAAAATAAGGTACTCCGTTTATCAAATTCTGACCCCCCATCTGAATATATCAAATATAATCTGTCTCACACTTAGACCACTCTTACACAAACACACACACACACACACGCACGCACATACATATATACATATACATCTCCCCTTTTGGGAGAGATGGGCGGTGATAGAAATTTGAATAATAAATAAATAAAATACACACACACAGACACACACACACACACACACACCCCTTCCCCTTTCTCCTTCTAAACAGAAGCTGGGAAAGGGAAGGGAAGGAAAGAAATGGAGCAAGAGGGAAAATATAATTCACTTGGAAAGGGAAGAGAAAGAGAAAAAGGGAACCAACCTGGATAGAGATGAGGAGAAGGGAATAAGTAACTTGATAGGAAAGGAAAGGAAAGGAAAGGAAAGGAAAGGAAAGGAAAGGAAAGGAAAGGAAAGGAAAGGAAAGGAAAGGAAAGGAAAGGAAAGGAAAGGAAAGGAAAGGAAAGAAACAGAAGCCCTGACTGAGAATTACAAAAAAAGGTTAAATTCACCAGCCTCTCCCAAATAACTGGTAACCTACCAGCTATTCTTCAAAGACATATAGTTGATGCCTGCGACCAACTGTACTTGCACACATTCACTGTTGGTCTTCTTCCTAGACAAAATAAGAAGACCCTGCTCACCCACACCTGACCCCCGCCATTCAAAAGCATTTATTTGGGGGAAAAAACAAGATTTCTATTTGGGGAACAGCTCCTCTTGGGGATGGCTGGTGCCATAGAGCCCTTTTAAACATCGACCCATCGAATCTTGGATTTTGTATTTAAATTTTATTGTATTGGAGAGTATTTATATATGCTGTTTTAATTGTTGAATTTTAACTGTCGATTTTTGTAAACCGCCCAGAGTTCCCTTGCGGGGAGATGGAGCGGTAAGTACAAATCGAATTATAAACAAACAAACAAATAACCATCTGATTACCTGGCTAAACGTTCTTGAAACTGAATATTTTGTCAATCATGATTGTCCATCTCTCAGAGTTTATTGAATACAAGAAGCTTTCTGATGAATATTTCATTCTTTTCATGCACTCATATAAAACTACTTACAGTCAGTCTGGTGACTTCACAGTGAAGATCAGGAGAGTTGTTAAAGCCAAGTCCAAGCACTTGGATTTTGCTACAGTTGGAAACTCTTACATCACAGAAGCCACCATTGAGTAGATCTGTAATCTCCACAGAATGCTCTGATATGGAAATAAATATGTGACAATCAACTAATTATTTATTTGTATTTAGTAATTTACAGTAATTTTTTACTGCACCATTTGGTCAGACTTCTAGTGGTTCACAATTCAAGTCAAGTGAGAAGTAAAAACAACAACAGAATAAACAATACTATGGTTGCCCAAACACTCAACTAACCATATAAAACTGAATGGCTGCTCAAAAATAATTGTTATAGCTAACTTGTAGAAGGGTAATAGGGAAGGTGCCTGGTGACCCATGAAGGGAAAGTATTTTTTTATTATTGATTGATTGATTGATTGATTGATTGGATTTATCACCGCCCAACTCCCCCAAGGGGGACTCTTGTATTCCAAAGCATGGAGGACACCCCAGAGAAGAACTGCCTTTGGGCCCACACATCTTAGTATTCATGCAGGGATGCTGACTGCTCCTTGCATGAGAAGGTGAACCAGGCAGATTTCATCTAGAAGTACTGTGGAACCAAGTCATATAGGCTTTCAATTTCAAAACCAGGATTTTGAAATAGAACCAGAAGCTTATTGGCAACCATTGCAATGACCAAAGGATAGGTATAACATTAAAATAGTGATTCTACCTATTAGTAACCTGTCCACTGCATTTTCCACCAATTGAAACTTCCAAATCATTTTCAAAGACAGACCCAAGTAGAGTGTGTTACAGAAATTTAGGCATGTGGACATCAATATGGACAGTAGACCAGACCACTGAATATACCTTACAAGGTCCAGTTGTATACAGTATTCAAATTGCTACAAAATTATCTTACAAAATGGACAATGCTGCATTAAAATGTTAACCAAGCACAGCGCAAAAGCAACACAGAACATATGTAACTCCTTGATCTTTTTTTTGGTTACAGCAATAGTACATCTCTTAAGCTATTATTTAAAATATTTCTATACCACCTATCACTCAAAACATCCCAGGTGCTTTCTATGCAGGAGGTTCTAGCTTCAGTCATAAGAATGATCTTAAAAAGCAAGGCAGGGTTGATTCTCTTCCTGATAGCTTGGAAATCTATTGTTTATAAAATGGTATAGACAATAATTGGCTAGACAAACAGATGACTTTAGTTTCATGTAGTGAGAAACAGTTTCATATTTTCATAACAGATACCTGCACCCAGCTAAGTAATTATTAAAGCAGCCACTATAAACTTATGCCCACCACATATGTAGGAACAAAACTCCCACATTTATCATCAGTATGATCTATGACTATGCTGACTGGGAATTTAGGAGATGTAGTGCAAGCTTCCAGCTGGGTGAGGATGGGTTAAAATGTTGGATGGAATGATTTATGGAGTATAATTTGATTCATTAAATTCTACTGAATAATAACAATAATGTTAAATATGGGTCTGCAAGCACTGAACTAGGGTGTCAAATAGTCTATTGAATCATAACAGAATGGATGTAATCAAAATGTTACTAACAAATGAGATATTTAACTGTTCATGAATTTCTTTGTTCCTGCACATGTTATTTTATTCTATCATATAGCATTAAAATTATCACAATAACAATGATTTGAATTACCAATCTCCTTCTTTCCTTTTTTAGGAAGCAGGGAGATTGAAATTGGGAGCAAGGATGGGGGAATGTCCAGATTTCCTTCCCCAGACATGTAATCAACATGTAATATGCTGGTACCTTTGCAGTCATTGTGATTATGCATCAACTTGGCTGTTGCAAGCACACAAAATCATACTACTGAGCCAAAGCAGGCCCCTCATTACTCCTTCATACATTCATAAATAAGTGTTTAAGGGAGAGCTCCAAGAAAAAAAATCACTAGCAAATAACATAAAAAGGATTCTGGGTAGAATCCTAACAACTACTTGAAAAGAAAACATCCTATATTCCTTGCCCTAATTCAGACCCTTGTATCTGGTAATGCTATATCAGTAAAAATCAGGTTGAAGAAAGACAATAAAATGATGTTAGTGTCATGAATTCCTTGTGTGATACCAAGACTTCTCAAAAGTGACCAGAAAAAGTTGAAAAAAGAAGTCACTACACAGATATTCCAGATAATGGGAGTATGATTTTACCTATATAAATCTACTTCAGGAATACATGCATTGATAAAGACATTTGATTTAAGAATATTTTTATGATTTGGGAGAAAATATTTTATCACAAGTTGTCTGTTCATAAATACCTATCAAACATGAGGCATGAACTCTTGAGTATATGTTATATCAGGAAGGATATTAAAAAAATTAATGCTGAAACCACTTCAAACAATCTTACAGTGCAATTTTACACAGATCTATTTAGAAATCCTATTAATTTCAATGAAATTTAGTCCCAGGTAAGGGTAAATACAATCACAAATTAATTTTATGCAGTCCTCAGCCAAAAGAGCTGATTGTATCTAGTGATCCTCCAATTCACTTGACTAGCAAGTCTAGTGTTTTAAAACAGACAAAACAGCCCCTGTGTCCTCATTTGCAGCATCCAAAGTTTCTACTACTGAAATTTGGCATCTCACCAGCTTATTTTCTTTGGTGTTACTTTTCTTTTTCTCTTTTTCAAAAATAAAGGTGGGAATAAGATGAGAGACCTCTGGGACGAAAAGTGGTACTGTTTCCAACCTCAACTCCCACAAGCCCCACAAAACAGCCTAAAACCACAGTACTGAAATTTGGGCCATTTTGCTGGTGAATTTTGACAGCATGATTTCAAGCTGCTTTTCAAGTCTGGAGAAGCTTTAAGGGAGGAAATGGGAGCAGTTTGCTTCTCAGAGGGCTTTGGCTGCCATTTGCAGCCTTTAAAAAGCACCAAAACGTCAAGCATTCCAGCAATGGCACATCACTGGTGGGCCTTCTGTGTCCTTCCTGTCAGGAGAGTGGTAGCCCCTGACTCAAGGGAAGTTGCCTCTGCCTGTTAAAAGAACAATAAATGCAAAAATGGGACAGATGGGTCCAAAAAATAAGTGTTTTGCTTTACTGCTGGAAAATATTTCTGTTTTTCCCCCTATTGTCAGTCAGGTTCTTGATAAATGAAACAGAAGTATTAACAGTGCCATTAAACAATATTGTATCTACAAAGAGATACTTTCTACTTATCAACACTCATCAGTTAGTTCAGTAGTCGTGTAATGCACAATACTATTAGGAAAGCAGTTTTGATAAATGATAGGGAGTGGTAAAAATAAAAGCTTCACTGAGATTTTAATAGCCCTTCCCATTGTTCCCTACCAATTGTCCAAGTCTTTTAAAATTTGTAAATCACAGCCTATAATAACCTATAAGTCCTGATGAACTATTGTATTTCAAAAAATGACTGCAATTACTGAGATTCTGTTTCCACCAACTACTAATCCACTGACTTGTTTCAACTTCTAATTCAATGTTTCCCCACCATGGCAATTTCTAGATGTGGGGAGAATTCTGGGAGTTGAAATCTATACATCAGGTTGAGAAACACTGTTTTAATTTGAAGTTGCAAAGCATCATATTCCAGTGTCCCTGGGACAATCCCTCTTATTTCTCAAACCAGGATAGATCCACTGTACTTATGAATGAAATGCTGGTGTTCAGAACAATGGTACTACTGAATTAGGACTGGATCACCAGACAATGGTCTAAGGCTCCACAGCCTGGAGGTCTCAAATATAGTGCCATGCAAACTTGTTAAAAAGATATCAGCAAAGACTTACTCTGCCAGTTTCTAAAGCACTACTACTACTACTACTACTACTGTCTTTTCTTTCCTCTAAAGTCCCTTTGAGGTGCTGAGCATGAGTGCAGCTTTGCTCTTTAGTACATCAAAATATTTTGAGAAACAAAGGGGTGATAAAAAGATGCCAGTGCCACTGCCTGATAAGTAACCCTGGTAAGGAGAGACATAAAAATAGAAAGTGTATTTGTGAGGAAGGTTATGTGTGAAAGAACAAAAGTTTTAGCGAAGGAAAAGAAGAGAGGAAGATAACCTGGGGGTGGAGGCCCAGGAATGTATTTATAACGTCCCATAGACTACACAATCCTGACAGCACCACTGGCTAGAAAAAGCACTCCTACCAGTCATTAATATAAAACGGAATCGATTTTCCTCAGATTCTAATTCTTCTTATGTCTCCCACACTCACAAACCCAAATTTGCCCTGGAGATTTGGAAGAAAGAAAAGGCATGCTTGGATTCAACTCAGTCTTCCTCAGCCTGGTAGCCCAGGATTCCAAATCAGTAGACTGATTTAGGATTATGTGTATTGGGAAGGCTGTTTTGGTTGAAAACAAATTTGATTCCATTGATACAACATTTTGTTTGGTTTTGTTCTGTTTTCTTTTAAATGTCAGTAAGTACCTCAGTAGGTAGCAGCACCTGGCTGACTTGGTGTGGTCTAGGAAGCTAAGCCAAATAAGCCTGGTTAGTAATTGGATAGGGGACTACTCAGGAATACCAGGGCTACTGAGAAGTTGAAAAACATCCCTGAAGAAGGCAGGTGCTAGCTACTTCCATACTGTTGCTAAGAAAACTACATGGAAGTGGCCATAAAATTACCAGGTGTCAAGCTTGACTTGAAGGACGCTTTACATTTAAAATTCAGTAGTCAGCAGTATAACAAATTTAAATAAATTATGCTTGTTTTATTCTATGTGAATTATATAAAATGACATACAAGTGAACAGGAGATTATTAACTAAAGCGTAATATAAGGTATATATTTACATGTATTTATTTCAGTGGGGCATAAAACCTAACTGACAATTCTCAACAATTCAATTGTCAGGAAGCCAGTATTGGAGCAGCCCAAATACAAGATACCCTGAAATAATAGGAACAAATTGAGCACACACCAATAAGCACCACAAAGTTAAATTGGAACCTAGTGAATTTCTGTCTTTCCTTGTCAAAGCTGACAAATGCAGGTAACCAATACTGGCACCTGCTGAATGCTAAAAATTAGCCCATACTATGTTCAGTCTATGGATATATTCTGAAAACAGGCATACATGTTTTATTGGGATTTGTCACTGCTACTTTTTTGGCCTTTCCACAAAATATTCCTAACAAATTAGTGGAATGTATTTATCTCAGAGTCTACCATGGTAGAGATGGGCGGGGATAAATTCAAATAATAAATAAATAAATAAATAAATAAATAAATAAATAAATAAATCTCATTTGTGGACTGCAGAAGTGGAGTGTCAATAAACCCTTTCCATGCACTGTGATTGTGGACACTGTTTAATGGTTTTAGGAGTTGCTTCTGGTGTCCAATGAGGCTGAACAGGGTCAACAGTATAGATGTGATGGCCAATTGTATAATGAAACCTCTTGCCAGTTGGACCTGCCTGAAACTTGTCCTTGATAGCTTCAGCAACCGCAGGGGTGTTACTATAAGTATTGCCCTTTTGCAGTGAGTTGAACTTGAATACACCAAATCAACAGTTATCATGCTCAGGCCCACCTTAAATTTATCCTAAAATGCCACTGAAACACTAGTAAGAGTGAACAATTTGGGATAGGCTTAAACAATAAGAATTATTCTATGAAAACTCTTCCCAAAATTGTCTAAAATGTGAAATCTATTATACTTCCAGTTGAGGAGTATGATAAAACATACATTTCCTTTATTCTTATCAATTACTTCCAACCTACCCTTTTTCAGAAAGTCTACAGGATATGCTGTTTTAAAATTTTCCTTTTCCCTAAACTAAGCACATGCCACAAGAAATTGAGGGAGAGAATAGGAAACAGGATTCTAACATACTACATAGTTTTTCCTCTACATGTGTTACCTGTGTGTTACTTGTACTCAACAAGTACAACAACTAGCCGATAAACTGACAATGAAGATTTTGTAGTGGCTCAGCGGGTAAGACACCAGGCTTGTCGATCGGAAGATCGCAAGTTCGGAGGTTTGAATCCCTAGTCCCGCATGACGGAGTGAGCTCCCACACTAGCCCCAGCTCTTGCCAACCTAGCAATTCAAAAGCATGCAAATGCAAGTAGATTAATAGGTACCACTTTGGCATTCCGCATTCGTCATGCTGGCCCCATGACCGTGGAAGCATCTTCGGACAATGCTGGCTCTTCAGCTAACAAACGAAGATGAGCATCGGCCCCTAGAGTCGGACACGACTGCACAAATGTGAGGGGAGCAACCTTTACATTTACCTAAGCACAGTATAGGTATAAGGCTGTTATCTTCCCACCGAAGTGGTACCTATTAATTTGATAAATAAATAAATAAAAATATTCCACATTCCACATATAGGTTGAATAAATAAGGGGAGGGTGTACAGCCTTGTCTCCTTCTGTTGCCAACCTGTAACCAGTCTGTTTCGCCATGTTCTGTCTGGACTGTGGCTTCCTGATCTGCACATGGGTTTTGTATAAGGATAATGACATAATCGGGGATTCCCATTTTCCTCCATAGCCATCACTGGATATAAAAGATAATTAGTTGTCTGGCATTCCTTCTCCTATAAGTTCAAAGTTTGAATTTCATTATAATGGAAAATAGATGTGGTTGTGGAAGTCAGTGTAGTAAATGTTACCACCAGCAGACAATAGCCAAGATGCTCCACAGCAAGAGAGGCTAAGGTTATTTAAATGAATGAAGAGAAGATTTTGGTCTGAATTTCAAAGATATCTAGTTCTTCAGGGATATATCACTTCCTCTGGTAGCCTCAACACCATCTGTTGGCACAGGCTCTTTTCTTTTCTTCCTCAGAGACTTCTGGATTCTTCATCTAATCCCACAACTGAGAGAGAAAGATCAGCAAATAGAGGTGCTAAGATTTTGCTTAAGTATAACTCTGCAGGCTCCAGCAAAGGAGATCATTACCTTGTCGTGGTGCTGGAGCTTGAGCATTTCAATGACGCCATGATTTTAATTTATTTTTAAATAAAATAAATTATTTTTAAACAAGCAATGTGCGGAAGTGGAAGAAGATAATAGAATAGGAAGGACAAGAGACCTCTTCCAGAAAATTAGAAACATCGGAGGTAAATTCCAGGCAAAAATGGGTATGATCAAAAACAAAGATGGCAAGGACCTAACAGAAGCAGAAGAGAACAAGAAAATGTGGCAAGAATATACGGAAGATCTGTATAGGAAGGATAATAATATCGGGGATAGCTTTGACGGTGTGGTCAGTGAGTTAGAGCCAGACATCCTGAAGTGTGAGGTTGAATGGGCCTTAAGAAGCATTGCTAATAACAAGGCAGCAGGAGACAACGGTATCCCAGCTGAACTGTTTAAAATCTTGCAAGATGATGCTGTCAAGGTGATGCATGCCATATGCCAGCAAATTTGGAACACACAAGAATAGCCATCAGGTTGGAAAAAATCCACTTATATCCCCATACAAAAAAAGGGAAACACTAAAGAATGTTCAAACTATCGAACAGTGGCACTTATTTCACATGCCTGTAAGGTAATGCTCAAGATCTTGCAAGGTAGACTCCAGCAATTCATGGAGCAAGAATTGCCAGAAGTACAAGCTGGGTTTAGAAAAGGCAGAGGAACTAGAGACCAAATTGCCAATATCTGCTGGATAATGGAGAAACCCAGGGAGTTTCAGAAAAACATCTATTTCTGTTTTATTGACTATTCTAATGCCTTTGACTGTGTGGATCATAACAAATTGTGGCAAGTTCTTGGTGGTATGGGGATATCAAGCCATCTTCTCTGCCTCCTGAGGAATCTGCATAACGACCAAGTAGCAACGGTATGAACAGATCACGGAACAACAGACTGGTTTAAGATTGGGAAAGGAGTACAGCAGGGTTGTATACTCTCACCCTACCTATTCAACCTATACGCAGAACACATCATGCAACGTGCTGGGCTTGATGAATCCAAGGCTGGAGTTAAACTCACTGGAAGAAACATTAACAATCTCAGATATGCAGATGATACCACTTTGATGGCTGAAAGCGAGGAGGAGCTGAGGAACCTTATGACGAAGGTGAAAGAAGAAAGTGCAAACGCTGGGTTGCAGTTAAACCTAAAAAAAACCAAGATTATGGCAATGAGCTTGATTGATAACTGGCAAATAGAGGGAGAAAAAATGGAGGCAGTGACAGAGTTTGTATTTCTAGGCGCAAAGATTACTGCAGATGCTGACTGCAGCCAGGAAATCAGAAGACATCTACTTCTTGGGAGGAGAGCAATGACAAATCTTGATAAAATAGTTAAGAGCAGAGACATCACACTGACAACAAAGATCCGCATAGTTAAAGCAATGTTATTCCCCGTAGTAACTTATGGCTGCGAGAGCTGGACCATAAGGAAGGCTGCGTAAAGGAAGATAGGTGCTTTTGAACTGTGGTGTTGGAGGAAAATTCTGAGAGTGCCTTGGACTGCAAGAAGATCAAACCAGTCCATACTCCAGGAAATAAAGCCAGACTGCTCACTTGAGGGAATGATATTAAAGGCAAAACTTAAGTACTTTGGCCACATAATGAGAAGACAGGATACCCTGGAGAAGATGCTGATGCTAAGGAAAGTGGAAGGCAAAAGGAAGAGGGGCCGACCAAGGGTAAGATGGATGGATGATATTCTGGAGGCGACGGACTCAACTTTGGGGGAGCTGGGGATGGTGACGGCCGACAGGAAGCTCTGGTGTGGGCTGGTCCATGAAGTCACAAAGAGTGAGAAGCGACTGAATGAATAAACAACAAACTCTGCAGGATGTCCTTAAGTACTATTGTTTGTTTTTTGAAGTTGTACCCACATGCTCTCAGCAAAGTCAGTTCGTGGCAAACCCTTAAGCCATAATCTGACATTGTCTTGTGTCCCCACAGAACCAGAAAGAACAGTGTAACATATTGGAGGTTGATGTATTCATCTTCTGGCTCACATTTATTTATTTATTTATTTATTTATTATTCAAATTTATTCCCCGCCCATCTCCCATGCAAGGGACTCTGGGCGGGTTACAATAAATAAAAATTTAAAACTATACAAAATATCTAAAAACACAAACAAAACATAATAAAATAAAATCCAGGATGGGCTTGGACATTTACTTTATCAAATTTGTTATTTGTCTATGGTCATAAACTGCAGAGGCAGCACCCAAAAAAATACCAGGTTTGTAGGGTTATGGTTAAGGGAAAAGGTAATGGCAAACTACTTCCTTATTCTAGCCAAGAAAATGTCACGGACATGTTCAATAAGTCACTAGGTGTTGAATTCAACTCAAGGGAATCTTTACCTTTTACTCACAGATTAAATGAAAAAGGAAAGTGATTTTCTCAGTCTAGTTTAAGTTCAAGATAGATAAAAGCTTCTTACAGCATTTGAGGTACAGGCAGAAAGCATCTGTCAGATCTAGGCAAATGATCAGTTGTCAGGGAGGCTCCTATCTTGAATATATGAAATTGGGATATCATAGAGGTTATATTAAACTCAGGTAGACCCTTAAATGCTGGAAACTTGCAGCTCCAGGGATACCTGGTGCTGGTCAGCTTTGGCTACAGGAGCTGGGCTACACAGTAGCACACCATTCTACCCAAGACCAATCTTCTCAATGGCATGCTTGTGGGCTGAGTTAATCGGTTCTCCAGCTCATCTTTCTGGGATTAACTCAACATTGTTGAGGCCTGATTCACCACTGGTGCCAGAACCCAGTATCAGGTTTGTCTGGTGTCTCATCCTGCTTCTTTTCTTTCTACTATGATGATTCATAGGCCATGGACATGACATTTTCTCTCTCTCTCTCTCTTTTTTAGAAAAGATTTTGACTCAAGGTTGTGCACTTGATTGTCTTCTTCCTATCCCATAGCTGGCCCTTAACTTCACCTCTGTACCTTGGTTGTCATCTGCTATCAGTGGATCAACTCCTCCAGTATGTTCTTCTTCATTTACTATCACTGTGGTAGTCAAGTGGGTATATTACCCACTATTTCTTAATATTAAAAGAACTTACTCTGAGGCACAAATCAGAGATTACACCTGCAAGCCTTGACAACACCTTTCTATTTGGGAAATTCATCCCACTTAGTGTCTCTAAGTAGTAGTTTGCACTCTATCTGTGATTCTTATTGCCCCTAATAACCCCACCCTGTTACAGGGAGTGCATCAAAAACCTTGACCTGAACTTCCAACTGGATATCCTTAGTGTTATAATTGCAGTTCAAATTACATATGTAACATATTGTGCACTATTAAATAGATTAACTGTTGGCCTCCAAAGTTCAAAAACTAGTTGCTACTCTAGGTTTCAACTTTTTCCATGAATTTTTGGAAGTGGTTTTCCTTTATGAAGCATCAGTTTTCTCCTATTCCTCCTTCACCTCATTTACATCAGATGATTCAGGGCAAGACAGCTGAGCATATTGAGGACCTCCTGGTAATGGGTTCCATGTACTCTACCTAAAACCCATTGCTTCACAGAATTCTTGCAGTTATAGTCTGGAATAAAAATTTAGAAGAGTAGGCAACTTTGCGTAATAGTGAGTGTTTTTGGAATTTGGAGAATGTGTCATAAATATTCTCATAAATTTGCTACCATGTTGTTCAAGCTCACTCACAAAACACCACTGACCAGAGAGTAAACACGTGAGGTTGCTCCTCACCATCCTTAACTACCTGTGATACTATCACCTAACTGTGTTTGCCTTTTCTCTGCAAACTAACTATGGCTTATAGTCATCCACTATATTTGTAAAAAATGTTTTGGGAGCTTTTATGGATTTCAGAGACATTCTGGGAAAATGATACTAAAGACTGGCATTTTGTTTTGTAGCATAATAGTTTTTTTTCCCTGCCCCCAGTTGCCCCTCATTGTACAATCAGATAGATCAGAGAACATGGTATACATCAGGGGGTATATTGAATCGTGAATGAACTATGCCTTCCAGAGCATGCAGAGGAAATCAAATGATTAACCCAAGCAAGCATGATACATTAATGTACACACACACATGCACACACATGTGCACACACACGCACACTGAAAAACAGAGTTTCTGAGATTATTTACACCTAAATTCCCCCAAGGTCAGGTGGCCCTGACCTTGATGGCCTTCCTGAAAGGCTTGAAGATGTGGCTTTGCCATCTGGCCTGGGTATCAGAGAGTGGTATGGAGCCCATAAAATAGCTGCACTGTTCTTGAATTATTGTGCTCTCCTGGTGACTACATTGTATGGTTTTTAATTGTTAATTGTTTTAACGTTTTGCATTGTTTGTATGGTTGTTTTATTTTTTGTTTTTTTAGCATTGTTTATGTTTTAATGGTAAACCGCCCAGAGACACAGATGTGAGATGGGCGGCTATATAAATTGAATGAATGAATGAATAAACAAACAAACAAACACTTCCCACCCAGGCTTTAGGCCAATATGTTGCTACTGCCTGTATCATTGTACATATTATATGCAGGGCTCCTTCACCAAGGGGCATGGTGGAACAGTCAAGACCCCCTTTTCCACAGAGGAGCTATATGCATCCATATATACAATACAAAGAAGGGTGGATGGCAAGGCTAAGCTAAGTAGTGCTATTCACATGTTCTTAAAATAAAGGGCAATGGGTAGTTTATTTGAACTCCCACATCCCTTCTCTATTGTATAGGATATTTTTGCCAACGTCACTGCAGTAGCCAAAAGGGCTATCATTACTTTAGCATTGATAACTGAACCTGAAAGTCCTACAAGACAAAAGATTTGTGTTGTCCCTTGAACATAGATTTCTTATTCAAGCTTCATAGAGATGTGGACAACATAATTGGTTTAGTGAACAGAGTTATATATTGTTCCATGTCTGCAACATAGACTTGCAACAAAATTAAAGAGTGATTAGGCTCTGATTAGGTTGGAAACAGAGACTTCATACTTAACTCACTATGCTGGAATAAAAAAGCAGTAGGATATTTAAAGGAAATCATGCTAATCAATTATTGCCATTCTAAGAACCAGTAGAATTGACTGTTTTAAATAACTGCTGCTTAGTTTCGAATTTTGAAAGCTACATAAATACATGATTGTTTACAAAAAGGGATCATATATTCATTCTGATACAGAACAAATGGTTTCTTATAATTTCACACAAACAATCTCATTATTTGCAGATGAATCATCATTGTGGGTGTATTTCTTGTTTTGAAACTGAAGAGGCAGCATATTTGTGTTTTAAGAAAATGATTATGAGTTACATTTGGATTTTTTTTTCTTTTTCAATGATTTAAACATGTTAGGTCCAAAATTCTTTTACATGACAATATATAGTTCACTAATACTCTGCCTGTAAAACCTTCCCTATTGGCCTTTAGGGAACATTTTTTTTAATCCGTTCAATTGTGTCTGGTTCTTCTTCTTGTCTGCCTCGACAAGTCCCTTGGCAAGGTTTTTCAGAAGGGGTTTTATTTTATTTATTTTATTTATATAACCGCCCATCTCCCCCAATGGGGAACTCTGGGCGGTTTGCCCTTGCCTCCTTCCTAGGGCTGAGAGAAGTGACTGGCCCAAGGTCACCCAGCTGGCTTTGTGCCTAAGGCAGGACTAGAACTCCCAGTTTCCCAGTTTCCAGCCTGACACTTTTACCACTACACCAAAGTGGCTCTCATAGCCTAAATAAATATTATAAATATAGACTATATACTGGTCTAAGCCAAGAATACACTCAATCAATCTCCTGAAGAATGCATTTTTGTATCATAAATAACACCTGACTAGAACTCACGGTCTCCCGGTTCCCAACCTGGTGCCTTAACCACTACACCAAACTGTTTATCACTTTAGGAAACTATTAAAAGCCAGATTATTGCAGACAGCATTTTCATGATTTAATTTATTAAATCATATTTAATTTATTCTACCATTTTTATTATTTTATTCTCTTTTTTAAATTGTCATTTATGTTAGTATTCTACACAGATGTTTAAATTTGTTATTTCATTGTAAGCCTCTGAGAATCAATTGATATGGCAGGGTATAAATTCAATGAATAAATAAATAAATAAACAAACACAGAGGATGCACATTTCTGAGGATGCACATTTCTGAAATGTATTTTTTAATATATATTTTCCAACTGCTTGATTTACAGATTTGTTTTCTCTATTTTGCAAAACAGAAAAAGAAAACACCTAATCACAGGCTAATCTCCATTATATGATTTTTTACAGGTATAGTATAGCTCACGAGTCATACAATCTCTGAAGTCCCTTTTATTAAAAAATTGATATCCTTTCTAAATTTGGTTTATATTGACTTTTGGATATATCATGCTAAATGAACAGCTGCAAACCAATCCTGTTTGTGCTTTGGATGGAATAGAAACTAAACAATAAAACAATGGCACTACTGTTTTTTATTGTTGTTCTTTGAAATGTTCATATTTATTTCACCTGCTCTAGAAAAATAAAAGCTAAAATTGCAGTGCATAAGTCCTTATTCTCTGTTGTTTTTATTGAAAGATATGCATGTCAGAAAAGAGGTCTAGGTTTCATCTTACTAGACCTGTTATTCATTTCTATTATAGGATTAGTAGCATGTATCTGCGAGGTCAAACTTACATTTGCTTTTCAGTTCAGATTTATTTATGTGTATGTTTGATTTATATAGCTGCCGCTTGGCACAGCATACATCTTCAGTAAACAGCAATTAAGTGCATACAAAAATAACACAACACAGTGAACAAGTAATAAAAACAAAGCCTGAAACATAAGGACATTAAGTGCTGGGAAAAATTCAGCCAATGGGATCATACCACTCTCTGACTCAGTGCCTGGGATAAGAGTCTGGCCTTAAATGCATTTTGAAAGGCAAGCAGGGTCAGGGCCAAGTAAATCTCAGGAGGGAGCTGTTCCAAAGGGCAGGGATGCCAACAGCCCATCTCCTGGTCCTGCCAGTGACATTGCTTCAGCAATTGGAGCCAGCGCATGCCAACCCGGTCAGATCTTATTGGACAGGCAGAAATAATTGGAGATAGATGGTCCAGCAAAAAACCCAGCCCTGCTAACCCTGGCTCATAGCAGCAAAGCCTCCTTCTCTCTTTAAAGGTACTCTGCCTAGGAAGTCCCTGTACATAACCATATTAGGTCTTGGATTTCAGAAATAGTGGCAAGAAAACTGTACTGGAAGTTGTAAACCACATCAATATTCACCACATTCTGCCCAGATAGAAAGCAACATCAGGGCAACCTTGGCGGATCTCAGAATGTTAAAGAGGGGTATGTTCTGGTTGGCACTGGGATGGGAGACCATCTGGGAAGTCCGGAGCTATAAGCTTGGTAGGGAAATTGAAAAACTGTCATATTGTTTCCTGGAAGACTACTAATCCATGACTTATGCCCACAGATTCAATAGAACTTGAGCTCAACTTAAAGGTGACCTTACCTTTTTGATAGGAATCATACTGGTACTTGTCAAATCCACTGAAATGTGATGCCTTCAGAATAGAGTGCAGTTAGGACTGAAATCTGAGACATTCTGTTCCCTTCAAAGTACCATATGAACAATAACGGTAGTAGAATATCATTTAAAAATTATGAACTGTTGTTACAATCCAACACAAAGCTAGGTTTCTATAAGCCAGTTGGTTCTGGCAAAGGTCTTCATAAATTCCCCCCCCCCTTTTTAGATGTTTTTATGATGCCTTTATTATTTTTATCCTGTAATATTAATTACATTTCTAGGCATACTGTACTCTCCTATTTACAAAATAACTATTTGTGACTTAAACCAACTGCACTAAATCACTGCTCGCAAGAAAAAGTAGTATGTCCTATTAAGATATTCTTTTTAATGGTAGTAAATTCAAATGGTTGATTGACAACTGAACTGAAGCGCAAAGGAAACAAGGATGTATCATCATATTAATATGTTAAGTAAAGGTAAAGGTTCTCCCCACACATTTGTGCAGTCGTGTCTGACTCTAGGGGCCGGTGCTCATCTCCGTTTGTTAGCCAAAGAGCCAGCGTTGTCCGAAGACGCTTCCACGGTCATGTGGCTGCATGACGCATGCGGAACGCTGTTACCTACCCACCAAAGTGGTACCTATTCATCTACTTGCATTTGCATGCTTTGAATTGCTAGGTTGGCAAGAGCTGGAGCTAGTGCGGGAGCTCACTCCGCACGCAGGGCTAGGGATTCGAACCTCCGAACTTGTGATCTTCCGATCGACAAGCCTAGTGTCTTACCCGCTGAGCCACCACGCCCCTTATTATTCATATGTTACGAGCCTCAAAATTCTCAAGACACAACTTTAACACAAGTGGGGGTGCAAAATAAATCTTATAAGAAGACTAAGAGTATTCAGTGGCCTTGAGGAGCCATAGCAGGCTATATATCATTTGAAAAGAAAAAAAAAGAAAAAAATGGATGGGGTAGGGAGCAAATTGACCTGCTTGAGTTTCTTACAATGTTAATAACCTGGAAAGTTCATGGCTGGATAAAAGACAGAAAAGGAGGTTAGGGGATAAGAATGCAACCCAGAGTATTCATGAATATTATATTATTACTCATTATTCAAGCATGATTAATACCATATAAGGGGGGTACATGATTCACTGCACATTATGTTCTGGTTCAATAAACTTAATATGTATGCTAACTGAAGTAACAGAAAATTATAAAAAGTCCTGGATTGAACTGTGATTAAGAAGAGCTTTCTCTCTCCCCCACCCTCCTTTTTAGGTTGATCTGTTATATGGTGATCTGTGGTGAGACAGCTCTGGCAGAAGAACTAGATATCTTTTTAAAGTGGAAAGTATAGGGCAACATCAGTGAAGGGACCGTGCGATTTATACTGAAGTCTTGTGAAATGTTAGATTATGGTAGAATCAGTAATAAAATACTTTCCATTTTTAAAAGAACTATTGCAATAAATGTCTGAAGGAACAGTAATACAATGACATTGGTAAAGATAGTGAAGACAGGTAGGTACAGTAAGACAACAATTTCCCCCCCAAAATATCTCTGAACTCAGAAGGAGGCTCCAATCTTGAATAGGGATGCTAAAAGATGCTAATGGACAGATAATAACTTAAGAAGGTCAAACAGACATAGAAGGAGTATACTGAAATTTTGTGCAATAGAGATGTCAATATCCAAGATAACCTAGAACACAGCTTTCCAAACTGTGTGTCGCGACACTTTAGTGTGTCGCAACACACAGTCTGGTGTGTCGCCACAGAACCTGGAAGCGGCAGCGGGGGTATGCATGGCGGCAGCAGTGCGCCATCAGCGCTTCTGCGTTTTAGCGGAGGCCGCCACCGCTGCCGCCACTGCCTTGCACGCTCCCGCCCCCGTGCCCCCCGCACCGCTGCTGTGCACGCCCCCATCCCCGTGCGCGCCGTCGCGCCGCTGCCGCTGTCGCCGTTGGTGTGTCACCGACGGCAGCACTTTAGAAAGCACTGTCCTAGAAGATATTCCTTATTTACAAGAATCTCTTATACTGGAAGATAAAGGTAGATCAGCACTCCTGTCATTACCAACTTGGAAGGCTATAGAAATTAATGGAATATGTATAGAAATAGAAGGGGCATGGTGGCTCAGCAGGTAAGATGCCAGGCTTGTCGATTGGAATGTCGCAAGTTCAGAGGTTCGAATCCCTAGCCCCACATGACGGAGTGAGCTCCTGCACTCGCCCCAGCTCTTGCCAACCTAGCAATTCAAAAGCATAATTGGAAGACCTGAAAAGCCAGGTTGGGGATAGATCATTCTGGAGAAGCTCTATCTATTGGGTTGCAAAATAGGAATTCAATAGGAATTTAATAGGAAGCTATTAAAGACCTGGCTATTCTCTGAGATTCTGTGGTAGAGAAGATTGAGCCCCTGTTGGATGGACTTTCTTTGGTTTTATGTTACTTTAACCCTAACCCATTCACAATTCTTTTTTGTGTTTCGATTTTTGTAAAAAAAATATCTTTTAATTGTAAGCTTCCCAGATTTGCTTCTAGTCTTTCTCCACCAATGCTGTAGGTATAATGGGCTGTGAAAATAAGTTTGAGAGACAGAAAGAAGTGCTACAGCCTAGACAATGTCTGATAAGAGAAATCTGAGTCCAAAGCAGGAATGGGGGTGGAGAAAGCATCTCAGAATTGACCCTCTCTAGTCCTCTGGAACATAAAGGCAGGGGAGAGGAGAAGTACTTTCAGATTTGCAAGATTCTGTTACTGTAACTGTACAATAAATGTAGTATTAGTATTCTTTGTTCTGCTTTCCTGGTATTGACTACCTTGAAGGGCTGATGGTAGGCATTATTTCTGGTGTTTCATTTCCCAGATGGCCTTGGAAAACCAAGTCACCAACTAGGATCATCTATGTTAACCCTATAAGGTTGACCAGATTAAGAAACAGACACTGTATTGACCTAAACTAGTTTTATTAGAATAGCTATAGTAACAGAATATGAAAATATGAATGTGCTACCTTTCCTCCCTCTTTTATTTTCATGAAAGTTGAGGAGGGGTAGCTATCTGAGGTATTTTTGCAAATTACTTTCTTGGCCTGGACTCAGGTTTCATTTCATTTATCTAATCATTGCCTTGGTAGCGGGTCTTCCTTCTTTCCTTCAAGGCCATCCTTTTTATCCACTACAGTGTCTGCCAGAGAGCTGGAAAATCCCCCAGATGCCTACTGGAAACCAATTGGATCCATGAGATGTCCAGGGCAGACCATCTCAGTGACTTCTATCATTTTGTGGAAGTCATGGGTGGTTCTGAATAGTAACCAGATCAGGAAATGATCTGACCATGGAGGGGTCTTTTTACCATATGTGGTGGACATGTGAGATTGCAAAGAAATTTTGGACTCAAATACACTTATTGATGCAAAATATATTACAAATTCGAGTTCCATTTAAACCGGAATTTTTTTTATTGGGAATAATTGATGGACAACCTGGGAAGCAATTTACAAGAATTATGCAATACATGATTACAGCAGCAAGACTTATATATGCACAAAATTGGAAAAATAAAATATCGCCTACGATACAAGATTGGATGTTAAAATTGATGGATATGGCAGAGAATGATAAATTGACATGTTTATTAATAGAAAATTCAAATTATTATTATTTTCTGAAAGAATGGAAACCATTAATTGACTATTTACAAGATCCGGGAGGAACAAAGCTTATATGGGGATTTGAAGATTAATATACTGTATATATATATTGATGTAATAGACAAGAAATATTCTTTAATGTTTTATATAGACCTAGCATGTAAGATAAAATTGTTAAAATATCATGACCAGATACAAATCGGAAGTTGACTAAATTCTGTTTCAGCTTTATCTTTTTTCTTTTTTACTTTACTACACTTTTTTATCTTTTCTTTTTTCTTGATTTGTATTTCCATTTTCCTTTCTGTTTCAAACTTTTATCGATGTAAATTTAAAACCTAATAAAATTTGATTAAAAAAAAAAGGAAATGATCTGACCATGGCAATGGGTTGATGGAAAGCAGCTCAGTCTTCAGATCACCAAATAACTTCTCCTTTCTCAAGGTATACTTTCTGTACTTTCTATTTGGAAATTAAACTACTTTCTAACAGTTTTCCTTACAGAGCTCATCCATTCTCTTCCTTCAGTTGTTCTAATTTCACTCTAAAACATTTTACCCCTTTCCTTTACTTCCATTTCCATTTTTTCCCAAGGTTCACTCTTGACCTTTCCAAACCATTGTCTGTCCAACATTCAGAACTTTTACCAACGTTATTTCCTTCAGTAATTCTCTCAATGTTTCATCATAAGCAATCAATGATCAATTGTGCTTTTAGATTTATTTCTTTGTCATGTGTACACATGAATGAGGGGCATGGTAGCTCAGTGGGTAAGACGCCAGGCTTGTCGATCGGAAGATCACAAGTTCAGAGGTTCGAGCCCCGAGCCCCGCGTGATGGAGTGAGCTCCCGCACTCGCCCCAGCTCTTGCCAACCTAGCAATTTGAAAGCATGCAAATGCAAGTAGATGAATAGGTACCACTTTGGTGGGATGGTAACAGTGTTCCGCGTGCGTCATGGCAGCCACATGACTGTGGAAGCGTCTTCGGACAACGCTGGCTCTTCGGCTAACAAACGGAGATGAGCACCAGCCCCTAGAGTCGGACACGACTGCACAAATGTGCGGGGGGAACCTTTACCTTTACCTTTTTTACACATGAATAGACTTATGCTTAAATCATGAATTTGAAGCAGATTGCCATTCTAATTTATTCCTGATTCTTTGGGCCTGTTAGTTTTTCTGTAGTCTCTCATCTAATTCCTATCCACCCTTTCATCTCACTGCAGAAAATTTTTCACCCAAATCAGATTCATTAAGAACACTGCACAATTTCCCCCAAAACCTATCCCTAGTTCTTTAATTCTCAATATTCATTGTAGCGAGCATGCAATTATCACCAACCTATGAAATCTTACCTTCATACACACTCACAACAATCTAGTTGACACCAAATCATACTTTGATATACATTTTAGCATTCAATAATAATTCAAACTAGACAGTTGGTTCCCTGCACATATTTCTGAAATTCACTGCACAAGATCAGATCACTTTCATTCGGATTTTTTACATCCTTCCCCTTTCTCTTTGTTCACAAGTGTTCAGTTTAATCGATTTTTTATATATGTGATGCACTAATTCATGTTCTTTAGTATATATTCCAAGCAACAATCTTCCATGCATTATGATCATCAATAAATGGGCCATAAATACTTATCTCTATTGCCCATCATAGTTTGGTCAACATTTTGTAACATTTTATAATAAAATAGAGAAGACGTAGACTAGATTATCAACTTTAGATTTATAGCTGTGCAATATGCATCATTCCATGCTAATGGTAAGGATAGCACCAGTCAGTTTTGGCATATTTTGGCCAGTATGCCACAAGTATAACCAAAGCCCATGTATGCTCATGCTTGTGCTGGCTAGCCTCGAGTATCAAGTTACACAGAGTCTCTGCTTGTGAGCTGCAGGCAGGAATTCACTCATCAACAGCCAGAAGTTATGCTGTAGGGAAAAGCTGAGAGAGAAGTCCAGAGTTCGTTTGCCGAAGTCAGAGTTAATCCAGAAGACAACCGATATTCCAAAACCAGGTCAGGGGTGGTAACAGGTAGGTCAGCAAGAAGTCAAAGCCAAGTCAAGGAGTCCAGAAAAAAGAGTAACAGTAGTCCAAACTGAGTCAGGAAATCAGGAATTAAGCCAGGTTGCCAGAGTGGTCACAAAGCCAATATGCTACATTGCTCCCACAACCCACTCACCGCTCTGCTGGTTATTTATTAGGAGTTTAGGAGCTGTCATCTGGGTCCTGCAAAGACTCCACTTCTCCTCTGCGTAAATCTCTTGCAGCTAACCGGGCACTTCTCCTTCTGTCCATTAAGGCGAGGCGTACACGCCTTCGTCTCTGCCCTTTGGGTGATTCAGGTGAGTTGGGAGTCTGATGGGATCCAGCTGGCTGCTGGCTAGAGGGTGGGGACAAACCACGATCCCCGGCTTGCTCCCCTGTAGCCTCGGTTATTGGCTGCTGGCTAGAGGGTAGGGACAAACCACCATCCCCAGCTTGCTCCCCTGTAGCCTCGGGTATTGCCAACTCCCCACTGCCCTGTGGTGCTGGGTCTTTGTCTGGGGCCGTGCCTGTGTCTGGGACCTCGTCTGGTTCAGTCCCCTGGGGGTTCACCAGGGGCAGCTCGTCTTCTGACTCCTCACTGAAGTCCTGGGACAGAGGCTGAACCAGGACAATGCTATTCTGTGCAAGCTAGGATCTCTAATCTAGAAATTATTTTGTAACCCAACATATTGGTCTCTGCATCTCTCATGTTCAAACATACACAAATTGTACTGACACATTAAAAGTGACTTTAACAATTAAAAACAGATAAAATACCCCAAATAATATAAATCTTAGTAAATCTTTCAGAGTGTCAGGAAGGGGTGGGTGGGTGAATGCAAATGCTCACCATTCATGTATATCGTAGTTTATGATGCCAAGATTTTTTAGTTTGTGTGCTGTGCAAACATATTTCCTTCTTTCTTCACAGTCTATTTTATTTAAAGAACCTCAGTTAGAAATATTGGGAACTGCTTCCTTATAATAGACCATTTTTTTATTTATTTTCCTTTTTCTTCAGCAGAGAGAGGGAAGAGTGGAGTATGATGTCAATGAGTGATCTTCATAACACTTTCTTTATGAAAAAACAGTGGGTAGTTTCACGTGTATTATACAAAATAGAAAAAGGAAATGTTAAAGGTTCCCCATGTTACTTTAACATTTTGGAATGGCTGCTGTACATCACCTTGACTTTGTTTTGTAGTGATTTTTCCCATTATTTCAAAGGAGAGAAGTGTGTTTGTGTGTGTGTGTGTTTATGTATGTCTATATGAGCATGTGACTTTCTGTGCCAGTTTTCTCTTTCTTAGTCTGATTCCCAACCACCTGTCTCACTCTATCTCATATCTTGAAAACACCTGAGGCATGATGTTCTCAGAAAAATAATTTAAGATTGCAATCACAAATAGCTTTCTGGAAATAAGTTGTATTGGTATCAGTTGGATTTTCCTCCAAATAAATGTGCTTTGGGACTGAAGTGTTAGCGGTCATTTTGTAAAATAATGTCAAAACATTAAAAAAAAAGTTACAAAGTTGAAATCCCTTTTGTTATTGATTGTAGTAACTGTAAAAGGTAAAGGTAAAGGTACCCCCCACACATTTGTGCAGTCGTGTCCGACTCTAGGGGCCGGTGCTCATCTCCGTTTGTTAGCCAAAGAGCCAGCGTTGTCCGAAGACGCTTCCACGGTCATGTGGCCGCATGACACGCATGGAACACTGTTACCTACCCACTGAAGTGGTACCTATTAATCTACTTGCATTTGCATGCTTTCGAATTGCTAAGTTGGCAAGAGCTGGAGCTAGTGCAGGAGCTCACTCCGCACGCAGGGCTAGGGATTCGAACCTCCAAACTTGCAATCTTCCGATCAACAAGTCTTACCCGCTGAGCCACCACGCCCCTTGTAGTAACTGACTAATCCACAATTATTACTGCAGATATGCTTGCACTGCTATTGTAATACTTATATATACATTAACAATTAAACCATACATTATATGTGAATAGATGTGAATAGTTGTGCTATAAATTGTGGGATATTATTAGCCCCTATGACTTATGTACCGTACAATAATACTGACGGAAAGATAAAGGCACTAGTGTGCTAGTGCCGGCCTGTACTGGCTCATGATTGCTGACTGTAACATTTTCAAGAATTTTGAGAGCCACTTGTTAAACACAGTCATTATTAAAAATTAATAATGTCCCCCCATTGATGTATATTTCTCAAACAAACCCCCTTCAAGGCTTGTCAGGCGCCAATAGGAAAGTGAAATGGGGAAGGCAGGCATGCACGCAGACAAGGCATACAGCACCACATACACACATTACGTTGTCAGTGAAGCCTAGGAAAAGAAGGGAACAGTCTTCATGATGAAAGGTGAAGCTTTCCTAGTTCTGATTGATTATTAACTCTTCTCAACACTCTGTGATTGCATGGCTAAACTGATTTCTGGTTAGCACCTGTCTCTTTTCTGAAGTTAGAATTGCTGCTTGCATGGTAGGAAATAATTTTAAAGTAACTCATTGTCAGAACTCTGGCATGATCCCAGAGTCCTGCCATACAGCAGAGAAAGCAACTGACAGAAAGATACAACTGACAGACAGAGATGACAGACCCAAAGCGAGAGCGGGAAAACGGCAGCCAATCAGGCCTCGAGGATAATGGGCACTTCAGCACCAATTGGGACTTGCCTGAGCCAATCATAGGGGAGTCCACGGTGGGGAGGGGGCGGGAGTCCTATCAAAAGGGTTTAAATAGCCGAGCTCATTCCTGTCAGCTATCCTAATCTTTTTTAGTGTTCATTCTGCGTGTGAAATAAACCGTTTACTACCAAGCCCGTGAGTCTTGCGTGGTCTTTGGGAGAATGGAGCTGACCAGCAGGCAGGGCACCTCACATAAAGATTAGGATCCTCACCAGCCGATCTTCCCAGGGACGAAACTGAGTTCCTCAGGAAGTCCACGGTCAAGATCGGCTCACGAGTACAGCTTACGGCGACTCAGCAAAGAGAGATCACCAAAGCAAGCATGGAACAAGTCGGGACCTACCAAGCTGATGACAACGCTGTCATGCTTTCAACGGTCGGGACCAGAGCGGCAGCGCAGACAGAGCCCGAGGGAGTGACGGAGATCGCAGGGCGGCGAAAGGCGAAGAAAGGCAAGGACAGAGACATTAACGAGATCCATCGCAAACGTATAAACACATAAAAGAGGTTTTCAACAAGAAGGAGTGTGATCAGTTACCCCCCCACACACAGGAAAACGGATTGTGCCATTGAGCTGATCCCTGGAGCCGAGTTCCCCAAGCCAAAAATGTACGCAATGACACAAAAAGAACTTCAAGAACTGCACAAATTCATAGACAAGAACTTAGCATGGGGATTCATCAAACCAACGAATTCCCCCCTGGCAGCACCTGTACTTTTTCGCAAGAAGAAAGACGGGTCATTGAGACTATGTACCGACTACAGGGGGTTAAATGCCATTTCAGTCACCAACCAATACCCTCTACCCCTACTGAAAGACATGCTAGCACAGCTGGCCAAAGGAAAGATCTTCACCAAACTGGACCTGAGGGAAGCGTACTACAGAGTCCGAATAAGGGAGGGGGATGAATGGAAAACAGCGTTCAACTGCCCCCTTGGCTCCTTCCAATACCGGGTCCTCCCATTCGGAATATTAGGTGGGCCAGGAATTTTCATGAAGTTAATCAATGAAGTTTTGTACGACTTCCTATACCAAGGAGTCATCGTATACTTAGATGACATACTAATTTTCTCAGACAACATTACAGAACATGAAAGACTAGTGAAAGCAGTACTAGAGAAACTTCTGGAAGCTAAACTGTATGTCAAGCTAGAAAAATGTGAGTTCCATAGAGAGAAATTGGATTTTCTAGGGTTCCGAATATCACACAAGGGCATTGAAATGGACCCAGCAAAAGTACAGGCAGTCTTGGGATGGGACCCGCCACGAACCAGAAGGCAATTACAAGCATTCATAGGGTTCGCCAATTTCTATAGAGATTTTATAAAAAACTTCGCGCAAATCGCCCTGCCTTTAACTGACCTATTGAAAACTAAAACAAAGGGGGGTAAGCCAGATGCGAGACAGGCCAGCTATAAGGTCAAATGGACCCCGGAGTGCCAAGAGGCGTTTGACAAACTTAAAGCGCTGTTTACAGCGGAACCCATATTAAAACACCCTGAGGTCGACAAACCATTCATTATACACACAGACGCTTCGAATAATGCAGTGGGGTCAATATTGCTACAAGCAGATGAGGACACTCATCTGAGGCCTTGCACATATATCTCAAAAAAGTTCAGCGAGATGGAGAAACGATGGCACGTTTGGGAAAAGGAAGCGTTCGCTGTTCACCATGTGCTCGCAACGTGGAGACACCTCCTGGAAGGAGCGTCAATGCCGTTCGAAGTGTGGACGGATCATAAGAACCTGGAGGCATTAAAATCACCCAGGAAACTGAACCTGAAGCAGCTTCGCTGGGCCAAGTTTTTCAGCTGCTTCAACTTCACACTGAAGTACTTCCCGGGGGGGAAGAACTTATTGGCGGATGCACTTTCTCAGTTGCCGCAACATGAAGGGAGAACTGAAGAGGTCACGGAAACATTATTCCCCACCAAATCCACGCACACACCAGACAAAAAAGAACCACAAACTATACAAGGGGGTAACATGGCAGTGACAAGGCTCCAAGGAAAGAAGGACAAGACACTGAATCCCCTGGAAAGCGACATACAGGCAGCATTAGCTGATGACACATGGTGGGGGGAGAACAGAGATGCACTGCAAGAACATAATGGAGGGTGGTGGAAAGATGACAAGCTATATGTACCAGCCATCCTACATAAACGGGTACTGGAAAAGAGCCATGATCATAAGGCAGCCGGACACTTTGGCTTTGTAAAAACCATGCACCTCACCAGGCGTAAGTTTTGGTGGCCCACGCTATGCAGGGATGTGAAGGACTACGTAAAAACCTGTCCAGTATGCGCGACTGCAAAAAGGACAATCGGGAAATCAAAAGGACTGCTGCAAACCGTGGCAGAACCTTCCCAGCCATGGAAGCAAGTAGCCATGGACTTTGTAGTCGATTTACCCATAAGCAAAAAGAAAACAGCTATCTCGGTTGTCGCGGACCTATTCTCGAAGCAAGCCCATTTCATCGCTTGTAATGGAGTCCCATCCGCACCAAAACTGGCCAAATTATTCATTCAACACATATATCGAGCACATGGCACACCATAAAGAATAATCAGCGACCGCGGGAGTACCTTCACGTCCAAATTTTGGAAAGCGTTCTTAAAACCTATTGGATCGGAACAAGGTCTAAGCAGCGCATTCCATCTGTGCACAGATGGAGCATCTGAACGCCTGATTTCTGTACTAGAACAGTATCTAAGATGTTATATTAGCTACCAGCAAAACGACTGGGTGGAGCTACTACCATTTGCAGAGGTAGCATATAATAACGCAGTGCACCACAGCAAAATACACCATTCAAAATTGCCACGGGTCAAGATTTCGCAGTCATCCCCGAAATGGACATGATTCAGGGAAAGGAAACACACGCACCATTATGCGCAGATGAGTGGATAAAGAAAATCACCAGTAACTGGCCGGTCATCCTTCGAACGCTCCAGGAAGCAAGAGCTACATACAAGAAATACGCAGACAGGAGAAGAACAATAGAGTGGGAACTGAAGGAAGGGGACAAAGTATTTTTGTTGTTCAGTCATTTAGTCGTGTCCGACACTTCGTGACCTCATGGACCATAGCACGCCAGGCCTTCCTGTCCTCCACTGTCTCTCGGAGTTTACTCAAATTCATGTTCATTACATCGGTGATGCTATCTAACCACCTCACCCTCTGCCGTCCCCTTCTCCTTTTGCCTTCAGTCTTTCCCTGCATCAGGGTCTTTTCCAGTGAGTCCTCTCTTCGCATTAGGTGGCCAAAGTATTTGAGCTTCAGCTTCAGCATCTGTCCTTCCAATGAGCAGTCAGGGTTGATTTCCTTTAGGATTGACTGGTTTGACCTCCTTGCAGTCCAAGGGACTCTCAAGAGTCTTCTCCAGCACCACAGTTCAAAAGCATCAATTCTTCGGCGCTCAGCCTTCCTTATGGTCCAACTCTCACAGCCATACATTACTACTGGGAAAACCATAGCTTTAACTATACGGACCTTTGTCGGCAAGGTGATGTCTCTGCTTTTTAATATGCTGTCTAGGTTTGCCATAGCTTTCCTCCCAAGGAGCAAGCGTCTTTTAATTTCATGGCTGCAGTCACCGTCTGCGGTGATCTTGGAGCCCAAGAAAATAAAATCGGTCACTGCTTCCATTTCTTCCCCTTCTATTTGCCAGGAAGTGATGGGACCAGATGCCATGATCTGGGTTTTTTTAATGTTGAGTTTCAAGCCAGCTTTTGCACTCTCCTCTTTCACCCTCATCAAGAGGCTCTTTAGTTCCTCTTCACTTTCTGCCATTAGGGTGGTATCGTCTGCATATCTGAGGTTGTTGATACTTCTCCCGGCAATCTTAACTCCGGCTTGTGATTCATCCAGCCCGGCATTTCTCATGATGTACTCTGCATATAAGTTAAATAAGCAGGGTGATAATATACAGCCTTGTCGTACTCCTTTCCCAATTTTGAACCAGTCGGTAGTTCCATGTCCGGTTCTAACTGTTGCTTCTTGACCCACATACAGGTTTCTCAGGAGACAGGTAAGGTGGTCTGGTACTCCCATCTCTTTAAGACTTTGCCACAGTTTGTTGTGATCCACACAATCAAAGGCTTTAGCGTAGTCAATGAAGCAGAAGTAGATGTTTTTCTGGAACTCTCTTGCTTTTTCCATGATCCAGCGAATGTTGGCAATCTGATCTCTAGTTCCTCTGCCTCTTCGAAACCCAGCTTGCACTTCTGGTAGTTCTCGGTTCACATACTGCTGAAGCCTAGCTTGTAGGATTTTGAGCACAACCTTGCTAGCATGTGAAATGAGCGCAATTGTACGGTAGTTTGAACATTCTTTGGCATTGCCTTTCTTTGGAATTGGAACGTAAACTGACCTTTTCCAATCCTGTGGCCACTGTTGAGTTTTCCAAATTTGTTGGCATATTGAGTGCAGCACTTTAACAGCATCATCTTTTAGGATTTTAAATAGCTCAGCTGGGATACTGTCTTCTCCACTAGCTTTGTTGTTAGTAATGCTTCCTAAGGCCCACTTGACTTCACTCTCTAGGATGTCCGGCTCAAGGTCAGTGACCACACCATCATATTTATCAGGGATATTAAGATCTTTCTTGTATAGTTCTTCTGTGTATTCTTGCCACCTCTTCCTAATCTCTTCTCCTTCTGTTAGGTCCCTGCCTTTTTGGGACAAAGTATACCTGTCCACAAAAAATCTAAGATCCACACAACCATCCCGCAAATTAACCCCGAGTTACATTGGGCCATTTACAATAACAAAAGTAATAAATCCTGTGACAGCACGGTTGCAACTACCGAAAGCACTAAGGAAGGTCCACGCCGTATTCCATGTGAGTCTCCTAAAACAATATCACCCCTCGGAACAATGGCACCCAGAAGCTCCAGAACCACTACCAACAATAATAAATGGAGAGCCACACTTTGAAATCGAGAATATTCGCGACTCACGAATATACAGGGGGCGATTACAGTACCTGGTCAAGTGGCAACACTTACCAGAGGGATTTCGAGAATGGGTGGCAGCAGAACACATTCAAGCTCCAGCCCTAATCAAGAACTTCCACCGCACGTTCCCTGATAAACCCCATTGAGCCATATACTAACATTGTTGTATTTTATTACAGATAATTGGACAACCATTAAGTAAAGGAATCACCGGTGTGGAACAAGACAAGGGGGGGTGAGAAGATCTTGGGCCAGAGGCATGTCAGAACTCTGGCATGATCCCAGAGTCCTGCCATACAGCAGAGAAAGCAACTGACAGAAAGATACAACTGACAGACAGAGATGACAGACCCAAAGCGAGAGCGGGAAAACGGCAGCCAATCAGGCCTTGAGGATAATGGGCGCTTCAGCACCAATTGGGACTTGCCTGATCCAATCATAGGGGAGTCCACGGTGGGGAGGGGGTGGGAGTCCTGTCAAAAGGGTTTAAATAGCCGAGCTCATTCCTGTCAGCTATCCTAATCTTTTTTAGTGTTCATTCTGCGTATGAAATAAACCGTTTACTACCAAGCCCGTGAGTCTTGCGTGGTCTTTGGGAGAACGGAGCTGACCAGCAGGCAGGACACCTCACACTCATGAATGTTGGGTTTTTATCAGTGGAGTTTGAGTTGGGTGTCTTTTGTCTGACCAGCAGTTTTTGAGAACTCTTTTTAGCTTTCCAACTTGGCATATTTGCTTACGTTTGTCTGCAATTTTGAGGCTCAATAACATATGTGCTTGACTAGAAATAAATTCAGAAATCAGCATGTGGAGATTTACAAAATACAAAGGTTTATGTGCCAAGGATTATAAACATAATTGTAGGTAAATCAAATGAAATTAAATCAATTAGGTGTATGGAATTTACAACAAAAATATTGTATATTTTAGTATTATTAATGGTAAATTGTGTGCTGCTGTTAGTTGACATCGAGTCATTTATGACTCATAGCGACCCTATGTATAATAGAACAAAATGCTAAACGGTCTTGCGCCAATTGACTGACTGTTCCAATGTTTGCATCCACTGTTGCAGTAATTGTGTCAATCCATCGCGTTGAAGGTCCTCCTCTTTTCCACTGGCCCTCAACTTTACCAAAAATGATATCCTTTTCAAGCAATCGGTCTTTCCTGACAATGTGACCAAAGTATGAGAGTCTAAACCTAGTTATCCTTGCCTCTAGTGAACATTTTGGATGTATTTCTTCTAAAACTGATTTGTTTGTTCTTCTGGAAGTCCATGGTACTTTCAGTAATCTTCACCAACACCACAATTCAAACGCATCAATTCTTCTTCTATCTTCCTTTTTTAATGTCCAAGTTTCACAGGCATATGTGGCAATTGAGAAAACCATAGCATGAGTCAGACGCACCTTTGTTTTTAGATTGATGTCTTTACTTCTGAAAACCTTAGATAGGTCTTGGATGGCAGATTTTCCCAGCACGATATGTCATCTGATTTCTTGATTACTACTTCCCTTGGCATTGATCATTGATCCGAGTAGAATGAAATCGTTGACAACTTCAATTTCTTCTCCATTAATTGTGACATTACTTATTGGTCGATTTGTGAGAATCTTCTTCACATTCAAATGTAGTCCATATTGCTGACTACAGTATTTGATCTTCATCAGCAAGTACTTCAAGTCTTCTTCATTTCCAGCAAGCAAAGTTGTGTCATCTGCATATCGAAGTTTGTTAATGAGTCTTCCAACAATTCTGATACCCTGCTCTTCTTTGTACATTCCTGCTTCTCAAATTATTTGTTCAGCATACACATTGGATAAATAGGATGAAAGTAAACAACCTTTAGGGGCGTGGTGGCTCAGCGGGTAAGACGCCAGGCTTGTCGATTGGAAGATTGCAAGTTCGGAGGTTCGAATCCCTAGCCCTGCGTGCAGAGTGAGCTCCCGCACTCGCTCCAGCTCTTGCCAACCTAGCAATTCGAAAGCATGCAAATGCAAGTAGATGAATAGGTACCACTTGGGTGAGTAGGTAACAGCGTTCCTAGCGCGTCATGCGGCCACATGACCATGGAAGCGTCTTCGGACAATGCTGGCTCTTCGGCTAACGGAGATGAGCACCGGCCCCTAGAGTCGGACACGACTGCACAAATGTACGGGGGGAACCTTTACCTTTACCTTTAAACAACCTTGCCACACACCTTTTCCAGTTTTGAACCACTCGGTATAACTGTTTTCTGTTCTAACAACTGCCTCTTGATCTGTGTACAGGTTCCGCATGAGTACAATTAAGTGCTCTGGGATTCCCGTTCTTCATAATATTAAACATAACTTGTTATGGTCCACACAGTCAAATGCCTTTGCGTAATCAATGAAGCAGAGGTAAACATCTTTCTGGTATTCTTTGCATTCAGCCAAGATCCATCTAACATCAGCTATGATATCTCTTGTGTCACGTCCTCTTCTAAATCCAGCTTGGACTTCTGGTAGTTCTCTGTTGATGTAAGGCTGCAAATGTTGTTAAATTATTTTCAGCAAACTTTTGCTAGCATGTGAAATTAATGAAATTGTTCGATAATTTCCACATTCAGTTGATCTTCTTTCTTTGGAATGGGTATGAATATGGATCTCTTCCAGTCAGTTAGCCAGGTCTCTGTCTTCCAAACTTCTTGACATAGAAGAATAAGTGCTTCCACTGCGGCATCTGATTGTTGAAGTATCTCAATTGGTAATCCATCAATTCCTGGAGCCTTGTTTTTTCGCCAGTGCCTTCAGTGCAGCTTGAACTTCTCACTTTGTTACTGATGGTTCTTAATCATATTCTACCTCCTGGAATAGCTGAACATCGGCTAACTCTTTTTTATACATTGATTCTGTATATTCCTTCCATCTTCTCTTAAAGCTACCCGCATCATTTAATGTATTTCCCATAGAATCTTTAAGAATAGCAACTCGGGGCTTGAATTTTCTCTTCAGCTCTTTCAGTTTGAGAAATGCTGATCGTGTTCTTCCTCTTTGATTTTCTAACTCTAGGTCTTTGAATTTTTCATCATAATATTTTTCCTTATCTATTCTAGCTGCCCTTTGAAATTTTCTATTTAGTTCTCTTACTTCATTCTTTCTTCCTTTAGCTTTAGCTACTCGGTGTTTAAAAGCAAGTTCCAGAGTCTCATCTGACATCCATTTGGATCTTTTCTTCCTTTCCTGCCTTTTTAATGATCTTTCGCTTTCTTCGCATATTATGTTCTTAATATCTTCCCACAACTCTTTATTTCCAACTTTTGCATTCCAGTCGCCAATAATTAACAAAACATCTTGGTTGCATGTTCAATCAATTTCAGATTGCAGCATTTCATAGAAGTTTTCAATTTCTTCATCTTCAGCATACGTGGTTGGTGCATAAATTTGAATAATAGTAGTATTAACTGGTCTTCCTTGTAGGCGTATGGATATTAGTCTATCACTGGCGGCATTATACTTTAGAATTGATCTTGAAATATTCTTCTTAATTATGAATGCCATGACGTTCCTCTTCAATTTTTCATTCCCAGCATAGTATACCATGTGACTGTCAGATTCAAAGTGTCCAATGCCAGTCTACCTCAGCTCACTAATGCCTAAGTTATCAATCTTTAGGCGTTCCATTTCACTTTTAACAACTTCCAGTTTTCCTTGTTTCATACCTCGTACATTCCGTCCCAATTTTAATGGATGTTTGTAGCTGTTACTTCTCATTATGAGTCATGCCACATCAGCAAATGAAGGTCCCGAAGGCTTTACTCCATCTGCGTCACAAAGGTCGGCTCTACTTTGAGAACGCAGCTCTTCCTCAGAAGCATATTGAGTGCCTTCCAACCTGAGGGGCTCATCTTCCAGCACTATATCGCAAAATGTTCTGTTGTAATCCATAGGGTTTTCATTGGCACGTTTTCGGGAGTAGATTGCCAGGCCTTACTCCCTAGTCTGTTCTTTGTCTGGAAGCTCCGCTGGGACCTGTCCACCATGAGTGATCCTTCTGGTAGTAGAATTACTGGTGGCATAGCTTCCAGCATCATAGCAACACACAAGCCACCACAGTACGACAAACTGACAGACAGGTGGTGGTTTTTTTCATTACATTTTTTTCCAGAGAGCTGGTTGTTAAACATTACCAACACAGCACTGGATAAAGATATCTATTATTTTGCTTGCTAAAAGTGTCATTCTTAATAATTTACAAGAACACTATTGGTATATCGTCTTTAAGGAATATTTCATGCAACTAATAGATTAGTACAGCCAATTTTTCTATTGATGGACTAATGTGTTGAATCCAGTTTTAATGCATTTGCCTAGTTCATTGTTTAATTTATAAGTTTAAGTTCAATTACTTTGGATATTTTTAAGAGGCAAACATCAAAGTATAAATTAAAAAGGAATGACAGATTAGGCTGAATCCCAAATCCTGAACTGAATTGGGCTACTTCAGATTTATTTGTCACTGGGATTCAGTTGGGGCCATAATACCTGGAACTCAATTCACTGCTCTAGCAGACTGCAGAAAGACAGAGACTGTGTCTGCAAAAAGCAAACCATAACACATTTTTTTCTTTTGCTTTTCTATAAAATGTCAGGATCTGAGTGACTAATAAGACTTCTTTCTAATCACAGAAAATGATTCAAGAGTAGGATCTCCACATAGAATGCTTTTGAGAAATACTTTGCCCGCATAAAATCTCAAATTCTGAATAGGAAATTAAGGTAAAGGTAAAGGTTCCCCCCACACATTTGTGCAGTCGTGTCCGACTCTAGGGGCCAGTGCTCATCTCCGTTTGTTAGCCGAAGAGCCAGTGTTGTCCGAAGACGCTTCCACAGTCCTGTGGCCGCATGACGCATGCGGAACGCTGTTACCTACCCACCAAAGTGGTACCTATTCATCTACTTGCATTTGCATGCTTTCGAATTGCTAGGTTGGCAAGAGCTGGAGCTAGTGCGGGAGCTCACTCCGCACGCAGGGCTAGGGATTCGAACCTCCGAACGTGCGATCTTCTGATCAACAACCCTCGCGCCTTACCCGCTGAACCACCACGCCCCTTGAATAGGAAATTAAAGGACCCTAAATTCAAAATCCCTAAACTCATTTCTCTGAAATTAGGTAGTCTTTACTTCCTCAGAACAATCTATTGTACCTGCAAATGTTATCATCTGTTAAAAAATTAAAATAGTTTAAGACAGTTTCCATGTTTCCCATATCAGTCACCAAAAGGTATTAAACCTTGCTTTCTCAATCTTACTTCACATTTGGAGTTAACTCTGGCTATTAGTGAATTGGGCCTAAAGTTTTGCAGTCAGTGGTGTACAACCCCTAGGATGAATCTTTTAATTAACATAAATACATTATTAAAATGTTTTTCTCCATAAACTGTAGATCAGCCTTTCTCAACTTTTTGTCTCTGGAGGAACCCTTGAAACATTTTCCAGGCCTTGGGGAACCCCTGCACATTCAGGCTCAAATATAGGCCAGAAGTTACAAAATTATTATATTTGTTTCATGTGTAGGCCTGTATATATGCATTATCAGTGTTCTTAAACAGAAAATAAAGAATGAAACTTTCCTCTTTAATGTCAAGTTGCCTGAATTTGAAATAATTTAAATAAATCATGATCTCCCAGGGAACCCCTAGTGACCTCTCATGGAACCCTAGGGTTCCATGGAGCCCTGGTTGAGAAACGCTGCTGTAGCGAATGGGGGAATCAGGGACTGCTCCTTACAAAATATTTAGGATGGAGAAAACCAGAGTACACTGTGAAGGGTTTTTCAAACTGGGTTCTATAGACTAAGGCAGTGTCTCTCAACCTTGGCAACTTTAAGATGTGTGGACTTCAACTCCCAGAATTCCCCGACCAGCAAGCTGGCCAGGGAATTCTGGGAGTTGAAGTCCACACATCTTAAACTTGCCAAGGTTGAAAAACACTGGACTAAGGGATTTGAATGGGTTCTGTGGGACCAAGGAAAAGCAACACCCTCGAATACATTCATCCATCTGCTCCTGGCTTGATTCCATTCTTCCCCTCTCCGTTGCAAGCAGCAAGCACAGCACTAGCATTTGCAAGCAGTCCATGCAGGAGGTGAGTGGCTGCCTTTTCCTTGCCACATGCAAACGTACAAAATCTGACTCCCTGCCTGCCCTCAAGCTCTCACAAACATTTCTAACAGGGCTACAACAATCACAGTGTGTCTCTCCCTCCCTCTTCAGTTTCTACATTACTCGAATGTATGCATGTACATGTCCCCCAGAGGTCTGCTTAATAATCATGGTGGCATCCTGTGCACACCCACTTAGAAGTAAATCCCATTGAGCTGTATGGAAATTAGTAAAGAAATCTGGGGTTGCACTGCTTGGCTGTTGTACAAGTGTGCCTCAATTCCCTTCAGAGAGGGATATGTGCCAGTGTTCATGTTCAGAGAATCATGTTCGCAAAAGGCAGGCAAACAGACCGAAGATGGGTGCTTGAGCCAGGCACTCATAATGGGGGGAAAATCCAATTTTAATTTCACTATGTTAATCCATTACTATTGTCTATATTATTATGCTGCATGTCATGTTTATGTGCACCAGACCATCAACACGCCTAAGGGATTCATTCTAAGTGACATCTCAAATGGTGATTTTCCTGCCTAATTTTTCAACTTCACAATATTAAATTGTCATACCCATCCTAGATATATACCTCTCGGTATATGCATATTGTGTTTATTTTGCTTTTTGATTAGACTTAATAAATATTTATGTAATATGAACATTTTTTTCAGACATGGAACATTGGCTACCAACTGGTACAATTGAAGCAAGTGAAAACAGAGAAAGGGAAACACATTCCAGTGCTGTAATTGGAACATCCATTTTTGTGAAATTCAAATAAGTTTAACATATACATTTGCATAAATAAATTCCAAGTAGCACAAGTTTAATTTTATTGCCAATTTTCCATCTCTAGTACTTTGTCTCTTGATCAGGGGTTTGGGGAAGGGTGATTTTTTTTTTTTTTAAAAAAAACCTAACAGGTTCCATGGTCAGAACAAGTTTAAAATAACTTCTGTAAGTTATAGATGTTCTAAAAGAATGTCTGTAAATGTTGTGAATGAGCTACAAAATGGCAGATTAATTAAATCTAAGTAACTGTACTTAGTAAGTAATTGTACAGTGACATATTTTGGGACAATTAATACCGAAGTTACATATAGACCTATTGATGACAGTGATCAATTTACTCTGTCTCTTTGTCATAATGTAAATATAAATTAATCCAGTTATTAGCAAAAATATTATTTTTCTTCATTTTAAGATTGTTCTCAATGTTTTAGTTATGAGGCCAATTAAAAGTCTCCTAAAAGACTAACATTTAATATTTTTCACTTGTTTTTTGATGTGCTATCTGTATACTTCAGTCACACTAATCCCCCCTATATGTTCTCCTGGGAAAAGTGACTGATGTCCTCCTCACCTTGCATATGGGCTACTGTAATATAGTCTACATGGTGTTGTTCTTGAAGACAACTCAGAAGCCTCAACTGGTTCAAGATATGAAAGGCTGTCTGCTAACTGGAAGAAGCATATTGCCAGCCCTTCAAGATAGACCAGGTCAGGAAACATACTGCACAAGTCTGGCTGGAACTATACTTTATTGATATAGGCTATAGTAAAGGAATCTTTAAAGCCTGATCGAGTTTTCCTCTCCCTCCCTCTTATAGTCTAGTGAATTAGGGAGGACTCCGGCTTAGCTTCTTTGTCATACTTTCTCTCTTTCCCAGGGTTAGTATGTTTTTGCAACCATTGTCTCTGCGTCATTTCTCCAAGGTCATCTCTTTGGCTGTCTATACATATTCAGGAGTGTTACATCAGTGCTGTGGGCACTGTGTTGGCTTCTGGTTAGTTTCGGGGTCCAATTCAAGGTCCTGGTTATTGTCTTAAAAGCCATTTATTAAAATTAAATTTATTAAATTTATTTAAAAAATTAAAATTAAATTTATTAAAAGCCATTAAAAGCACCTGTGTCTTGGACTGTCTTTCCCACCATATATGGCTGCCCCATGTGATCAGAATGGAAGGTATTCTGAGCCTCTTTATTCCATGAGAGGTGAGGAGGACTGAGTGTCAGCCCTTGGAGGCAGTCCAGACAAGAAGCACAAACCATGAGTACTAGCACTACATTTATTGTAAGGTTACAGTAACAGAACCTTGCATGTCTGAAAGCACTTCTCCCCTCCTTTTCTTTTACTTTCCAGAAAACTAGGGAGGGTCCCTTCTGAGGCACTTCTCAAGCTCCTTTTCCTCCTGTGGGCTGAGATGCCTTTTGCATTATGGTTGTTTAGGCTCCAGCTCTTCCTCCTGTTTCCCAAGGTCATGCCCACATACCATTACACTGAGGGACAAGGATGCACCATCTCATTGATGGCTCCCACCCTCTAGAATACCCTGCCACATTAGGAATGCCACCAACTTTTTGACCTTAAAGAAGGTTTTTAAAAGTTTACTATTCCAGTAAGCTGGTATGGTATAAAAATTGCCTGGGTTATCTAGTTTCAATTTTGTTTTAATTCTTTTGATTCTAAACTACCTTGAGTCCTTTGTTGCAGTGGGCAGTCTATAAAAATTTTATAAACAAACTACAAATTCTGAACTTTCTTTCATTAACATAATACTTATGTCAGGATTGAAGACCTGGTTCACTTGCCACCTATGAGAGGATTGCCTATAAACATAGACTTTGCATGGATAAGTATAATGAAATACGGGACTCATTTATACAAAATACAGCAGTGCTTCCACTGCGGCATCTGATTGTTGAAGTATCTCAATTGGTAATCCATCAATTCCTGGAGCCTTGTTTTTTCGCCAGTGCCTTCAGTGCAGCTTGAACTTCTCACTTTGTTACTGATGGTTCTTAATCATATTCTACCTCCTGGAATAGCTGAACATCGGCTAACTCTTTTTTATACATTGATTCTGTATATTCCTTCCATCTTCTCTTAAAGCTACCCGCATCATTTAATGTATTTCCCATAGAATCTTTAAGAATAGCAACTCGGGGCTTGAATTTTCTCTTCAGCTCTTTCAGTTTGAGAAATGCTGATCGTGTTCTTCCTCTTTGATTTTCTAACTCTAGGTCTTTGAATTTTTCATCATAATATTTTTCCTTATCTATTCTAGCTGCCCTTTGAAATTTTCTATTTAGTTCTCTTACTTCATTCTTTCTTCCTTTAGCTTTAGCTACTCGGTGTTTAAAAGCAAGTTCCAGAGTCTCATCTGACATCCATTTGGATCTTTTCTTCCTTTCCTGCCTTTTTAATGATCTTTCGCTTTCTTCGCATATTATGTTCTTAATATCTTCCCACAACTCTTTATTTCCAACTTTTGCATTCCAGTCGCCAATAATTAACAAAACATCTTGGTTGCATGTTCAATCAATTTCAGATTGCAGCATTTCATAGAAGTTTTCAATTTCTTCATCTTCAGCATACGTGGTTGGTGCATAAATTTCATGCCCACATACCATTACACTGAGGGACAAGGATGCACCATCTCATTGATGGCTCCCACCCTCTAGAATACCCTGCCACATTAGGAATGCCACCAACTTTTTGACCTTAAAGAAGGTTTTTAAAAGTTTACTATTCCAGTAAGCTGGTATGGTATAAAAATTGCCTGGGTTATCTAGTTTCAATTTTGTTTTAATTCTTTTGATTCTAAACTACCTTGAGTCCTTTGTTGCAGTGGGCAGTCTATAAAAATTTTATAAACAAACTACAAATTCTGAACTTTCTTTCATTAACATAATACTTATGTCAGGATTGAAGACCTGGTTCACTTGCCACCTATGAGAGGATTGCCTATAAACATAGACTTTGCATGGATAAGTATAATGAAATACGGGACTCATTTATACAAAATACAGCAGTTTAGGGAAAAGAATGATGGTTATATAACTGTATTAGAAATAAATATAGATATATATTTGCATCATATTTGCATTAGATAAATATATATTGAATTGTAACTGTTTACTGTTGTAATGAAATATTTCATATTTTTATTTTACTTTTTCTGTTATATTTTTCTCACTTTATAAGCTCTTGTTATGTATTTCTTTTTCTTTTTTGATAATGTATGTAGCTTTGTGTATTGTTTCTTTTTGTTTATTTCTTTTTCTGTTATTATTTTAAAAAGCAATAAAAATTAATTAAAAAAAACATAGTACTTATGTCAGACTTCTATTTCCATTGGCATGTAGATGACAAGGCTAAAACATAATTCCATAAAGCCGATTTGTTTAAGGGAAGCATCCTACCCATTTTTACAAATTAACCAAAGCAAAAACAAAACATAGCAACAACAACAACAAAATTCAAACTTCTACAAAATAACCAACCAGGGACTTTAATAATCTTATCAAAGTAAAAACTTATTTATTAGTTTATCAGGTACTGTATCTTAACCAGTGGTACTGTTTGAACAGTGGCCAGATAACCTTCCATTTATTCAATGCTATAAAATGATAAGAGGATTAAGAGGAAACAGAATTTTTGGCTTCCGGTGGGAATGCTCGAAGAGCAGGTGGCAGTCGTGGCTAGGAGGGCTTTCGCACAACTTCAGTTAGTGCATCAGTTATGCCCATTCCTGGATCGCGATGCCCTCCGTACAGTCACTCATGCTCTCGTCATCTCCCATGTAGATTATTGCAATGCACTCTACATGGGGCTACCCTTGAAGACTATCCGGAAGCTACAGCTGGTGCAGAATGCGGCCGCGCGGGCAGTTTTGGGTGCGTCAAGATCCGCACATGTAACACCGCTGCTGCACAAGCTGCATTGGGTGCCGGTTTGCTTCCGGGTACAATTCAAGGTGTTGGTTATCACCTTTAAAGCCCTACATGGCATGGGGCCAGAATACCTGAGGGATCGTCTTATCCCCATGTTATCGACCCGCCCCACCCGGTCATTCAGAGAGGGCCTGCTGCGAACCCCATCAATTAAAGAGTGCCATCTGGTGGGGTCTAGGAGGCGGGCCTTCTCTGTGACAGCACCCACTCTATGGAACATCCTGCCCCCAGAGTTCAGACAGATCTCCTCCCTCCCGACCTTTAGGAAAGAGCTGAAGACCTGGTTCTGCCGCCTGGCATGGGAAGGAGGGAGGGATAGTTCCTCATGGGGGTGGCTAATCCCCTAATTTTATAACTGTCCTTCTTTAATTATTCCATTACCATCTGGATTTTTCAATATATTTTTACTGTATCCTTGAGATTTTAACCTTATTTTAACTTATTTATTGTGAACCGCCCAGAGTTCCCCATGGGGGGAGATGGGCAGTTATAGAAATTAAATAAATAAATAAATAAATAAATAAATAAATAAATAAATAAGGCGGACTGAGCAGCTGTGCCCACAAGCTCTGTGGGCAGAACTGGCATTGTGACATTTCAGGCTCAGGCTGGTTCTCCTGTAGCCCAGAGCTTTTTTTGGATTAAGGAAAAAGCTTGGAATGGACCCATTTGTCCTCTGAATGACGAGTTGTACCCAGGAGATCGTGGACAGTGTGAGCGATTGATGGGAAAGACTTCGCTGGGAGGCTGGGATTTCTCCATTTCTGAGCCACGGTGCAGTCCCTTAAAGGGACAGTAAGTCCTGCCTTCCCATTTCTTAATCACCCGATTAAATTTTTTAAGTTTTATACCCTAAGAGAGGCTTTCTACAGTAAGAAGAAACAGACTCTCTTGGTGCTTATCGTTATTCTTTTCCCGTTTAAAGATTACGGAAAACTGAGAACAAATAATTGCTTTCCTGTTGTTTTCGTATTGAATTTGAAGGATTGAATATTTTCCTACACATTGGATTTCTTGTTTTTCATTCTTACTTTTTTTTTTTCACTTTCTTGGAGATCTGCTTGTTAGTATATATTTTTTTGTTTCAATTTTATGCAGAAACTTTGTATCAGCTTATTAATTTGTTAACTCCTATCTACTGTGAGTTAAGTATCTAGGGGGGTGCCATAATCTACTGCCTGAAAAATGAAAGATTTTAAAGAGATTTTTTTGGAGTTTCATTGTGAGCTTAAGCAGTCCTTTAAAGAGACACTTTCAGAGTACTGTCAAGTTATTCTGCAGAATATACGGGATATTGGGGAAGAGATCATTTCTAAACTGTGTCATCTGGCTGAAGATGGTATAGAGGAAGATGAAAATTTTGGCAAAGAGGGAGATGCTTTTGTGGTCAGTGATATTGAAGCTATGCCAGGTAAAGACTACATCTAGGAATTGAAGGGGTTACAGAGACAGTCTGAACTGCAGATTATAAAGAGAGTTGTTTTTCTGGAAAATTGTTATGTCTTTCTGAAGGATTGTTATGGGAAAGAAGAGAATATGTTATGTGGGAGGTTTTTTGCCAAGAGGTTTGGGTTTTCAAGGGTGGCAGTTGAACTGTTTGATTTTTATAAGAAAAATGCCTTGGGTGTAATTGGGAGATATGTAACTGTTTTAGTTTATTTTGAAGTAGGGTAAAAATTTAAGAATGTATAACTGGACTGATAATAAGGTTATGATGATTTTGTTTTCTTTTAATGACTTGGATTAAGATATATTGGAATTGTTTTAAGATCTGTTTGATTTGCAAGATTTATTAGATATCTATAAGATATAGTAATTGTTTGATTTTTAGGTTTAATAGAGTTAAGATTATTGTAGTATTATTAATCATAAAAGCAGACAATTTATATGTATTTATAATTTGATTTTCATTATAGTGGACAGAAATATAGAGAATAGGAAGGAAGTAACTAAATGGATGTTGTCTTATGGGGGAAGGAACTTGATTTAGAAATGTACATACACACACACACACACACACACACACACACACACACACACACATATATATATATATATATATATATATATATACACATTTTCTTTATATAAAGGGAAGGAGCAACTGAATTAGTGATTTGTATATGTGATAATGGAAAGATTTATAGAAAAGATGTGATCTTGGTTTGTTATAGAGTAAGAGACTGATTAGAGAAATTGTTGTATATTCTTGCTGTTGAAATTTGGAAGTCACCTTTGTATGTAATCTTTAAAATTATTTTTTCTTGTGTTTTACACATTTTAGTTTTTTTTTCTTTTTGTAGTTTTTTTTTGTTTTGTTGTATAGTTTTTATCTTTGTCTTAAACTTAATAAAATTCTTTAAAAAAAAGGAAACAGAATTTTTTACTTACCTTTGGCAATTCTACAATCGTAGGAGCTGTAGCCTTCAAAGCACTGACATCCCCTTATTGTACACTGTCCATGGCCATTACAGAGATTGGGACATTTAAGCGCTGTGGCAATTTTGTGATGTATAGTAGATATCTCATATGTTGAATGAAAATACTCAGTTACATTTTCTAAGAGGACTTTTTTTTCACAGTCATTTTCCAAAAATGGAATAAGTAATTCTCCCCATTTGAGATCATCCTTAATTTGCACATCTGAAAGACACATTTCAATGGCCACATCGAGTTGGGTGCCAAGAAATCCTTTGCAAGCTGAGCCAATGGAAGAATTTTCAAGAAATGTCTTGCAATTTGTTAAGACTTCAGCTGAGGTCAGGCCACTTGGCGTTGGCCACATAGTCTGAACTTTAGGCGGCTTCCCTTCAAAATAATCTTCTGGGAAAAAATATGTGAATCTTTCCAAGTCAGTTGGGCTTAGACTTTGGAAAGAGGATATAGGTAAATATTCCAAAGAGCCTTGCCTTTTTTCTCTTTGGAGATCTTCAAAGAGAACACTTTGCCCATCATCTAATAAAGAAGAATCTGTTCTCAGGTGAATGACATAGTCTGATGTGACATCTAGATATGGAATTATGGAAGTGTAATAAATTTTCTCATCATAGCAATCCAAAGATTGTGGGGAAGAATTCTGAAAAGTATGCAGAGTATTTAAAGGTTGCAAGTATGATTCAGGCTCCTTCTGACATAAACAGAAATGTTCTGTCTTCTGCCATTCTGACAATGATGGAATTTTGTCAAACAAGCTCATCCCTGGAGCTATTCTGAAAAAATACAATAGCAGGTCAAAAAGTTAACAAGCTTGACACCTCACACCAATACAAATTCTTAGTTATTTTTTAATCAATTAAGATGTATAACAATATGCTGAACTATAAGCAATATGAATGTAAAAACTAGCAACAAGATAGGATTCCTTTTAAAAATGTCCAAACAACCTCTGACCGCTTTGCACAGCCTCTAACCTGTCAAGGCAAATTCTGCTTACCAGTCAAGAGATGCAATATGCCAAAGACTGATGGGGGTTTCATTGCATCCACTGGCCTTTTCAGCAATGCAAGTGGCAGAGATGAAAACCTTAATTCCAAAATCCATTCCCTCTTTCTCACATAGCTGAAGTTTCAGGCAGACTTTCTCAGAACATAAGTTTGGATCGACAAGATTTTAATTGACATGGATTATGGATAAACTCAACACTATCCCTCCCCCCCTTTTTTTGCACTGTACTTTTGGTTGCAGGGCAACTAGACTAGATTGCACAAGGAGTTGATCTTTAATTTGAATATTTTTCATACTGTCTCCTCTTGGGTAGCTCATGTACAAAGAAGTAGAATACAATTTTGCAATACAACCAAGTATAGTGATTTCTGGTTTAAGAAAATGAAGCCTGTGTTCCTAGCACTTTCTTCCCAACAGAGTAAATAACCTTGCTATTACATAGAGAATATATACTAAACTCCTGCCAAGGTATAAGAAGTTTATCACAAATCTGCACCTGACCAGTTGTGTATGCCATTGTAAATTATTGTTTACTAGCATTTATATATCCATAGGTTAATAAATTGCAACTAAGTAACTTGGCTTTTAAAGCTGCTTAGAATTTGTGCCTTGAAAAAAGTTGAAAGGTATATTAGCTGCTTGAAGGAAAAAGGGAAGGAGAGAATTTGTTCAGGCAACATAGGAGACTTTAAGGTATTGTCTCTAGCTGGGTACAGGTAATAGGAAAGTACAGATTAAGGATCTCGGAAATGTTGATACTAAGAGGCAGAAGTACACATCCCCCTACATTGATTTTAAAATACAAATGTATATTGATAAGGTGAAAATGTTGAACTATACGATCAGGGTTGTAAAATTCATCTGGAAAAGTAACTGCTGCTGAACTTTTAAGAAAATCTGAGCAGAAAAAAACATGATAGATGATATTGATATAACGTGACATTCTAGAATTATGAATATCTGATAACGTTTGTCTTTGGGTAGGTTTCCCCACCCCCCTTAGGAAGGTAACAGTCATTAGAAGGATTAATAATGGAATATGCAGAATTTTACAAAGACAAAGAACATGTTATGGAAGAAGAAAAACAAGAAAGAAGAGTAATTCTCCCAAATGAGAGTGCCAAACTTTCAAGTAGCAGAGTGAAATTTTAAACGTTGTCAAATCTTTTGGCTTATTCCTAAATATGTTAGCATTTTCAAAAAAAAGTAGTGTCTCATTTTTTATGTGAACAATATTACAATATTACATTTTCCAAGCTATTTTCACAAATGAACTTCAAAGGCCCTTTCCACATGGAGGTAGTATACTGATTCAAGATGCATTCCACATCTCTATGTCCTCACAATGCTGTGGAACTTGTAGGTCTTGGAAAGCTGAGCTAATCAACTGTCAGTTGAGCTCCTGCTCTGGAGGAAATGTTATGAAGACCTTTGAGATGCAAGATATACTATTTTCCTTGGGCAGAACTCCCACCTCATCCCACCTCCAAATATTGATATTTCCTTAGACTCACTGGAAAGGACCCTGATGCTGGGAAAGACTGAAGGCAAAAGGAGAAGGGGACGGCAGACGATGAGATGGTTAGATAGCATCACCGATGTAATGAACATGAATTTGAGTAAACTCCGAGAGACAGTGGAGGACAGGAAGGCCTGGCGTGCTATGGTCCATGAGGTCACGAAGAGTTGGACACAACTAAACGACTGAACAACAATGGTATATTCTAATGTTTGCTGCTATTTACTGTCCATTTTGCAACCTAGATCTCATAGCCCTAGGTCTCCCCACTCCTTCCTGTAAACAAGATATTATCATACCTTGCTGACTTCCCCCATCCTCTCCAAGAGGCGGATTTGCTGATGCTCCACCCCAACTGCAATGTCCTGCTGGGTTTTTTGTTTTATTTTGATGAAAAGCAAATGTGGTGAGAGAAGGGAGGGAAAAGGTACCATTTGGCTACTGTTTTTTGTACACATCCATTGACCAACTTAGGGATACACTGGGAGAATGTAACAGCAGTGCAGATATTCAGGTGGCAACTCAAAACTGCTTTACTTCATGGGGGGCTCGGAGTCCGAGTCGGAGGACAAGGAAGGGCAGCCAGGCCCTGGGACGGCCTCGGAGGGCAAGCAGGCAGCAATGGGGGCACTGGAAAACGGCCGCCTGGGCAGGCTGAAGAGGTGGGGCTGGCCAATGAACAGCAGGGAGAAAGTATCCCCACCCTCCTAAATAAGCTCCACCCAGGTATGCCCCTATTTAAAGTGAGCCACAAGCTGAGACCGGTCGTTGGAAACAACCATCTGCTTACCCAGACTTCATGTGCCTTAACTCTTGATTGGAAAACTCGTGACTTGACCCTGGACTGGCTGACAAACCTCCTACAGCATCTGGGCCCTTGGACTTCACTTGACTAATCTAGTTTTGAACTTGTTTCTGTGGTGTGGGTGCGCTCACACTTCCTTGCCGCCTGTTCGTTTGCCTCACAAGTTCCTGAATAAAGTTTACAACTGCCTCCCTGGTGTATTGCTTGTGACTGGACTGGGACAGGACACTTTAGATGATTTGAGGGACAAGGTATAGCTGCATAGAAGCACTTTCAGTTTTCAGTTTTTCCATACATATGTCTATTGTAAAACTTATATTGGCTCAAAGGAATGCCAACATATCTGCATTAGCAAGATTCAAAAATGATATATTTCACACTTGGAGCCATTCATTGTGTAACTTTTGAAAGTGCCCTTGGGCAAGCTGAACTTAAAATGCACTAAATCCATATTGTATAAATCAGTCCTAATGAATGAATATTTGTATTGAAAGACAGAGTATAGTTAATTTCATAAGGATGTTACTCAAGTGCTCCAGCTGAGTGATGGATCTTTCTTTCTGTCTCTTTCCACCTCATATCATCCATAATGTATGGTGTGAAGGCTTTGCATGTAGAGTTATAAACATGACTGGGCAGTTTTTATGAGTCTTTGCTCTCAAAAGTATCCCAGATATTGGGCCCCTGGTGTATACAGTATGTGCAAGTTGTATACTCTTTCTTCTCTCTCTCTCTCTCTCTCTCTCTCTCTCTCTCTCCCTCCCTCTCTCTCTCTCTCTCTCTCTCTCCCCCTCTCTCTTTCTCTCAGTTTTATTGCAGAGGTAATGAATTATGCCCACTTTTTCACTATGGAAAAAAAGTATATGCAACAATAGGCATCCTCCAAATTGCTTTGATGGAAAATACAAGAATTCTATACCATCAAACTCCAAAGGTGTTTGCATATGCTTCTGCAAATCACCACATAGAAAGAGAATATTTCAGTATAGTTTTAGGGAGATTAAAAATCACTTAATTAATCACATCAAAGGCCTTAGGAATGTATTCCAATATATAGGGATTTATTTATTTATTTATTTATTTATTTATTTATTTATTTATTTATTATTTATATATTTATTTATTCATTCATTCATTCATTCAATTTCTATGGCCACTTATCTCAGACAAGTGACTGGGCAGTGAAAAATAATAAATTAAATATAAATTCAGATGATATCAGGGTGCAAATCACACCTTCCTATTCCATATAGCCATATAATGTCAGGGATGTTGATGAAGATTCTCAGTCATCAATGTAGTATATGCAATCCAGTGCAGTGAGGAGTGTTCTGAGCTCTACATGCCATGACTCAACCTACAGATAATGTCAGGGAGTTGCAGTCTCCCCCCAAATCCCATTCCTTGTCACCATCTAGATGTTATTCTTCAGCAAAGATAGAGGAACCTAGCCTCCTTCTGAATGGAGTAAGGCTTCTCACTCTCTTTTCTGCAAAGAAAGAGAGGTAGTGGGATTTGGGAATGAAAAAGATATGCAGTGCTTTGGCTAAAGCCTAGCAATTTTATATCTCACATAGACTGTGAAACAGAAACAGGTTTTGCAACAATATGTCTCCTATCTTTTCAAAATGTAAATTGCACTATCATATAAGTAGAGTTCAACAATTGACACACGTGTGTGTGTATTAATTGTTGAACTCTACTTACATGATAGTGGAATTTACATTTTGAAGATAGGAGACATATTGTTGCAATATATATATGTATATACTGTATATTGCAACAATATATATATATATGTCTATGAAGGTTCTCAGTCATCCAGGTGGAATTGCAAATATATATATATATATATATCCCTTCTCACCCCTATGGGTGGTATGTGTCTTCCTCAACCCCTCGGGTCCTCTACCAAAGGCCTGGGAGTTTGAGGGTTCTGTGCAGTATCTTAGCTGTTCCTAGCACTGCACTTTTCTGGACAGAGAGCTCTGATGTTGCTCCTGGGATCTGTTGGAACCACTCTCCCAGCTTAGGAGTCACAGCCCCGAGTGCCCCTACCACCACTGGGACTACTTTGGCTTTCACTTTCCACATACATACATACATACATACATACATACATACATACATACATATAAAAAAATACTGAGACAGAGGAAGTACTACTTGCAAATTATTTGGATGAGAATATTAGTGACTCAAACAAAAATATTCTAGAAAAGGCATTTGATGACAGACCAATAAAACCAAAAATAATTCAGGAAGAAGAAAACAGGCAGTTAATTTGATGGACAGCATTTTACATTCCTACCCTGACTATGGTAACTAGAGACCCAGAGAGGGATTTAAAATGAAGGGTGCTGGAATCATAGATTCCTTGTTAGATTTTTAGACAGGTAGATCTCCAGAAAGTGATGAGAATTTGGTAAAGAGAACAATGCACAAATATTGGAAGCACAATTTTACCTAGGTACATCAATCCCAGGAAAATATACATTGATAAATATGTTTGATACCAGAATACTTTATGATTTGGGATTGATAATGACATTTTCTCAAGTATTTCCATGATAAATAAACTCGATAATTGTTTGATATGATTTTTGCTCATTAAAACATGTAACAGAACTGTGTTTTAGTAAGAGAGAGAGAGAGAGAGACAGAGGCACAGATAATCATTTAAAGACACTGTGTGTTAGACTCCAAGAAAACATTACGTCTCCAGATAAATTTAGTAAAGGTAAAGGTTCCCCCCGCACTTTTGTGCAGTTGTGTCCGACTCTAGGGGCCGGTGCTCAACTCCGTTTGTTAGCCAAAGAGCCAGCGTTGTCCGAAGACGCTTCCACGGTCATGTGGCCGGCATGACGTGCATGGAACGATGTTACCTACCCACTGAAGTGGTACCTATTCATCTACTTGCATTTGCATGCTTTCGAATTGCTAGGTTGGCAAGAGCTGGGGCGAGTGCGGGAGCTCACCCCATCACGCGGGACTAGAGATTCAAACCTCCGAACTTGCGATCTTCCAATCGACAAGCCTGGCGTCTTACCCGCTGAGCCACCACGCCCCTTAAATTTGGTAATCTACTTCAAAAACTTTAAATGTGCCTGGTAAAGTGTTAAGCTAATTACTTAACTGAAAGAGGCATACAAGAAGTTATAAATCTTTTAATGTATATCTTCTATTATGATTCAAAGTTTATGTTGTGGGTTCAAAATACATTTTTACTGATACAATCTGAGGTGCCTGAAGGTCCCAGCTTTTACTTTTGTCGAGGTAGGGCAGAGCTCTTGCTCAGATCGCTGCAAATGCACAGTGAGGAGTTTATATAGAACATTTTTATAATGGTGGCTCATTTTTCAGTGCATCCCTTGCCACTTAAAGTCTTACCTCCAGGCTTCTATGAAGTTTTCCTCAGTTGTGCTATTCTGGTGAGAAGGTAAAGGGCTCCCATCAGCCCTGTGGAAGTCATTCTGACTATTTCTGTCAAAAGTGCCACATAAACCTCTGGTCCTGTTAAAATCAATGCTCGGTGCCCTTACTGTCAAACTCATGCCCCAGTCATTTAGATCAGCTCGAACAAAGGCTCCTGAATGGAACAAGATCTGGAAAAACAGAAAAATCTGGTAAACGTAAACCTTTTTTATGTATGTCCACATACTACATACACACATACATATGCATCTAAATATGCAAACATATACACATGCACACAAATTCACCAGGAAAAGGAAAGGGCAAGAAAGGAAAGATAATATCTCCAAGCTCTCTAAAATGACTTTTCTGAATTTTAACAAAATCTTGGCTTCTGGCAGTTTTCTAAAAAGAGTAACTTGAGGTTCAGCAAAAAAGGAGACAAACGGATGGGTCCATTACTCCCTTATGTCTTTGTAAAGCAGTTATGAGACAAGTTATTGAGTATTACTTTTAGACACACTGAAAAGGTTGTGCAAATATTATTTATGATATCGTATGAATTTTTAAGAAACATCGTTAAAGCAATTACTAATCTAGATTAGAGATGATAGTTATTAAAAGCCTTTCTAAATAGTTTACCAATTGATACTTCCCTATGGCATGTAAGATGAGAGAGGTGCTTTGAAATATACAGGAGTGAGTATTAAACATCTTTTTCAAATTATTAAAGTAAATATCTCTTATTAAGCTCCCGTGGCTGCTTCAGAAACTGTTCCTAGCTGTTTCTGCATGAACATCCATGCACCCTTTGCTTCAGTTGTTTCTTTCCCAGGGATCTTTCGAAGGATTTGCATTCTGCATGACAGCCAAGCTAATAGACTCAACCAAGGCCACGTAAATAATGCTACCATTTTATTCTGTTTCAGCTACTTTTTTCTCTACAGTTAAGACTGTGAAATTGTAAACCTAAATTATTTTAGCAGAATTCAGTGTTTAATGCACATGAGTGTATGTAAAATGGAGTTTTGTTCCTCCACCCCCACACGGTAGCCCCTTCTGTCCCTTCCAAACCGTTCGTAATGTTTCAGTCACACTTTGGAATAGCATAGAATGTACTGCGAGAGGGAGGAAAATGTGAAGAAAAAATTTAGAAATGGATGGTGAACCAGAGGCTCCCAGACTTGAAAGAACTTCATATTGAAGGCTGAGAGAACATATCTCAGCCATTTCCAGTGGCCTTGAAGAGAGTGGCAAAGTATTCACTGACTCAGAAAGGTAGGAGGAAAAACCCTAAAATTTAAACTCTGTCGTGGAGACTTATATATAAGCTTTGATTGCTGCGTGTTTCAGTACGCAGGGCTTCACTTGTATATGATTTCCTTCAAATCTGCAATAAAGCAACTGAAGTATATTTGAACCTTCCACCCAAGTAAGCAAAGTCCTAAATAAGGAGTTCAAAATCCAGGCTGCCTAGATTTACAGCTGAACCAAATGTGAAGCTTGACAAAAGAGACAATTTGAAACAGAAATTCCTTCGGTTTTTACAAGGGACTCTTTGGTAATGGATCTGTTTAGTAATGGTTTATACTTCAGGCCAATATAGACTGTCCTCTCTGACTGCAGTGTTGAAACTGAGGCAGGAAACATATGAAAGCTACAAGGTAAATAGTTAATATTCCCCCAACAGAAATACCCAGTCCTGCTTATGTGTACTATAAATCCATGCTCATTTTGCATTCTCATCTCCCCAAAGATGTTATATATTGCCCATGACCATCAAACAGTTGCTGACACATGGAGAGCCATTTTGGTGTAGTGGTTAAGGTGCTGGCCTAGAAACTAGGAGATTGTGAGTTCTAGGCCTGTTATAGGCATGAAAGCCAGCTGGGTGACTTTGGGCGAGTCACTCTCTCTCAGCCCAACCCACCTCACAGGGTTGTTGTTTTGGGGAAAATATTAAGCAGGAGTCTGTAGCTTGAATCATGTCAACTGGATTTCTATTTTCTTAGTGGAAACGTTTCACTCCTTATCCAAGGAGCTTCTTCAGTCTGAGTAAAGTTAGTAAGGGAATCCTTAAATATGTTTCTAGGCTGGCTGTGTGACCTTGCACCTGGGGCTAGGTCATGGTTATTTTTGAGATGTTTGTTTCTAAATCCCTTTATCATCTAAAGGAGGATCGTTAAGATTACCCTGCTGCTGTTGAGCTTGCGAAATGGTCTTAATCTTCCTAGGCACAGAAGACAAAGCAGGAAGGAAGATAGGGGAAAGGTTATGCCTGAGGCCCCCACCTCTATTCAAGGAAGGATTTTCCAAGTTGGCATGAATGGATTCCTTGACCCCTCTCTCAAACCACCTATCTTCTCTGTCTAAAATGTGAACATTAATGTCCTCAAATGAGTGTCCTTTTTCCTTTATATGAAGATAAACTGCTGACTCTGGTCCTGTGGTGTTACTTCTCCTGTGTTGGGCCATCCTCCTGTACAAAGGTTGTTTGGTTTCTCCAATGTAGAGTTCAGAGCACTCCTCACTGCACTGGATTGCATACACTACATTGCTTTCCTTGTGTTTTGGAGTTTGATCTTTGGGGTGTACAAGCCTCTGTCTCAGTGTGTTGGTGGGTTTGAAATATACAGGTATGTGGTGTTTGCCAAATATCCGTTTTATCTTTTCAGACACGCCAGCCATGTAGGGAATGACCAGGTTCTTCCGTTTACTCTGAGTCTCAGCCCTATCTGTCGCTGTTTTAGGTCTGGTAGAGTTAGATTTGGTGAAGGCCCAATTTGGATATCCACAGGCCTGCAGAGCTGTTCTCAGATGCTGCTTTTCATTCTTTTTGGAATCCATGGAGGTGGGGATGGTTTCTGCTCTGTGTGACAATGTCCTGATGACTCCTAGTTTGTGCTGCAGTGGATGGTGGGAGTCAAACATCAGGTATTGATCTGTGTGTGTGGGTTTCCTGTAGATCCCTATTTCTAGCTTGCCACCGGTCCCAATGAGGACTTCACAGTCTAGGAATGCCAGTCTGTTGTCCTTGGTGTCTTCTCTGGTGAAGCTAATGTTGGCATCTATAGTGTTTATATGGTCCGTGAAGGCCTGTACTTCCTGGGCCTTGATTTTGACCCAGGTGTCATCCACATACCTAAACCAGTGGGTGGGCACCGTTCCCTGGAATGTGTTGAGTGCTTTCTTCTCCACTTCTTCCATGTATAAATTGGCCACAATGGGTGACACAGGAGAACCCATGGCACAGCCGTGTTTCTGTCTGTAAAAGTCACCTCTGTATGTGAAATAAGTGGTGTTAAGACACAGGTCCAGAAGATGGCAGATCTGGTTTGGGTTGAGATGGCTTCTCCTTTCCAGGGTGCTGTCCTCTTCTAGTCTCTTCCTGACAGCGGATAGAGCATGAGTGGTGGGGATGCTGGTGAAAAGGGAGGACACATCAAAGGAGACCATAGTTTCATCTGTATCCAGTTTCAGGATCTTTGCTTTGGAAACAAATTCTTCCGAATTATGGATGTGGTGTTCAGAGTGTCCAACTAGAGGTGCTAGTATGGTAGAGAGGTGTTTGGCAATGTTGTATGTTACCGAATTGATGCTGCTGACTATGGGTCGGAGGGGTGTTCCTTCCTTGTGGATCTTAGGAAGTCCGTAGATGCAGGGGATGGCTTCTCCAGGATACAGACGGTGGTAGGTAATCCTATCGATGGAGCCATCATGTTCCAATTGTTTCAAACTGTCTATTGCCTTTTTCTTGTAATTGTTGGTGGGGTCTCTTTTCAGTTTTTCATATGTATGGTGATCCTCCAAAAGTGAGGTAATTTTATTGTGGTAGTCTGCAGTGTTTAGAACCACTGTACATCTTCCTTTGTCAGCAGGTAAAATGGTGATGGTTTCATCTTTGCTGAGGGCTGTCAGGGCTCTCCTCTCTTGGACGGTAAGGTTGGGGGGAGGAGGTTGAGCACTGGACAGAGCTGCAGATATTTTAAGCCGGAGTTGTTCTGCTTCTTCAAAAGGTAGGTGGTTGTTGTGGATGGCAGATTCTGTGGCTGTAATGAGCTCCACAACCGGAACTTGCTTGGGAGTGATGGCAAAATTAAGACCTTTGGCTAGGACATCTCTCTCTGGTTGGGTAAGTTCTCTGTCTGAGAGATTTTTCACCCACATGTTCTTTTTGTCCTCTGTGGTCCTGTTGTTGTTGTTCCTCCCAGCAGTTTCTGCAGTTCCTTGTTTCTGCTTGCTGCGAGAAAGAAGAATGTCAAATTTCTTAGTTTGCCTCTCCTTTGTCTTGTGATGCTGGGCCAGCTGTACTTTATTGCCAAGCTGAATAACTCTATCCAGGATTGGGTCAGGAAGGGTGGCTGTGAGTTCCTGGTGAAGGTTTTCAAAATTGTATTGCAGGGCATCAATGGTGAAGTGGACTTGCCTTATTCTTTCATTTAGAAGATGTCTTTGTGCCTGCTGCAGGATCTGATCTGCTCTGTGACCCTTAACTGTAGATTGCAGGCGTAGGCTTGTCGGGATGAGTCTCTGTTGTCTGCATCTGAGGTTAAAACGTAGGTGGTTTCTATAGTCTGCCACCTTTCTTGCTGTCTTCTCGAATTTCCTTACCAACTTCAGGGTTTCATCCCCCAAATGTATGGCAATATGTCTATGAAGGTTCTCAGTCATCCAGGTGGAATTGTCTGTAGCTTGAATCATGTCAACTGGATTTCTATTTTCTTAGTGGAAACGTTTCACTCCTTATCCAAGGAGCTTCTTCAGTCTGAGTAAAGTTAGTAAGGGAATCCTTAAATATGTTTCTAGGCTGGCTGTGTGACCTTGCACCTGGGGCTAGGTCATGGTTATTTTTTTTTTAAAAAAAAATCCAGTTGACATGATTCAAGCTACAGACAATTCCACCTGGATGACTGAGAACCTTCATAGACATATTGCCATACATTTTGGGGATGAAACCCTGAAGTTGGTAAGGAAATTCGAGAAGACAGCAAGAAAGGTGGCAGACTATAGAAACCACCTACGTTTTAACCTCAGATGCAGACAACAGAGACTCATCCCGACAAGCCTACGCCTGCAATCTACAGTTAAGGGTCACAGAGCAGATCAGATCCTGCAGCAGGCACAAAGACATCTTCTAAATGAAAGAATAAGGCAAGTCCACTTCACCATTGATGCCCTGCAATACAATTTTGAAAACCTTCACCAGGAACTCACAGCCACCCTTCCTGACCCAATCCTGGATAGAGTTATTCAGCTTGGCAATAAAGTACAGCTGGCCCAGCATCACAAGACAAAGGAGAGGCAAACTAAGAAATTTGACATTCTTCTTTCTCGCAGCAAGCAGAAACAAGGAACTGCAGAAACTGCTGGGAGGAACAACAACAACAGGACCACAGAGGACAAAAAGAACATGTGGGTGAAAAATCTCTCAGACAGAGAACTTACCCAACCAGAGAGAGATGTCCTAGCCAAAGGTCTTAATTTTGCCATCACTCCCAAGCAAGTTCCGGTTGTGGAGCTCATTACAGCCACAGAATCTGCCATCCACAACAACCACCTACCTTTTGAAGAAGCAGAACAACTCCGGCTTAAAATATCTGCAGCTCTGTCCAGTGCTCAACCTCCTCCCCCCAACCTTACCGTCCAAGAGAGGAGAGCCCTGACAGCCCTCAGCAAAGATGAAACCATCACCATTTTACCTGCTGACAAAGGAAGATGTACAGTGGTTCTAAACACTGCAGACTACCACAATAAAATTACCTCACTTTTGGAGGATCACCATACATATGAAAAACTGAAAAGAGACCCCACCAACAATTACAAGAAAAAGGCAATAGACAGTTTGAAACAATTGGAACATGATGGCTCCATCGATAGGATTACCTACCACCGTCTGTATCCTGGAGAAGCCATCCCCTGCATCTACGGACTTCCTAAGAGCCACAAGGAAGGAACACCCCTCCGACCCATAGTCAGCAGCATCAATTCGGTAACATACAACATTGCCAAACACCTCTCTACCATACTAGCACCTCTAGTTGGACACTCTGAACACCACATCCATAATTCGGAAGAATTTGTTTCCAAAGCAAAGATCCTGAAACTGGATACAGATGAAACTATGGTCTCCTTTGATGTGTCCTCCCTTTTCACCAGCATCCCCACCACTCATGCTCTATCCGCTGTCAGGAAGAGACTAGAAGAGGACAGCACCCTGGAAAGGAGAAGCCATCTCAACCCAAACCAGATCTGCCATCTTCTGGACCTGTGTCTTAACACCACTTATTTCACATACAGAGGTGACTTTTACAGACAGAAACACGGCTGTGCCATGGGTTCTCCTGTGTCACCCATTGTGGCCAATTTATACATGGAAGAAGTGGAGAAGAAAGCACTCAACACATTCCAGGGAACGGTGCCCACCCACTGGTTTAGGTATGTGGATGACACCTGGGTCAAAATCAAGGCCCAGGAAGTACAGGCCTTCACGGACCATATAAACACTATAGATGCCAACATTAGCTTCACCAGAGAAGACACCAAGGACAACAGACTGGCATTCCTAGACTGTGAAGTCCTCATTGGGACCGGTGGCAAGCTAGAAATAGGGATCTACAGGAAACCCACACACACAGATCAATACCTGATGTTTGACTCCCACCATCCACTGCAGCACAAACTAGGAGTCATCAGGACATTGTCACACAGAGCAGAAACCATCCCCACCTCCATGGATTCCAAAAAGAATGAAAAGCAGCATCTGAGAACAGCTCTGCAGGCCTGTGGATATCCAAATTGGGCCTTCACCAAATCTAACTCTACCAGACCTAAAACAGCGACAGATAGGGCTGAGACTCAGAGTAAACGGAAGAACCTGGTCATTCCCTACATGGCTGGCGTGTCTGAAAAGATAAAACGGATATTTGGCAAACACCACATACCTGTATATTTCAAACCCACCAACACACTGAGACAGAGGCTTGTACACCCCAAAGATCAAACTCCAAAACACAAGGAAAGCAATGTAGTGTATGCAATCCAGTGCAGTGAGGAGTGCTCTGAACTCTACATTGGAGAAACCAAACAACCTTTGTACAGGAGGATGGCCCAACACAGGAGAAGTAACACCACAGGACCAGAGTCAGCAGTTTATCTTCATATAAAGGAAAAAGGACACTCATTTGAGGACATTAATGTTCACATTTTAGACAGAGAAGATAGGTGGTTTGAGAGAGGGGTCAAGGAATCCATTCATGCCAACTTGGAAAATCCTTCCTTGAATAGAGGTGGGGGCCTCAGGCATAACCTTTCCCCTATCTTCCTTCCTGCTTTGTCTTCTGTGCCTAGGAAGATTAAGACCATTTCGCAAGCTCAACAGCAGCAGGGTAATCTTAACGATCCTCCTTTAGATGATAAAGGGATTTAGAAACAAACATCTCAAAAATAACCATGACCTAGCCCCAGGTGCAAGGTCACACAGCCAGCCTAGAAACATATTTAAGGATTCCCTTACTAACTTTACTCAGACTGAAGAAGCTCCTTGGATAAGGAGTGAAACGTTTCCACTAAGAAAATAGAAATCCAGTTGACATGATTCAAGCTACAGACAATTCCACCTGGATGACTGAGAACCTTCATAGACATATTAAGCAGGAGTATTAAGTGTGTTTGCTGCCTTGAGTTATATATTAAAAAGTTGGGATAAAATTATTATTATTATTATTATTATTATTATTATTATTATTATTATTATTTGATGCAGCAAACCAGGCCTGGTCAAAGCTAGAATAACTGAAAGCATGCTATAATATGTTATTTTTAATTACTATCTGGAAGAAAAATCAGGATGTTTTTGATATGGAGAATTTAATATATAATCTTGGCTTATTTTGGCTATAATGGAAGTTTCCAGGTGGTAATTGTCTCCATTGTGGTAGGTGAAAGTATTTTAGATATCAAAAGTATAAATATGTTTTCCACCTAAAAGTGAAAACAAAGAATTTTTTTTTCCAGCCCTTTGTACTAGCCGGCAGAAATTAGAGCTCTGCAGTGTATTCCCATAGGATCCAGATCTCTGGGCTGGAGAAAGACTACGTACAGTACTGCCCCCAATGTACATCCAAACTTTTGGATTTTTTTACATTCTAATTCCCCCATTTGTGATTACCTCAATGAGGCATAGGGTGACTCAGTATTATTCCATACATTTTTGGCTGATGAAACCAGTCTTCAGACCCTAATAGTAATATTCAAGTCTATAATAAAGCACTGCTGTGCAGAATGTTTGCATTGTTTAAGATACTTAATAGTGACTGATCAATTGGCTAAACAAAGAATACTAGAACTATACCACTGCCAAATTTTAAAAGTATCATTCCTTGATTTCCATGTACACATTTTGTTCTCCATCAGTAATAGAATAGTAAATAAAGGTGATATACATACAGTGATTTTTTTTCCTCCATAAGACTTCATGATTCTGACATTTTGTTTTGATGAGGCTCTGATGTTTTGTATTATCAACTGAGATTTGGTTTCCAGAAATTGCCTATTGCACATGTCGACCACAACAATATCATTATCTTCTAGTGCAACAACGCCACAGTTGCAGGCAATGGAGGTATGGTGGCTGCCACAGTCCCACTGACGTACATGCACCTCAAATAGACGGCTAAGGCTCTTGTACAAGACAAAAGTTCCAACCATGTAGTTATTGTAACGCCTAAGCAATCAAAAGGACAACATCAAGGGAAGATTCACAGAATCTTTTGTTTTGGTTTGCACACTTTTACTCTTAACAAGACTCTTTAATTAATCCGGTAAGGTAGTTGACCTCAGAGGGGAAAGAAAATAAACACTTCACGAGGAAACACTTTTTCATCAATATAAGTAACCTAAAACACTACACGGGAGTTATTTACTAGGAATGCATAAGAATTCATATGAGGAGCTCATAGCTGTCTAAGAGCTGCTGCTATGGCAACAGACATGGACAAAAGCAGATAAATATTTGACAAAAGTAAATGGGAATACATCTTCACCTCTATGTCTTAATAAACATATTTTAGTTGTAACTGGGTGCTTTATAGCTTAGTGCTCTTCAAAGCAAAATCAGTGCTCAAATAATATCTTTTGTGACTAATCACCAACTTTTGTAAGATCTACAATTGCTGGATGAACATTTTGTAGGAAAAATTAGAGCTTTACCAGAATTCTACATCTAGACAGAGACTCATTCTTCAATATACCTTTGCTATAAACTATTACTTGTGTTTGCAATTGGCATATGGTGGTATACTCCTCTTCACCCCTACAAAGGAGCTTCAACCTTCCGGAGTTCACAGTGGAGCTGATTTGGTTGTTGCTTACAGCCATATCCCAATCTAGTAGATGCTACATTTATACTCAGCTATTACTGACAGGTGTTACTATGGATTGACTTTACACATGACTGACCAATCAGATTTCATGATTGTACAAAGAATAATTGATGCAGAGAGATATCATTTCTATAGAAGGTTGAAATGTTAACTTAATATGGTTGGTTGGAAATCTCTCTTGCTATTAATGGAATAATATGTTAATAATAATAATAATGAAATAAATAATAATTATTATATTATTAATAATAATATGAAATAAATATGTTTTAGATTATTGTTTCCTGGATTGTTATGGCTTAATGAGCTGCTCTGTTGCCACTGAGGATGAGAAAAAACCACCCGAAAAGTAAATCACAGTAACTCATTCTGAGCTATGAAAAAGTTTTATTTCTATAAATTTTGAAGCAACTTTCATACTAACTGCTAATATGACCTTTTAGTCTAATGAATATTTTGCTTTCAAAATAATTTATTGACTATTTCTATAAAGAATATTTTCCCCTTGGTTCTTACCAGCATTTTTGTTTTGCTCCTTTGGATTCTGCAAAACACTGGGGCAAAGGAGTATCCGTATCTCAGAGAGTTGAATGGATTTAAAAAAAAATTACTATAGAGAATCCACATAATTTATTGAAAAAATACTCACCATCCATCAAACGTGATAATGTGTGGATCTGTGAAAGAGTAGCAGTAACCTGTAGGGAGGTCTTGAACTGTGACCTATAGTTAAAATGAGAAATGGAATTCATATGGTCTCTGAGACAGGATTCCAGTATTGCTCTTAATATTGACTCAACAAACCTGAGTTGCATTTGACTATGGGTGAATTAAAATCAGATTTAACATAGTACAGATATTCTAGATTACAATTCCAATTACTTATTTTTGGAATCTGTATTTAAGAAGTAGTGATGGGCAGACCTTGCTATGCCTGTGTAATATATATATATATTTATTTGTTTGTTTATTTATTTATTTATTTATTTATTATTTAAATTTATATGACCACCCATCTCCCCCAAACAGGGGACTCTGGGTGGCTTACAATAAAAATTAAGACTAAAATACACATATAAAACTACAAATTATTAATATAATATAAATAAATATAAAATCCAATCTGGCGAATTGATGTTGATCAATGGGGAGGGCATTATGGTACTAACCACCCCCAGGAGGAGCTATTACCTTTCCCCTCCCACGCTAGGGGGCAGAACCAGGTTTTCAGATCTTTCCAGAAGGCCGGGAGGGAGGAAACTCACCTCAGCTCTGGGAGCAAGATATTCCAAAGGACGGGCACCACTGCAGAGAAGGCCTGCCTCCTTGACCCCACTAGATGAAATTCCCTTATTGATGTGGTCCGTAGCAAGCCCCCTCTGGATGATCGGATGGGGCGGGTCGATGCTATGGGGATAAGACGGTCCCTCAGGTATCCTGGCCCCATGCCATGAAGGGCTTTAAAGGTAATAACCAACATCTTGAATTGGACCCGGAAGCAAACTGGCACCCAATGCAGCTTGCGGAGCAAAGGTGTTATGTGTGCTGATCTTGGTGCACCTAAAATTGCCCGCGCGGCCACATTCTGTACCAGCTGTAGCTTCCGGATATTCCTAAAGGGTAGCCCCCATGTAGAGTGCATTGCAATAGTCTATATAATATACAATATATATTACATATTTATTATATATTTATTATTATTTTATATAATAATATATAATATATATATTATATATAAATATTATATATATATATATATATATATATATATATATATATATATATATATGTAATACCTTTTTTTGTGAGTTGCAGTGGTTACTGGTAAGCTTACAGATAATGTAAGTAAAAATTGTCACAGTGGCCTGGAAATTTAATCAAAAGGGGGGTAATCGGCTGATGGCGAGTATCCCTGTAAAACTGACAGTACAAACGAACATGGGCCATGGTCTCTACAGCACACGTGTCACAGGGGCAAAGATGTAATTCATATGGTGTCTTCTTATATTTCCCCTCCAAAACAGCTCTAGGGAGAGCATTCAATCGGGCTAGTATTAGGGCTCTACTGAATTTGGGAACAGTGATGTAATATAAATATGGGGCTGGTTTGGTCAGTAGAATTTGATTGTTAACAAATATATTACGAGGAAAGGCAGTAGTTTTTGTTTGACCTTCTATATCTAAGATCTTTTGCCTTAGTAATTATCTAGCCTGGTCTAAATCTAAGGCTAAGATGGCATCACTGGAGAAACCATAGAGGCTCAATCTCTTGGATAGATGTTTCCCATGAAGATTTAAAATTGTCTGCCAATATTAGATGGGTCAGTCCACTGGGGTTATGATGTAGTTTTAACCAGCAGGTAACACTGCTTACCTCAAAAGAGAACAGGGTAGTGCAGTGCTTTCCAAACTGCCGCCATTGGCGACACACCAATGGCGGCAGTGGCGGCAGTGCGGGGGCGCATGCGTGCACGGTGGCGGCACGGGGGGTGCACGGTGGCGGTGTGCATGGCGGTGGCGGCCTCGCTAAAATGCGGAAGCGCTGATGGTGCGCCGCTGCCGTTGTTGCTGCCGCTGCCCCCGCACCACCGCTTCGCGACACACTAAACTGTGTGTTGCGACACACTAAAGTGTCGCGACACAGTTTGGAAAGCTATGGGGTAGTGTGTATGTATGTATGTAACCTCAAGTAAGATGGCATCTGTGGATAAGTAAGGATTCCTTTCAGGGCTATCCATTTACTGGTAGAACTGAAAGCACTTCCAGGAAAGACTTCCCTCTCCTGGGGGAAGACCTGGGTGACTTTCTTGAGCAGATTTTGAAAACCCAGAACAAGCAGGATTCCTTATAGATGACACCCTCAATACTGATTTGCACATTAAGTTGGGGATTTCTGCTCAGGTCATTTTATATCAGGATTCATAAAAACTGTATTATTTAAACCAAATCCCTATTGAATAATAAATTGTTTGGTTTGGGTTACAGTCATGAAGCCTTCTGCATAACACAAGAGGTAAAGACATTATGGCATGCAACTATTGATACCAGGCCTAGTTATTTCCAAATATAAGTATTTATTCTGCTGCATTTTCCTCTGAATTTTATTCTGGTACAAGGAGGACTTTACTTTGATATATTTTAAATTATGGAACAGTTTGAAGTTTCCTTTTTCAGAACCAAATGAACACTTGTTGACTGAAGCGTGTGAAATATTTGCAGCCTGATCCAACGTCACTGAATTCAAAAAGAACAGCATTTAAGCAAATATAAATTACTGAAATCCAACCCTCATATAAGAATTCTTTCTAACTCAAAAATGGTACTTTGTCTAATGATGAATAAACTGACTTTGGGGGTTATTTTTTGTATTTTTATTATCTATGTTAGTATTGGTTTATTAATCTATTGAAAGATTTATTAGTTTTGAAGTTTGGAAAGAGAAAAAGAGTAATAAAAGTAAAAAAATAAAATAAACACAACTGGAAAGGAGCACCCTGTGTTTTTTGCATCATGCTATGAGAACGTCTTGGTTGTTGGTTTAACCTACCTTGACATCCATGGGCTTATAACCATGCCATAGAGATTTACTTGGCTGAACTGGTTTGGCTGTGATATAACTGATGAGGTTTCCGTCTTCTACAAAGTCATTCACAGCTCTTACAGCAAGTGATGCTCTTGCACAGCTGCTTTCTCTGCAGGGCCTTTGTTCCAGATCCACATGGCATGTTGAAAGAGCTATGTTCGGTGTCCTTTTTACCAAGTTATCTGAAAAAGCACAAAAACGTATTGGATAAGTTTATAATGCTGTCAAGAAGTTAATAGTTTTATTTTTCTGTTAGTTAAATGAAGTTGGATGGTTTTCCCCATGTGGTAAAAATAATTCTTGCTATAGTGACTACTGTACATGATCATTTTGAAACCCAAACATACTATTAAGGAAGAAAATAAATATAAGCAATTAAGACAAAATATATACCTCAGCAATATTAGTCTGTCTGTCTGTCTGTCTGTCTGTCTGTCTGTCTGTCTGTCTGTCTGTCTGTCTATCTATCTATCTATCTATCTATCTATCTATCTATCTATCCACCCCCATGCCAAATAGAGGCTCCCAAGGGTTCACAATATAGTTTACCAAATAAAATAATAAAATATTTCAATACATGAAAACATTAACATTTTAAAATAGGATTGTATGGCTTCCTATGTAAAGGAGATATCCAGAGCTACATGCCAAATATAGTTTTGTGTCCATGACTTTTAGCTACAATTGGGTGGATGTCTCAGCGGGTAAGATGCCAGGCTTGTCGATCGGAAGATCGCAAGTTTGGAGGTTCGAATCCCTAGCCCTGCGTGTGGAGTGAGCTCCCGCACTCGCCCCAGCTCTTGCCAACCTAGCAATTCGAAAGCATGCAAATGCAAGTAGATAAATAGGCACCATTTCGGTGGGTAGGTAACAGCGTTCCACGCGCGTCATGCAGCCACATGACTGTGGAAGCGTCTTCGGACAACACTGGCTCTTCGGCTAATAAACGGAGATGAGCACCAGCCCCTAGAGTCGGACACGACTGCACAAATGTGCGGGGGGAACCTTTACCTTTTTTTACCCAAGAAACACTGTATTCTTCAGATGTCTCTCTCTTAGTGCAAAAAGAGTGCAAACTTCTTCCATCTCCCTCTTTCAAGTCTTTGAGGCTGGTTCTCTCCAATGTTAAAGTAGAGCAAAAATGAGAAAAAAAACACCAAATGAGAGATACAGATACAAGGCCATTTATCTTCAGGCATACCTGTTGAGGACAGAATGTATGAGCTCTTAAACCACAGCTTATTATTTATTCAGCCATAGTAATTAAGGAAAACTGATCTGAGCCACACATTCAGGATTTGGGTTCTAAATGGAAAGTCTATATAGGTATGCCATTCTCTATCCATGTGTATATATATTTAATGATTGGTAACAAACTAAGTATGGGAAGAAGTGATTTTTCCAAGCTAAACTAAAAAAAAGTATAATTACACTGAGATGTTCGGACCCATCTTTTCTATTTCAATGTACATTTCAACCACACTATCTCTGATACATACAAATATTCCTATAAGGTTTTATATTAGCTGTCATGAACATTAACTTCTAATGTTAATAAAAATGAACAAATAGCTTAATATACTATATCACTCAATGCATGACATATTTTTTATCATCTGTTTGGTATTATAGCTATGGAACATATTTGACTTCTGAAGCATTTTACCACCCCTCTACTTCTAGATTCATTATAGGTATAGTGACTTCAGGAAAAATGAAAAAAATGTGGTTGATTATACGCTAACTGACATAAGGTACTTACCAGAAATCTGGGTACTCAGCTGCAAAGTAATTTTACAGATGTCATCCTGGGCCAAACATGTAATGGGAATGGTGCTTAAGATTGTCAAAATATGTTCCTTGCCATCCTCTGCAATTTGTAAGGATTCTGGCATAAACTGGAAATAGAGACAGATTATCAATCTTAGGCTAGGCTTGTATCAAGCCCTGATCTCTTATCATGGCAAATGGCTTCTTATTTAAAGATGAACCTTTAATTTTTGCTGTCTGGGAAGGGGAGGTTTCCAAGCTTTGAAACCATGAAGAGGGGGAGAAGAAGTCACAAATGGCAAAACTTCTTGAGTAAGAAAGACCCCAGCCTAGCCAGAAACATAGTGGGGGGGCCAAATGTAGTTCTAAGAGCATCCCCATTGAAGAACTGGAATAATATAAGCAACCCCAAATTGTAAGCACTGTTGTTTTATTCAGGATGAATAAAACAAATGCACACTTCACAAAACAATAAAACTGAACTTCAGTGTTTTTCATTTAATAATCTGTAATATTTACCAGATTCTTTGTAAAAATTCAAATGTCTTTTATTGCACCTTGCTGGGAAAACTAAGGAAGAAGAACAGACTGGAGGAAAAAGAAATAACTAATGGCCACCTAACTGAGAATTATCTGTGTCTGTAAATTCATCTAGGCACAGGATTGTTTTCACCCCTGAGATTCAGTAGGCCCAGCCAGCTACATTTCCATTCAAACAACCTGCACCAACTGCAGCTTCCAGAAAGTCTCAAGGGCAGCCCCATATAGATCATGCTGTAGTACTCCAAGTGGGAGGTAAGTACAAGCTGGACCTCCTGATCCAAGAATGGGTGCAATTAATGCCCAAGCTGAAGCTGTACAAAGGCCCTCCTACTCCTCACCCAGGAGCTGTGAGTCCAGGAAAATCCCAATGGTATACTGCAACTGAGTGGGGGTGTGCAACCTCTCCCAGAGCCAAAAATGGAAATCTCTGGTTCCAGAATCAAGGGGACTCCAAACCCACAGCCACTCAGTCTTGCCAAGGTTGAAATGAAGCCAGGAATTAAACCTAGGACATCCTGTATCAAAAGTATGGGCTATGGGCCTTTCTTCTAATCAGTTCAACCATGCCAAGGCCAGCCTTAGTACTTAAAAAATAAAATAATTTGTTCTCAAGTTGATGATCATTTGGCAGAAGAAAAAACTCTGAAGTTGAAATACATTCTTGACATTGGGCATTTTCTCTGTCATGGTACATGCCTTATGTAATAGCGTCCTGGAGATATGGATGGTACTGACCCTGTTGGCCTTCAGAAAAGTAGTGAAGACCTGGCTTTTCCCCCAAGCACTGAAGCCAGGATGTTGACAGAGCGGGCATGGGTTGGTGGATGAATGTGAGTATTATCAGGGCCTCAATGTTGTCTATTGTTTTAAATGCTCTTTTTAGTGTATTGTGCTTTTATTCTGTTTGCTGCACAGAGTTCCTTCTGGTTAGGCTGACCATATGTCCCATTTTGAATGGGACAGTCCTGTTTTTTAAACAATTCCTGACCGTCCCGTTGTTTTAATTAAAATGTCCATTTTGTCCCGTTCTCAATGAGAGAGTGCCCACTCACCCTGTTTGCCAGGGTGCCACAGAGACCGCGCTGCCAGCGAGGCTGTTAGACGGAGTGCATGTGCGCAGGTGCGCAGGTGTGCCCACTTTGTCCGGCGACCCATGGGTAGGTTAAGGTCCTATTTTTGTCTCAAGGAAATATGGTCAGCCTACTTCTGGTAGATGGGTAGCTATAGAAGTTTCCCAGTGATTTCCCATTGAATACCTTTTTGTTCTATTGCTAGGAAAGATCTGACCTTGAAAGTTTGGAGAGTTGCTGTAAGATAGACTTAAGTCAATTGTCCTATAACAGTTATTTGAACCAAAGATTATTATTATTATTATTAACAGTTATTTGAACCAAAGACTTTTGAAGGTGTGCTGAGAATTGTACTCTACAATTTCAGTTCGAAGCAACTTTTGAATAGATTCTCAACTTTTCACTCCTAAAATAAAAAACTATAGTTTGTCTGATTCAGTACAAGAGAGCTTTATAATTTACAGAAAAACAGACCTTGTGTACCTTCTCAGACTCCTGTCAAGTAAACCATTTTAGCTGCTTTCCATTTACAGTTTTCTTCCTCAACACACAAACATAAATGTCTAGAATAACAAGAATATGTATAGAAAACAAAGAGGAAGATACATTGTGGGGGTTTTTTTAAATTTCTGAAAATGTAACATATTGAGGTAAAACAAAATCTAACAAAGATGGAGGGGAAAAATTCATTTTATTTCTGAAAACTAAAAAGGATCTGAGACAAAAAAATTAAGACTATAACTGAAAATAGGAAGGAAGGAAGGAAGGAAGGAAGGAAGGAAGGAAGGAAGGAAGGAAGGAAGGAAGGAAGGGCTAGGCTAGGCTAGGCTAGGCTAGGCTAGGCTAGGCTAGGCTAGGCTAGGCTAGGCTAAACTAAACTAAACTAAACTAAACTAAACTAAACTAAACTAAACTAAACTAAACTGAATTAAGATTATCAGATTTTCTCCCAGGCAGTGTTAACGCATTGGAGTCAAACATATTCCATGGGATTTTTAAAATAAAATCTATTCCATAGGAACAAATTTTATCTGAAGTCATATTTTATTGTGGAACATTTTACATTTTAATATTACTACTTTAATATTATGGAATTTAACAGGAGGCAGAAGAACATTTTAAAGAACATTTGTGTGTTTATGTATGTATCTCTGTGTGTGTGTGTGTGTGTGTGTGTGTGTGTATAATATTTAAATATATATTTAAATTAAATATTTATATATTTAAATTAAATATTTATATATTTAAATTAAATATTTATATATTTAAATTAAATATTTATATATTTAAATTAAATATTTATATATTTAAATTAAATATTTATATATTTAAATTAAATATTTATATATTTAATGGGTGTGGATTAAAGAATTAAGGATTAAGAATTAAGGATTTTTTTTTCTCAAATTACTGTGCTTTTCAGTTCCTTCTGCTACAAGTATACCAATTGTCACTGGGAAAAGGTTTGCTGTTCTTTTTTTTTTCCTTTCAGCCTTTACCCTTTTGCTTACTCTTATTGCTGTGTCGGCAAGTTAACAAGATCTTGCAAGATAAGGTGAAATTGTAATTTTGGTGGCTCCTTGAGATTTCTGCTAAGCTCTAAACTACCGTATTCAGTCAAATTAGCCACTATTATTGCTCATTAAATAGACATTGACTTAATTTCCAAATGTTACCTTTTGCTTTTGAACATCTTTGGTAATTACAAAATAATTTTCAGGTATAGTTGGGTAATTGTTTCTTTTTTCTGATGCAGAAAGGGGGTAAAAACCTTTGAAAAATTCTATTAACTAACAGCATGGAACCAATTGGTTTAGTGCACTGTAGTGCTAGTAGTGAAAAAAATGTTAATTAAAATGTGCTGGAGTGTATATTACAATAATTAGCTGGTCATGTTTCTTGTCTGTTATTCTAGTTTGTATGTACAAATGAATGGAAGGCAATTTACATGAATATGAATATGATGATCTGACCATTCATCAAGCCACCTGACTAAAGTTATCTATTGATTAAAGCAACAAGCTTTTTCTCTCTCTCTCTCTTTCTCCCCTAGCATGTTTCTCTTTTACTGGGGTGCTAAAACAGTGTTAGGAATATTTGGTTCTTTGGATTCAAACTCTAATAATCTCTGATCATCAGTGATCTTGGCTACAGTTGATGAGAGTTGAACTCTAACAATACGTGGAAGGCCAAAGTTTTCCCAGTTCTGTGGCTAAGGACTGCACCAGGATCTTTTAGATTACTAGCCAGCCTGTGCTTTAAGAATGAATTATGCCTTTCCTTAGTTCGTTTGTTATTTACAAAAGCAAATATATACAATATATTTGATGTATTCTGAACTATGGTTATGTTGACAACAGCATAACTGTCTTCTACCATTCTACATTTAAAATGTTTTCAACTCTGTTCTAATCTTAATGTGGAAGTAAATACAGATTTAGTCATTGTTCATACATTGAACATAAACATGGACAACCCATAATTCAAAATAATAATCCCCACCTTTCTCTCTCACACACATAAACCCTAATTTCAAAATGTTAAGCCAAAATGATTTTAAAACAGAGTATCAAATTTCATGACTCTAGACAATCCTAACTGAAACAATAAAATGGGGAAAGTTCAGAGGATAGCATTTATTCACTTTCTTCCCCATCCAGTGAATAAGAAGAAATTCTTACTTGCAGACAGTATTTAAATGAAGGGGGAAAGAAACTGTGGGAATGGAAAAGGAATAAGAAACTCAGTATGACCAAGGGTAACATTTCCCAAATGTAGAGCATAACTGTAGCTCAAAACATCTTCAAGGAAAATCTGGGGAAAGGAGAGGATAAACAAAAGATTCCAACCATCTATGATGTTTCAGCAGATTATTGCATTTTATCAGGGGAAGAAAATGAGTTTTACACATAAAAATAATGCCACATCAGCCAAAGCTGTGGTTACACTATTAAGTCTCCAGTCAAAGGCATTATGTATGAACCACACATATGATTTTAAAGCATAGCAATTATCCCATATATAATGTTGGATTTAAGATACATTTCCTTGTTATTTATTTACTGGTTTAACTTCTCCAGAATGAATCTGTACCACTACTGCAATAATGCAATGAGTCGGGTTTTGTCACATACTTATAGTGCATTCCAGAATAATCAGATGAGTAGAAGATACTTCTCTAAAATACCTGTTCCTAAATGGCCAATCAAGATCTGGAAATACTTTAGCCTCTTCAAATGTATCATTAAAATGAAGTAGGCATGAACAATGTTTTGATAGTAACAAAGCCTGCGTACAGAAGACAGGGGAGGATGAGAACCTGAATCGAGATTGGGTTGAGGATGTAAATAAAAATCTTTTGTTTTGTTTTGTTTTTTAATTCTTTTTTGGAGGGAGTAGTCGGTGGGAGTTTTCTCTGAATGTTTATTCAATTAAAATTACTATTTTCATTTGTTTCCTACTTCAAAATGTTTTACATGAGGGAGGACACAAAAGAGGGGCTTAGGGATTGCACATGAGCCAGGTGACGTATGTTAGCTTCCTTGATATAAAAGAGAATTTGTCCCTTGTTTTTGTGAAAGGATTGTTCCCCTCAGAAAATTCAAAAGATTTGAATGTTAATCCCATGTCAGACCTCATAAATATGGTCAGATTGAAGACACAATTTATATTTCACAGTATGAGTCTAATACAACCACAGCTGCTCAGACCTTATAGCCACGTATTACCATAACTATTTATTTATTTGCACGGAACTATGCATATAGCACCATGCTACTCAAGGTGAATGAACATGGAAGGGTTTTAGAATACATTTCTCTCTACCTAGGAGGCTGTAGCTGTTAGGGTTTTTAAAAAGGCTGATAGAATGATTGATAGAATGGCAGGCAATTTATTCAAACATTTTCTGCTTCGGCACCTAGAAGCACCCTTCTTATAATCACTAAAGCCAATTTTATGGTGTGTTGTCTTGCGAAACAAGATGACTAATATAGAAATCTCCATCAAGGCTATGCTAGAGAAGTTTATGAAATTAGATGTTTCGTTGTTACCTTGATTCCAGCATAGAATCCATCGCTTTCTTCAGGGAGAGAGAAGTGATCAGGTGAGTCCCACCTGAAAGCTGTGACGGTGCAAAAGACCTGCAATAAATAAGCCAAACTATTTTAAAAACCTTTTTCCTCTTTATTTTAATGAAAGGCTTATGAAAAATTATGGAAAACGTACTAATGGATTGTTAGAAAGATTACACCTTATAAAAACTGACTTTGCTGCTCTTTCTCCTTAGCAATTGTAGACCTCTTTTACAAAAAGATAGCCAGGGCCTTTCCCTGCCAAATTGAAAATGCACAGGGGCAGGCCTCCAAGCATCAAAAACTAACAGTGAAATTTGTTCAAATAAATGTCTATATGTGACTTTTGAAGTTGTTAAAAGCTGTTGCCAAGCAAGTTATGAGTGCACAGAATGCTCAAGAAGTCTTTGACCTTCAGAACTAGGACATCTGCCAATATGTGTAACATTGGACGAAACAGTTGTGCAGCATTTTCTAAGCTGCAGCACTGCTTTATCATTTTAAGCATATTGTGACAAAAAGAAACGTTTCTTACAACATCAGCCATATCCCCCCTAACCCCAATGCTTCTGTGCATTACTTTTCAGAAAAATAAAATTGGTGATCAAATCACAATGGTATGGGGCTCAGATATAAGGAATGGATTATGCAATGGAATCAACAGAGAGAATTGTACTGACATTTCCAAGACCTTCTGTTCCAATGCTTCCCAAACTTTTTCCTTCATTAACCAAAACTGCTTATCAGAAAGTCCTTTTTACCCAATGTAGGTAAAACACTTTAAGTCACTTTAAATGTCCCTGTTGTGATTGGGTAATGGGTTGTGTGTCGTTACCCAAAGAAAAACCACTTTTGCCCAATTTTGGGTAATTTACCCAGGTTTGGGAAACACTGATCAATTCCCATACAATTGCCCTATGCTCTTAGATCATCAGTGGGGCACCTTTTGCAGATTCTGGTAATATATTACTGAACTATTTGCCATTGGAGCTAAGATTGTTACAATTTAGGAATCTATTTATACAGGCTTTTTGGAGTATTTATGCTGCTGATTTTATGATTTGAATTGCTGGATTGATCTTATTAGTTTTCAATGTTTATAAATTGTCTAGAATCACCAAGGCTGGACAGCATATACATTTTTTTTAAACTGCCCTTTCATGCCACATTTGTATCAATAAATGGGTGATTATGGTAGTCATCAAGGACCTGCTGAACTTGATTCCAAACTTTGGATGTAACATCTTTGAACAACAATGTTTTTGGATAGATGGCAAAAGAGAAAGTTGTAAACCAACTGCAAAATGTCTATAACTCAAAGGGCAAACATTTAAATAACTGAGGTAAGCATCTATCTAAAGTGGCTTTTTGAGTCCTAGCCAAGGTTTCATGGGAAGGGAGAAGCCAATCATATATTTTTTTACATTATTGTGGTAGGAATACAGAATATCAATGCTACACATAAAATAATGCATGTCCTTTCCAAAAGTGCACTTCCTTCTTTCTTAGACTATGTTGTTCTTGGGATTATTGACACTGTATGTTAAACTTTGATCATTTGAAGCTGTTTGCCTCATAAATCAATACAGATCAAGCCAATTATATTTGCTTGAATAATAGCAATACATGCGTTCTCTCCAATGAGGCAACAAAGTACCTGTTCTCCCTAATTTCTTTCCCAAGATTTAGCCAGCGTGCCTTCTTCCTTGCAAAAAGTCTGTATCACTCACTAACTGCAGGCTTTTATTTTTCTTTCGTAAAAGAATGGCAAAATGGTATATATTTCTCCTTTTCCAACATGAATTAGTTTAGCCATTTAGCTGAGAGTTAGATAACCAGGTTTTGTTCAGGTATTTTGTAGTACAACTCCCACAGTTCTTTTCCATTGCCTATGAAGGATATGAATCATTACTAGAATCTGATGTTCCTGGAACCTGCTCCTTAGAAGCCAGATCTGATTCCTTGCTTATTTTTTAACTGAGATTCTATTAACTTTATTAAATCTAATAAGGATGTGATAGAAATCAGCCACAGATTTCTTTTTACACAAAATACCTTATCTGTCTATATGGATTCTGTCTAGCAGAGACTGCAGCATCTCTAGTATCTCTTGTTTGTTGCCATAAAAATTAATTTAAAAACAGTGTTTATATGGGAAAGTTACTTGGAAAACAGAATTATCTGTAAAAATTGTATATTAAACCAAAATATTTTTTAAAAATTGCATTAACTTTTTAAATTTATTTATTTATCAAATTTATATGGCCGCCCATTTCACAAACATGACTCTGGGAGGCGTACAATAAAATTGTTAGGTCTAATTGTGTTTAAAGAAAGTATATATTGGGGAAAGTTGCAGAGGAAAGTTATATATTAGGAGAGTTGTCTCCAACAACTGCAGATACTGAGGAAACATACACCCAAAATCTGTACAACTGCAGATTTTAGGGTAAGCATTAAGGTTACTGTTAACAACAATGGAATGTAATGGAATGTAATAAAAAATAAAAAAATTGTGAACATCTTGCGGTTACTCCATGACGACATGATGGCAACAATTGTCAGAGATCGGCAGATCTCTGCCAAAGCGCTAGACGGATATGCGCACTCCGGGAAGCTGAAACTTACATGTCACTGACGCCGGTCGAGTAGACCAGTTCGCACATGGCTGATGACCGCAAATACACATCCTCGCCAACGGATGATGACGCGTCTCGGAAGACACGATTACACGTGTCTCCAAACAAAGAACCTTGGGGGGAGGGAATGCTTAAATGTAACCACTGTATCTGTTTCACTCATTCAAGTCTTTGTTCGTGCTAGCTTCTGTATCCTGTAATAAACTCTCCTACTTCTAAGAACTCCTGCGTCTGTGAGTTACTCTAGAGTAGTGAGATTACAGATATCGGATGGAGTGCCTTACATAAAGACTTGAATGCAAAACAAACCGGTTTTCCCGGGAAGCTGCACGGTTGAGACCGGCTTTTATGTACACTGGGCAGAGACCCGGGGGGGAAAAAGTTTTGGAGAAAATGGCTTCCCCCAGCAGCGGAGCAGCAAGCAGCTGAGCGGCGGCGGCAGAGCAGAAGCAAAACCGGCGTTCCCAACAGCTGAGCAGCGGAGCAGCAAGCAGCTGAGCGGCGGCGGCAGAGGAGAAGCAAAACCGGCGTTCCCAAGCAGCTGAGCGGCGGTGGTAGAGCAGCAGCAAAACCGGCGTTTCCAAGCAGCTGAGCGGCGGCGGTAGAGCAGCAGCAAAACCGGCACTCTTAACAGCTGAGCAGGGGCATTCTGAGCAGTTGAGCGGCGGCGGAAGAGCGGCAGCAAAAACCGGCGGGGGCGGCGTAGCAGAAGAAACCGGTGCCCTAATAGCTGAGCAGCGGCGGAAACCGGTGGCCCCAAGCAGTGGAGAGGCGGCGAGCCTTAACAGCCGGCCGGCGGCGGCACAGCAGCAGCAGCACAAAGGCGTTCTTAACAGCTGAGAGGCGGCGATCCCCAGCATCTAAGAGGCGGCGGAGACCACGTGGAGGCAAAGCGACGGCAGCGACCAGCGCTCCCAAGCAGCAAGCGGCCAGCAGAGACCACGAAATGGAATCGGTAGAGGCGGCAGGAGTGAGCGAAGAAGCTGGACCCAGCTCAACAAGCACCCAGACGATGGAGGGAGTTGCCAGTGAGCGGGAGGGCAAGAAAGCACAGAAGAAGCAAAACCACATAGAGGTAACGAAAACCCCCATTCCTCTAAGCAGCACCGAACCAAGGCTAGCGGGATGGTCCATAGCTGTAGGCGAAGGGCTAGCACAGAAAGGGACAAAAGGAAACCAGAAGAAGGTCACCCCAACCCAGCGCATCGTAAGGTTGGAGGAACAGATGTCCAATGTGCAGTTAAATATAGGATTGCTGATGAATAAAATGCACTCATTGGGTGCTGCCTTTGAGAAATTAATGGACAATTTAGATAAACCCAGAGGGCGGGAACAGAGCCTGGGGCTACCTGAAGGTGAGGGAGACATCCAAAGTGAGGAGGAGGATGAGGAGGAATTTCACCCCTACAACAGAGCACCCAGGACCCCGTCATACAACCAGTTCATGACCCCAGGGGGGGTACATACACCATTTGGAATAGGTGAATTAAAAACGAAATTCAACGGCAACCCCAAGAATTTAGCATGCTTCTTGACTCATGTACAAGGGTTCATGAGTGAATTCGAATACACCTTCCGAACGGAAGAGAGCAAAATTAGATACGTCTCCAGTTTTCTGGAAGGTGAGGCAGGGGACTGGCTGGTAACACTTCATGACAGGAGGGCTAGGGAACTACTGGACTTCCAAGAGTTCATGTATGCCCTCCGGAAACGGTTTGAAGACACGCTGACCAAAGTCTCAGCCAGGGCGCGTCTCCGGAACTTAAGGCAGGGAACTAGGACAGTAGCTGAATATGCTATGGACTTTAAAAGATTATTATCCTATCTGCCGGAATGGCCGGAATCGATAAAGATAGAACACTTTCAATATGGCCTAAAACAGGACCTATTGGAAAAGGCATTGGACAGAGATGACCCTGGAACTCTAGAGGGGTGGATCCAATTAGCCGGGAAAATCGAGAGCAACAGGTTACAGTTGCAAAGTATCAGAAAACTGCAATTTAGACAGAGGAACGAGGGTAATTTCACAAATCAAACCCGTACGCATGCGAAACAGCGGAGTTGGGAGGAGGAGAAGGATCGCCGGACTAAAGAGAGACTATGCTTTCACTGCGGGAAGGAGGGACATCGAATTAGCGCTTGCCCTCAGGGGAGAATGAACGCTAAGGAACAACCTCTGGGGAAAAAGGCAACAGACAAAAGTAACCCAAAGACAGCACACACTAAAGGAAAAGGAGCAGCGGCGGCAACAGTGCACCATTGGCAGAATCCGGACCTAGAAGAAGATAGCGAGGACTCCGATTTCGAAATCCAGACGGCGGGAAACGAGCCGGGTCTGTTCTAATGAGCGCCACAGGACAGACCTCCACAAAGGGGCGCAAAGGAAGTAGTTGCAACAACCCGACAATGCACCTGAAAGTACAGTTAAAAACGCTGGGGGGACGGAAAGAGTATGCGGGAGTTGCCATGTTAGATTCGGGCTGTTCGAGGAATTTGATGCACCCGAACGTAGCCAAAAAGATGGGTCTGAACCTGTGTAAACTTAAACCCCCCATCACATTTTGCCAATTAGATGGGTCTGAACTGAAAGGGGGACCAGTGGAATTTTACACTGAAGGACTGCAAATGACGTTGGGAGCGCATGTGGAGACATTACGATTCTTAGTGGCTCCCATCGCAACACGTCCCATTGTGTTAGGATTAAAATGGTTGCGGGCAAGGAACCCCAAGGTAGATTGGGTTTCGGGAGAGTTGGAATTTACGGATGGGAAGTATCAGGACTTGGACATGGGCGGCCCACCGGACTGCGTCGAGTTGGGGGCAACGGGGTTGGAATGGGAAGAGGGGGAGCGGAATAAAGGTGATAGCACACTCTCCAACGCAATCCCGGAGAAATACCTTTCAGTAGCAGAGGTATTTGACAAAAGAGAATGTGAGCAGGAACCCCCCCATAGGCAGTCAGACGCAAACATTGACCTCATCCCTGGGGCACCTTTCCCCAAGCCCAAGATGTATGCTATGACGCAAAAAGAATTACAAGAGCTGCGTAACTTCATAGATAAGAACTTGGCAAGGGGGTTCATTGAGCCAGCCAACTCCCCCCTTGCAGCCCCTGTCCTGTTCAGAAAGAAAAAGGACGGCTCACTCCGGCTCTGCACGGATTACAGGGGGCTCAATGCAATTTCGATTACCAGACAATACCCCCTACCATTGCTAAAAGACATGTTAGCCCAGCTATCAAAAGGAAAAATCTTCACAAAACTAGATGTCAGAGAAGCCTACTATCGGGTTCGCATAAGGGAGGGGGACGAATGGAAAACAGCATTCAATTGCCCATTGGGATCGTTCCAATATAGGGTGCTCCCATTTGGGATTGCGGGGGGACCGGGAATTTTCATGAGGTTTATAAATGAAGTATTGTATGAATTTCTGTATAAAGGGGTAATTGTATATTTGGACGATATATTAATATTTTCTGAGAATTTGGAAGAACACATGGATTTAGTTAAGAGGGTACTTGAGAAGCTACTAGAGGCAAAGCTTTATGTAAAACTCGAGAAATGTGAATTTCACAGAGAACAGTTAGACTTCTTGGGGTATCGCATTTCACATGAGGGCATCGAGATGGACCCTGAAAAAGTCAAAGCGGTCCTAGACTGGCAGCCCCCCCCCCGTACGCGCAGTCAGCTGCAAGCGTTTCTCGGTTTTGCGGGGTTCTATCGGCAATTTATTCAGAATTTCGCGCAAATCGCACTGCCCCTGACTGACCTATTAAAGACAAAAGGCAAGGGAGCAAACGCGAAAGCCCCATCACCGAGCACGAAACTCGTGTGGACGCAGGAATGCCAGGCTGCGTTTGATAGCCTAAAAGAAATGTTCACAAGGGAACCCATACTCAAGCACCCAGAAGCTGATAAACCATTTGTGATACACACAGATGCATCAATTAGCGCAGTGGGGGCCATACTCTTGCAGGCAGATGACACGGGGAAACTAAGACCATGCGCTTACATTTCCCGAAAATTTAACCTGATGGAGAAAAGATGGCATATTTGGGAAAAAGAAGCTTTCGCTGTCAAACATGCCTTAAGCACGTGGCGACATCTCTTAGAAGGCACAGCAGAGCCGTTCCAAGTGTGGACGGACCATAAAAATTTGGAAGCTCTCAAATCACCCAGGAAGTTGAACCCTAAGCACCTCAGGTGGGCAGAATTCTTTAGCAGATTCAGCTTCACGTTGAAGTATTTTCCTGGGGGGAAAAACTACTTGGCAGACGCATTATCACGCTTGCCGCAACATGAGAGCAAAATGGAGGAGGTCATTGAATCCCTCATCCCCTCCCAACCAGTAGAGGCACAGAGCTCAACAATAGCAGAAGGGAGGGGGGAAGGCAACATGGCAATCACCCGCAGCAGCGCGAAGCGCGCGGCTGAAAGCGACCCGTGGACAGCCGAACTGCGGGCGGAAACAGTAACGGACACCTGGTGGGGGGAGAACAAACAGAACCTAGTGGAGAAGGATGGAGTGCGGTGGAAGGACAACAAAGCCTATGTCCCTGAGCCCTTAAGGCAAAAGGTCTTGACCATGCATCATGATCACAAAACGGCAGGGCATTTTGGTTTCGTAAAAACACTACACTTAATCCGACGCAAATTCTGGTGCCCATCCTTGCGCACTGATGTCAAAAACTATGTGCGCTCATGCCCAGTGTGTGCAATGGCCAAAAGGAAAATAGGGAAACCCACAGGGAAGCTGCAGGAAGTAGCAAACCCCTCACAACCATGGAAGCAAATCGCCATGGACTTCATAGTGGATTTGCCGGTGAGTAAAAAGAACACGGCAATTTGGGTAGTCACGGATTTATTCTCCAAGCAGGCACACTTCATTGCATGCAAAGGAATACCGAATGCCCAAAAACTAGCTAGACTGTTTATACAACACATCTATAGAGCCCACGGAATGCCGGAACGCATAATCAGCGATCGCGGCAGCACGTTTACTTCCAACTTTTGGTGGGCTTTTTTGAAGTTAATCGGAGCGGCACAGGGGCTCAGTAGTGCGTTCCATCCTTGCACGGATGGTGCGAGCGAACGTTTGAACGCTACACTGGAGCAGTACTTTAGATGTTACACTAACTACCAACAGAACGATTGGGCGGAACTGTTGCCGTTCGCAGAAGTTGCTTATAATAACGCGGTACACCAAAGCACGGGGTTTTCGCCATTCAAAGTCGCTACAGGGCAGGACTTTATAACTATCCCCGAATTGGCCATGTCACACAACACAGAACTGCCACAACCTCTAAAAGCGGACGAATGGATAGGAAAAGTAAGCAGCAATTGGCCAGTCATGGTACAAACATTGCAGGAAGCCAAAGCTAGTTACAAAAAATATGCCGATCGCAAGAGGGGGGAAGAATGGGACTTAAGAGTAGGAGACAAGGTGTACTTGTCAATGAAAAATCTGCAGGCAACACAACCATCATGGAAATTGGCACCAAAATTCATAGGCCCATTCCCAATCATTGAGGTCATCAACCCAGTAGCAGCAAAATTACAATTGCCAAAAGCGCTAAGAAAGGTGCATCCTGTGTTTCACATCAGTTTGTTGAAATAATACCACAGCTCACAACACTGGCACCCTGAACCAGTGGAACCCCCCCCCCCTTGTTGGTGGAGGGCGAACCACATTTCGAGATTGATAGAATTCTGGATTCCAGAAGACATAAGGGGCAGTTACAGTACCTAGTGAAGTGGCAACACCTACCAATTGGAGACAAGGAATGGGTCAGTGCAAAACACACACGGGCTCCCAAACTCGTGAAAGCTTTTCACAGGGAATTCCCGGACAAACCGCATTGACGCAAACACTTGGACTAGGCAAGATACTAAATTAATGTCTGCTCTCTCCTTACAGGAACTGTTTGAAAATGTTTAGTAATAAGGGGAGTACTGAAACTCGTACCACAGGAGGGGGGGGGGAGCATCTTGGGCCAGGAGCATGTCAGAGATCGGCAGATCTCTGCCAAAGCGCTAGACGGATACGCGCACTCCGGGAAGCTGAAACTGACATGTCACTGACGCCGGTCGAGTAGACCAGTTCGCACATGGCTGATGACCGCAAATACACATCCTCGCCAACGGATGACGACGCGTCTCGGAAGACACGATTACACGTGTCTCCAAACAAAGAACCTTGGGGGGAGGGAATGCTTAAATGTAACCACTGTATCTGTTTCAATCATTCAAGTCTTTGTTCGTGCTAGCTTCTGTATCCTGTAATAAACTCTCCTACTTCTAAGAACTCCTGCGTCTGTGAGTTACTCTAGAGTAGTGAGATTACAGATATCGGATGGAGTGCCTTACAACAATCCTGAATAACAATGGCTCTCAAAGCGATCCATTTAAAGTGGAATCCGGCATTAAACAGGGATGTGTTATTGCTCCAACCTTATTCGCTATCTTCATCGCTATGATTATGCACCTTGTTGAAGAGAAACTTCCTACTGGTGTAGAAATTATATATCGAACAGATGGAAAGCTTTTTAATCTTAGTAGGCTGAAAGCAAAAAATAAGGTAATTGCAACTTCTGTTATAGAACTTCAATATGCTGATGATAACGTAGTCTGTGCACACTCCGAGGAAGATCTTCAAACTATCCTAAACATCTTTGCAGAAGCATATGAAAAACTCGGCCTCTCGATTAACATTAAAAAAAACAAAGTGCTTTACCAGCAAGTTCGAACCAATCCCTCTGCAGCGCCATCAATCCAGCTTAAAGGTGTGTCACTAGAAAATGTCAATCACTTTTCTTATCTCGGCAGCCATCTATCTACAAAAGCCGACATCGACGCTGAAATTCAGCATTGCCTGAGCTCTGCGAGTATAGCTTTCTCCCGAATGAAGCGTAGAGTGTTTGAGGATCGGGACATTCGCAGGGAGACCAAAATGCTTGTTTACAAAGCCATTGTACTACCAACCCTTCTGTACGCCTGTGAAACATGGACCCTCTACAAACGCCACCTCCAACTTCTTGAAAGATTCCATCAACGCTGCCTCCGAAAAATTCTGCAAATTACTTGGGAAGATAGGCGGACTAATGTTAGCGTATTAGAAGAAGCGAAAACCACCAGCATTGAAACAATGATCATCCAACATCAACTTCGCTGGACCGGTCATGTTGTTCGAATGCCTGACCATCGTCTTCCAAAGCAGCTACTTTACTCCCAACTTAAGAATGGAAAACGGAATATTGGTGGACAGCAAAAGAGATTCAAAGACACTCTCAAAGCTAATTTAAAAAAATGTAATATCAGCATTGAGAACTGGGAAGCCCTAACCCATGAGCATTTCAATTGGAGGTCAGCCTTTATTAATGGCGCTATGGACTTTGAAGAAGCATGAGTACAGGGCGAAAAGGAGAAAAGAGCTAAAAGGAAGGCATGTCAGGCAAACCCTCATCATGACCGTCTCCCACCCGGAAACCTATGCCCTCATTGTGGGAGGTTGTGCGGATCCAGAATTGGCCTTTATAGCCACTTACGGATCCACCGTTAAAATTTTACCTTTGGAAGACAATCTTACTCGGCTACGAGTGATCGCCAATGAATGAAGTAATAACACATAAATTATATGAATGGACACTGTTTATTTATCTAATCTGTCCAAAATTAGATAAATACTGTTGAAAGAATTTATAGGCTTCTGACCTATTCCAGCATGTTCTTATAAGAGAGGAGATGTACACTTTTTCAACAGTGTACATAATTTGGCAAACACCAAATTATTAACTTAACAAAGCTAAATTCTTCAGTGAAAAAAAGAAGAATGCTAATCCATACATTCATAATATTATTGCTACTATCCAATTCTCATTTACAGTATATGGGAGTAACTGCCTTTGAATTCAATGGGAATTTTTTCTGATAAAATATAAATAGAATGTACTGTTACACCAAATTCTGCATCCCAAAATTTTCACTGGAATCATTCAGCTTATCCCTCCAAAGAACACCCCCCTCCCCAAAGAACAGATTCATTGTTTGACTGCTAATGTTTTCCTTACATCAAGGAGTCAGTGACCAACCCAAAACTGTTGAAATATAATGTACTTCCCAATATCCCTTATCATTAGCCATGTAGAGGAGAGCAGATAGAAGCTGCCAAATAGCAACTTCAAATGTTAAAAAATCATTTTTTAAAAAAAAATGTTAAAACATTGTACCTAGGCAATACGGGACTAGACACTATTTGCATACAAATAATCACATGTTTAACCAAGACTTGTATCTCCAAATATATTTGTGTCTTATACAGAAAACAATTGTGAGTTGTGTAACCAAAATATGGGAGCCTATGATCCTTTACATGTTATGAATTACAATCCCTAGCATCCATCACCATTGGCCATGGTGGCTGGAGTAGCTGGTAGTTGTAGCTCAGCATTTGGAAGATCACAGGTAATTTATAGATAGAGATGAACCAAGAAGGCATCTCTGAAGAAGGCAACAGTTCCATGGGAATAAAGGACATGCTTTTCAGTTCTTTACTAAGGATGAACCAGTATATATGGTCGGAAATATCTCACATCAAGTTTCATGCTCATGATCTTGAGATGCAATAAACAAGAATTTTGTTTTAAAAAAGCAAAATACAACCAATTCAAAAATCTTCCTGATTCCATACTTATTATACAACTGTTTCCCAATCTGAGATACTTCAGCTCCCAGAATTCTCAGCAGGTAGCTATGCTGTCTGGCAAATTCTGGGAGTTGAAATCTATACATCTAGAAGCTGCACAGGCTGGGAAATACTGTGTTGTATTTCTATGTGTGTAGTTTCTTCCTTTGTAAATTTAGATCTCCTGGTCCTCCTCCTCCTCACAATAATCAGACATGCATTATAGTCACTAATCTATAATCCTGACAGTGTGACACACAATCATTAGGATAGGTTTTCTCACAAGCTTCTTGCCTTTAGCTAAATGTTGGCTCCTAGCCTTTAACTAAGCAATCAGAGGTTTTTTTCCCTCCTTTTATCATGTCAGGAGAAAATGGGAAATGAAAAAGATACCCTACAGGCTATGTAAAGAAAATTCTGATTGGATTTTTTTGTCCCTAAAGCTGCTAAATAAAATAAAATACTTCTTATCCCTAAATTTTAAAACTATTAAAAGGGATTAGTTTATTTAAGCTAAACTTATAATTGAGATCCAGAACCATAGCTCACCCATTAAGATGGAGAGGACCAAGGCATCTATAGACATCAGGAGGATTGTTTTGTGGCAGGGGAAGGAAATTTGGCAATGTAATCCATGATGCTACTTGTGTGAAGTTTTAAAGAATCTTTTAATTTTTCTATGCATGCCTTGTTGACTAATGTTATCGTCATGACAGAAAAAAAGAATTGCACTCTTAAGATTGTACTAGGGGTTTTGTTTTTGTTTTGGCAACAATTCCTTTTATATAAGTTTGACAACTTCACATGATTTGTTAGGATAATAATTGGAAAAGGCAGTTTAGGCCATTAAGCCCAACTCTCAGATCAGGAAAGGAATCTAAACTAAGTATCCCCAACACATACTGTAGATATCCAGCCTCTGCATGCAGCAAGAAGGAGTGTACCATGTTTGATTATGAAGGGTTTTTTCCCAACATTCAGTTGAAATCTGTCTCCCATATTTCATGTCCTGCATTCTGGATAATAGACTACCTGGGGTGCTCTCTCTTTTCTCTTGAAAGGCAAACATTTCTAGTTCCTTCAGTCTCTCTTTATAGCACTTGGTTGCTACTCCTTTGATTATCCTTGTTCTTCTTCATAGATACATAGAGGGAGGGTTGGGGTAGCAACTGTCAGAGGGAGATACGATGGGAAACTGAGCATGTGGGGCCATAAAGGGCATGGGCACAGGGTTATGAATGTATCCTTGGGGATGATATGTCCTGGCCTCAAAAAGTTATTTCTTGACCCAGCCATCCTATTGGGTTATCGGACAGTCTCCAACCTACAGTTTCTTGAGAAGGTGTTTGAGAAGACCCTACAGAGAGTCTTGGATGTGGTCAATTATCTGGATCCCTTCAGTTGGATTTCAGACCTGGCATAGGACAGAGAGTGCATCAATCATTCTTGTAGATGATCTGTAGTGGGACTAAGAGTGTGGTGGTTTACCCCTTCTATTTTGTTAGATCTCAAGGGCATTCAATACCCATCAATTATGGCATCCTTCTGAGCTGTGTGCAAGGATTGAGGATTGGACAGTGTTTTGCAGTGGTTCCACTCTTTCCTGAGCCAATGGTTCTGATTACCTGTTGGGAGATGAGAGGTTTAACCCCTGGGCACTCTACTGTGGAGTGTCCCAGGGCTTGAATCACTCCCCCATTCTGTTTAACATGTACATGAGGTCATTGATTGGTTTGGGGTTAGGTATCATCAATATGTTGCTGATACCCAGCTTTATATGTACACCCTAGGACAAGCAGATATGGTAGAAGTTTTGTGTTTTGCTTGTAGGCTGTGAGGGACTAGAGATGGGATAAAGTTGACTGTGATGGTTGCCAGTAGGATTTGGGCCCAATTCATGGTACTGATGCTTGCCTGTAAAGCCCTATAAGGCTTGGGCCCTTGATACCTTTTCCAGGTAGACTCTGCCAACCCCATACAGACTAACAGGGATATGCTGTCTATTCCACACAAGCTGAGTGGCACTGAGACCCACAAAACAATATTCTCAGGAGTAGCCCCTCACTCTGGACCAACATACTCCCAAGGGTCAGGTTGGCCACCACCCTTTCATCCTTCAAGAAACTGGTAAAGATCTTCTTCTTCAGAGCATTCAGATTTTAACTTAGGATAACAACATTTTCTTGCTTTCCCCTTCAGACATTCAAGGATGTGTGTGTGTTGGGTGGTGGGGGGACAACATTTTACTCCATGTTTGGTTGTTTCTATCATTGAAAAGAACTTGCACAATGAGTTTTAGACTGAGCTATCTATAATGATTACAGCAAGTCAAAATAATTTGAATTGGAAATTATGCTTGATTCAGAGAGGGTAGTTTCAAGGTTTGTTTTTATTCAAGCAAATCACATCCCTGGTTATGGAATATCAATGTGAAAATTCATCTTAAAAAATCAGAACCCTTTCTGAAAGCAATATTTAATATATCTGGAATTACTGCACTGCAGTTAACAGTTATAATTAAAAGTGTGGGAAAGGGAAATCTCTCTCTTTTCTTTCATAGTGGAAACATCACAGGCAAACAGCTTTCTTTCTAATCTACCTGCAGAGATAAATCACTACAGAATTTTGTACGCCAAGTTTTTAATTTTCAGTTTTTGAGGGAGGAGTTGCCATCATAATTGAAAATACTGTAACTCATCAGCAAGATGGCCAATGCCAATGGCAAACTAAAAGGCAATTTTATATAAGCCTTTTTTAAAATGTATGTCATTTCATTTCATGAGCTTCCAAACTGCTGTGCAGAGCAAAACCTGACCAGTTTTTCTGGCACATCCTGCTCTTTTAGCATTACCCACTGTGCACACAGTACCTGCCTCAATTTACAGATGGCTGTACCTCCAGGTATAGAGTGACCTCTGTCAATATCATCTAAATAGATCTTGGGATTGCTACAATTTCAAATCAGATGGAATGGGCTATCTTGAGTGTTTACCCAGGGGAAAACAGCATATTAGAGATTTATTTATTAAAGCTGCAGTAGTTTTGCCAGCATTTTGTTGTCAACAGAGCTCAAATAGCATAACTGTATAAAGTTGTGACTTTTCTAAATGGTATTGGCTATTTATAGATATGCTAATAAAAGTCCATTAGACTAGTAAAGCTCAATGGCTCTGTTAATTTTTATTTATTATTTTATTTATTTATTTAATTTATTCCCCACCCATCTCCCATACAAGGGACTCTGGGCAGGTTACAATAATTAAAGGGATGAACATCTTGATGGATACTTGATATTGGGTGTGAACAATATTACTAATGAAAATTTAAACGAATGGAAAGTACTTCAGGTATATCAGTCATCTTAGAAGAGAATGTTAATTTTTAGGCTCCCTGTCTGATTTACAATTTTGCAGCTTTTGGGAAATAAGTAGTACAGAGAAGTATGGAGGTACTGTACTTGGAAACTATACTGTGTAGTGACAAAATTGGCTGTTCATATTAGTGACTCAGGATGCCTCCATTTGCAGCACCCACCATAGAAAGACAGATTTGGATGGATGACCTGAGCTGACCACTGAAGAAGGTCAAATAAGATGTCACAAAAGCCTTTCAATTCTAATATTACATCAGACACATTTAAGTATAGATGGTAGAAATTAAAAGGCAGCAGAAAACTCATACTTCATTTGTGTGCACATGTACATAATGCTTTCAAACATTAAAGCATTTTGCATGCAATCTTTTGCAAGCCTTACAAAAAATTGATAAGATGCCAGTTTTATCTCAAAATTGCAGAAAGGGAAGGATGTACTGAGAATGGAAGAAAGAAGGCCTTGCCTGTCAGGATAGAAATAAGATTCAAATTTGAGGCCTCCTGATTTATGAACCAAACTGCTAAGAAAACTGAGTGTCATGATACTTAAATATTTGGATTTTACTTGCTAAGTCTTTTTAATTAGTATGACAGAATAAGCGTCATGTCTCTTCAAGTGTGAATGAGAGACAATTAAGAACTAAGACAGAGCCTCCAAGTCTTTTCCCCAAATGAAAAAAACTGAAGATAGAATGATAGACTAGCAGTGGAATATGAGGCCAATTTTACTCCTTCAAGCAGAAACTAGGGCTGAAACTATATGAGGCTTTGAACATACCATTGTCTCTTTGAGGAGTTTTTTTGTTTCTCATTTGCAGTGATCAGAGACCACAGGACTATCTGTGGTGTATACTATGGTCTCCTTTGGACAACTGGTTTTATTTGTAGGAATATGGGATTTATAACTTCTTGATTCTTTCTATTATTGACAGATCATTGATAATGTTATATTAATACTAATGTGCTATATTATTGACTCATTCATGTGAGTCAATGAAAATGAAACTTTGGGGATCCAGTTCTGGAATCCAATTGGTTCTCTGAAGCTACAGTCACCTAGAAATGGAAAGAAATCTGGTGTTTTCATTAAGTTTTATTTTCATTTAAATACAAAGAATTGTGCTGTAGGTATTTGGCTCAGGCTAAACAAACCTTTTCTCTGTTATTACAGTGCTGTAAGAAGGTAGAGTTATTCGTAATTGGATGTATGAATTAACTTACCTATTTACCAATTATCTATTTTAAAAGAAGTGATGCTATGCAGTACAACAAAAATAAATTTTGGATAAACGAGTTAGATTGATTTATACTTCTAAACTTAATAAAATGTACTCAATAATATTACATTAAAATGCATTGCTTCTTGAACACCATATTTTACTTTCAGGTCAAATTCAGGCTCAAGATATGAGATTTAATAAGATCTTTAAAAAAAGCACTACAGAATTATTGTCTTTCTTGACCTTGTCTTCTGAGTTCAAGAAAGCTTTACCGTATCTCCCAATCTGAAATTAATTCCATCCATCTCCACATAGGAAAATGTCTGCACAGTTGTGTCATGATGAAGCTGTTCTTTCACACTGGATGTAGAAAGCCGTGACCATATCACTGTATAGCCCATTGCCCAATTTGCAGTTGGACGGCTGAAAGTGCATTTTAGGTAGACCTGGGATCCCAAAAGCTCAGGAGTAACAACTGGATGTAAAGCTGGAATCTGGAATTTCCCTGTGCAGAAAGGAAAGCAGATTGTTGTGTAATGCGCATGAGTTAAATAATAAATAGTTCAACAAATTTAAAATTACAACTGAGTTGGTATTATAGAACTTAAGAAGTCATATGTTTCATCCTATGTTTTCTGGATGAAAATTGTACATTTATACTATGCAGTTTATGCAGACAGGTGAAGACTGTTTTGTAAATTGTAAGTTCTAAGTAGGATGACTATATTTCCTTGAGACAAAAACAGAACAAGAGGAACTGAAAGCCGGAAGTAGCTGGAGTGGCGTGAAAGAGCCAGAGCAGTTGATTGGAGGGAACCCGGAAGAGGAATTGCCTCCACCTATGAGCGCATGGCAAAGGAGGTGAGAGTTGGAGGGAACCTGGAAGAGAGATCGCCTCTGCCTATCGCACTGCTCAGCCCACCTCTCCCACCTCCTTTGCTGTGCTCTGATAGGCGGAGGCAATTCCTCTTCCGGGTTCCCTCCATGGCAACATCTTCAGTGCTAGAATGGAGTGGGGTTTGCTCTCTGTTTATATAAGTAGTTTGCCCTGATGGTGTTTGAGGGGGTGTTGTTCTCTCCTTGGTAGTTCCTTGATTAGGCTGTTGTTTGCTGCTTGCTTGCTTGACTGAGTTGGTGGTTCCTTGATTAAGATATTGTATATTGCTTGATTGTTCGTCAGGTGTTAATCCTAGTGTTAATCTTTGCTTATCTGGGTGTTGATTGCTGGCAACAAGGTGTTCTGGTCTTTTTGTTTCCTTTTTAGCTTTTTATTGTCTCTTCTGAATGGTATGTAAATGTCGTTTACCTCTATGTGCCTATTGATGGCTGACTTGTCTGAGTGCCAAGCTTCCAGGAATTCCCTAGTGTTTTTTGGATTTAGCTTGGTCTAGGATGCTCACAGTCTCCCAGTTGAAAGTATGGTTGAGTCTGTCCGTGTGTTGTGAGATTAAGGAGTTTTCATTGTGTCTTTTGACTGCTAGTTGGTGTTCATGGATGCGTTCTGCTAGTCTTCTGCCTGCCTGTCCTACATAGTGGCTGTTACAGTCCTTACTCTTTATGTTGTAGATGACTCCTGTTTTTTTTCCCCTTTTTGGGCTACTGGGTCTTTTGGTTTACTTAAGTGGTTTTGGGTGGCTTTAGTTGGTTTGTGTGCTACAGCAATGGCATGTGGTTGTAATACTCTGTTCCTAGTTTCCAATATGTTTCTGATATATGGCAGTGTTATAATTTTCGTAGCTTGCGTTGGTTGTGCTGTAGTGGGTTGAATGGTCACTTTTTGATAAAGTTGCGTGGGTATCCATTTTGTTGGAAGATGCTGTATAGGTGGTCTGTTTCCTTTTTCCGGTGTTCTGGATTGCTGCAGTGTGTTTGTACTCGTCTGAATAATGTGCTTACACAGCTCCTCTTGCGGGAGGTTGGGTTGTTACGTTGGTAATGGAGCACTTGGTTAGTGTGGGTTGTTTTCTGGTAGTCTTGTGTTTCTAATTTGCCATCATTTCCTCTACTGATGGGGTTGTTCAAGAAGGGTAGTGTGTTGTTGTTTTCTTCTTCCCTTGTGAATTTTATTCCTTTGAAGATGTTGTTAATTGTTTCATGTGACTTCTCTAGTTGTTCTTTTTTATTATGATGAAGGTGTGATCTACACACCGGATCATACTTTTGGTTGTATGCGTGGGAGTGCTATAATTTCTAGATGCTGCATTATAGTTTCTGCTATGAGTCCTGAGAGTGGTGATCCCATGAGTGCTCCTCTGATTTGTTGGTATGTTTGTCCATCAGATCGAACATAGGTGGTGAGGCAGAGGTTGATGAGGTCCATGATTCTGTGTATTTCAGTCCTAGTGTATTTGGTTAGGTTGGGTGTATTGTGTAGAACTGCTGCCATGGATTCTTTCACTAGTGCTGGGTCTATGGATGTAAAGAGTGCTGTGACATCGAATGACACCATAATTTCATCTTCATCTATTTTTAGGTCTTTGATTTTCTGGAGGCACTGTAGTGGGGAGTTGATAGAATATTCGCTCTCCTCTGTGAGATGACCACTTTTTTTAGCTATATCATATGTGGGGGTCCCTGGTAACAATACAATTGGATGAAGAGGTATGCCAGACTTGTGTAATTTTGGGTATTCATAGAAGCATGGGAGTGTGGGTCCACTGCTTTTCATCCACCACTGTTCTTCTTCTGTGATTTGACCTTTCTTGGTCAGGTCATTAAGTGTTTTCTTCATCCGGTTGTCTAGTTTTTGTATTGGGTTGGTGTTTACTGGGATGTAGGTTTCTTTGTCTTCCAGTAATTCTTTGGCTTTTTGTATATATTGTGATCTGTTGCCTAGTTGGGCAATGTTGCCTAGTTGGGCAGTGAAGATGTTGCCTAGTTGGGCAATGAAATGTCTGCAAGAAAACAATCAAGCTCAGAGAGCACCAAGGACTCCACAGTTCAACCCTGAGCTACAGATATTCTCTTCAATTGGTATAGACTTAACAAATTTGTTGGTCCTCACAGCCTTCTTAATCCCCAAACATCAAAGAGTCAGAATTTCTAATATGTGAAAGTCCTTCAACTATGGTAGCAACCAAATTTGGAGGGATGTACAGTGAGGAAGAATTATAAAAATTTTCTTCCCTCTCCAATCCATTGAAAGAAATTTCAGCCCATTCAAGTAGAGATATATCACTGGATATAAAACATAGTTTTGCTGTTACTGGCATTCTTTGTTTTTTTAAAAAAAACTATTTATTTATTTCACTTATATGGCCACCCAATTTAGAAAACAACTCTGGGTGACTTAAAAACACATTTTAAAATGATCATAAAAACATGCATATCAAAAACAAACAAAACATATTGGCAGCCAAGAACACCAATCAGTGTACTACAATGCCCCTTAGAAATGGACTCAACACTCTGGCTTAATGCCCAAAGGAACAGCCAGGTCTTACAAATGGCACTGGCAATAGGTAAACATTGGTTGCCAAGACTGAATATTTGCCATGAATAAGCATAAGAATAAGCATAATAAACCAGGGATTGTTTATTTAACTCTCAGCTGCATTCTCACCCCACATATGATATCCTAATTTCCAAAAGGAACTTTTGGAAATATGTAAGGAGAAGTATCATCAATGTGAATGTGGAACAATGTACTCACTGGTTCTGAAGATAAAAGATAACTCACATATGCTGCTCATATTATTACATTACCTTGGATGATGCCTTCTAATTCAGTTCTTTTGGGATTGAAAGACTTGAACTGTGATTCTTCAACAACAAAGGAAATAAATCAGTCAATATGGCATTGTGAAGTGGTGAAGCAAGTGCTAAGGGTTTGCTGATACTTCATTGGACATATTTTGACTTATTGGTCTGAATAGCTTTCACAGTTTTCATGGATTCTCAGGTAAGAAATATATGCATCAGCATGTCAGTTGTGAAAAGCAGAAGTGGCTTGCTTCTTCTGCAATATATGTAGAACTGGAGATTGGGAAATAAGACTCTTCAGCATTATGTATATTGCAAAGAAACATAGCCAGTTATGTGCAAATGCACACATAACTGTGCAAAATCAATATTCTATCTATCTATTCATCCATCCATCTTTCAAATAGTGATACATGCATACTGTATAATGTATCTACAAATAAGTAGACAACATGAAAATCATTCTGATTTATGATCTCTATTTTTCAGAGTACTATAATGAATGGGTCTGGTCTCAGTGATCTGTTCCTTAATTATTTCCATTTCTGTATATATTATTAAATATACTGCCCCTGAAGAGAATTTGAAAAATGAAGCCAATACCAAAACAAAAACAAGTTTTAAAAAATCATTTTGACAGTTTTTCTGATGTACATTTTCTCATCATGAATAAAAAATAGTACTACATTTAATTTGTTTCCAGGCCCAATCAAAATTTCTGGTTCTTACCACCAAAGCCTAAATTACATCTTCTAATGCCAAGAAAGTTTATATACAGGAAAGTATTTTGTGTAGCAACATCTCAATTGTCTGGTAATTTGTATAGAGAGATTAGGCCTGCCCATGCTCCTTTTCATGCAGGTAGTAAAAACATTTTTTAAAAGAAATATTTTGGCTTTTGATTATTTTATTAATTCTACTTTCTTGGGTATTTTAAAAATTTTTTGGGGTATTTTATGTGGCTCATTGATTATAACCTGTTTTCATGTTTGTTATGAATATCACTTTGGGTCTCCAGATAAGATTTAAAAATCGGCTTATAATATTGTAATCTATATACAACTAAAACTCTCATTGTGTTTATCTGTTTGTCTGTTTGTACCCTCAAGTTAACCCAAATGGTGCATTATACTGCAACAATTTTTGAATCAAGGTACCTAAAATCCACAAACTTAAAGAATACGTAAAAAATCCGGGACCCATTACTCCTGTGGAATTTAAATTTCCACAATGTTCAAACCAATTTTATTCGCAAAGTTGTGTCCATTGCAGAATCCCTGCAGTCATGTGATTGTGATTTCCGATGCTCCCTGCCAGCTTCCCACAAGCAAAGTCAATGGGGAAGCTGGCAGGAAGGCAGAATTCGTTCCCGTTCCCACTGCTTTTTTGCCCACCTGTGGTCATTGTGTTTATCTGTTTAGATACAGTAAGTAAATATTGACTTATTATTGAAGTTTGTTTGCCACTACAATTATTTTTCTATTTATGATATATACTCTTCTTAGATGATCATGGGACCATCCAGCATTGGGGTAAAAAAATATGGTCAGCCTAAAATTTAATGTTCATTCTGGTCACATCAGACTGCATTACCTTTCTGTCAAAGGATGACCCAATGGGTCACAGGGTTGTCTAGTTAATAAATAAATATTAATATGAACTTTAATGCTTTTGAGATCAATGAACTTATTAATGTTAATATTGTGCCATCCATGTGCTTTGCAAAATATGAAAACAATAACAAGGAGCTTACAATATAAAATCTGATGCAGAGAAAGCAGAAGAAGGGTGAGAGATAATTATGCCACGAAGTTAAGCTGAGTTACATACAGAAGGCGTGAAAGTCAGGAGATTATGTCAAAATCATGACAGAAAAGGGCATTTTTGAGGAGAGAACTGAATTGAAAAAGAAGTGGCATCACTCAAGTGTTCTGAGAGGTAGTTTCAAGCACAAAGGACAACAAAGGAGAAAGTCTTGTGAGTAGACAGGAAACTTAATGCATTTATAAATAGTATACTGTATCTGAGGTGCCTATCTATCCATACCAAGAATTAGTCAGGTAGCAGAGATTTACCAATATAGTGCTTTTGATAATGACCAGTATGGAATAAAAATATATCTACCATAACCAGATTTCCTTTGTGTTGATCCATGATATTTAATTTGTCCTGCAACACTCACATACTGGTACTGATTCTCCTAAGAAAGACTCATTTCTATTATTCTATATAAGTGATAGAACACAGAGATTTCCAATAGTGTAACAGACTGAGTGAGGAATTGCTACCTGCTATTCCTTTTGTTACCTAAGTACAAAATAAAGTACCTTTTCAGTGCAGTGACAGAAATTTCTGACCAAAGTAATTTTTTGAAAATGTCAGCCAAAAGCTATTCTCTTTTGCCTTCACCTACAAAAGCTTTCAAATGAACTTGTTCCTTTCCAATAAACTATTTCAGTGTTCGATACCATTTAGTAACAAGAACAACATGAACATGTTCAAATGCTGTACATTATTTTCACTCTTTAAGCCAAACATGGAAAGAAAAGATTGTGCATGAAGTGTAACCGCACTAAATGTTCCTTGGCAACACACTGCAGATTAAAATCTGCCAAAGTTGTAACAACTATTCTACAGAAACATTTTGGGCAGCTGCAGATTTATTACCTGCATGGTCTCCATCTTACGGAAAGCAATGCTTGACTTGCTAGGTCACAAAGGTGTGTATAGCAATCACAAGACCTTTGAACATGTAGCAAAAGGGATACATAGAGTATAAGTGATAAACACGAAGTTCGTGAAACTCACCTTCTGCACAGTAGCCCATACACCCTTGAGTAGGTTGCAGGAGATAAACAAAGAACTCCCCACAATGTCTAACTGAGATGGGGATTTGGAAGAGGCAACAATCTTTGGTGCTTCCAGAAAAGAATTGCCAGGTTGCACAGGCAGTCAATGCCTTTCTCTCTCCATGGCGTGGGAGAGAATCTGATTGAAGTGAGAGCCAGATTGGGGCTTGCGTTCCACATTTGTTCATCTGCAGAAAAGTATATACTATTCAAAATTCAGGATTAGGGCATTTAAAGAATATACGTCATCCAATGAGTTGTGGAAGCAGGCAAGACAGAAGGGACTGACCTCCAAATGCCACTCTCCCATCAGGTCTGACCGATGACTCAGCTTTTGCCAGTTAGGAAACAGCAATAATAATAATAATAATAATAATAAGAGTTCCCCGTTGGGGGAGATGGGCGATCATATAAGTTAAATAAAATAAATAAATAAATAAAATAATACAAGCAAAAATTGGGCCCATGGTGGTCTAGCTGCTAGTAACATCAGAACAGAATTCTGCTTAGGAGTTCAGTTAAGTCAGTAACAATGAAGAAACTACAGAACAGCAAAGAGTCAAGAGCTAAGATGCCCTCTCTCTGTTTCTCCACCCAAATCATCTCCTCTCTGCAGTAAACTCTATACATGTTTTGAAACAAAAAAAAACCTTAACGTGGGAGCACTTTTAAACCACAAAAAGGCACGCTTATCAGGATTGTCCTAGATTGCTCTGACATTTCAACATTTACTAGACCAGTACACAGTTGCCTTTACTATAACATTGTTTTAATATTGCAAAGCTATATTATTTTTTAATGAATAAATATAACTTATCTTAAATTAGACACTAAAAACCTTGTACATAAAATATCATAAATGATTCAAGCCATAGTCTGGAGAACATACTAAATTAACTTTAAACACTTTGCAGCTTGTTACAGTAACAGAAGATGGTTACTGCTCTAGCTTTTTTCCTGTATTATTTATAGAACACATTTACTCCTATTTTATTCCATTTCAAATGATAATCTAAACCATGGTTTCTGTGATCCCAGATTAGTCCTTCTGTCCTTTATTCATTTAGCTCCTCATCAGTATAAGAAACAATGTTAAAATATTATCTAAGATTAATGTACTGTACTTATGATTTCTCAGTTGTTTGCTATGGGCAATAGCAATGTCTCAGGAAAGATTTCGGAAAAATGGATTAAAAATGATTGAGGAAATCTCTTCTCAGGTAATGAATATTACTGTTACTGTACCATTATCCCTATAAATAGCTATGACTGATGCTGGTTAAAAGTTCCTGTACATTCTGCCTCATATACTGTATGTTTCTGCAACAGCTAGAAACTTGCACTTTTTTAGAAGAAAGGGCTTGGAATCCAATAACATGATTACATAAGGTAGTAATGCAAATATGTATGGGATTTCATAGCTAGAATTTGGATAAAACTGGTCAACTGAACAATATGATAACTTTGATTGCAGAATACAGAATACTTCCAATACTAAGAGAGTATATAATTTATGTGTTTTTGTTTAACCCGTTGTATTAGCCCAGCCATTCTGGATTGTAAACATCTTTGTCTGCTTGATCTGTTGTCTGAAACATGCCAATTATCATTTATTTGTTCGACCAGGATTGGAAAGGGCCATATTCAAGTCCACCCTCAGCTACATAAGTTCATGGGGTGGCTTCCGTTGGGAACAGGGTAGTCTGAACAGCTGTGCTCGCGGGCTCCGCAAGCAGAATTGACAACGCGGCAATTTTTTGGGCTCAGGAAAGTTTTTCCCGAAGCCCAGGAGCATTTTTCCAGAGAAAGGAAAACACTCGGAATCACCCCCATCTGTCCTTGGGAAGGCTGCTTGCAGCCAGAAAATCGCGAATAGCATTCGCGATCGACCGGTAAGAGCAGCCGGGAGGCTGAGGTGTCATCATTTCCAAGTTGCGCTGTAGCCTTAAGGGACATTAAGACTGGCCACCCCATTTCTAAATCACCAAATTTATTTTTCTTTTAAGTATGTGTACCCTAAGAGAGGCTTTCTACAGCAAGGAGGAACACGTTCTCTTGGTGCTTATCATTATTTTTGTGATTAATTTCTTTTTAAAAAATCTTTTTAAGTTTTGGATTTTGCTTTCCATCCAAATATTAAGGAAGGTTGAGAGTACGTAATCATCTCCCTGTTATTATTTTTGTACTAAATTTGAAGATTTTAGCATTTTTCTACACGTTGAATCTGCTGTTTTGAACTTTCAGCTTTCTGTTGCTACTTTCCCTGGAGAACTGCCTGTTATCATACATTCACTTGCGTAAATACATTTCAGAATTTTTCTATTATCTCCCACTTTCGCTGGTTAAGTACCTATGGGGTGCCACAGTTTACTGCATGAGACATGAAGGATTTCAATCAGACTCTCTCGGATTTTCATTGAGACGTTAAACAGATTCTTTTTGATTCCTGTCAAGTTTTTATGCAAGGCATTCAGGACATTGTGGAAAACATGAGGTCTAAAATGTGTAATCTGGTTGGGGAAGTTGTGGAAGAAATTGAACAGCTTAATGACGACAGAAATGTTTCTTCTAATAGCGAGATCAGGGCTTCTGTTGAAATGCTATGTGAAGATTGGATAGTCAAGTTGAAGAAATTTAAGGGACAGATCGAGTTGCAAGTCATAAGTGAAATTGATTTTCTGATGGAACTTTATGGAAAAGAAAAGGTTATTATGTATGGAAGTCTTTCTGTTGAGAAGTCGGAGTTTTTAAGGGGGCAGTTGGGCTGTTTGATTTTTTTATGAAAAGAGCTCTGTGTGTATTGTGGGGATATGTAAATGCTCTGGTTTATTTTGAAGTGGGGTAAGGGTTTAAGAATATCTATTTGAATTGCTTCTAGAGCTTGTTTGATTTCATACATCTTTAATGATTTGGATTAAGATTAATAAGGTATAATAATAAATGCTTGGTTTTAGGTTTAATATGATTAAGATTATTATAATTGTTGTATTATTAATTATAATGGCAGACAATTTATATGCTTTTTAGTTTGGTTTTTATTATGTAGACAGAAATGTATAAATCAGTAGTAGGAAGGAAATAATTAAATAAATGTTATCTTTGGGGGGGAAGTTGATTAGGAGGTATGTATGTATGTGTGTATGTATGTATGTATATATATGTATGTGTGTGTATGTGTATCTATGTATACATATACATATACATACACATACACATACACATACACATACACATACACATACACATACACATACACATACATCTTTTTCTTTTTCTTTTAATATAAGGGGATGGAGCAATTGTATTTAGTGATTTTTATAATGTGCCAATGGAATGATGTATAGAAATAATGTGATTTTGGTTTAATATAGAGTAAGGTATTGATTATGGAAAATTTGTTGTATATTCTTGCTGGTAAAAGTTGGAAGTCACCTCTTCTTGTAATTGTAAAAAAAATTCTCTTGTGTCTTCACACTTTTTGAGTTTTCTCTTTTCTCTTTTTTCTTTTTGTAGTTTTTTGCTTTTTTGTAGTTTTTATCTTTGTCTTAAATCTAATAAAATTCTTATATAAAAAAAAAGTTCATGGGGTGACTTTGGGCCAGTCATTCTTTCAGCCCAGCTTACTTCACACAATTGTTGTGTGGAAAGAATGTGTGCTGACTTGAGCCCCAGGAGAAAAGGTGGGACATACTGTACATCTAATAAATAAACAAACCATGATTAAGTAATCCTTATCTTACTATGATATGTGAATCCTGCCTCTGTGATGTTTCCTGACTACATGAATGACGCCTCACTAGAATCTGTGCTGCTTTTTACAAAGAAAAATGTTCTGTGAAATCCTCACAGCACATTTTCACCATGTCTATTTTACTGCTGTAATCATTTACTCTTAAACCACTGCTGACTTTTGAGGCATTTGGTATCTCTGAATAATAAACCTATGCTGGGGAAGGGCAGATTCTGCTATTCCGTGAACATTTCTTCTCAATAGATTTATTGGAAATTTGAAATGAACTTGAAAAAAAATTGATTAATGGATTAAAAAAGAAAATAAAAAGTGTTAGCACGAAGTGGGATATTTATAGGTTTTTCTCAGCAAAATATATACATGAAAATAAATGTAAGTGGGTTATTTTCAGCTTTCAAAAACTGGTTATCAAATAGTTTTAGAGTGAACAGTTATCATTGCAAGTGTAGATGAGTACTTCTAAATAGCGCAGACTCTGTCCCTGTTTTGGAGCCATATAAAATAGTGCACAACTTCAATGGGACCACTGAATTAGAGTACTGTGTAATGTTTGAAATAATATTCTTTAAAAAAGAAGTTATTTTTCTTTGGACAAATTCTGCCAGGGTTCTTAAGGAGCTGCAGCAGCTCTTTTGTAGCATAAAAAATGGATCTTGTACAGGACAGCAGGTTGGACTGGAGGTCACCTGTAAGTTATGTTTGCTTCATCGTAGTTCTGTCAGCTAAATTTTACCTGGCAGGCCCATGGCAAGAAAGACACACATTAGCTCATACACACACTGAAAGGCTGCCTGAGCACTGAGAATAAAATGTTAGGCAAAATAAATTAATATCTAACAATTTGACATGGTAAATTAATTTCTTGTTATCGCCCTTTTTGAAAAGCAAACCTTTTCTTTGAAGTTGATGAAAGAGTAACATTTATTTTACTGGAAAATGCCAAATTAGAAAGGTTGTTCAAGATTCAGAGAGTATTATCATAAAAAAGTTTAAGGTCATGAAATATAAACCTTCTAAATATTCTTCATCCATTTGTTCTTGGTGCTGTCGGTATTTAATGGTGTCTTTCCTTTTTTGCACTTGTCCATATCAGTATGGGTGCTTTTGCTATGATGATTCCCCCCACTCAAAAATCCCCCCACTCCTTCCCAGATAGAACAAATGTGGTGACCCTGCTGTTATTCTTAATGCAATGCACTTATATAATGCATCATGTGCCAAAGGCGGTTTACATTTTTCCCCCGTTCAATTGTGTCCGATTCTTGGAGATTGCCTAGATAAGTCCCTTGGCAAGATTTTCAGAAGTGGTTTGCCCTTTCCTCCTTCCTAGGGCTGAGAGAGAGTGACTGGCCCAAGGTCACCCAGCTGGCTCTGTGCCTAAGGCAGGACTAGAACTCTGAGTCTCCTGGTTTCTAGCCCGTTGCCTTAACCACACCACCAAACTGGCTCTCTGTTTACAATAAAAAAATAATAAATTTGTAACAAAACAATTAATATTCTCTGTATGCATTTTGTTAGAAGTATGTCTTTCACCATGCTGAGCTTGACAATAATCTAGGGAGGGATGGAGGGAGGACAATGATCCAACCCTTCCACCACCTGAGTAGTCTTCTTGTGCCAGGAAAAACATTGTAGACCCCTGGCTCAAAGAACGTTGTCCTTGGTATGCAGATGACCCACTGTTCTGTTTTGATTCCAATACACTCTAGTCAGGACTACCTTTGAAGACAGTCTGGAAACTTGAGTTAGTACAGAACAGGGCAGCAAGAACATCAACTGAAACATGATATTATGATTAGCTTTTAGGTTGAATTTTCCCTACTGTCTTCTGGCTTGCGCAGTTGGATACATTTGTTGATTTTTCAGATCCAGGAAAATACTTCTTCATTCTCTCTGATGTTTCAAGCTTTTGAGAATTCTTTTTTTACTTGCATGCTCCTTTTTTAAAAAATCCAAATCAAATTCATATATACTCATTGATTGCCAGAGATATATTTGTTACACTTTCCTGAAACTTGATCAGGAAAACAAAATGATGCCATTAAAATTAGTTAATCTTTACCAATCAGGGACTTAAAACCATTTTTATTCTATGCAAGAATAAAAATGGTTTTAAGTCCCTGATTGGTAAAGATTAACTAATTTTAATGGCATCATTTTGTTTTCCTGATCAAGTTTCAGGAAAGTGTAACAAATATATCTCTGGCAATCAAAGACGTGATTCTGTCAAATAAAGAATATGTTTTGCACTGATTTTGAGAGCTTATTTAAATAAATCAGCGGAATTTTCAAGTGTTCATGTTTACTTAGGCTGTGTCCTAAATAAGGATAGAAGAAAACTGAATCGACAATCCTGGTATATTGAATTGGTCTGTGGCTGTAGGTTCCCCACTTCTTCTCAAAAGATTCCTCTTAATATGACGCAGTAAGCATTTTAAAGATTTGGATGGGAAAGACAATCATACTCTGCTGTACAAGGGAATCAGTTATACAAAGTTATAGTAGGACTGCCTGATCTGAGCTGCAGAACTCCGGGTGGCCACTATATGCAGCAAAATGGCAGTCTGCTGCCATCTTTTATTGTTCAATTTATATCACCGCCCATCTCCCCCCACAAGGGGACTCTGGGCGGACATTTGTCTTCTGCTGGACATTTAGGCTTTGCATCTCCAATCTGGTAACTTTAGCTAACTAAGGGCACAATTTTGTTTAACAAAGACTTTGTTGGAACGTTCTCCCTCCAGAGATTAGGATGGCCCCGACCCTGCTGGCCTTTTGTGAGGCACTAAAGACCTGGTTCTGTGCCTGGGCCTGGGGCCCTGAGTGTGTGAAAGGACCCGCCTCCTTGCTGTATTAGTGCTGTTGACTGTGTAGTTTTTCTTGCTATGGATTTTAATTTTTGCATTTAATTTTTGCATCCATGATAGAATTGTTTTTATTCTGTTTGTTGCTGTTTGCAATCCAGAGTCATTTGTTGAGATGGGTGGCTTTACAAATCAAATAAAATCAAATAAAATAAAAAAATAAATTAGTTTCTAGCATTCATATACTGTAATTATAAGCTGACATGTTTTATGCTAAAATTCAGTTAAAAATATTTTTAATCGAATCTGAAATCCCATTGTCTAGCCTATTTCTCACTGTTCATTTTCATATTTTGCTGATACTCTTAATACAGGCAGCACCACTATGAGATAGGTATATACCACTCATAGTTAATCTATCCAATTATTTGATGGATAAATATCACATTTAAAAAAAAGTGGAAGAGCTGCCCATTTCAATTAAATGATAAACATAATAGTATTACTCCTGCTGCATTCTGAGTTATCTACTTATGTTTATTCAGGATTTAGATACTCAAATGATTTCATCGATTTCACTGATTGAATATTCCTATTTCTATGGGAAGAAATCATGCCACTTGTTTATTTAGGGTCTGCACAGAGATTATGTTATTAAATATAAGTAGAAGTTTATTTGTGAATTTCACATACATTTAATTGGTATAGCAACTTATTCAGTATTTTCCTGGCTGTTGGTTACAGGCTGTTTAGAGCTTCACATATTAAATGCTCCATTTAAATTAATCCAGAAGTAAACAATATCAATTGAAGAGAATATTTGTAGCTCAGGGTTGAACTGAGGAGTCCTTGGTGCTCTCTGAGCCTTGTTGTTTTCTTGCAGATGTTTCATTGCTTAGCAGTCAGAAGACACAATGAAAACTCCTTAATTTCACAACACATGGACAGACTCAACCATACTTTCAACTGGGAAACTGAGCATCTTAAATCAAGCCAAATCCAAAAAGGCTAGAGAAACAGCCCAATCAAGGAACTCCTAAGGGGAGAACAACACCTCCACCTACACTAGCAGGACAAGCCGTGGTATATAAACAGAGAGCAAGTCCCACTCCCTTTTCACACTGAAGATGTTGCCTAGCCTGGCAATGAAACGTCTGCAAGAAAACAGAAAGGCTCAGAGAGCACCAAGGACTCCTCAGTAAACAATATCTTAGTCTTCGTGTCACATGTCCTGAGCATATGACATATTCATTAATGTATTTCTCAATATATTTCATTCAACCATTAGTTTGCCATAAATGTTTGTGAAATATTAGGTTGCAAAGCTTGAAATAGCTTGAAAAATTACAGCAGATTTCACATCTGGAGTAGTTTGATTAATATAATTTAAATGAGATGTTATTAACTCCACTGCATATATTTGGTTCAGCTCTAATGGATTTACTCTTAGTGAGTTAAGTAGCAATTAGCACTATATATATATATATATATATATATATATATATATATATATATATATATATATCACATAGATGCTAATGCCATGGCATTGCAAGGTATTTCTGAATGAAGAAAGATTCTTCAAAGTAGAAGTGAAACTATGGCGTTCACACTGCTTCAGTAGACAAATAAATGAATATGGAATGATTATAAACATAAAACAGACATGAATGCATCAGATAGAGATTTTGTACATGTGATGAGGAAACAAGCTTGTATACATGTTCTTATCATGTATCTGGGATCATATGAAGCACAGTTCATATATCTGTACATTTGTATATGTAACATTATTCAAATAAGCGGAAACTTACCGGGATCACATGGTATCCTATATATATTGTTGCAAAGGATCGTAACAGGAATCACAATTAGTTCTACTCAGCAGCAGTGCTTCTGTTTACTAGCAGTGTGTCCATTTTGTTTATCATAGGAATAACTGATTAACTGTACCTTGAATTTCATTAGTTATACATTATGGGATTTGATGGTTTTGATTGTTTATAGAGAAAACAAGCCATACTTGATTTACACAGATACAGATTATACTAACCACCTCTTGCTTTTCCCCCTTTTTCTTTTCTGTTTTCTGGTCAAAAGGATTATGCAACTAGTTTGGAGGGAGAAAAACATGGCATTAAATCTAAATATCTTCTCTGCAAGTTGAGACTGATGGACACTGATCTTCTACCCCTTTCCATTCTACTATAGCTCCCAAAGTTTTCAAAAAACCTTGAGAGTCTGTTGAATGGACTGGACTATGGCACGGGGAGGACAAGAAAGAAATCAAGGAAAGCAGGGAATTCTGAGAGTTGGAGTCCACCCATCTTAAAGTTGCCAAGGTTAGGGTTTAGCCTTATTACAAGGACAGATAGATCATCTCATTCTGCTGTGGAAGAGCTTGTGGTAAATATTAATGTTGTAGAAGTGCTTGTGGTAAGTATTAATGTTGGAAATATAACAATAATTATGACTTAGTTTTGCTTATGAAAAATTTACTATTACTGTTTATGAATCCCAAAATATTCATGTGGTTTGAGAGACAATTAACTTATTAATGGGTGGTCCACATATATACACACAGCCAATAAATTGATAGTGCTAATCAGGCCATTTTGGTCCATTCTAGAAATAAGGAAGCTATTAAATTAGAAATTGGATTAGAGTTTACATATCTTTGAAGTCACAAGAGCTGCATAGATTGTTCCAAATTCAGAGTGTCAATTTCAAATGCTCACAACAAATCATCCTATTTTCCAGAATTGTTCCTGAGCTCATTTCAAGGAATGTTTGTTCCTCATACTTTTAAGTTTGAGCCAGGAAGTTAGGTGAGCTCTGTTGGTGATGAGGCTTCTTTTTTTTTGGGGGGGGGGTTGTTTTAACTGGGGTGTCATGAGTTTATATTGTTATGATGATTTTAATCTTTATACACTGCCCAGAGTCACTTCTGTGAGATGGGTGGTGCTATAAATTGAATGAATGAATGAATGAATGAATGAATGAATGAATAAATAAATAAATATCAGGATCATTTCCTTTGTGTAGAATTTAGTTCAGTTTGTTGAACTCACACATTTTAAAATTATCACAAAATAGTCAAGGAATTAAGAATGTAAAAACTGAAGACAAATATATTTTATGGATATGGTTTTTAATTAAAAACTTCTTTTGAAATAAGCCTTATTATTTCATTATTTCATTTTTTCTAGTAAAGTTTTAATCAGAACTTCTTTATTTCAGTTTGAATCCCATTTTATTTTGGGATTTAAATGAAGAATGTTTTTAGGTGAGTTGTTTCTTTGAATTAGAAAGTTATTATTACTTTTGAATTACAAAGTTATCTATAAAAGAAGCAAAGTAATATATTATTTATTTTGAATCAAGAAGCTATCCATCAAAGAAGTAAAACCTCAAAGGTGCTATAACCTTTAAGTCACTGATCAGAGCTGCTGAAGATTTTCCGTCAAGCAAATGCCCAATATATTTTGAATTACCTACTTTCCCGGGGGCAGATAATGTATTATTTAAAAACTTCCTGCAAAAAATAAAAAATAAAAAATAAAAAATAGGATCTTGAATTGCTTTACACTTACCACTTAATCCAACCACATATTTCATATGACTCAAAACATGTCAGCAGTGGGTCTGAGCTATAATACAGTAGAAGTGTTGAACTGTAAGTAGCATTTTCAGCCTGTGAGATGAATTGTTGAGCTACAGACAGCATGAGGTGAATTCATTTGCATATAAAAGTTATAAATTTGATTAGATCTGTATAAGTCTATCTAGTTGTTCCCTGGATGAGGAAATTCCTTTGCGCTTCTAATCATAAATTGTTCCGTTTTAATATACCATACCCACTAATTAAGATAGCAGAAGAATATATCTGAGGCAAGTTGGTGTCACTCAGGCACTCAAAAGAAGCCTTCTCCAACTTGGTAGCTATCAGTTGTTTGGGTCTGTAACCCCAGAAATCCTAGACATCATGGGAGAAGACTAAGAATTCTGGGAGTTGATGGGAATTCTGGTAGGGTTGCAAGCTCAGAATGTCTGGGGAGAACCTGGATTTGAGAAAGGCTTATTGAGAACACACATTTCATTTCATTTCATTTCATTTCACCTTACTTACTTCTATACACCTGGTTGGCATTTCTGCAGGCTTGTTTTCAATCATGAAGCGGTACCACCCTTGTGGAAGTGAATGATCACAAATCATGTCCTGAATAGCTTTCTCTTGCAATTCCAGAGAATCAAAATTGATGCTGCGATAGGCATTACGGAGAATACGATGTCCTTCTGGAAAGCATTCTGAAGCTAAGGGCAAGGGAGGGAAAAAGAAGTAATTGTTGAGCTACAGACAGCATGAGGTGAATTCATTTGCATATAAAAGTTATAAATTTGATTAGATCTTTATAAGTCTATCTAGTTGTTCCCTGGATGAGGAAATTCCTTTGTGCTTCTAATCATAAATTGTTCCGTTTTAATATACCATACCCACTAATTAAGATAGCAGAAGAATATATCTGAGGCAAGTTGGTGTCACTCAGGCACTCAAAAGAAGCCTTCTCCAACTTGGTACCAAAGATACTAAGAATCAATAAATTTATTATATCTATAGCTTTACACCCACTTATTAAAGCACCCCTCAGTATGAATGAGTGAATGCACAGAACATTTTGATATCTTTCTGTAGACTATTTCTAGAAGCTAAACAACATGTTACCTTTAATAAGCAGAATGAGCTGAATATGTTTTTTTCTTTTTTCTTATTCCAAAATAGGGATGGCTGAGAATGTCATTCAGTTCAATTTTTTACAAAAACTTTCCAACCTTTGTATATTTCTTCTTTCAGGGAATAGAAAGAATAGGCAATTATTTTATTTTAATGAATATATGAATTGAAGGGGAGAAACAAAAATGAAAGATATATCCATCTGAAGAGCTTTGAGTGCTTGAATCTGGAGCTTCAGTTAGAACTATTCTGTAAATGTCTTTGACTTTGTAAAATTCAATTTAATGGAAAATATAAATGCTTTTCAAAGGAGAGAAAAATTTTGTGGAATTTTCAGTGGGGGATTGCCAGGAATTTGAACTTACACAGTTATGAGGGTTCTGTATGAATGTGACTCCACTTTTATTGTACAATCAATTCTTAAAGTAATTGGGGCCTCCCTCTGTTCCCATGAGAACTGTACAACAGGGCCCATGAGGCACGGCAGCCACAGGGAAGTAGAGAGACAAAAGGGGGAAAAATCACCTTCTATCAGTTTGTACCAGTAAAGAAATCTCAAAACACTGAAAAGTTCTAAAGCACTCTGAGAATGAAGTAAACAAACAGAAATCTTTTTCACAGGGGAATAAAACTTGGAAATTGGTAGGTTCCAATGTAGTAGGATAGTTAAGATGTTGAACTAGGACCCTTCTCTGTCACTGGATGACTTTTGGTCAGCTGCTTTCTCTCAGCTCAGCCTACCTTAGAGGATTGTTATGGTGGGGAAAAATAGGAGTGAGGACTACATGTGTTGCCTGGCGCATGATGTATGCTGCCTTTAGATCCTGAATGAAGTGTGACATATAAATCTAGGGAATAAATATTAGTTTCAATTGTGTTAAGGATGCTGAACACTTATGGTCTTTTTTTCTCTTCTTTTCCTTCATGGATTCCTAATCTTTCACCATTACATGGTGCACATTGAGATTATTGAGAGCCAGTTTGGTCTAGAGGTTAAGGTGCTGGGCTAGAAAGCAGGAGACTGAGAATTCTAGTCCCGCCTTAGGCATGAAAGCCGGCTGGTTACCTGGGGCCAGTCACCCTCTCTCAGCCCAACTCACCTCACAGGGTTGCTGTTGTGGGGAAAATAGGTATTAGTATTAGGTATGTTCGCCGCCTTGAGTTATTTATAAAAATAATAAAGCCGAGATAAAAATTAAATAAATAAATAAATAAATATCAATTTTGATATTGCCGTATGGACAGATGACAATCCTGTTTGCTACTGTTTATCTTTTTTTTTTTTTTTTACTTTGAGGTACACAAAATATAAATGTAAGAGAAAGTCCTGCTGCCTGAATGAAATGTAACATATAAATCTAAGAAATGAATATTAATTTCAATTGGGTTCATGATGCTGAACAATCTCCTCCTCCTCCTCCTCCTCCTCCTCCTCCTCCTCCTCCTCCTCCTCCTCCTCCTCCTCCCTCATTGACTCCTAAACTTTAGCCACTATATTGAACAAGATGATACCTTCCATGCTGAGAATACCTCTTTCATTATGCCAGTACAGAAGGATGAGAATTCCATTTGGATTCTCATTCTCTCTCTCTCTCTCTCTCTCTCTCTCTCTCTCTCTCTCTCTCTCTCTCTCTCTCTCTCTCTCTCTCTCTCTCTCTCCACAAAATATAAACAGTAAGTACTGCCCTCTTCACTCAGTGCTATTTTTGACAATTGAGCTAGGCCCCTCCTGCCCCCTCATGGATACCACTAGACTTAAATGCATTAGAAGCAGCAGCTTTGTTTTTTTCTGAATCTGAAGGCTGCTCTGTAGGGTGTTTTAAAAAAATAAACATAACTGGCACAAAAAGGGACAGATTTGTTTCGCAGAAATTCTGAAAATTGCTATGGGACTGCTTTAAAGTAGGCCTTTTGTTGATCAAAGACAGCTCTGAGAAATGCTGATTTCAGGCATATTCTATAGAATGCAACATGAACGCCACAAGGAGTTTTCTTGATATATTATATAAAAGAGAAAGAAAAAATGAGCTGTGAAAACAATGCATATGATTAATTGTATATAGCTAATGTGGGACAGAAAGACTAAATCATGCTTCTACTGAGAATCATGTTTCTTCATGAGTCTGCTTACTGTAGCATTTGAAAGGGCACAGGAAGATGGAAGACTGAATCATAGAGCAGATACGCAGGAAAGCCACAGAGATTTGGAGGCTTTCTTTGGTGCCTGAATTATTTGGAGGCTGAGAATTCACCTAAATGTTAAATCTGAAATAGTCTGTGGCACCACAAAACAGAATCCAAGCAGCCCCTCTAAAGTGATCCAAACCAAATTAGGACCATCTAGGAGGTTTCACAAATTATTTAATACCTTTGAGCATTGCAGAAAGGCATTGCTGAATCTGCAAAAAGCAACACTGATTTTTTTTTGTTTTTCAGAAGAGTGATTGTGAGATCTATAGTGGAAGTTTGACCAGTCAACCAACTCATTTAAAAAGGAAGAAAGTGGCTGGGGAAGCCAGAGTACCAGTCTCCCTCACAACCAAAAGGAAATTGAAGGACAAGAGAACAGGTCAGGATCAGATGAAAGGTGGCAGTCCCACAGGAAATCCACAGAACCAATTGGAGCCCCACATTTGCCAATGTCGAATACATTATTTCAGGTCACCTCCCCCAAGTGCATCAACACATTCTATATTGCAGGTGGGCATCAACACACTGTCTCAGTTGCAAGTGGGCAATAAGATACAGGTGATACCATGCAGACATGTCCTTTGGAAATGGCTAGTAGGCTGTCCTTGCACCAGGACAAGGAGGGTATGAGGATTTGCCCCTAGACATGTGAAAAGAGATATGGTTACTTAGGCTTCATAAGCAGCATGTGAAGTTATAAATTGGGTTCTAGGGTATACCAGAACTCTACAGTGGGGAAGACTACTGGAACAAATGGCACCATTCCTGTCTCAGCTTCTGCATGTACAACCATCCCTGCTAACTTGCTTAGCAATCTGTACATGAGAATTAGAAGTTGCAGCACTTCCAATGTCATATCTGGAAGAAGCTTCAAAATATTTGTATAGTACCACTTCATTCATGCATGATTAAATGTCTTCCCCTGGAGAAAATAAAATCCCTTCTCACCCCTATGGGTGGTATGTGTCTTCTTCAATCTTGGGTCCTCTACCAGAGGCCTGGGAGTTTGAGGGTTCTGCGCAGTATCATACCTGTTCCTAGCATTGCACTCTTCTGGACAGAGACCTCTGATGTTGTTCCTGGGATCTGTTGGAACCACTCTCCCAGCTTAGGAGTCACAGCCCCGATGTTGCTGTCATTTGGCACTGCTACATCTATCACCATTGCTGTCATCTTATCCTTGTCTACTACCACGATGTCTGGTTGATTGGCCAGTACCTGCCTGTCTGTCTGGATCTGAAAGTCCCACAGGATCTTAGCCCTGTCATTCTCCACAACCTTCTGTGGAATCTCCCATCTGGACTTGGGAGGGTCTAGCCCATACGCTGTGCAGATGTTCCTGTACACAATGCCAGCTACTTGGTTGTGCCGTTCAGTGTATGCTGTTCGTGCCTGCATCTTACACCCTGCCACTATGTGTTGGACTGTCTCTGAGGCCTCTCTGCACAGTCTGCACCTTGAGTCCTGTCTAGTGTGGTAGACCCCTGCTTCTATGGATCAGGTGCTTAGTGCCTGTTATTGTGCTGCTATAATCAATGCCTCAGTGCTGTCTTTTAGTTCAACCCATTCCAGCCACTGGTTTGTTGTTTATTCGTTCAGTTGCTTCCGACTCTTCATGACTTCATGGACCAGCCCAAGCCAGAGCTTCCTGTTGGCCGTCACCATCCCCAGCTCCCCCATGGTTGAGTCCGTCACCTCCAGAATACCATCCATCCATCTTGCCCTTGGTTGGCCCCTCTTCCTTTTGCCTTCCACTTTCCCTAGCATCAGCTTTCTCTCCAGGGTATTCTGTCTTCTCATTATGTGGCCAAAGTACTTCAGTTTTGCCTTTAATATCATTCCCTCAAGTGAGCAGTCTGGCTTTATCTCCTGGCGTATGGACTGGTTTGATCTTCTTGCAGTCCAAGGCACTCTCAGAATTTTCCTCCAACACCACAGTTCAAAAGCATCTATCTTCCTTCGCTCAGCCTTCCTTATGGTCCAGCTCTCACAGCCATAGGTTACTACAGGGAATACCATTGCTTTAACTATGCGGACCTTTGTTGTCAGTGTGATGTCTCTGCTCTTAACTATTTTATCAAGATTTGTCATTGCTCTCCTCCCAAGAAGTAGATGTCTTCTGATTTCCTGGCTGCAGTCAGCATCTGCAGTAATCTTTGTGCCTAGAAATACAAAGTCTGTCACTGCCTCCACTTTTTCTCCCTCTATTTGCCAGTTATCAATCAAGCTGGTTTCCATAATCTTGGTTTTTTTGAGGTTTAACTGCAACCCAGCTTTTGCACTTTCTTCTTTCACCTTCGTCATAAGGCTCCTCAGCTCCTCCTCGCTTTCAGCCATCAAAGTTGTATCATTTGCATATCTGAGATTGTTAATGTTTCTTCCAGCGATTTTAACTCCAGCCTTGGATTCATCAAGCCCAGCACGTCGCATGATGTGTTCTGCGTACAGGTTGAATAGGTAGGGTGAGAGTATACAACCCTGCCATACTCCTTTCCCAATCTTAAACCAGTCCGTTGTTCCGTGCTCTGTTCTTACCGTTGCTACTTGGTCGTTATACAGATTCCTCAGGAGGCAGACAAGATGACTTGGTATCCCCATACCACCAAGAACTTGCCACAATTTGTTATGATCCACACAGTCAAAGGCTTTAGAATAGTCAATAAAACAGAAATAGATGTTTTTCTGAAACTCCCTGGCTTTCTCCATTATCCAGCGGATATTGGCAATTTGGTCTCTAGTTCCTCTGCCTTTTCTAAACCCAGCTTGTACATCTGGCAATTCTCACTCCATGAATTGCTGGAGTCTACCTTGCAAGATCTTGAGCATTACCTTACTGGCATGTGAAATAAGTGCCACTGTTCGATAGTTTGAACATTCTTTAGTGTTTCCTTTTCTTGGTATGGGGATATAAGTTGATTTTTTCCAATCTGATGGCCATTCTTGTTTTCCAAATTTGCTGGCATATGGCATGCATCACCTTGACAGCATCATCTTGCAAGATTTTAAACAGTTCAGCTGGGATACCGTCGTCTACTGCTGCCAGCCAGTGGTAGGATTTCCCAATGTCAGCCACCTCAGCTATCTGTTGATAGTACATCCCATGCAGGGTCTTGTCTTGCCATGACACTTCCTCTGCTTGATCTTCCTCCCATATCTGCTGCTGCCTCTGGCATCTGGTTCATTTGTGCTGCTAGGCCAGAGCTTTCCAAACTGTGTGTCGTGACACAAAAGTGTGTCGCCACACACAGTCTGGTGTGTCACCACACAACCCGGAAGCGCTGATCATCATCAGCGCTTCCGGGTTTTCCGGCGGCAACACACCAACGGGGTGCGCAAAAATCTGAAAGCGGCAGCAGCGCTTCTGGGTTTTTGCGTGTTGCCGCAACAGCGGCACTTCTGGGTTTTCCCGCGGTGACACACCAACCGCGGTTGGTGTGTCTCTGCGGGAAAACTTTGGAAAGCCCTGTGCTAGGCGTTCATGCACTGCTGTTAGTTTCTTTAGCCAATAGGTGTGGATCATGTCTTGGCCAGGTGCTGTCCAGCTCTTCATGTTCTTGACATGCTGTTGGATGTCTGCTACTGTGATGGGACTGGTTCCTGTTCTGGGAGATATCTGTGGTCTGCTTTCAGGTCCTGCAGCCACTTTGCACTGAAGTTATGTGTCTCTTCTTTTTCCCATATGTTCTTCCAGTACTGTTCGGTTTATGCTGTTGGTGGCTCTGCTGTTACTGTTTTGTTGCACTGCAGTTGGGAGTACACCTTGGATGGTTCTTTGGAGAACAGGGCATTTATCTTCTTGGCCTCTACTTCTCTAGTGTATCTCCTTAAACTGGTAGCCAGTTCTGTGAGCCTTTGTTTAGCAGTCTCTAGGGCTTCAGATGGAGTCAGGCCCTTGTACTGTATTTTTTCCGTAGCCGAGTCTTATCCTTAATCTCCACACCCTTCTGTAGTTCCACTAGCTGACTAACTTCTCTCTGAGTTGCCTTGATCTTAGCCTCCAACCTCATTTTCTGGGGGTGGGGTGTATGTACTGCTGTTCTTCTTGATTGTGTAGCAAGCATCTCCAGGATTACAGTGCCTGTAGTGTATACCATTTCATTGGTTTGAGTTATGGTGGTAGTAGGGATTGTCATGAGGGCTCTACTGGAAACTTCTAGCATACTATCTCATGGTATTTCTCTTCATTGAGCCTTGGTAATTGGTCTCGAGGGTTGACTGTAGCTAGTTTATCCTTGATCTTATGTCTCATATCAGCTGCTGTGCTCTGTAATGGAGGGGATGGCAATGAAGTTAGAGCTTCAGGTATTGGTTGCACATCCAGTTGTTATTCCAGGTTTTCTTGAGTCTGGGATATAATGTGTAGTTGGTCTATCTCAAGTTGTGAGAGCAGTTTCCTCTTCACTGTGTTGAAGCATTGGGTAACTAGCTGTTTCTCAGTTAGTGTGGATGTAGGTCTTCTGTCCATCCATAGTTCCCTCCTACATTTCATATATCCCCTCTCAGTAGGTCTACTGTTGTAGCAGCATTCCATCAATTCCAGATTCTCTTGTCTTGTCCATGTATGGTTTGTTCCAGTAGCCCACCAGATTGTCCTGGTTCCCCAACATCTGATGCAGACCTTGTTAATCCGGGCGACGTCCGAGCTGGCATGACTGTCTCAGTTCATGTCACTCTCATATCAGAGGTAGGCAGGTGAAGGCAGGTGGTCTTTGCCCAAGGACCCCTACTGGTAAGGTAGGTACCAGCCAGGATTCGAACCCTAGTGTGCTGTATCAAAGGGCGGCACTCTAACCACTATGCTACCCAGTAGTGGTCCTCAGTAGTATCTTCAGTCATGCCACTGAGAAGAATGGAAGACTAACTGTAAGCCTTCCCAGAGAGCTCTTCCTGAAATGCATTCCAAGTGGACTGCTTTAAAAGCCAGTCTAGAAACTGTTTTCTAGCAAGTCTTGAACAGGGCTGCAAGACTGTTAACTGGATAGGTTGATCATATTAGTCCCATGAAGTCATTACTTTATTATTTACAGTAGCTTCTTGTCCCTTTTTGAGTCTTTAAACAGCTTTTTGAAAGATTGCTTGAAGGATTGCCTTTCTTGCATTGTATCCACAAAGCCCCATGATCTTTTCCTCAGAGCTGTATGGAACCAGACCTTTCCAGTGAAAGCACTGTATCTGCCTAGAAACACAAGCCAGATGTTTCAGTGCTTTGCTGAAGACCTCTTTATTTCCTCAGAGTTTAATAAAATTATTTAAAATTATCTTAGTAATAAGGTAAAATCTGCAAATTAAGGTTGAGTCCTAGTGACTTCATGTACACGTTCACGTATATTTCCTAGCAACAGTATGGACAGAGCTTTCCAAACTTTTCATGTTGGTGACACACTTTTTAGACATGCATCATTTCGTGACACACTCTTACAGCAGGGCACAAAGCAGGCACTAGGACCTGTGCGGAATCACAGCAGGTTTGGAGGCAGCCAGGCACAAGGCAGGCACTAGGACCTGTGTGGAATCCTGGCAGGGCAGGTTTGGAGGCAGCCAGGCACAAGGCAGGCACTAGGACCTGTGTGGAATCCTGGCAGGGCAGGTTTGGAGGCAGCAAGGCACAAGGCAGGCACTAGGACCTGCGCGGAATCCTGGCAGGGCAGCCTTGGAGGCAGCCAGGCACAAGGCAGGCACTAGGACCTGTGTGGAATCCTGGCAGGGCAGGTTTGGAGGCAGCCAGGCACAAGGCAGGCACTAGGACCTGTGTGGAATCCTGGCAGGGCAGCCTTGGAGGCAGCCAGGCACAAGGCAGGCACTAGGACCTGCGTGGAATCCTGGCAGGGCAGGTTTGGAGGCAGCCAGGCACAAGGCAGGCACTAGGACCTGCGCGGAATCCTGGCAGGGCAGGTTTGGAGGCAGCCAGGCACAAGGCAGGCACTAGGACCTGTGTGGAATCCTGGCAGGGCAGGTTTGGAGGCAGCCAGGCACAAGGCAGGCACTAGGACCTGCGCGGAATCCTGGCAGGGCAGGTTTGGAGGCAGCCAGGCACAAGGCAGGCACTAGGACCTGTGTGGAATCCTGGCAGGGCAGCCTTGGAGGCAGCCAGGCACAAGGCAGGCACTAGGACCTGTGTGGAATCCTGGCAGGGCAGCTTTGGAGGCAGCCAGGCACAAGGCAGGCACTAGGACCTGTGTGGAATCCTGGCAGGGCAGCCTTGGAGGCAGCCAGGCACAAGGCAGGCACTAGGACCTGTGTGGAATCCTGGCAGGGCAGCTTTGGAGGCAGCCAGGCACAAGGCAGGCACTAGGACCTGTGTGGAATCCTGGCAGGGCAGCCTTGGAGGCAGCCAGGCACAAGGCAGGCACTAGGACCTGTGTGGAATCCTGGCAGGGCAGGTTTGGAGGCAGCAAGGCACAAGGCAGGCACTAGGACCTGTGTGGAATCCTGGCAGGGCAGGTTTGGAGGCAGCAAGGCACAAGGCAGGCACTAGGACCTGTGTGGAATCCTGGCAGGGCAGGTTTGGAGGCAGCAAGGCACAAGGCAGGCACTAGGACCTGTGTGGAATCCTGGCAGGGCAGCCTTGGAGGCAGCCAGGCACAAGGCAGGCACTAGGACCTGTGTGGAATCCTGGCAGGGCAGCTTTGGAGGCAGCAAGGCACAAGGCAGGCACTAGGACCTGTGTGGAATCCTGGCAGGGCAGCTTTGGAGGCAGCCAGGCACAAGGCAGGCACTAGGACCTGTGTGGAATCCTGGCAGGGCAGCCTTGGAGGCAGCCAGGCACAAGGCAGGCACTAGGACCTGTGTGGAATCCTGGCAGGGCAGGTTTGGAGGCAGCAAGGCACAAGGCAGGCACTAGGACCTGTGTGTAATCCTGGCAGGGCAGGTTTGGAGGCAGCAAGGCACAAGGCAGGCACTAGGACCTGTGTGGAATCCTGGCAGGGCAGGTTTGGAGGCAGCAAGGCACAAGGCAGGCACTAGGACCTGTGTGGAATCCTGGCAGGGTTCTGAGGCAGCAGCAGCCACAACATGTCCAGACATTGCAGCCGACACACTAACATGTCCCGACACACAGTTTGGAAAGCTCTGAGTATGGAGCTGGCCTGCCATTGCCTTCTTCCATTATTATTATTATTCTCAGTTTGGTATTCATGGTAGTTTCCTGTTCAAATCCTAACCAGGTCCAACTCTCCTTAACTTATTGAGATCAGCCAAGATTGGCTAGGTGATCCATAAATTCAGCCAGGGCCTGTGAGGATTGAGATATTTTGCTTCTTCATTGTCTAGTGCCATCTTCCCCAAACTGGAACTCTCCAGACATATTTGAGTACAACTCCCAACATTTTTAGCCAGATTAATATATTTGGGTGCACCACCTTTGAGAATGCTGGCTTATTGATCTAAGATGATAATGATGCAGTGTACTTTTTGAAGAGGAGTTCCTGGCTGGATGTGAATAGCCCTGCAATTTCCTGTTAGCTTTTTTCAAGTATTACCCACCTTAGTGGGGGGGTTTTTAGATGAACCAAAAAAACCTTTAGATGTTTTGGAATTCTCTTTTACTTTGAGCAAAATAAATTGCTTCTACTCTATGCCATGGAGACCCTGCTGCCACCACAGAATGTAAGCTTCTGCCAATATCACGCTCCTTCAGCTTCATAATCAAAGAAGAATGTAATTCACATGGTCCCACCACCACCACTATAAGCACACTCCCTCATTCTTATCTAAATGATTTATCATGGCTGAGGGAAGTGCAATTAAAAGATGGAAGGACTTTCGTTTTGCTATGTAATCTATATAAACTCCTTCAGTCCACCAAGCCTCCGACAAATAGTTGTTCTCTGCCACTTCTGTATGAACGGCATGGCTGCTTTTAAGTTGCAGACAAGTGCAATATTCATGTCCACATGTACTCTGAAGCATGTTTTTGGAATCAGATCTGAAGTACTGCACAGTCTTAATGTTTTCATAGGAACAACAGGAACCACTGTTAATTAATAAACAGAAATAGATTTCTAGCACTTTTTCATCATAATAGAGCATGTGTCCTTGTTGCCAACATGATTAGTATGTAACAAGCTGTTATGTGTTGAAAGGCATTACAATTATAATGGTATTACTGGAATGAAAAAGCAGATTAAAGCCCTGATTCAAAACATAAACACTTGAAAAGAGAACCCACTGATGTTTTGCATTAATTCTACCATCAAACCACTCAATCTGGAACATCGTACTACAGACGTAGGACTTTGAAGTGTTTTTAACATTACATGGCTTTGAAAATAAAGGTTAATTCGGTAGCATATTATTATGCATTTGGGAGCAACAAGATTAATATTTTTCATTGTTTCTGTGGAACACTCAGAAAGTACGACTGATTTGCATAAAAACATTATATAGCTGGAAGGAAGGTCACCCACCATCCTAGGTTTTGTATTTGGTCATAGAAGTGCTGCTGTTGCTAAAACACTGGATAACTGTGCTGTCCATTTAGCTACTGAGAAAATAATTACCTAATCATACATTGATTTGTTAATTGGGTTTAATGGCTGTTGCTTGTGTAAAGATTAGGAATGATTTAACTGAGAACATCAGGGTATCTGTATCTGTATCTGTATCTGTATCTGTATCTGTATCTGTATCTGTATCTGTATCTATGTATAATGTATGTACATATGCATGAAAAAAGCAATACAGGAGATGAAATACAATATGATAACAATAGATTTTATGGGATTTTGGCTTTAATGTAACCACCAGTTGTTGTTCAGTCGTTCAGTCGTGTCCGACTCTTCGTGACCTCATGGACCATAGCACGCCAGGCCTTCCTGTCCTCCACTGTCTCTCGGAGTTTACTCAAATTCATGTTCATTACATCGGTGATGCTATCTAACCATCTCATCCTCTGCCGTCCCCTTCTCCTTTTGCCCTCAGTCTTTCCCAGCATCAGGGTCTTTTCCAGTGAGTCCTCTCTTCTCATTAGGTGGCCAAAGTATTTGAGCTTCAGCTTCAGCATCTGTCCTTCCAATGAGCAGTCAGGGTTGATTTCCTTTAGGATTGACTGGTTTGACCTCCTTGCAGTCCAAGGGACTCTCAAGAGTCTTCTCCAGCACCACAGCTCGAAAGCATCAATTCTTCGGCGCTCAGCCTTCCTTATGGTCCAACTCTCACAGCCATACATTGCTACTGGAAAAACCATCGCTTTAACTATACGGACCTTTGTCGGCAAGGTGATGTCTCTGCTTTTTAATATGCTGTCTAGGTTTGCCATAGCTTTCCTTCCAAGGAGCAAGCGTCTTTTAATTTCATGGCTGCAGTCACCGTCTGCGGTGATCTTGGAGCCCAAGAAAATAAAATCTGTCACTGCTTCCATTTCTTCCCCTTCTATTTGCCAGGAAGTGATGGGACCAGATGCCATGATCTGGGTTTTTTTAATGTTGAGTTTCAAGCCAGCTTTTGCACTCTCCTCTTTCACCCTCATCAAGAGGCTCTTTAGTTCCTCTTCACTTTCTGCCATTAGGGTGGTATCGTCTGCATATCTGAGGTTGTTGATATTTTTCCCGGCAATCTTAACTCCGGCTTGTGATTCATCCAGCCCGGCATTTCTCATGATGTACTCTGCATATAAGTTAAATAAGCAGGGTGATAATATACAGCCTTGTCGTACTCCTTTCCCAATTTTGAACCAGTCGGTTGTTCCATGTCCGGTTCTAACTGTTGCTTCTTGACCCACATACAGGTTTCTCAGGAGACAGGTAAGGTGGTCTGGTACTCCCATCTCTTTAAGAATTTGCCACAGTTTGTTGTGATCCACACAATCAAAGGCTTTAGCGTAGTCAATGAAGCAGAAGTAGATGTTTTTCTGGAACTCTCTTGCTTTTTCCATGATCCAACGAATGTTGGCAATCTGATCTCTAGTTCCACCAGACTAGAGCAGACAAGGGCATAAATAAACACCAACAAGTTTACTCACATCTCTCCCTTTGGAAAAAAAATCTTGGACAGGCTTGGGAATATTGAAAGCTTAGTTTCCTCTTTCAAAGATTTATAAAATCAGGTGAACTTGGAATATATTTACAATTACAGGTGTTTTGTCTTTTTCTATGTTTTTATTTGCTGTGTTGGGTTGGGGTTTTTTTCCCTTTTTTCTGAGTGGTGAGGTGTTCATTTTTATTTTATGTACTGTATAATTCAAAAAGGACTCTTTTTAAAAGTATTTTTTTTAAAAAAAAGACCAACAAGATTATACAACATCCATAAGAAAACAACTCTTTCATTAAGACTAATGAAAATTGTTCAAAGGATGTGTAACCTTCCAAGTTCTTCCAAATTCTTCAACAGGCAAGGAAAAAAAACTGAATAGAGAAAAACAAGTCCAAAAATTAGACAAGATGTTTTAGCCAGATGTCTGCAATTTAAAATCACATTAAAATTATGGACTGAATGCAGTAGCTTGTGGCAAATATTATTACTCTCAGATTATCCTGCATTCAGGGACAAAGAAAAAATAATGGCTGTTGATGTTGTTGCTCCAAATCTTTAAAAAAGCTGGTGAATGTACACACACACACCTACATGAAGAAGTTATTTTTGAATTAGCCCTAAATCTCCACAAAGAATAATTTTCATCAACATCCAACGATATATAGCAGTCATGGTGAAGTAGTAGTTAATACTGTATTGGAAATATGTAATTGAATTACAAGGCACAATTGCTCAAATATAGAGAGGAGCAGGCATGCTGAACTGCACTAATTTCAATGTTAGTTTTTATTGGCTTCCTAATAATAAATACTCATGTACAGCTATCATCTGACAATGGTATCACAATGCTAATAAAAATGGCTGTATTGTCATTTCCTGTAATATTTAACTAGTAAAACTCCTAGCATCTTTTACAATGAGAAATTCTTTTCTGGTGCTATTAGCCTCCGTAGGAACTACTAAATATCATGGACATAGCTATGAATTCTAACTTGTCCTCAGTCCAAATTGAAATAAAAATGTGTCTTCACATTCTATTTTTGTTTTTTCTTCAGGAAAAGATTAAAAGGTTAAGGCACCAGACTCGAAACCGGGACACTGTGGGTTCTAGTCCCACCTTAGGCGTGAAAGCCGGCTGGGTGACTTTGGGCCAGTCTCTCTCTTAGCCCAACTCACCTCGCAGGGTTGTTTTTGTGGGGAAATAGGAGCAGGAAGGAGTATTAGGTATGTTCCCCACCTTGAGTTATTTATAAAAATAATAAAGGCAGGATAAAAAATCTAAAAAAAACATTTTGCACACAAACTTTAAATTAATGAAGGTGCCTTTAAAAACTTCTGAGCAATCAATGAGAAGAAAATTATAATTATGGTTATTGATTGGCCTCTTTTTTGCATGTGTCAGATTGAAGAAATGTGACAAAATGAACAGGTTCTTACAGCTTAATATCAGCTAAAGATGTACCTTCCAAATGATGTTTTCACGAAGAACAGAAATGAAATTAGTGCAAATGCCTTGATTTTAAGATATATGGGTCTACATTCTGATGGAAATTTGATTTTCATAGATTCTCCTTTTGAGAATCCCTGTTTGTCCTTAGAGAATCTGTAATGCAATCTAATTAAAATCAGAATGAATATATTTTTCCCATTCTACTTCCAAAACTATTAACTTAATTTTATCAATACTCCTTTCCTTACCTTCCTTATATGCACACTATAACTCATTCAGTCTCATTTATACCACCAATAAATAAGTAAGTAAGTGAAAAGGAAATTTAGAATAAAGAGACAATGGGAGAAAACTGCCATTTCCTCCCTCCTCTTTTCCTGGTTCAAGTAGGTTCCCATATTGACCTTGTGAGATTAAAACTGTTGTATTTTTTGCTTTATGATCTAAAAGAATCTGGGTCACAAGATATTTTGTTTAAAAGACATGCTAAGGTATTTTTTTTTCTCTCACTCACTGGTGCCAGAGAGTCTGCTGGTATTCAGGTTACTCTTCCCAAATAAGGTATCTCTTTGTACTCTCAAGGTATCTTGTTACCATATATGGTATTCTTGTTTGAATGAGCTGAGTTTGAGAAGTCACATGCTAATTGGTTACTATGGTGATTTATTGCTGGTGAGCAAGATTTAAATGTATAAAGGTAAATCCTTTGTTTAGCCTGCCTGCACTTCTTTGTTTCTTTTACTATTCAAATGAAGATAGTTTGCTGCCTGCACCTCTATGCAGGTAAAGAGATTGTAAATACGTTTCTTGTTTTTTGAATAAATGTAACTTTATTTTTTACTGCAAAAAAAAAATGTTTATTTTTTGATCTCTCTCAATGCAAGCTTCTAAAACTCTATAAACTCAAATAAAATTAATAGGTTATGGGCACAGCAGAGAAGTTAGAAGCAAAATTATATAAAAATGAAAGAGAGATCAGGAAAGAATTTCATTTGCATTTGAAAGGCAAGTGAGAAAAGGCCAGGGAAGACTATTTTGAAGACTATTTTTATTTTGAAACTTCCTGGAGACTGCAAGCTGTTTGTCTGTTTGAAGAAGAAGCCTCATGATTTTCAAGTGAGAAATGGGAGGAGAGGTGCAAAGCTTCGATAATTTTAGGAGTGGAGGATACTCAGCTCATGCATGTTTCTGGTTTGCAAACTTCCAAAGTACTATGGGACTCTTTATGTAATTTATATGTAAAGACTACAGCTGGAAGTAAAGTAACTTTAACCAAGAAGCTGTATAAAGCTCATTTACCAGAGCATGGCAATTTACCTGAGCATCTCCACATGCTTCAGAAGTGTTTTGTTGAACTTCAAGAACAAGGATTGGAATTTACTCCTCTCACAAAAGCCAACATCATTTTGTCTTTGCTGAATGATTCATGGGACACCTTGATTTGTACCTTGGAAGTGATGCCTGAAGCTGATTTAACTCCATCGTTTGTCTCTGCTTGCTGAATGGGAGAAGAGACAGGAAAAATCTGTGTCCATCTCTTCTGAAAAGCTGCAGCATGAAAAGCCAAGAGAATGAAAAAGCCTCGAATTTCAAGCTTCTGCATTTGTAAGTAAGTGTTGCTTTCATTGTGGTTCTTCTGGGCATCTACGCAAGGACTGTGACCAGTTGTTAAGAAGATTGTACAGAAGAACAAAGAAACAATGAGAAAGAAAGCTCTGCAGACTTCTCATATTGCACAGGTTGTTGAAAACTGTAATAATGAAGTTCGGTGTTTGATAGCGGGGCAAATTGTCATATTTGTAATTGTAAAGGTTCTTTTGTATCTTTGTCGAAAACTAACAAATTGTTTCCTTGGCTGATGGGTCTATGGCTAAGATCATGGGTCAAGGTGATATGTATCTATCTTGTTTAGGGGAAACTGTTAAAAATGCTTTATTTGTACAAGTTTTCAATCTAATATTTTTTATTTATTTATTTTTCAAATTTATTCCCCTCCCATCTCCCATGCAAGGGACTCTGAGCGGGTTACAATAAATAAAATTTAAAAACTATACAAAATATCTCATAAGCATAAAATAAATAAAATAAAATCCAAGATGGATTAGAACCCACAGAATGGATCATGGGGCTAGGGGGACAGCCAACCCCAGGAGGCACTACCACCTCCATTGTCCCAGGCCAGGTGGCAGAGCCAGGTCTTAAGGGCCTTCCGAAAGGCCAGGAGGGAGGGGGCCAGTCTCACCTCTGGGGGCAAGATATTCCATAAGGCGGGCGCTATCGCAGAGAAGGCATGCCTCCTGGACCCCGCTAGATGGAATTCTCTTGTCGAGGGGGTCCGAAGCATGCCCTCTCTGCATGCACGGGTGGGGCAGGCCGACGTTATCGGGACGAGACGGTCCCCCAGGTACCCTGGTCCTATGCCATGTAGGGCTTTAAAAGTAATCACCAACACCTTGAATTGGACCCAGAAGCAAACTGGCACCCAATGCAGCTCGCGTAGCAGAGGTGTCACATGTGCTGATCTCCTGGCACCCATAACTGCTCGCGCCACTGCATTCTGCACCACCTGAAGCTTCCGGATACTCTTCAAGGGTAGCCCCATGTAGAGCGCATTACAATAGTCTATACGGGATATGACAAGGGCGTGAGTGACTGTTCGGAGGGCCTCCCGATCCAGGAAAGGGCGTAACTGGTGCACAACTCGAAGCTGTGCAAAGGCCCTCCTGGCCACGACTGCCACCTGCTCTTCGAGCAGGAGTCGCGAGTCCAGGAGGACCTCCAGATTCCGCACTGGATCTGACTGGGGTAGTGCAACCCCACCCAGAACCAAAGATAACAACTTCCCGGATCCAGGGGGGCCATCAATCCACAGCCACTCCGTCTTACCAGGGTTCAGTTGAAGCCTGTTGTTCCACATCCAGACCCACACAGCCTCCAGGCACTGAGATAAGGCATTGACCGCATCACTTACTTCACCCAGGACGGAGATGTATAACTGGGTATCATCAGCATATTGGTGATACCTCATCCCGTGGTGACGGATGATCTCGCCCAGCGGCTTCATGTAGATGTTGAATAGGAGAGGAGAGAGAACCGACCCCTGCGGCACCCCACAAGTCAGGGGTCGCGGGTCAGTTCTCTCCTCCCCTATCAACACCAACTGGGAACGGCCCTGGAGAAAGGAGGCGAACCAGCACAAAACCACGCTGCCCGCCCCCAACTCCTCGAGCCACCCCAAAAGTATACCGTGGTCGACGGTATCGAAAGCTGCTGAGAGATCTAAGAGAGCCAGGGTGGACGCACTCCTTCCATCCCGCTCTCGCCAGAGATCATCCATAAGCGCGATCAATGCAGTCTCCGTCCCATATCCCGGCCTGAAACCTGACTGGAAGGGGTCCAGATAATCCGTTTCCTCCAGAATCCTCTGGAGTTGCAACGCCACCACCTTCTCAACCACCTTTCCTAAAAAGGGAAGGTGGGAGACTGGGCAAAAATTGCCCAGGATTGTAGGGTCCAGGGAAGGTTTCTTCAGGAGGGGGTGCACCAGCGCCTCCTTAAAGGCAGCCGGGAACACCCCCTCACTCAAGGACGAATTAATCATCGCCTGGACCCAGCCACATGTCACCTCACTAGCTGATTTCACCAGCCAGGAGGGACATGGGTCAAGCTGGCATGTGGTGGCGTTTACAATCCGGAGGATCCTGTCTACTTCATCAGGTCCAACAGAATCAAACTGTTCCCAGGTAACATGGTAAGTACGAGCCTCTGGCATCTCCCCAGATCTTGTCTCACGCTTGGAGTCCAACTTGGAATGAATCTGAGCCATTTTGTCCTGCAGATGCTCGGAAAACTCTTCCGAACAGCCCTGTAAATGGGTCTCCCCCTGCTCCCAACCCAAAAGTGATCTTGTAATCTTGAAAAGGGCCGTCGGGCGGCATTCTGCGGACGCAATAAGAGCGGAGAAATATTCAGGTTTCGCCGCTCTTACCGCCACAAGGTAGGCCTTAACTGCAGCTCTAGATTGTGTTCGGTCAGATTCAGTCTTCGTCTTTCTCCAGCGGCACTCTAGACGTCTCTTAACCCTCTTCAAAGCCCTTAACTCTTCCGTGAACCACGGAGAGCAGCGGGCCAAGCAGGGCCAGAGAGGTCGCATAGGCGCAATCCTGTCCAGGGCTCCGGCCGCTGCCTTATTCCAGGCTGCGGCCAGGACCTCCACTGGACCATGAAGCAAATCCTCGGGAATAACCCCCAGATCCTTCTGAAACCTCACTGGGTCCATCAGTCACCGGGGGCGGACCAATTGAATGGGTCCCACCTCCCTGCGGAGTGGGGCAGCACAAGAGAGTCTCAGGTTCACCAGGGCGTGGTCTGACCATGACAATGGGGAAAGATGTAATTCTCCCCTCAGATCACATTGCCACTGCTCAGACAAGAAAACTAAGTCCGGGGTGAGACCACTGTCACGAGTCGGGTCATGAATAATCTGAGACAGGCCCATAGCTGCCATGGTAGCCATGAACTCCTGGGCCGCCTCCGAGGTCCGTCCCAGAGATGGCAGATTGAAGTCCCCCAGAACCATAAGTCTGGGGAACTCCACTGCCAACCCCGAGACAGCCTCGAGCAGCTCAGGCAGGGAGGTTGCTACCCAGCAGGGAGGCTGGTACAGCAGCAACACTCCCAACTGTTCTCATGAACCCAACTTGAAAAACAGGGTCTCACACCCGGTCACTTGTGGAGCAGTGCCCCTGAAGGCCACAAGGGATTCTCGGATGACAACTGCCACCCTTCCTCCCCTCCCCGGTGTCTCGGCTGATGCCACACCCAAAACCCGGCTGGGCACATCTCCGAGAGAGCTACTCCCCCCTCTGGGCCCAGCCAGGTCTCGGTAATACACACCAGGTTGGCCCCCTCCTCTATGATTAGATCACCTATAACTGGGGCCTTGTTGTTCACCGACCTGGTGTTCAGCAGCAGCAGTCGGAGACCAGAGCCCACGAGGATCTGCTTACCAGGGCCTGGGTATGAACACGGGGGGCCGGAACACGCCACCGGTAACAAACACCGGGGGCGTCTTCCCCGATGATGGCCTGCCCTCCGGTTCCCGTCATACCGTCCCCTGCCCATCACCACCTGAATCAAATAGCCCGCCATACAGCCCCCAGAGATTCCCGGCTCTGGCCTAGTAGCCTCCACTCCCTGGCCTCCGGAATTCCTGGGCTTAATCAAGGGTCCCTTATCCCATTCATCCACCATCCAGTCCCACACAATGTCGGGCAGTGACAAGACCCCCCAGTGCACCAACTCTTGCTCTCGGCACTGTTAGGGTCCAGCACCACCCCCACTCACACTCTGTACCTCTCCCTCAACTTCTCTCACTGGTCAGGGAGAGTTACCAACACTCACCAGCAGTCACTCCTACCCCACCTGGCTCTCACCCAGGGGGGTACTCTTACATACCCATACAATCTTGGCTCCCCCCTCCTCGTCTCTCACCCGGGGGGGTCCACATTCATACCAAGGGACCCCTACGAACCCTCTGCCGCCTTAGATTGAATGGGACGGCATCCAGAACTTTTTGGGGGTTAGTCCGTGTTCTTCATACGCCCTGGTCTCCTGGGCTGTCCGTCCAGCCTCTGTGCCTTCCAGGGGCGCAGGGTTCTCCACCAACTCCAGTCCGCTCCAACATCGGAAGCCTCCGAACCCCCTCTAGAAGTCGGCCCAGGAAAAAAGTCCAGGACTCCACTGCCGCAACCGGGCTCCCCTCTGTGCTGTGCCGGCTCTGCTAGGCCCCCACCAACTTCACCGGCCTAGCTCAAACTCTGATGGTCTCCAGCCTCCAGCAATCGAAAACAGAGATGCCTCCGGCAGCCTCTAGCAGCCCTCGATAGTCTTGATAGTCTCCAGCCCCGCAAGCTCCGCCGGCCCCAGCTCAAAGACCAACAGCCAAAAAACCTCCAGCCTCCAGCTGCCATTCGGCAGCCTCCCGCAGTCTTCAACCTTTGGTGGGCACCAGGCACCAGGTCCTTGCCAGCTCCACCGGCCCAGCTCAAACTCCAACAGTCTCTGCGGCCTCCAGCTTCCAACGGACCTCCTACGGTGTCTCCGGCTGCTCACTGGGCTCTTTTCTTTGCGCCGTTCCACGGAGGCTCCGACCGGACACAAGGGCTCGCCCCAACGCTCCCCCCAGAGAAAGCCACTCATCCCACCGGTAACACCACCTCACTAAACCCCCAAAGGAGAATTTTCGGGGGGTTTTCACAGGGTTTCTGTGGCTTTCTCCTGGAGCGGTAATCGGCCGCGTTGACTTGCGGCCGCCATCTTGGAAATCAATATTTTGTCTGTAGCTCAGTTAGTAGCAGCTGGATACGCCATAACTTTTAAAAAAGATGCCTGCCTCCACTTCTTGGTTTCTTTTACTATTCAAATGAAGATAGTGTGCTGCCTGCACCTCTATGCAGGTAAAGAGATTGTAAATATGTTTCTTGTTTTTTGAATAAATGTAACTTTACTTTTTACTGCAAAAGACTAGTTTATTTTTCGATCTCTCTCAATGCAAGCTTCTAAAACTCTGAACTCTAATAAAATTAATAAAAACATGTGCTTTGTTTTTGGCAGTTTGGCATATTATTCTGCTGTATGTAAACCTCAAAATGTGCTCAGTATTTTAAGGTAATTCCACTTTAGGTTCACTGTGCCAAGCCAAAGCAGTGCAAAGTGGACAGGGACCCATACCAGCCAGGCTGGGATGGTTATATCACCTTTTGGCCTGGGTTGACTGACATTATGGCATTTCCACCACAGAATAGACTGCTGATGAGAAGCATGTCTGTTGTGATAGGGATGAAGTATAATCTAATGGACCATTGGCTCTAATATAAGACAGAGTGAAGCAACCACCTCAGGCAGTAGATTAAAAGACAGTATATTTGTTATCGTTGTATTTCCATCGGTAGCGAGAAGGAAAGATATGTTGGATTTTTTTTTAATTTGCCTCATGTGCTAAAATAACTTGGCCTCGATATTCTGAACCCTGACTTGAGAGAAAATAGGAATCATTTGATACTCTGCTTCAGGCAGCAAACTGTCTAAGGCTGTCCTGGTCATGTCTTGAAATACATGCAGTAATGAAGCTTTCACTCAATAGTTTTAGTATCCTGGCAAATGCAGTACTCTGGGCACGGGAGCTGGTTAAAAATGACTATAACATGTGGAAGAATAAATCTCTTCCAAAGGGCAACAAGCGTTATTATGAGGATTGGAAAAAAAATGTTCTTTTCAACAGAGGGCCAAGGAAGAGGATTTTTGAACAATATGGTCAATTCTGGAGGAGTTGTTCTGTTTATACCATAATTTTATAGACCTTTCTTCTTTTTATTATTGTTATGATTAATGTTGAGGTTACATCATATTGTCAATACTGTTATATGTATAAATACCTTCTGATTAATTAGTTTGAGACAACAATGTAAAAAGTGATTTTTGCTAATTATTAAAAAGTACACTTCAGAACTAGACACAGTAATTTAAGTATGGATATTCCACATTGTTCTCAGCAATAGGCCTGCTCTGTTCTTTAAGCACTTCCTTTCTGCCAGATTAATAAAACTGACGTTGCATTTGGTTTGATTTTCAGTATGCATTTGTACTTCAGCATTTAATAAACTCAGTTGAATAGACTAATGAGGGGAAGGTGGTTCCGCAAAGTGGAATATCCATTCAATCCAAATGGAGTTTTACCCATGCATGTTAGATATTTTATTCATTTTATACATTTGTAAAATGGGAATGGGATTTTGCACATGCAAATCATACATAATTATACATGCATGAAAGGCAAATGGGACTTTACACATATGCAGAAGCATATAGTGCACAGATAGATTTGGTCTATTGCATCCAAAGGGCACTAAACTCAGGTCTGTTAAATCAAAGGCTTAGCGTATTATTCACCATTTGCCATGGTCTCTCTTCAGCTGCACCCCAGGCATTGGAAACTTATTAAAGGTAAAGGTTTTCCCCTGCACAGTCGTGTCCGATTCTAGGGGCTGGTGCTCATCTCCGTTTGTTAGCCAAAGAGCCAGCGTTGTCCGAAGACACTTCCACGGTCGTGGCCGGCATGACGCACACGAAACGATGTTACCTTCCCACTGAAGTGGTACCTATTCATCTACTTGCATTTGCATGCTTTCAAATTGCTAGGTTGGCAAGAGCTGGGGCGAGTGCGGGAGCTCACTCCGTTATGCGGGACTAGGGATTCTAACCTCCGAACTTGTGATCTTCCGATCGACAAGCCTGGCGTCTTACCCGTTGAGCCATCGCGCCCCCTACGGAAACTTATTAAGACTGTATAATTTAATAACAGAGGTCCAGCACAGTTTGTATGGAATAATTTATTTTTCTTGAAGCAGAATGTTCCTTAAATTTAAATCCTGTCCCAAATAGTTCAGGTTACTTCCCCATTGCTTAAATATGTAGCAGATTCCAGGCTGAGTATCAGGACTTGAAGAAACTGGAAGCACTCAGTCAACTTGCTTACCAACATGATAAGATAAACTGTTTATTCCTAACTGGTGTCACCTTTGCGGGGCAGACCAGATAGGAAACACAACCAGATGAGCTAATTCTACTTTATTGTAAAGCTACATTGACAGAATCTTGCAAGTCTGAAAGTTCAATCCTCCCTCCCCCACATCTCCTTCACAGCCCGAGAAACTAGGGAGGGTCTCTTCTGAGCCTCTTACCCCACCCACTATCCAGCTGCAGGCTATGCTGTCCCTTATCTGACCATTCCTTAGGCAGCATCTCTTTGCCCAGCCTCCCAAGGTCATTCACACATACTATTACATAGGAGAATAAAGCATTTAATTTGTCAATCTTTTTTTACCACCACCTATCAATCACTGGCATTTCTACCATTTGTAAAGCAGTGATTTTAACTAATTTAAATGCTGCATTATATGAATTCTTCATTAGGAAGGATATATAGCTACACAATATGGGAAAATTTGGACATTTTAATGTGTATCAATCTGATTAAATTATGCTGAAACTGTAATAACATGTCCCAGGAACTTGATCAGAAGTCTTTTGCAGATGTTTTTGAATTTTACAAAGCTCATATTCCTTTAATTGAAACTTTCTTTTAAGCACAGGTCAAAAGGTACATGAGAAGCAATGCAGCTGCTTATATGACTCTTTCAGAAGGATATGTGTACGTGTGAATGCAGTTTTTATGTCCTTGGAACAAGATCTAGCTTTTACAGTAAATGCAACCTTGTGTTCTAAAGAAATATATTTTCTTTTCTATGTAGAATTCTATCTCCATTATGTTGACTTTTCTACTGAAGGATCAGAATTATATGTTTTTTTATATATCAGGACTCAAAGCAAAGTAATATCAGAGCATTTTAATCTACCAGGACACTCAATTACAGATTTCAAATGTGCCATCTTAGAACAATGAAACTGTGCCAGCATCAGTTTCAATGAGAGACTGCCAAACTCACATATGTCAAAAGGTTTCAGGCTATCTCAGTAGTTCTTAACCAAATGGGTTTTAACACATTACATTTTTTAATTGAAGAGGTACTTGTAATCTTGTCAGGCTCAGCCCAAGAACGACAAGGAATCAATCCAGCCAAACTTCAAAGTTCATTTGCTTACACCATATAGACAGAATCTTGGCAGACTAAAGCTACTCTAACTAACCTAAAGGGAAATAACCTGGAAGGCTCTAGGGCAGAGCTTTCCAAACTGTGTGTCGGGACACATTAGTGTGTCGGCTGCAGTGTCTGAGTGTGTCATGGCTGCTGCTGCCTCTGAGCCCTGCCAGGATTCCACGCAGGTCCTAGTGCCTGCCTTGTGCCTGGCTGCCTCCAAACCTGCTGTGATTCCGTGCAGGTCCTAGTGCCTGCCTTGTGCCCTGCTGTAAGAGTGTGTCGCGAAATGATGCATGTCTAAAAAGTGTGTCACCAACATGAAAAGTTTGGAAAGCTCTTCTCTAGGGCTTGGCTATTCTGAATCTCTTTGTCTTCCCACATTCCAGCTCTGGACTATGTTTTCTCTTATCTCGCTCCCTTCCTTGGAATGTGCTCCCTCCTTCCTGAAAACCAGCTGCGTTACTGTAGTCCATCACATCACCTACCCCTTCATAGACACATTCCATCACAAGGTACTTGTAATATAGCTCACATGTAATCTACATCTGCATAACTACAATTTCTTCCCCCCCCCTCACCTTGTCTCATCCCCTTCTTAATTCCTCTATCAGTTTAACCACTCCATGCATCTGATGAAGTGAGCTGTAGTTTGCCTTTTAATAAAAGTGGTTAGTCAGAAAATTGCTTCCAGGTCCTTCTTGATTTTTCCAAGTATCTACTTCAGATGGAAGCCTGTTAGTGATAATCAAAACAAATCAGCTAAAGCAGGGTTTCTCAACCAGGGTTTTGTGGCACCCTAGGGTTCCATGAGAGGTCACTAGGGGTTCCATGGGAGATCACAATTTATTAAAAAAAATATTTCAAATGTGGGCAACTTCACCTTAAAGAGGTAAGTTTCATTCTTTATTTTCAGTTTAAGAACACTGATAATGCATATATACAGGTCTACCCATGAAAGAATATAATAATTTTGTAACTTCTGGCCTATATTTGAGCCTGAATGTGCAGGAGTTCCCCAAGGCCTGAAAAATATTTCAAGGGTTCCTCCAGGGCCAAAAGGTTGAGAAAGGCTGAGCTAAAGAATCTAGTTCCAACTAAATTGATTGTTATATTTCCACCTGCTGACCTATCATGCATTTTCATGCTATGATTCCTTTAATTTTTAAAAACCCAATCTGTTAATTACATACTTTATAGAATATAGGATTTAAAGAAAAAGTAGATTTGCTCCATTTGACACAAGTTATAAGTGGAATATATTAGCAAAAATATGAATGAATGCAATTAAATCAGAAGCCTAAATATGTTTGGCCAAATATTAATTATTTTATAATAAATATTATATTTTAATACTGCATCTATAATAGGTATAGATCTCAAAACAGAATTCACAAAGTAAAAGGCTATCCTTTCCTACCATGCCAAACCTAGGCAATAAATTATACTGTGAGCATGTTAGAGAAACCCACAAAATTTGTGAAAGTTCAAAAAGTCTTCACCTCAAAACAGCTCTGAGAAAGAAATATTTAAAAACAATTTAATTAACAATGGTATGTCATATGGCAAGCTCATTGTTTGTCAAGGAAGGAAATGTTGAGGTAATTAGAATATTGAGATAATTTAAAAGATTACTTAGGGCATACCTTTCCAATCTGTGTGTCGCGACACTTTAGTGCACGCCGCCGCCCCCGCATGCGCCCCTGCGCCGCCACCACTGCCGCCGTTGGTGTGTCGCCAACGGAGGCAGTTTGGAAAGCACTGACTATATATTGTGTATGTATGTATGTATGTATGTATGTATGTATGTATGTATGTATGTATGTATGTATGTATGGTTAAGATTCATTTTGCCTCAGTGGGAAGAGATCCTAACAGTATTATCTGATAACTGGTAATGGGTTATTCTCAGAAGTGTCTGTTTCTGGACCTATGACGATTTACTGTCTTCATATATCCTTTTCCTTGCATTTACTTACAAAATCTGTTTTCTAGTTTATGTTTCATATTTCTGGATTTGTTCTATTCATTTATATCATCAGTACCAAAGCAGTATTATTAGGTGCAGAATTATTACAGTATAGAATCATGCATGTTCCTCTACTGAAGGAAGACTCTGTGATCAGTGGAGGTTTTTATCAACAAATGGGGGTGGAAGGTGAATTTTCCATATTCTTCTTTACCTTACCCTAAACCACTTCACAGATTTTCCCTGCATGCTATGGATCAGATCTGGAGTACTGCAAGAGACTGAAGCAAAAAGGATTGGGTGGGGAGTGGGGAGAGAGAGCGATCCTTTCATCCCAGTAGAAGTCTCTACTGACTCAGAAGATCCACTGATAAAGGGCACTATTGGATCATGCAACTTTACTTCTTATGCATGCAGTCTCTCTGCTCAGATGTCTGTGCCACATGTGAAGCCATTCATCAATGCCCTTTGAGTCAAGATGCTTTGGGATAGCAGGGTAAAGCAGATATTTTTCTTTAGAACTAATCTTCTGCCATTTGCAGATTTCCCTAGAATCCACTGTATACCCATTTACTAGTATAATGCTATAACACGCCTCATTAACAAATATTACATAGCTGTAATATCATTTTCTTAGCTAGAACTGAGTCTTTTCATATCAGTTTTCCCTGGATGTAGTATTAAGTTTGGAAAACGTATGAAAAGTAGCATTCTAAGGCATTAGACTCCTAGCCAAGTAATGTGGATGCTTTGCAGACAGAACATCCAGGGTATAAACCCTGACATTTTTGGCTAAAAGAATCAGATAATCAGGCCATGTGAAAACCATTTGCCTCCCTGGAAATGTAAAGAACCAACAGTGACTCCATATAAAGAGCTTCCTGTATCTCAAGGAAACAAGCAAAACCATATAAAAATAATAAAGCATGCATGTATGGTTATATGATGCTTTATGAAGCAAATCCCTGAGGATTGATAAAAACGATATTCTTAAGGAAAAAACAGATCTTCAACAGATTTTTTTCCTTCCTTTTTTTTTTTTTTAGATATAATTTTTTATTATTACATTTAACATAAAACATAAACCAAACATATAACACATAACAATGAACATATATAACACATAACAACAAACAAATAAAATTTTTTTTGTAAATACTTGAGTTACATTTTTCTCTTCTTATACCTCTTTTTTTTTCCTTTCGCCCCTTCTTTATTTGTACTTTTTTATTATTATTATTATTATTATTATTATTATTATTATTATTTGTTCTCTATTTAATGTTATATTCTTTTTGAATATATTTTATGAAGGGGTCCCATGTTTCATTATACTTCCCCATTTCTTTTCCTTTTATTAAATTTGTTAATTTGTCTGATTGCATTAAATCCATTACTTTTATAATCCATTCTTCTTTTGTTGGAATATTTTCTTGTTTCCAGTATTGGGCGTATTTTATCCTTGCAGCTGTACTTAGATACTGAAATAAAATCTTTTGTTTTTTATTTATATTGTCTTCAATTTTACCCAATAAATATAATTCTGGTCTCATTCTTATTTCTTTGTCGAATATTTTACATACATATTTATGTATTTTGACCCAATATTTTTTTGCTTTTACACATAGCCACCATACATGGTAGAAAGAACCCCTTTTGTTTTTGCATTTCCAACATAAAATAGAGTTACTCATTTTTGATTTAAATAACACCTCAGGAGACATGTACCATCTAAAAATCATTTTATACATGTTTTCTCTTAAATCATTACTTAAAGTAAATTTTATATTTTTGACCCAGATTTCTTGCCAATCTTCATATGTAATTTCAATTCCTAAATTTTCCTCCCATTTTTTCATGTATTTTTTAATTTTTATGTCCTTGGTTTTCATTTCCAGTAATGTTTTATATATTTTAGAGATTAAATGTTCTTCCTCTTTCTTTAATATATTATCCCAATTATTTTCTATTTTTGTAAATTGATAATTTTTTTCGTCTATTTTATATTGCTCTTTTAATTGGAAATACGTAAACCAATGACATATTATATTTTCATTTTCTAGTTCTTCCCTTGTTTTAAGTTTCTGAGTATTTCCTTCAAATTTTAACAAATTTTTATATCTTATATATTCTTTTTTATTTTGACTCCCTAATCTGGTACATGCCTCTTGGGTTGACACCCATAGTGGAAGATTTGGTAATAGTGTTTTTTTGTATTTGTTCCAAATATTTAGCAAGGATTTTCTTATTATGTGGTTATTAAATGCCTTATGTATTTTGCTTTTATTATACCACATGTAACCGTGCCAACCATATCTATTGTCATGTCCTTCTAAATTCAGTAATTTTTCATTTTCTAGTTTTATCCAATCTTTAATCCATATTAGGCCACATGTTTCATAATATAATTTAAGGTCTGGCATTGCTAATCCCCCTCTATCTTTTGTGTCTTGTAAATATTTTAATTTTATTCTAGGTTTTTTCTTTTGCCATATAAATTTGGATATTTCTTTTTGCCATTTTATAAAAACTTGGTTTTTAATCATAATCGGGATTGTTTGGAACAAATACAAAAATCTTGGTAGTATATTCATTTTTATTGTAGCAATTCTCCCCAGTAATGATAACTGTAAATTTGCCCATTGTTCAAGATATTTTTTAATTTCTTTCCATAAATTTTCATAGTTATTTTTATACAAGATAACAAGCAAGCAACAACTTTATTGATTAGTCTTACGACCATATCAAAGATAAAATAAGATAACAAGAATACAATACAATTCAATTTAACTGATAAAATTGATAAAAATACACCAAAATAGGAAATAAGATAATTGAATAACCTGAAATAATAATAAATACAATACATGTATATCTAATCAGAATTCAAATGAGTTCATCACCCCTACATGGCACTCCAATCTTTTCCATATAATGGGCTCTCTGGTGAACTGCCTTGTCTACAAACTTGGCAGTCCTATTCACAATAAAAGTATTTGAGCCCGAAAGAAAATAAGATAATCTGTGATTAGAATCCCAGTGTGCTGTTCTTTCTAACAAAGGAGACAGGAATTTAATCCTAAGTGAATCATATAATTTGCAGTCGAACAAAACATGGGCAATATCTTCTATGGCTGGGTCCCCACATACACAAGTCCTCTCATCATATGGCAAATGATGAAAACGTCCATATTTAACCATAGAGTCCAACAATTCAAACCTAGCCCTGGAATAGGCCCTTCTCAGATTTTGTGTTAGACTCATCGACAGGTATTTTTCAAATTTAAAAATAGTTTTATTCTTAGCTAACCATTTTAATGAACCATTTTTTGCCAATGTCTCCATGTCCAATTGGGCACTGATATCCAGGGCTCGCTGTTTAAAAATATCTTTTGCCTGCGGTGCAGTTATGAGTACCTGTTGAATGGAAAATCCATATTGTGTAATAACTTTAGTGAGATGTTTTAACCAGGATGTGGTAAAATCCAAACTCATTTGTTCAAGTAGGCATAATTTGGGAAGCCTATCATGGTCCATTGAATGGACCTTCTGCCAGTAAGAAAAGACCTTTGATACTGTCTGGCTATGTATAGAGTGGATACCTGTTTCTGCTCTAATTGCGGGTGCTGACGTATTTTTATCAACTCCCAGTATACTTCTTAAAAAGCGGGTTTGAACATATTCAAGTGCAGCAGAATTTGTAAGACCCCACACTTCCGCACCATAAGTCAACATTGGGACAATTTTTGCTCTAAATACTTTCAGAATAGGGGTCAAAGTGCCGGGATATTTATAATTATACAGTTTAGATAGCCTTTTGGCACAGACCTCAGCCCTCCCTGCGGTCCTTCTGAAATGATTGTCCCAGGCTCCAGTATCAGTAAAAACCACTCCTAGGTAAGTGAAAGAATTCACTTGTTCTATAGACTCCCCATTTATTTGCCATTTATATTTCATCCTTTTTCTTTTACCAAAAACCATCACTTTAGATTTAGACTTATTTATAGTTAAAGAGTTATGAACACAATAGACATTCAACTTTTTCAGGAGTCTTCTCAGGCCAACTTGTGAATGTGCCATCAAAATCATATCATCTGCATATAATAGGACATTCACAAATATGCCATGAATTTTTAACATGTGAGTATCTACGGTACGCATAAACCCTGGAATATCATTAATATAAAGATTGAAGAGCATTGGAGCTAAGATACAACCCTGCCTGACACCTCTATGAGTAGGAATACTTTTGGTTAAAGAGCCATTTACACCAGTTCTTACTTTTAAATAAGTATTTGAATAGAGGGCCTTTACCAGGAATAAAAGTCTGGGCTCCATATTTAAATTAATTAATTTCTTCCATAAAATGTTTCTATCTATGGAATCAAAAGCTGCGGTAAAATCTATAAAAGCAGCGAACACTTTTTTACCATTTGCCAATTGTTTTGAAATAAGATGATGTAATGTGAAACAATTATCTATTGTGGAGCGATCTGGTCTAAAACCAGTTTGTTCCTCTACAAGGAGGTTTGTCCTAATTACCCAGTCCTCTATTTTGCCCAAGAGGTGTTTGGCATACATTTTTGCAGCAATTCCTATAAGACTGATTGGTCTATAATTTTGTGGCTCAGTCCTATTTCCTTTTTTAAATATAGGGACAACAATTGCTACTTCCCATCCTACTGGAATGAATCCTGTGTTGTTTATATAAGAAAACAAACCTGCAAGTAATGGGGCCCACCAGTCAGTATGGGTTTTAAAAAGTTCTGGTGGTAAAAAGTCCTCTCCTGGAGCCTTGTTGGGTTTCAAGGAATGGATGATAGATTTGACTTCTGCCACTGACACTGAGGGCCAAAGAGGGAGGTTTTCAAAATAAGTAGGATCAATTATACTTTCCTGCAAGGGTCTTTGGTTTGACTCAGTAAATAAACTTGTATAGAAATCCTCCCAGACTGAGGCAGGTATAGGAATGTCAAGTTGAAAATTGCGTTCCTTCAATAAACCCGAGACGGAATTCCAAAAAAATATTGAATTAGTTCCTTTTGCTGATAATTCCAAGTCTGCCCATATTTTAGCTGTATAAAGAGCTTTTTTGGACACAATAAGTTTCTTATATTCCCTCCTGATTTGTAGCATTTTGGATTGATTTTTTATACTAGGATAACTCTGGGCCATACGCATTGCTGCCCTTAAATGTTTCCTAGTATGTAGACAATCAGAATCAAACCAGTTCATACTGTTTTGAGAATGATTTCTAGCAGGAACTTTATCTATCAAAAATTTCCTCAACGAGCTAGACAAAAGAGCATATTGTGTCAAGATCTTGTCTGGGCATTGAAAAGGAGTTGAAATAGAATTTCTCCAAGACTGAACCTGCTCTGAGTTTAGATAGGTTGTTATTGCCTTTGTATCTACCTTGTGCCACCTAAGTCTTCTGTTTTGCCTAATTTCAATATTGGCTAGTAACCTCTTATCATAAGTCATAAATGATCTAATATCTGATCTGGCTGCAAAATAAACTGTAATCGGCTGATGATCGCTGTCTTCTCTCACATGGGCTTGAATATCTGAAAATAACCCAGACTTATTTCGAGAAACACAAATATAATCTAGGACACTACTAGAGTTTCCTGTATGAAATGTAAACGGATATATAAAATCAGATTCTTTGCCTCCTAAAATATGAAGGTTACATTTATAAATTAGTGAGACCAACTGAGAACCCGCCATGTTCCTTTTGGAATCTCTAGAACGCCAGGGTGGGTTGTTAATAAGGTAGTCCTCAGGAATAACACCCAGTCGTACAAAATCAAATAAAGAAGCCCCCACTCTGGCATTAAAATCTCCCGCTAAAATTACAATAGCATTGGGGTAATTAAGGTTTATCTTCAACAGTAAATTTTCTAAATTTACCCAAATGTTGGGAGAAAAGTATGGAGATGAATATGGTGGCAGATAAATGTTCACTAGTACTACTACAACTGCTTCATACGAAAATTTAACCACCAAATAGAAAGGAGAATCAAAACCAAACACCAGTTCCTGGCCTTGCCAACCCAACTCAGCCTTGGCAAGTATCGACAATCCTCCCGATGCCCTTCCTTTAGTCTTGTGTTTCACTGCCGGGACTGACCAGGAATTAAATCCTGGAATGTGGATCCTTTCTTCCTCTTTGGACAGCCAAGTTTCTTGAAGAGCTATAAAATCAAAGCCAGAGAGAAATTCCAACAAGTCTCCATCAGATACTCGATTTTTCCAACCGGCAATGTTCCAAGTCAGTAGGTGGAGAAAAACCTTGCAATTGATGTTGGCAGGCGGCCCCATTGGAGACTTGAAATTTTGGGTTAGAGTACATGAGGCTTTTAGTCAATCGGCAGGGGTGATGTTGTCTAGAATGCCTTCTGTATCGAAGAAGACACATTGATTTACAAGTTGTCTGCCTTCGTCATTGTCTTGTTGATGGGGAAGCGCCAACAGAGATTGGGGAGCAAGACAATTATGATGAAATACTTTAACAGGTTGAAGAGTCAAAGTAGAATCAGCATCCAAACAAACAAAGTCCTCACTAACAGGTAAGGATGTTCCAGCCTTTAGTTCTTTCCATAACCCATTTTGAACTTCTCCTTCAAATGCTGTAGATCTAGCGTATGCGGGACTCATTTGAGACAACATTTGGTTGGAAATAGAATCCTTAGGACTCAGTTCTATTCCACCACCAGCATCCGATTTTAACACACAATATACTTTAACTTTCTGCAAATTATCTGGGACTGGATTGAGCAATGCCATTTCCTCACAATCAGCCTGTGTTTCTAGACATTTCTTTTCTGTTGAAGTAGTAGTATTTTGTTGAACAGATATATTTTCACAGGCCTGAGTACTTAGTAATGCCATATTTATTAATGGCTTTGCCATAGATTGTGTTGTTTTCAATGTCTCTCTTAATTCATCCAGTCTTTGTATAACATCTGATTGCTCTGATTGTGGTAACTCCCCAAATAAGTCAATCAGCGTTTCTTCTGGCATTTCCTCCCTCAGGGTCATTGCTGTTGTAGCAACTTCATGATTATCTGTATGTTTGCTACTGCCATCAGAACTTAAAGCAATATTACCCCCTTTCAAAGACTGATCAAGGAGAGGACTCACTTTCTCTGAGCTAAAAACACGTATTGGAAATATTGAAAAAGTACTCAGGAAAGGCTTCATTTTAAAAAGCATGCTGGGAACTATAGGCTGCTTAAATATTAACAAAACTCGGATATAGTCTCTTCTGGATGGCAGCCATTCAGCATGCACTAAGTCTATCAGAGAGCGTTCGCATCGTAGCAGCAGACTCAACGAGAGCATAACAGCTCTCCTATCACCCCATCTCCCTCTATTCATTTTATTATCATAAATCTGCAAGGTAATCTGTTTGGTTTGTAAGTAATAACTACATGGATCTCCTCTCTGCCTTTTTCCTGGTTGAGAGCTATTTTCTTTAGAGCTATTCTTTCCTCTCCTTTCGGTTTTGGGAGTAGAGCCAGCTTTATTTTCTGTATTAACCCCTTGATGACTGTTGGTGGGAGTAGTAGTAGATATCTTCCTGTTTCGTTCTGTTTTATTTGGATAGTTCTTAATGAATTTTACAACGGACTCCTTCAGGGAGTCAACCTGATCCTTAATTGATGTTAGAAGTTCGAAGATTGAAACCACTGTCTGTGCGGTAAGCAAGCACTGTCTAGATATAAAGTCTCTTGCATTCTCCCTTTTTAAGTCCATAACAACTCCCTCCTGCATAAGCATAGCAGCTGCCGAGCAAGCTGCTGTAGTCTGGGAGGGGGAGACATTTTCTGTAAGGCAGGAGGAAAGTTCTAAGAGCTGTTGACTATCCCATTCGTTATTTTTATACAAATCTAAGTTGTTATCTGTTAATTGTATTCCTAAATATTTTAATTTTCTGACATTTTGAAATCCTGTTATTTGTTCTAATTGACTTTTTTCTTCTTTTGTCATATTTAAATTTATCATTTTGGTTTTCTGTATATTAATTTTAAATCCTGATAAATCGCCATATTCTTGTAATTTTAAAATTAATTTTTCTATTGTATTTCTTGGGTTTTGTATTGTTATTACTAGATCATCTGCGAAGCAAAATATTAAGTTGAACATGGCAGTGCTTTTTGAGCACACTAGGTATGTTGTATAAAATATATGGGACATGTTATCTTAACAATTAAAAAAAAAACCTAGAATCTCATCTTTGTGAAATATAGGGTTGTTTCAATTGTGATTTACATTCATAGCAAACATTTCTACTTGACTTATTAGGACAACCAATTTTCTCCAATTCCATCCCATCCCTTGAATGTATCTTCTGTATCTGTGAAGCCATTTCACATGCTGTTGCGGAAAATTCCCCAAGTTCTGGAAAAAATGTTCAGAAGAACAGATAGACTGCAATGGATAGAAGGAATCAGTGAAAACTGGATGGCCACTTTTAGCACATACAAACATTTTGCTTTCCTCTAAAGATACCATTGGATAGAATCTATGGCCTAGAAATTATTTTATGATTGATTATATAATTTTGTGTCATACAAGATCATTTTAAAAAGAATATGATTTTTTAAAAAGGTCATATTGGCATCATAGTAAAATATATTCCAAATCACAGCAGTTTAAAGCAGCAAGTGAATATAAAAGCTGAAACTGTCTTCAGCACTATTGATATCCGAATACCTGACTATTAAATGGCTTGAGAATACAAAACATAAGCACCAGGAGAGCATTCCACATTCCATAACCAGGGTGGACACTAACAAAAGCTTCTTTTAAATATCCCCTTTCCATTGGTAGGGTACTTACATTGGATGAGCTCCTTTGGTGACCTTAAGGCATGGGTAACTACAGGTACATATAGGAGAAAGTATTCCATCAGGTAGTGAGATGGCAAAAACTTTTCTAGGGAGTGAATATATTCAGGAACTGATTCCATTAAGAAGTGAGATAGGAAAGAGAGTAGACCAGCTGTCAAATAGGAAAGCACCAGGCATGGATGAAACACCCACTGACCTGTTTAATGCTGCAGAAGAAGAGGGCAGTGAACTGCTAACAGCTGTAGATCAACAAATATGGAACAAGACTGTAAGATAGAGGTAGGGAAAAATAGTATATATTTTTATACTGAATTAGGAGAATGAAGAAGAATGTACAAATTTCCAAGCCATTGCACTAATTTCTCATAAAACGTTTTGTTTAGGAGACCCATACTTGAAGAGAGAAATGCCAAATGAATAGGCAGGTTTCAGAAAAGGTGGAGGAATATGAGATCAACATAAGATCAAAACTGGAGAGGGAAAGATAATTTATCCAATTACAGCTAGGACTTCGCATCATGCAAGAATGTAAAATATATTAAGGCTTATGTATATGCCAGAACATCTGATTATTCTTCTGAGAAACCTTTTTAGTGAATAATAAGCTACTGTAAGATCTGAGTCTGGAAAATCAGACTGGTCCCGCCTTAGTCATGAAAGCCAGCTGGGTGACCTTGGGCCAGTCCCTCTCTCTCAGCCCAACTCACCTCACAGGGTTGTTGTTGTGGGGAAAATAGGAGGAGGAAGGAGTATTAGGTATGTTCGTTGCCTTGAGTTATTTATAAATCTAATGAAGGCGGGATTAAAAAGAAAAGGTAACGTTAAATATTAAAGCAAACATAACGTAAACCAGCATGTGTAGCGAACTCAGAATTGATTGAGAAGCAATGAAGGTGGTAGATAATTTTGTTTTCTTGGACTTAAGAATAAATGTGAACACTGTGGTGGAGAAGTAGATTAATTCTAGAGAGGAAGACAATAAGAAACTTAATAGCTTATGACGGATAAGGGTATTCCAGTGACAATAAAAAACAAAATAGTTAAAGCAATCATTTTTCAACTGGTAATACACTGTTGTGAAAGCTGGAGAAAGAATGAGAGTAAGAAGATAGATGCCTTCAAATTATGGATTTGGAGACTGCAATAAGAACCAATCCATCAGTCCTGGACAAAATAAAGACTGACTACTGCCTTAAAGTGATGATCCATAAGCAGAAACTCACATACTTTGATACAAGCAAATTATGGAGTAGAAAAAACTACTCTGCTTGGCAAGGTTGAGTTAAACAGAAGAAGGGGAAGACAATTGATAAGGTGGATGAACAAAGGAGGAGGAGGAGAAGGAGGAGGAGAAGGAGATTATTACTAGAATGTCCTTGGAAGAGCTACAGATTACCAATGGGGACAAAGCAAAATAGTAGGCATCTATCTAGTGACTACTAGGACTCAGTGGCATCTAGATGAGATACTAAGCTATATAAGCAGAGACCAGGTAGGATTTCTGAAATAATATTATTATTTCTAGTTTTCTTCTGAGTATAACAAATAGATCACTTTTGACTTTTCACATGAATAAAGCTCTGCCCATCTTCAGGAAAGCCAAGTATCTGTTAATAGAAGTTAATTGACAATGCCAATGGTATTAAGATGATTTCTTGCATTCCAAGAAATTGTCTCCAGCATAATTGCATTGTCTGCAGCTTCAGTGGAATGTTAGTTTTGCTTGGATTCTCTCTAAATGGGCAAACTGACTCTGTAACAAATTGTGTTTGTCATGGTCTCTGCAATCCTAAAAAAATATTTTTTATTAAAAGGCATATTTGGTACAATGTACTGTATATTGTTTCTTGAATGTTTATCATAGACTATACTATATTCTATATGTGACAGAGGCCACCAACCTGAAACTTTGGACTGTAAGGGTGTGAACTAAATCAGTAATACAGTCAAGTGCATTAACATACAGTATTTCTCCTGCTATTATTCACAGTTTTGTTAGAAGAATCTGTTCACTCCTTGGTCCAAGAATTTCAATTACAATTCATGTCATTCTTATAATCCATATTAAATATAAACTATTATATTTTGTCAGAGCACGCAACGCTGGGGCGGCCAGTGCTTCTCCATGACTTCAGAGTAATACGTTCTAAGCAGTAAATAGACACTCAAACAGAGATTAGATAAAATAGTCTATTTACTTTATATACATATGCAGTCCAAAATACAGTCCAGTAACATCCAACACAGATACAGATGAGATGAAGTAACGAAAAGAACACAAGAACTTCCCTACTTTTATACAAATATTGACCAATCATGTTATAGGTCAAACAAATTATCTGCCACACCTAAACTATAGCACCTGTAATATGAGTCACATCATACCTTCTACAATGGCTGCTAATTGGATGACTTGCAGAATATTTCACTTCTCACCTAGATAACTCTAGCCTCTCCTGTATAATTAATCTATCTGTAAATTCTGGGTATTATACAAACCCCAACATATTTATATTAAATATAAACTAATTTTTCTATCATTAGCTAAACTCTTTCTTGCCATTTTGTTTCAAGTAACTTGAACAGCTGTTTCCCTGCAAATTCATCCTGAAAACATTTGCTGTATCTTGTTTATAAATACAATTCTGGAAACTAAAACTATCCCTGTACATTATGACTGGCTTTATCAAGAGCTGTCTTCATGCATTCTTGAAGAAAGTCAAAGAATATGACACATAAGGAAGTCATAGTCTCATGTATGCTGATCCCAGTCCCTACATATGTATTTTTCACACCATACTTTATTCCCTCTAACTTCTGTGAGGAAGTCTGAAGAGAATCTGTACTTTTGTTTTCTTCATTATAATATAGGTGTCCATGTGACCCATGATGCTGCTTTATCAGGACTTAGATACATAGACTAACATAGCATCAACATTCAAGCAAGCATCCCTTTAGACCTCCTAACTGAATGTACAGAGATCAAAAAGAACAAGGTGTAAACTACAGGAATGTAGGATATTACTGTCTTCTGTAGCCTTCATATTTTCCTTAAGAATGCATGAAGCATGAAAGTTGTGCAAGTTGCACATCATGTGCCTATAGACAGACACGTCCTTCCTTTCTTAATACTTTTCAAGCTCCACAATATTCTACAGAGAATAAGCATACAAGTTGTCCAAATGGTTCTCCTCTTGCTACTTTGCTAATGTGTCCTAAACACCTCCCCTTGTGCATTGGGATAACAATTCTCCAAGGGTGGGAAAGAAGAAATAAATATAGAAATCTCCCACAGCCATACACGGTAGTCAGGCTGATATATGTCAGAATAATTTGGCTTCCCTTGTTTATCCTTACCTTTGCAATCTAATTCAGAAGTAAACCAAAAATAAAACCCAATGCCTATACTTTCCAGATAATTTCATTACAGTGCATATTGATTCATCAGCATGTCTCATTAATATTAATGACATTCAAATGGATAGATTCCTGCATGCTGGGATAAGCATTTACTCTGAGGAATCTAACTCCCACAGATGAATTAATCTAAATGCACGTCTTCTCAGAGATAGGGCACCACATTATGCTACTCATTACAGTGGTATAAATGTGGGAAGACTGAGCCTCTTACAAACTTGTGCAGTATTTTACCGGATTCAGCCCCACGCTTATGTGGATTTGTGCTACTGAGGGATTATTAAAAGTAGCTAATAATTTCTAGTTAATTTAAACTCTATGAACACAAGAATCATTCTATATAAAATTAAGAGTCCAATACTAAAGACCAGAATTAGCTATTGCAGCCCAAGGCATTGGAATGAGTGTAGCTCTATCACTGCATGCCTGTTTCATATGCAACTTTCCTAACGGGGAGCTCTCCAGATGTTCTAGAATTCAAGTCTCACAGTGGTTGGCCTGTTACAGATTTGAAATCTGAACATATCTGAAGAGCATTCAGTTGGGGGAGGGTTCTTTATATGCAGAAGCATATCTCCTTTTACTCAGTTATACCAAAGTATCAGTATAAACCAGGGGTGTGTTAACTTCAGCCCCCAGGGCCTATTTAAAAGCTAATATTAAATTGTACTGTTTAATGTGATAGGATGGGGGAAACCAATAAATAAATAAATACCATTAATAAGATTATTGGGTTTAAATTTGCTGTCCCTGAATATTCAAGTTCAATAGGCCTTAATAGATCTGCTTTCTATGAATTTATCATATACCCATCCAATTAACCATTACATCTTGTGGTAATGAATTTCATATGAACCACCTTGGTATGGTTACCACTTGTGCATGATAATCTGTCATGACACAGCACAACATGTGAATTAGGTTCATGGTTTCTTAGTTTGGTTCAATCCTTGGCGTATCCAAGCAGAGCTTGGAAAAGAGAGACTATCAGTCAGTGCTGAAAATGCTCATTATAAGACAGGTTCCTATAAAGTTCTGATTCTTTGGATATCTTCCAAAGTTTTCCTTCTTTTTCTTGCCTTTATCAGCAGTGTATAATAAGCTGCTGGCTTATATGATATGTTAGTACAATGCATTCTTTCCATGAACTAAAAGCAATGAGAAGTAGTTCTTGTCAGTTAATCTATATTGGAAATATAGGTAGTCCTCATTTAGCGACCACAATTGAGACCAGCAACTTGGTAGCTAAGCAAAGCAGTCACTAAGTGAAACCGTGACTGTGTTTATGATCTTACTTCACTTTCCTTTGCTTTGCAGACCTGCGAAGGTCATAAATGCAAGGATTGGTTCTTGTTGTTGTTTATTCGTTCAGTCGTCTTCGACTCCTCGTGACCTCATGGACCATCCCACGCCAGAGCTTCCTGTCGGCCGCCACCATCCCCAGCTCCCCCATGGTTGAGTCCGTCACCTCCAGAATACCATCCATCCATCTTGCTTGGTCGGCCCCTCTTCCTTTTGCCTTCCACTTTCCTTAGCATCAGCTTCTTCTCCAGGGTATCCTGTCTTCTCATTATGTGGCCAAAGTACTTCAGTTTTGCCTTTAATATCATTCCCTCAAGTGAGCAGTCTGGCTTTATCTCCTGGCGTATGGACTGGTTTGATCTTCTTGCAGTCCAAGGCACTCTCAGAATTTTCCTCCAACACCACAGTTCAAAAGCATCTATCTTCCTTCGCTCAGCCTTCCTTATGGTCCAGCTCTCACAGCCATAGGTTACTACAGGGAATACCATTGCTTTAACTATGCGGACCTTTGTTGTCAGTGTGATGTCTCTGCTCTTAACTATTTTATCAAGATTTGCCATTGCTCTCCTCCCAAGAAGTAGACATCTTCTGATTTCCTGGCTGCAGTCAGCGTCTGCAGTAATCTTTGCGCCTAGAAATACAAAGTCTGTCACTACCTCCACTTTTTCTCCCTCTATCTGCCAGTCATCAATCAAGCTGGTTGCCATAATCTTGGTTTTTTTGAGGTTTAACTGCAACCCAGCGTTTGCACTTTCTTCTTTCACCTTCGTCATAAGGCTCCTCAACTCCTCCTCGCTTTCAGCCATCAAAGTGGTATCATCTGCATATCTGAGATTGTTAATGTTTCTTCCAGCGATTTTAACTCCAGCCTTGGATTCTTCAAGCCCAGCACGTCACATGATGTGTTCTGCGTACAGGTTGAATAGGTAGGGTGAGAGTATACAGCCCTGCCGTACTCCTTTCCCAATCTTAAACCAGTCCGTTGTTCCATGCTCTGTTCTTACCGTTGCTACTTGGTCGTTATACAGATTCCTCAGGAGGCAGACAAGATGACTTGGTATCCCCATACCACCAAGAACTTGCCACAATTTGTTATGATCCACACAGTCAAAGGCTTTAGAATAGTCAATAAAACAGAAATAGATGTTTTTCTGAATTTCCCTGGCTTTCTCCATTATCCAGCGGATATTGGCAATTTGGTCTCTAGTTCCTCTGTCTTTTCTAAACTCTTTTCTAAAGGATTGGTTGTAAAGTTACTTTTTCATTACCATCGTAACTGCAAACAGTCACTAAACAAGGCAATCACCAAACAAGGACTACCTGAACAAGAATAGAAAGATATTTAAAACGTACGTTTTCCATTTATGTTGATTTATTCCAAGAAGAACAATACTGGGTGAGCCACTCTGCTATAACCATTAAATCAATTTCTTAATATTTAAATATAATAATAAATATAAAATCCATATTTTTATTCCATTTTTTAAAAGTATTATTTCTCTATTTGATTAAGTTCAACTCTACCTTTCCATTAAAACTGATACTCATGGTAAAATAAAAATACTTAATTAAAACACACAATAAGATACATTAATAAAACAAAAAGCACCTTGTAGCTTGACTTTTAAAATAAATGAACCAGTATGACTTACAAAATAAATAATATTACTTTGTACTTTGTCATAGTTAAGAGTAAATTCAATGAAATCATGACTAAGTTAAGTCCACAGTCTACAAATAAGCCACCTGCAGAGCAATTCTAAGCCCATAGTGAAGCACTTTAACTAGCTATAGTTCCAGACACCCACCCCAGATCTGTGGAGTCAACAGCACCCCATGCAACGCCCAACCAATGTTCCCATCCATTATGGATTATGATGTAATTGGTCCAATTGCCCACAAAAGCCTTTTTCTTCTTTCACAACTGCTTATATCATCCCCTGCTACCTTCATGGAACTTGATACTCCTGCCTTTATATATACTGTGCAGACCAGTGGAGTGCAAACGAGGAATTAGCAGTATTTGCTGTTGTTCCTGGTTAGTTTATTTTAAAAAAATCAATCTTTTACAACCTGAAGAGGTAATAAGTTTAGAGTATCTTTTCCTTGTTAGTATTGTGTGCTTCTTTGGGACAAGGAAGAGTCTTGGGAGAGTTGAGAATCCTCAGAACTTCCCATCCCATTCTCTGTCCAATGCCACCATGTCCCATCTATGGCTCTCTCAGAGATGGAATTCAAACCCTGAGGCCATCCATCTTTACAGGATGACTTAAGGAAATCAAAAGGAGTAGTGAGGATGCAATTTCCCCTACTACAAAGTCAACCCCCACAAACTCAGTGGGAGGAAATGACTCATTTAGATGACTTTAGGATTGTTCAAGGACAATTTTTCTTGGGATTAAGTCCAACTGACCATGCATGGGATACTACTGTTAATGAAATTTCCCTGTTGTTCAGACCCACATTTTTAGAAACTGTGAACAGGGCACAACATGCAAAAATGAATTTTGAATTTATTCATTCTAGCATTCTTCTAGCAGTTAGGGTTTTTTTGCATTTGATTCAAGTACTTGGCTACTAAGCATTTGCCTCTCAGTATCTGAATTGAGAAAGTATTGGAGATAATCTTATATTAATTCCCAAAATATAGCTTGGCTGATAAAAATGACAAGAGTAAGCCTTTTGTAAGACGACAGTATATAAATAAGTACATCATGACATTAGCATAGGGAAAGCACTATTAAATCGTTTGACTTTGCTCATTACAGTCTTTATTTGAGCAAGCTTTGGGGAAGAAAGCAAACATTTTATTTATTTATTTATTTTATTTATTAAATTTGTATGACTGCCCATCTCCCCCTCAAGGAGGGACTCTGGGCAGTTCACAGCCACAATAACATCATTAAAATACAATAAAAACACAATAAAATATAAATGCAATAAATATAAATTAAAACCAATTGGCAGGTGGTTCGTACAGTGACGCTGAACATATTTAAAATATTTGAGGCGGCTCTAAGAAATCAGCCATCCCCAAGCTTGACCACTTTCCCTCTTGCCCCAGATGAGATCACAGAGCCAAGTTTTTAATTTTTTCCTGAATTCCAGGAGTGAAGGGGCCTGTCTTATCTCTGGGGGAAGGATGTTCCATAGGGCAGGTGCCGCTGCAGAGAAGGCTCGCCTCTGAGACCCCACTAGATGGAACTCTTTCATAGAGGGGGTCCGCAGCATGCCCTCTCTGCAAGATCGGGTAGGACGGGACGATGTAATGGGGATGAGGCGGTCCCTCAGATAACCTGGGCCCATGCCATGTAGGGCTTTAAAGGTAATAACCAACACCTTGAATTGGACCCAGAAGCAAACTGGTACCCAATGCAGCTCACGGAGCAGAGGTGTTATGTGTGTCGATCTTGGTGCACTTAAAACTGCCCGCGCGGCCGCATTCTGTACCAGCTGTAGCTTCCGGATATTCTTCAAGGGTAGCCCATGTAGAGTGCGTTACAGTAATCTATATCTAAACATTTTGAATAAACTCAGGTCATCTGAAAATTTATATAATGGGAAATCTAGCAATGTCTGTAACACATCTAAGGCCATCTGTGGTTCATGGGAGGACTTCCAAAGCCAACCTAAATCTACAGTATTAAGAATGGGGGTCAGAGAAGACCTGCATCACTATTTCTGCATCTTCTCTCCACCACTTGAATAGTGGAATTTTCTAAAGGTTTCAGCCAGAATGCTCTGCTGAATTCTCTGAGATTTCCTCATTGTGAGTTTGGCTAAGAAAGTGAAAGCCTTAAGTGAAATCAGTGAGGCAGTGAAGAAGCAGGAAGAGTAGCATGACAAAAAAATTATGCGGGAAAGTAATTGAAACAGCACAACAGAGGGAAATAAGGAAATTGAGGTTGAGGTAGAAAGGGACTGATGAAATGTAGAGAGGGAAAAGTGGATAGCTGAGTGATAGAAGAAGCAATGCTGAGATGTTCAGAGAAAAAAAGGGGGGCTACAGAGAGAGTGTCAGAAACTCAAAATAAGATGGCAAGGGAGAGGTGTGACCTTGTGATGATGCAGAGTGAGGTGTTGAAGACTGGAATTCAGTAGGACCTCTTTTGAAAACATCTGAACATAAGCAGAGTGTTGAAAGAATACTGAGCAATTAGGTAGCAGAACAACCCATTAAAAATGTTCATAATACAGTTTTCTTTGATGTAGAATACAGATTTAGCCCAGTTACCAGTGAATGCTAATACACATTCATTGTATTTGAAATAAATGCTAGATATATTTAAAAAATACATGAGGATAGAAAAGCCTCATTTCTACCTAAACCTCATCGTGAAGAGAAGCAAGAAAAAAGAGGGGGTGGGGAAAAGGAGCAACAGGAAGTTCTCCTGTCTCCAGCAGACACAGGGACAATGTGCAGAGACCCTTCCTCATCTAGCTCTTGCCATTTACCCAAGTAGCCAGAAAGCTCATAGATACAAAGAGATAATGCAGTCTCCCAAAAAAAGAAGGCAGAGAATGAAAGATTGAGAGAAATTTGTAGCACTACAGAAATAACAGAAGGTCAGCATCTTTTCTTTTTCTCTTGTCGATGAAGATTCTCAGTCATCCAGGTGGAATTGTCTGTAGGTTGAGTCATGGCAACTGGAGTTCTTTCTTTTGATTGAAACGTTTCGCTGCTTGTCCAAGTAGCTTCTTCAGTCTGGGCAAAAGTTGGTGAGGGGACCCCATATATGTCTTCCAGGGTGGCTGTGTGACGTTACACCTGATTGGCTTGTTGATTGGGCAATTGAGGTGTAGATAGTCTTTGGGATGTCTTACTCCTAAAACCTTTATTCATCCCCAAGTGGATCGTTAAATGTGGCCTTGCTGGTGAACTTGTGAAGTGGTCTTAATCTTCCTGGGGACTAATGAAGGAGCAGCATGATAAATGGGGGACAAGTTGTGCCTGAGGCCTCTGCCTCTATTGAGGGGATTTTCCACTTTGGCATGAATGGATTCCTTAACCCCTCTCTCAAACCACCTATCTTCCCTGTCCAAAATGTGAACATTAATGTCCTCAAATGAGTGTCTTTTTTCTTTTAGATGAAGGTAAACTGCTGATTCTGGTCCTGTGGTGTTGCTCCTCCTGTGTTGGGCCATCCTTTTGTGTAAAGGCTGTTTGGTTTGTCCAATGTAGAGCTCAGAACACTCCTCACTGCCCTGGATTGCATATACTACGTTGCTCCTCTTATGTTTTGGTGTTGGATCTTTAGGGTGTAGAAGCCTCTGTCTCAGTGTGTTGGTGGGTTTGAAATATACAGGTTTGTTGTGTTTGCCAAATATCCATTTTATCTTTTCTGACACGCCGACCATGTAAGCAATCCAGTGCAATGAGGAGTGTTATGAGCTCTACATTGAATAAAGGTTGATGAATAAAGGTTTTAGGAGTAAGACATCCCAAAGACTATCTACACCTCAATTGCCCAATTAACAAGCCAATCATGTGTAAGGTCAATACAGCCACCCTGGAAGACATATATGGGGTCCCCATACCAACTTTTGCCCAGACTGAAGAAGCTACTTGGACAAGCAGTGAAACGTTTCAACCAAAAGAAAGAAATCCAGTTGCCATGACTCAACCTGTTTTTGTTGTTCTTTTCTCTTGTTTTGCAAAAATTGTGAATACTCTAAACATTCATTTTTCCAACTTTTTAAAGGAAAAAATGCTTTTGATATCTGTCAATGTGGCTAATTCTCTGATGGGTAGCACATGTAATTCATGCATTTATTAAGCACTTTTATTAAGCTAGAAGTTGATAGAACTAATGTACATGGTCTTTTTTCATCACCACAATCCCTACATAGGAACGCAAGAAACTGTATATGAAAGGGCTAATTCTTGCCTTTCAAATATTTCCCACACATAAAATTATGTATGAAAGGGAGGAATTGTAAGTGAATAAATGCTTATTGCCTAGTTAAACATGAGGATCAGAGATAAGTTGTACAACCACTGGACTACATCTAATGTCATCTAAGTGGATGTCTACAGATGTAATAGGATGTCCCTTCTTTCTCTTTCTTCCAACACTTTTTATAGTGGACTCAGAGTTGATTTGAGGAATCATGAATGAAAGGAGGTTGAAGAATACATTGCTCTGATGGCTGCAGTTCTGTTATCAGACACATAGCATTTGTTACTATCCTCTGTACATGTCAAAAAAGATTTAAAGAGGCTTATCAATAGGTCAGGTTATTGGGATTCCCAAAGTTATGAAGGTCAACCAGTCAGAATCATCTCATCTTCACACTAAGAATGATTTGCAACTTTATGTCAGCAAATTGTATTTCCAATAGCAACTAGTATGGCATGTCAAAAATAGAAATCAAATCATTTCAAGATCCTTTCTGCTAAGACAAGATTAAATTGCAATATTTCTTTCCCTAGGTACCTATATATTCACAGCATACTCTTCACTTTATTTATGTTGCCTGATTAAATGGCTTTGAATATATGATACTGACCATTTGTGGTTGGTAAGCCAGGAGCTGAGGACTGAATTATCTAGGAATGGCAATGGTAGAAACATATTTTAAAATTCCTAATGGATAGTCATCAAGAAAGATAATGTAGGATAGCTTCTGAATATTTGAATATCCACCTTTGACTTCATTTATGTAAATGTCCCCCATTCACCTGATGGCTCAGAACCATTCTGTAGTACAGAATTTCCCTTATGTAAGGGAAATACGGGTACTTAAATATATACATACATACATACATACATACATACATACATACATACATACATACATATTAACGTATATACTTGTGGATTATCCCATCTGCAGATAAGCCAAACCTGATTTTTGGGGTATATTTGGAACCTAAAATTCTTGGCTTAAGTGTGGGTATATATGGTAGACAAGCAATTATTACTGAACCTACAAATGAAGCAATGTGAAAGTTATCTTTATGGATTGCAGGAATATTATCAAGGCAGATGGATAATTGCCTTCATCATGGTAGAATCTGATGTGTCTAAATTCTGATGAAGTAAAATTAAATGATTTAAATGGTTCTTATTTTTGACAATTTCACCCTTGTCATCCTATTAGAAGGAACCCTAGAAGGCAGAATCTACAATTCTGGACATCAGGAAATTCCCAGAAGGATTAAAGTTGCTGCTACTTTTTCCAGTAGACAAAGGGTAATAATGGATTTAGTTTTCTTCCGAGGTACAGTATATAACAAGTGTAGAAGGAATTACACATCTCTTGGCTCATCAGTTATCAGCTAATACCAGCAGTTATGATACGGTGCAGAAATTGATTTGTTCCTCCATGCACATCAAACAATTAATTTGTTGCTGTTTCTTTTCAGGGGAAATATGACATTTGTTCAGATGTTGGCTTGTTCATTCTACAAAGCACATGATAGAGGACACCCCCCACTTCCCCACCCCCTACTGCAGTGAGTCAGATATGAAGAAGGGTTACATCTCAGCATCTCAGCAGGGAAGTATAATGAGATGTCCTTCAGGAGATCACATGTAGCCATCTTAAAAGAGAAGTGGTCTGTTTGAGCAAAATGTAACTATACAGGTTTTGCTTTGTTTTTGTAATTGCTATAATTTTGCAAATCATCATTGTTGATCTATAAGGGCAATAATATGAATAAATTACTAATTGAAATGTAATACTAAATGGGATCTGGATAGAATGTTTGCCTCAAGGGTTAGTGTAAGCAGCTAACTTAGAACTTAGCAGAATAATGATAGAATTGTATAGTTGAAGGCTTTCATGGCCGGAATCCGATGGTTGTTGTGGGTTTTCCGGGCTGTGTGGCTGTGTTCTGGCAGTTTTGGTTCCTAACGTTTCACCAGTCGCTGTGGCTGGCATCTTCAGAGGACAGGAGCACAGCTAGAAGATTCTCTCTGTGCCACTTGGGCACAGAGAGAATCTTGTAGCTGTGCTCCTGTCCTCTGAAGATGCCAGCCACAGCGACTGGCGAAACGTTAGAGAGAATCTTCTAGCTGTGCTCCTGTCCTCTGAAGATGCCAGCCACAGCGACTGGTGAAACGTTAGGAACCAAATCTGCCAGAACACGGCCACACAGCCCGGAAAACCCACAACAACCAAATGATAGAATTGGCAGGATTCCCTCAAAACTGCATCCTTTACCGGAGCTTATGAAGAACTAGATCTGGTATAGATTACTTCAAAGGTCCTTCCTGGCTTATGATTCTAAGTTCTTAAACCAATGACAATATGGAACTGCTTGCTGATTGACCAAAAAGGATTTGGTGTCCATGTATATCTTTTTCTTTTCCTGGAGAAGCATGGAAAATAGGACAATAGAAAATACAAATAATCTCAAACAGAGTGAGATCAGTTTTGCTCCTAAAGGTAGGAGTAAAAAGGAATCTCTAGAATGCCTGTCGAGAAGGCAGTGTTCTGTAACAATTCTATCATTATTCTGCTAAGTTCTATCAGTTGGGAAACAGGCCTGTGTGCAGCTGGTTGCTTTTCTCTGGAAGATTTCACAAAGAACCAAATGAGTAAGAAGAAAATGAGATCATCAGAAATATCAAGTATCTGGACATAGTTAACAACATTGTAGTTTTGTTTGGTTGGTTTTGTTATTTTCCTACACTGTTGTTTGGGGCTGAATATCCTTTAGCAATAAAATGTGGCCTAGTATAACTATTCCTCATGTTAATTGCCACCCTGGGAAACTCAGACTCTACAGAAGGCATGAACATTACATTCTATAGTCACCTAGTGTTAGTCTTAATTGGATTATTTCAAGGGTTTGCAAGCAAATATAATGCTTGATTACAGTTCTAATGTATCCACAGCATGGGGCATGCGTAAATGGAAAAGAGGTGATGGGAAAGACATTTAACATGTGTTCGCCTTCTGCCCTCTTCGCAGTCCTTCAGTCCTCACGTTCATTTTCTCACCCATGTCCCAATAGTTTCACAATACATATATAATTTTGTCAGTTGATACTTTCCAAACAATATGTGAATTGAAATGCATATGCATTCCAAAACCTGTGCTTTCAGAATTTTGTGATCTTTCTGGAATGAGAAAGCTACACAGGAATATATTTAATAAGAGGAAGTTCACACAAAAATGCATCTATTTTGGAAAGAACATGTAAAATTATATAAGAGAAAAAGTGCTTGCAAAAAAGTGTTCAACTGGAAAAAGTACACATAAAAGCATCTCTCTTAGGATGAATGTACAGTATGTAAAAGTATTATGAATTGTTACAGTATGTGGATTGCTTTTTTAACAGATCCATAAATTATTATACAAACATAGCCCAAATGAACTTATTTGGGGGGGGGGGGAAGAAAAGAAAATGAGCAAAGGGCAAAGCTGACACATTTCTCTATCTTTGAAAATTGCGTATTTACTATTTTTAACCTTTCTTCCCAATTTTACTTTGCACTTATTTTACTAATTTATTTCTTGTCCCCATTATCTTCTGTCAAAAAAGACAAAGCTATTGCATACATCATGCGTATTCTAATTAGACATCATTATTACTATATTTCTTCAAATTTCTTTGTATAATTCTGACTAAGAAAATGAATGAAAAGATTATAAAATGTACGATCAGATCTTGAGATGAATTACCCTGTCTTATCATGAAAACTACAATTAGTTTCCTAATTCTTCTCTCATTCTTAATTCTTCTCTCATTACAAGACTCAGTTCACTTTGAACAGAAAGGGAAGAAAATATATTGTTTTCATTCTAGTAGTGCCTGGCAAGAACATACTTTGGTAAGAAGCCCACAATTGTTTATGGATAGATGCTGTTTCAGGACTTGGCTACTTCTTTTTATATATATTCTTATATATAAAAAATATTTTTTTAATATATATATATATATATATATATATATATATATGAATTTTATTAAGTTTCAAGACAAAGATAAAAGCTACGAAAAAACAAAAAACTACCAAAAAAAGAAGAAAAACTAAAAAGATGTGAAAAAACAAGATAATTTTTTTTTCAAAGTTACAGAAAGATGTGACTTCTGACTTTTAACAGCAAGGATATACAAAAATTTTCCATAATCAATCTCTTACTCTATATAAACCAAAACCACATTATTTCTATAAATCATTCCACTTTGGCACATTATAAAAATCATTAAATACAGTTACTCCCTCCCTTTATATTGAAAGAAAGAAAAAAAATGAACCTCCTAAACAACTTTACCTCCCTCAAAAAATAACACTTATTTTATTATTCCTTTCCTACTACTATTCTATACTTATATATATATATATATATATATATATATATAATATTTTTATATAATTTATTATATAAATTATTATTATATAAATTATATAATTTATATAATAAAAATCAAACTAAAAAGCACATAAATTCCTTAATTTATTGTCCTTCGTTTTAATTCCATCTCCATCTGGATTTATAATTATTTATTAATTTATATATTGTACATTGATGTTTTATTCTGTTTTAATCCATTTTATTGTAAACCGCCCAGAGTTCCCCGTTGGGGGAGATGGGCGGTTATATAAATTTAATTAAATAAATAAATAAATAAAAAATAAAATAAATTGTATGCCTTTATATTTAATAGTACAACAATTTTAATAATCTTAATCTTAATAAACCCAAAACAAAAGCATTTTTACCCTAATAATCTTAATCCAAATCCTTAAAGACAAATAATATCAGCCAAACCCTAAAAGCAATCCAGATAAACATTCTTTAACCTTTATCCCACTTGAAAATAAACCAGAGCATTTACATATCCCCACAATGAGCACAGAGCTTTTTTCTTAGGAAAATCGAATGGCCCAACTGCCCCCCTCAAAAATTCCAACTTCCCATACATAATGATTCCTTCTTTTTCATGGCATTCCACCAGAAAATAAATTTCACATGTTGCTTGCAGATCTCTCTCTCCCTTAAATTTCTCCAACTCCACTATCCAGTCTTCATCCAGCATCTCAATAGAAATCCTGATCTCACTCTTAGAAGGAACATGTCTATCACTGTTAAATTCCTCAATTTCATCCACTACATCTCCAACCAGATGACACATTTCAGACCTCATATTTTCCATGATGTACTGAATGTCTTGCATAAAAGCTTGATAGGAGTCAGAAATAATCTGTTTAAAATTTTGGTGGAAGTCAGAAAAAATCTATTTAAGATCTTCCATGTCTCACGCAGTAGATGATGGTGCCCCCTAGGAGCTTAACCAGTGAAAGCTGAAGATATGGAAAAGTTCTGAAATGTGTTTACACAAAGTGAAAGTGAGATAAGCAGACAATTCCCAAGGGAAAGTAGAAGCAGAAAGCTGAAAGTTCAAATCAGCCGATTCAATGTGTAGGAAAATGCTAATATCTTAAAATTTAGTACAAATATAATAACAGGAAGACAATTGTTTACTCCCAATCCTCCTTAATATTTGGAAGGAGAATGAAGTCCAAAACTTAAAAAGAATTTTTAAAAAGTAATCCCAAAAATAATGATAAGCACCAAGAGAACCAGCTTCTCCTCTCTGTAGAAAGCCTCTCTTGGGGTATTTATACTTTATTTCTATAAGTCAATCCATTAACACATTATAAAACTAAAAACAATTGCTCTTTCCCTACACATACACACACACACACACACACACACACACACACACACACACACACACACATATATATATATATATATATATATATATATATATATATATATAATATATAAAGGTAAAGGTTTTCCCCTGCACAGTTGTGTCTGACTCTAGGGTGCAGTGCTCATCTCCGTTTCTTAGCTGAAGAGCCAGCGCTGTCCAAAGAGCTTCTGTGGTCATGTGGCTGGCATGACGAACGCGGAACGCTATTACCATCCCACCAAAGTGGTACCTATTTATATACTTGCATTTGCATGCTTTCAAATTTCTAGGTTGGCAAGGGCTGGGGCGAGTGCAGGAGCTCACTCCATCACACGGCGCTTGGGTCTCAAACCTATATATATACACAGGCAGGACAAGCCAGGATATATAAACAGAGAGCAAGTTCCACTCCCTTTTTGCACTGAAGATTGTTCCTAGCCTGGCAATGAAACATCTGCAAGAAAACAACAAGGCTCAGAGAGCACCATGGACTCCACGTATGTGTGTGTGTGTGTGTGTGTGTGTGTGTGTGTGTGTGTATGTGTATGTATGTATGTATGTATGTATGTATGTATGTATGTATGTATATATATATATATATATATATATTGATTTAGAAATGGTGTGGCCTGTCTTAATGTCCCTTTATCGGTACAGCATGGCTTGGAAAATGATGATGTCCCTGCCTCCCTGCTAGCTCTTACCAGTCAAACGCGAAACTCTGTTTGCGATCTTCTGGCTACAAGCAGCCGTCCAGAGTACAGATGGGGTGATTCCAAGTGTTTTCCTTTATCCGGAGAACACTCCTGGGCTTCAGGAAAACCTGCGTGAGCCCGAAAAAAATTGTCATGTTGTCAGGTCCACCTGCTAAGCCCACGGGCACAGCTGTTCAGTCCGCCATGTCCCCAATGGAAGTCCAGGACTTGGCTACTTCCAACATCCTGTAAACCCAATAGCTTCTGACCTTCTCTACAAATTGATTTGGAAATCAAAACTGCAGCGCTATAGTATATAGGAGCCTGTTGACATAGGTAAGAGGATGTGGAAGACCTGATGATGATGTCATTCATTGATACTTTTATGATTTGATGGCCCCTAGCCCCCAAAAAGCCAAAACTGTTTTAAGCATAGCTTTTCTTAAATTATGGGCTCACAATGGAACTCTAAAGTGAATTTGTAGAACAAGAAGAACACTTGTAACTACAACCACATTAACTTCTCAGTGCTGTGGTACATAACCATTATTGGATAATTTGTTGTTTTCAAAAAGCAGCTTCCTCTGTAAATAGAACACAACTGTCCTATTTTAAGTACTAAATCCCATCTTTTCCCATTAACTGAAGGTGGCTAAAATTTTTAAGGTAAACATCTATCAGATAAGAGGCCAATAATATGTCAGTGAAATTTTCCACAGAACAGTAAAGAAGATAGAAACTAACAGTAAAGAAGAAAGGAAAAGATCGTTACAAACAAACCAACAACAACCACAAAAAAACCTTCCTTCACAAATCTCATAACTTTTTTCCATTGCTCACCCTATCTGCAATGTCAGGATAGACAGAGATGAGTTATTTTGTATTCTGTTTCTTTCGGGGAACATAAGCTAACAAACAAATGATGGATCACATCACAATTACATAAATTATATGGAAAACTTGCAACTGAGAATCAAGAAAATGATACATAAATAAATATTTTTATTACAAAAATAACACAACTTGTCTTTATTGTCAATAATGTACAGAAAGTACAAGTGTGATGGACTGTTTCTTTCAACAAAAGCAATAACAAAAACCCAACTGGTTGACATATGTTGATAAATAGTGTATCCTGTTCTTTTTATTAATCTTGAAATATGATCCATATTATATACTTGCTTCCTAGAAAATATATCTTTTCCGAGTACCTAAAGTACGAAAAGACAGGCAATATTTATCTTTCATGTGGGAAAAACCCACAAATACTTAGGAAGTGCCTTCATGCTGATTGGTTCAAATTATCTTCATTTTTAATCTCTCCTAAAAATTATAGAATTATAGAATATCATAAAAATGCTAGTAAAAATAAAGTGTTTCTAGAGATGCAGGGGGATGCAAGATATTTGTATTTTCTATTGAGTTTTTTTATGTGTATGAAGAAATAAACTTCCCTATGCTCATTGGAACTTACTTCCAAGTAAATGTGCATAAGACTTACAGCCTTAATTCCTAAGATGTTAACATATTTGCTATGGAAATGGTTGGGTTCAGTGGCATAACAAATATTGTTTGGGACTAAGATTCCTGAAACTGCATTTGAGAATTATTAATTATTAGACATACATTCTAAAACTGGGAAGAGAAGAATTTTGCAGAATGCTGACTTAAGTTCTTATGATTGCATTTAGGTTTAGTCACACTTTGAGCAGATCCTTTAAAAGTTAGTCACCATGAGTCATTTAAATTCTACCTTCTGGCTACAAGTCTTAACATTTTGCTAACTTTTTAGATTCACATGATCATACCACTTTCTCAATTTAGTCATATATGCAATGCCAAAATATATTATTCCATATTAATCTCATGCAGATAGGTAGCTGTGCATGATTTAAAAAGCCGAAGTAAAGAAGACAGTGAAGCCTTAATTGTCACTGAGTAGAAATCTGATGTTTTCAGGCTTTCAGATAAGTTTTTGAATTAAATTTTCTTGTAAGTCACAGTCCTTAAGCTTTTGTTTTGCATATTACATGGAACATTTACTCCATATAATCAGATTATTAAAATGAATGTGACAGTAAAAGGCTATTTAGAAAAAATACTGAAGTTGGGAAGGAGTGTTTAGGTAAAACTTATTTGAAAAAATGAAGGAGGGAAAAATAGCCCTTGTCTTCTTCACTGATTAGCAGGTCACATTTTTCTTTAGCCAGAAGAAATACTGGAAAATGCCAGGGAGCTGAGAAAGATGAGCCCCTTCTCTATCTCACGGCTGGTTGGTCAAAACTCGGGTTATATCCTCCCGATCGGGCTTTTGACATTCATAGTTATATTTGTTGGAATCATCAGGGGTAAACTCAGCATTGTCTCATAAGCATAAGGGGCGTCTTTTCTAGTAAACACATCTCTACTGTGCTTGTGGGAGGTTACCTGGGTCACCTGATTTCCTCTTCCTCCTTCTTCTTGGTTTGGGGACTCTCATTCTCCATTACTCCTTGGGCACACGTGCAAGCAGGAGGGCTGCAGGGCTGCAGCTCTCGTCCTTTCCATCTTGCTTGCACACAGATCTACTATGAATCTACTCGTATCCAGATCTACTGAATAAATGTAAGCTATCTCTATTTTTCTTCATCTAACTAATGTGTGAAGACTGAATTTATTTCTGAACATAACTAAGCTTAAAGTGCAAGTTCCCTGCTGGTCCACGCTTCTGCTCTGCAAGATTGTTGTTAGCTGCTTGTAGTTCTTTTATTAACCTTCAAGACTCCATCAATATTTGCAATTATTCATCTTGTTATCGATTCTATTTGCCTGCCAGTTCAGGATATTGTAGCAATGGCCTGTTCCTTCAGATTCCATCTCTACCCTTCTGCCAAGTTAGTTACATCCCCAGCATTTCAGCACCTGACCCACCCTCTAGCACCAGGTTTTGCCTGTTAATTCTTTTTTCTCCCATTTTCCCTGTTTTTTACCCCTCTCCCTTTTACCCCTCTCCTCTTTCCTTCCCTTTTCTTCTGTTCCTTTCCTTTATATGGGGTATCTACTAACTCTGTCAATTTCATGACCTCTCACCTTCTACCACCTCCCACAGTTTTTCACTTGCTTCTGCTATTTATTTATTTATTTATTTATTTATTTATTTATTTATTTATTTCATGTCCACATCAAACTTTACTGTGCCAAAATGTAGCCACCGCCACAGCTTTGTCATTAGCTTGCTGTAGGTCGTTGACAGTACAAGGTTCCGACAGTAATCGACACACCATCAGATGCTCCGGGTCTTGGATTTCTCCGCATTCACATAATGTATTGTTGTCAGCCAACAACCCCACTTAAATAAATTCATCTTGCACCTTGGTACACCCACCCTCATCCTATTAATTGTCTTCCAAACTGTATAAGTGTTTCCAGCAGCCATTTCTTCCTTTGGTAAAATACTCAAATTGGTGAGCTCATTCCTCCATTTACTTATTCGATTCTGTTCTTTGGACCCCTCTAGGGTATTAGTTCTTGCCATAAAGCACTTTCTAGATTTAAGTCGACGAATTGGAGGAGCATATCCGCTCAGAGAGTGATGAGAGTCAGTCTCTTGCTTGGTTCTTTCGGCGTCTGCTTCTACTTCCTTTCTGATCTTAGGTGGAGCAATGCCAACAAAAGAATATAATTTATTAACAGGCGTAGGTTTGAGGCATCCCGTCACTATGCGCATTGCCTCATTCACAGCGATATCTACTTGCTTCGCATGTGCTGATGTGTTTCATACTGGTGCTGCATATTCAGCAGTAGAGACACTCAAGGCCAAAGCTGATACTCATAACATAGCTGGCTGGGCTCCCCATGCTTCTGCTATGCCTACCACAAACACTTTCTCAACCCCTCCTTCTCCTGTGGTTCTCTTTTCCCATTTTGCTCTGTTGTGAGGTTGCAGCTCACAACAGGCAAGAGTTATTTACTATTAAAAAGGAAACAGTATCATAGGAGATAAATTGTAAAGCTTTATAGCAGACACATTGAGTTTTGCATCTCAAACTCATTATACATGCTGGCATAATGATATGAAATATTTCCCAACAGAAACAGAGGATTATTTAGCACTTGTGATTCAACAATAATTATTAGAAAGCCTGATGCTGAATACATTTCAATCTCTGAACTTTAATTTTCTAGCTGAGGCAACTAGGAAAATCAGAAATTGTTGGGGTTTGATAAACCCAGGAATTTACTTCTAGATATAAATTATACAGAGAGGCTTGATTTCTAGGTAAAAGGTGAAATATTCTGCACAGTCACCCAATTAGCAGCCATTGTTGTAGGAATGATGTGTCATGTGTGACTCATTCAACAGGTGCTTAGAGTTAGGTTGGGTGTGGTGAATAACGAGAGTGACCTATAATGTGATTGGTCAGGTTCACTATATATGCAGAGACATTCTCATTTCCCATTATTCCCATTTTACCTCGTGAATGCTGTATCGTTGATGGTGTATCATTTGTTACTTGTGGAAGTGATCTGTAAATACGTATGTATATAAAGTAAATAGGATATTTGATATAACTTCTGTTTGGAGTCTATTTACTGCATAGTACGTGGATCACTGGTGCCTAGGAGAGAGGCAGGCCGCTCCATCTCCGCGCGCTCCCTCTGACAGAAATGCTCTTTGGGAAAGGACTTGAGTGTTGAGAAGAAAGTCTCATTTATGGAATGACATATTGCATTTAGCTCAGATATATTCTTAATTTCTTCCTGTTTGGTTTATAAAGCAGCATCTTTATATAAGTCAGTATAAGATATACTAGATGACATGTTTGAACCAACCACCAAAAAAAAATCAAACAGGCAGGTTGATACATTGAAGGAAGAACAGAAGGCAAACTTCCCATTTGTATATCTGCATCAGAGTTGGACAACTTGTGTTGTACCAAGTCAAGCACAGGTCATTATTGGAGGTTTTTGTGATTAATGCTCTACCTATTTGAGGAAATCCAGGAAGATGTTGAAAAATGAAAATATTTGACTTTGATGGGCTATGACAAATTATAGGGTCTGTATTTAAATTTGAATTCAAGTAGTGGATACTTGGAGGTGGGGAGCAGCTTGCATCCCATAAGCTAAAATATTGTCTCAAGATTCAACTAACAACCCAATTAGCTTCTGTGCTTGGAAAAAATTATCTTGATCTTAATCTTATAATGAGTTTGTATGGTGTGTGGCAGTAAATAAATAAAGTTGAATGAATGCATGCATATTTGTCTGGTCGTAT